>JAVHKY010000043.1:687756-1375513 GCA_035079385.1 Aspidiotus rigidus | reverse complement strand
CACGAATTTTACGAGCAAGCGAGCTTCGCTCGATTACCCGCCTATTTCACCGATAAGCCGTTTCCTTATCTTGGGTGGAGAATGGAATCTTTGTTGTAGATATTGCTGTAGATATTTAGTCAGTTTGAGTAATACACCGCGTAGAATACGATCGTGTTTATCGATTCTTCGCGACTAGAAATATTGAAGCATCGGTAAAAGTACCATACGTATTTTGTTTAATACATTAATAAGAAAATTATCTTTACTGTGTCGTTCTTTTATATATATATATATATATATATATATATATATATATAACAACAAGAGAGGCACGCCATCAATTGCTAGTATATTGATGTTATTCGTTTTGAGTCGTTGTATAAGTTTAATAAGTATATTATGTACGAAAATTATTTAATTTTTCTCTGTAATACTGGTCATAGAGCAAATTTACTGTCAAATCTAATTTTGCAATATACGAGGACGTTAGCGCAAAATTGCAAGTTTTCAGTGAGTGGGAAACTGATGTACATCACACATATTATACGCAGATCAGTAAGCATACTCGTACATACTTACAAAAGATACTTCATAAGCCGTTTCTTACGATTAAAAACATACGGTAAGCAAACCAATATGAGCTGAATATATACGGGTATGGGCGATGTTGTCAGAAAGTTTCACGAAAGTAATTAAAGGGTGTAGAACTAATTTTTTCATTCTACACTTTCTTCCCCATTCTCCTCTTGTGTTGGAGAGAAGGAAAATGCGAAAATTGGAACTCGCTGGAATTTGTTTGTATTCAAGTACCAGTATAAAATATAATTTCAACCGATAAGAGAGGAAAACTTTTATACAACTTTCAAGTTTCCAAGTCGTATTCCGTGGTACTGGCATTATCTTTTCCGTCAGTCTCGTACGGTTTAAGTATAATATTATGTAGGTACTTATAGGATGAAACGTTATCAAAGTGCGCGCGCATATACAGAAGAAATATCGGCTGATATTTTATGTATGAAAAAGTTTGTTGTAAAATTCTATTTTCTCTCTTCGCAGTACATTTCTCGTAGATGCGCGTATTCCATTGGTTTAATATTATACTATCTTTGTTCCTGTTCTTTCGTTTCTTCTTCTCCAACTTCGACTTATTTATAAAATGATCAATTTATGAGAATATTGAATTTACATCGAGTTAAAAAGAAAATATTAATCTAAATTCTGTCTCATTGTTTTCTTTTTTTCTGCTTGCGTATTCCCCAGTGATCAATTTTGTAAGCATTTTCATTTTCAAATTTCTGGATCTCACTTTTTCCAATTTTCCTTCTTTATGTCTATCTTATCTTTTGCTCTGTTTGTTTTCAACTTTTTCTCTCCTTTTCAAGTTTGTCACTTGATTGTCTCTTATATAGTACGTTCAATATGAGTGTTATAAAATCTCGGAATCGGTCGTTCAAAATGATGTAGAATAAATTTCATCCTTCTCGGGCAAAACAAAGATTTACAATTTTTCGTATTCCAAAATCATTATTTTTTCCATCAATATTTCTAGTACAGTTTCGGGTATTTTTTTTTTTTTATGTGTTATATGTTCTGTACCTACCTACATCAGATAGGCTGTCGAACATAAATGGAGTGGTAAATAGGATGAGGAAGGAGGAATGGGTCTAGGGCTGGTCGATCTTATGGATGTGGGGAACATGAACAACTTATCACTCAAACTAGGAGGACTTTTTTTTAGATGGGGACCATTCAAGGTTCCCGAAAATTTTTAACGTTGGAATCGATTTGTGAGAAACAAAACGTCAGAATACCAAGTCTCATGACAGCGCCCAGAATTGGTAAAATGTGAAAGTGGGTGCATAACAGCACTCAGAATGTGGAGCGTCCTCTTGCGAATCGTCAAAATGTGATTTTTGTTTGTTGATTTTAAATGGTCTTGTTTCCATACAATGTGGGATAAGTCTTTTCTATCATCTACAAAAAGTGGATTTTATTAACGATATTTTCAAACTGAAATTAAAAACGTATTCCAGGCATTATTAGGTAACAACGCATTGATATAAGAAGTTAAGGAATTGACTTTCAATACAAAAACTTTGTCATAGAAAATGTGGGGACATTTCAGTCTCAATATTTTATGCCAATTTATGAGGACTGCATGGGATCACTTGCGTGTTTCATAACGATACAAATGTGGGGACAACCTTTTTCTCTGATGCGCAGAAGATGAATTTTGGAAATAGTGTTTTGAACTGAGTAAAGAAATGTGTTTCAAGTCTCTAATGAGAACATAAGATGAAATTTAATGGAGTTGATCATGGATAGTGGGGACAGTGTTTCATTTCTGTTACATAGGTGCAACTAAATGTGGGAACATTTCACTCAAAATAGTCTATTCTATGCCAATTTATGAGGACTTTGTGGAATTGCTGTATTTCATTAGGATACCAATGTCAAAACGAACTTTCTCTCTTAAGTGCAAAAATTAAATTTTAGAAATGGTATCTTTGCACTGAGTTGAGAGGTGTGCTTCAGTCTGTAATGAGGACGTAGGATGAAATGGTGTTGATCATGAATAATAGGGACAATGTTTCCTTTCCGTGATATACTATCATGCTATCATAAACTATAGTACATATTATAATAGGCTTACATTAGACTTAAATAACATACAGCATACTAAATTTTAACTACGCTAGGAACTTACCTTGTGTTTTACTAGCTTCATACTAGTCTTATACTATAGACTTCACAAAACATACAGCATACGAGGTTAAGCGCTCATTATAAGCGACTGTTAACGTAGGGCACACTAGACTTCTACTATGCACTAGATTTATAATTAATTAATCTAAGAAGGCAGCCAACTGTACAAGGCTAAGAATGGGGGCGAATGAGCGGAGCGATTGAGTTTTATATTACTCGCATACTAGCTTCATCCTAGCTGTATACAAATATTAGACTTATACGCTCCTTTTAATTATACGGAAATAGTATTGCTCAATAGGCTTATACTAAGTCCCACATAGAATACTGGACTTAAACTAGACTAAAAGTGGGGCCGAAACTGATTAAGCACAACGCACAGTTTACTAGACTTACACTAGGCTCTATAACTAGACTAAGGATGGTGGCGAAAGAGGGGAGCGAATGAACCTCGGAAAGCTTGTTAGTTCAACATACAGTATTCTAGACTTATAATAGGCTAAGAGAGTGATCCGTCAGCCACTCAGCCCAATATTTAAACGTAGTATACTATAGTATTATACTAAACTAATAATGGGGGACGAACGGGCGGAGATCTAACATACAGCATAGTAGATATGAAACATGATTTTCATCTTTATTTGGCTGTGCCAGAAGATTTTTTTAAGAATTTATATGCTTTTAAGATTGGGATTACTCTTGGAAAATTGTCGCAAAAATTGTCACAAAAACCCAGTCACAAAACCTTGGAATTGAGATTATTCTTGGAAAAAAAAACGACGGCTTCCTCAACGAAGTTAAACGAGGAACGCAAGGAACCTGTTTTATGAGTCAAATGGGATTTGGTATTGAAAATTCAAGGAAGCCTAGACCCAGATAAAGCTAGTATAAAGAAGGCCTAGACCTACTATAAGCCTAGTATGATATAGTTTGAGAGTGTACATTTTTCTCGAATCTCGAGCTATATATGATAGCTCGAGAGTTGAAATCTTTTTTAAGTCCCCTTCCTATCATATATATGACTCGAGAGTTGAAATTTTTCCAAGTTTTTTGTTGGACGGCGCACGGCGGACGGCAAATTTCTCAAAAAGCCCCCCATAAAACAGGTTCCCTGTTAAAAAAGTCACAAAACACTGTAACAATAGCCTAGCCTTCATTATACTAGGCATCCTCACAGGGATCACTCGTGGATCACAAAAAATTGTCACATAATAGACACAGTATAGTTAAGACTAGTATGTAATATATAAAGCAGAAAGTTTGTCTGTCTGTCCGTCCTCTTATAACTCGAGAACCGCTGTACCTATCGAATTAAAATTTTTGCCACATATTCGTATTATTCCGGAGCAACTTTTATGCTATAAATGAAAATCTTAGCTCTATAGGAAAAAAATTCATATTAGAAATTGTACCCTCGCTGTACGCGTCACTTGACGCGTCGATTCATTGAAGCTACCTATTTGCAACTGTCTACTGTATTTCTCTCCTACCCTCACATCCTGTAATCTTGAGAACCGGATTTTGGCGCTATCTTCTAAATTGGAGCACGCTAAAGGTGATCTTTTTATTTTCTTAACATTACCAGAAGTACAGAAATCTTCTAATATGTAAAGTAGAATGTTTGTCTGTCTGTATGGTATTCTGGGACAAGAAACGCGACTGCGACCACAATGATATGTTTGTATGTCTGTTATTTGATCTTTTACCAATTGACTTGGGATATTTTTTGGAAAATTCCTCTTTATTCAGGTAAGGTTTTTGAATGAATTTCGACGTTCGGCTCCTTTGAGGTGGAGTCATATGCGAAAAAATTGGAAAAAAAGGAGGATTATCGAGATAGTAAAACTACTTCTCACTGTACGCGTTCTTCCAACTGTTTAAAGAGGTGATTTACTTCTTCGAAAACTCCGAAACGGTGTACGATAAGTTGCATAAACATCCCCAAAAACCCTGCAAGGTTCGGTAAGCCAGCGGTCACTGCGTGACGCTTATCAGGCGTGCATGGGTAGTTCTTGTAATAAATGACAAGGAATGATTTTGCAAGGGCACTTCTCGGGCTCCATTTTCCGACGAATTTTTTCGATCTTCGTTAATGTTGTACAGAAGGGTTCAATGGAAGCCACTATCGGAGCAGAATCCTGAATTTTGGCTCCAGAAGAATTTCACTCTCGTCAGAAAATAGACGAATTTTTACCGATTTCAACGTTTAATTGAGAAAGTATAAGAAAAACCTGATTGGACCTTTCCGGAAAACATTCCAATTATTCAGAAAGATCGCGGTTAAAAATTCAAGCAATGAAATGTGATTTCGATACCATATTTTACGAGCATATTTTCACAAGTAAAGCATACCCTTAAATGTGTTGAGCGTCGCAGTTCTGAAAATTCAATTATCGTGATAACTCGAGTTTTACTCATTTTTATGAAAAATTAAAGAGAACAAAAATTGTAGCCCCTGTAATTTCCTTTCGAATAGTCTAATTTCAAATTTTCAAGGCAGAGAGAGCATTTGAACCGGTTGCTCTGGATGAATCTAGAAGACTATTCAAGTTTTACGTATTTTTATTTAAAAAAATGAAGTGAAAAAAAATTGCAAGCTCCGTATTTTTCCTTGGAGTGAATTCAATTTTAGATTTTAAAAGTAGATGTATATGTAAAATCATTTTTTGAAAATTCGCTCTTCTTTTGCAATACGAGTAACTATACATCAGGTAAATATTTTTAACCACCTAAAAAAAGTTGCTGGGTACGAGAGAAATGTGAAAAGTATATCTGTTTCTCACCCAAAAAACGTCTGAGTGCGTCTCATGCGTCTGTAAAGACTGATGCAATGCAGTAGGAGTATGGCTGATTATCAACAGGGAACCTATCTAATGGAGGGGAGGGGGTACATTGAAGAAAGATGACGGGCGCCGACAACCCGGCAAAACATGGGACTTAGAAAAAGTTCGAACTCCGAGCTATATACAATAGGAGCGGGACATAAAAATTTCAAATATTGAGTTCGACCCCGGAGCTATAGGTGATAGGGAAGGGATTTGGAAAAATTTTGACTTCCTAGTTATATATAATGGGAGAGAGACTTGAGAAAATCTCGGTTATTGAGCTATATCAGATAGGGGGGAACTTGGAGAAATATGGACTTTCAAGCCTAAACTTCCGAGGTAGTGAGGAACAGTTCAATTTTTATTTGGAGAAAGTATAAACGAAGGAACCCCCATAAAGCAGGTTCCTTATTGGCTTCGATTAACACAGTTAATGAAGGCAATCCCGAGAAGTTCATGAAATAAGCTGCAAATTTTTTACCTACTGTCCTTCCATTTCCTTAATCACTGCGACTGGCAAAATATAGATCAATTAGTCTATTTTTTGCTGCAATACAGCCTTTACGTATCAAGTTAGCTCTTATGAGAATTGGTATTCAGTGCAAAACGGTTTTTACCCAGATTTGATAACTTGTTAATTTATATTGCGCGTATCCACCCTCTCTTTTGTCTTCACCCTACACAGTAAATGTTACTGGTAAAAATGAAGTATTGTCAACAGAACTGAATTTTTGAAAAATGTAGAAAGCTATAGCTTTTATATATCAGTGTAATTATCATAATACTAGCCTTCATCAAATAGGCCTAAACTAGATTGATATATTAGGTGTAGCCTTCCATTATATAAGCCAAATATACAGTATACTAGACTTATACTAGACCAGAAAAGAGGGAGGAGAAAGCCCCTAAAAGCTAGAAGCTTAAAATGTTGTATACAAGATTTAAACTAGGTTATCAAACATTATACTGTAAGGTTTATACGTGTGTGTTAAGCCTATAATGTAGGCTAAACTCACTATAGAAGCCGAGTATAGAATCGATATTTCGATACAATCGAGATTGATATATCTTTATTTTGTATTTCTTTGCAAAAGGAGCAAGCATATAAAATGCTACACGACGTGTCTCTGAAGGAGACATTTTAACGTTGGCTCCCGTTTTTTTTTTTTTTTTTACCTTCAATTCAAAAAAAGAGAGGCGGGTGTGCTGGCAATCGAAACCTAGATCCGCTTGCCGCGCAGACAAGCATCATATTCTCTGAACGAATGAAGATTTTTTATCTTAGCAACATGATTTCAGGGAAATTTAGGAGCAATGTATGCAGCTTTATGAGCGTACATGATGGATATGTAATCATCTTTGATCGAATTGAGGGACTAGATAGACCAAAACCTCTACACTACATTTTTTCTAATTATACAATTTAGCCATCAAACGTGATGTTAAGGAATAACCTCTAATTGATAACACTAGGCGATAACGAATATATCGAACGAAATTGAACGGCACCTCAGTTGTTATTTTTGAAATCCTAAAAATTAGTTCCCAGATCACGTCACCTGTTTATTTACTCTATTTATTTTATTTTAATGTGGTGGGCCACACCGTCTCATTGACTAATCACGGTTATTATTCATTCCTAGGAGGTATATACCACAAATGACTTGAAGGAGGAACAATATTTTTGGAAAATTCTAAGTACACCTTCTTGAGCAGTTTTTTAGTTTTTACTCTCTCTGACAGAAAAGTCAGTTTTATTTTAGTTATCACGTTGCATGTGGAAGGCAAAATTGTCATTTCTAAACTACACACGTACAGGTTCAATAAAAATAATTTTAGGGACATACATGCATCAGTTAATTGATAATATAGGTTTAAATTTGTATAATGTATTAGTTGAAGAAAAGTCAGCAAATAAATACAGTCACCTATGCGTCTTCCATCGGTGAAATTTAAGTCCTTGTGAGTAAGGAAGGATGACCAGAAAGTTGAGGAAAAAAAATGTCTTAACCAACAATATTTGGTAATGGTAAAATAGTAGACCAAATTAAAATGAGTGCAATTGAGCGATTTTTTCACGTACGTATTTATGCAATAGAAATGCGAACACGGAATAAACGAGTTTAACAGATTTTACTCTTGGTACGGACATTCCCAAACGTGTATCCCTTACGTATTGTTAGTAATTTTATCTCACTAATATGTATATATGGAAATAATACGAGTACTTATACCGTAAGTACGTAAGAGAAGAGGAAAGAAGGAACGTATCTTAATTGATTATGAAAAAGAATTTTCCAAAGAGATAGAGAAAGCCTTTATATTAGTATTAGAGCTTTGAAATTCCCAAGCGCTACTTTAAACTTTCAAATGAGATAGAAATATAACGGGTAGGGAAAAGAATTTTATTTATTACGGAAGGGGGTCCATATATTACACGTCGCTATGGTAACCGCGGCTGAAACGTAGCTACAGCCTATTATAAAAGGCAAAATGATGTATCGATCCTAATATGCGTGTAAGGGTGTGTGTATGTGTAGATATTGTGTAAATAAATGGATGTAACTGCAAACATGCATGTATTTGCAAAAATCGGCGAATATTTTCCCCTATTAAAAATTACGATTTACGTATCAGTCTGAAGGGTACACCATAGCACTAATTATGCCTAAATAGCAGTTATACGTAAATACCTACGAACCTTGGGAAAATTGCTCCTTCCCCTCAATAATGAACATTGAATATTGCTGAGGACATTATCATTTATTGGTAACGAGTTGTAAAGAGAGGAAGAGGCAAGAGTCATAGAATTATTCAAGTAGGAAAAAGTGAACCTCCACAGAGTAGGCTCCCTGTTCCTCTCAATTTACTTATAAATTCTTCTCAATGTCTAAAATAGGTCGGAGGGTTCCCGTACATTTCCCCACGAATACATTTCCCCGAAAGACCCTTTCCCGATAGGACGATGAAAATTTCCCAACAGCCTTTCATAAAATATGCTTTTTGTTGAGTGTTGATTATGAATACTATGTATACTGTATAGTAGAAAATTGCTCGTTGAAGAATCTCGCAGTACTTCTAATTCATCACTGATTTCACTAATGATTAAGCATGTAGGTAGGCAACCTTTTTCCGATTTTTCTCACATTCGTGGTCTCACATCATCGAAAACGATTTTATTCAATTGTCGTGTGTAGAGATAGAAATTTTCGGTAAAAAAAAAGAAGAGAAGAGAAGAGAAACTTGGCATTTAAAATTACGGATTTCACCCCTATTCGGCAGAAATAAATTTACTTAAAGAAAAAATAATGAATTTCATAAGATTGTGATAAGTACTACAAATGTTTACAAAATTAGAAAAATGTTCACAAAAATTGATGGCAACGGAGAACCCGCTATCCCGAGAATTTTTCAAAGTCCTCTTCCTATCATAGAAAGCTTATAGCCTGAAGTTTTTCCAAGTCCCGAATGATGACATGACAACTTGAACGCGCTGCAATTTCAAGGAAGCCGTCGTTTTTCCAATTCTCCCCCCTCTCCGTGACGTCAGCAATCTCGGGCGCTCGCGTACAAAAATGTCCTGAAAGTACCCCCAACAAAAGGGATAGCGGGTTCCTCGCTAAAAATTGTTTATCAAACAAGACCACCTAGTGTCAAGCGTAGTTGTCTCTTACCAAAATGTCGCTATCTTAGTTAGAAGTGAATTATGTTAGATTACGGGCGTAGGTACTAAAGATTCATAAATGTATGAAATGTGTCCAATTTTTCGATGAAGATGGTTGTTTCAGCATTATTCGGCCTTTATCTCATTTTCGGCATTCATCCCAATTTTGGCAATTTTCGGCAAAATAAATCTGTTTTCCTAATTATCAGCTACCCAGGTTCGTACTCATCTTTCACTTTTTCTCATTTACCACGAAACGAACTCATTTGGGAAATGCCAGCCAATCCTATCTCTGGTCATGTGTCAGCATGATAAGGGAGAAATAGTGTATTTCTATACTAAGAAAATAAAGGGACAATCTGCTGAACGAATGCGAAATCTTATGAACCCAGTCGAAAACAAAGTAAATAAACGCATGAGTAAAAAATCCTCACTTTAATTTTTCGTATCGAGAAGGAATTTCCATTAAAAAATGGCGAAGCTCAACTACTCGCAGAGGTAAAATTGCGTTTTACCACCATGTGTTGATTTAAAAAAAAAAGTTCCGTGTTTCTGACAAAGTAGATTAAACTGACAATAAAACAATTTACGTTACTATAATTGAACTAAAGAGAGAAGGATAAGTGTTTGGGGTGAGAAACCCCAATTACTGTTACCAACTGAAGCGTTAAAAATGACTTACAGGAAAAAAATCGATAAACATAAAATATATGAGAAATTTTACAGCAATACTTCCTTATCCTCCAAATTTGCAGCCTACCTTATGAGTGAATATAGTCATTTCGTTATTTAGTCTTCCACCATATAAATTTGGCCGTTCAAATCTTCGCCGTTGTCTTTTATGAATCGATACTTACTGTGTCGCTGTAAAATTCCTTTTAATAAATGATTTTTTTCCTCTTAGTCACTTTTAATGCTCAAGTTAGTAACAATAATTAAGAGTTTCTTCAACCCAACCTCTGGAGTGTGCAACATTGGAAAAGTATAGCTGTCAACTTCAAAGAACATTTTTTTAGATATCAAAGTTTATTCGATATTAGAGACCCGAGTACAATGTACAAATTTTATATCCATACGCAATACACGCTACATCCCACCGGTTTTTGATCTGCACCGATAAGGAGAACTAGCGCGACAAAGCAGTGCTGTTTTTTACAGCGAGTAAAATCATTAGATCCACACGAAAATCCAGTAGAAAATATTGAATATTACAAATGCGACCGGGAAAAATATACGACTTCGTTTATCAATCCAGCTCGCTATCTGCTGAGGCGTCATTTTGTGCGGTTTGAAGCGATCTTTTTCGCCATGGTGGGATACGATGTCAAAACTGTTACAATCAGGAGTTGGTTCGCTGCAAATTGATTCAGACGATGGTACCGTCTGAATGGTGTTTAGTTTCTAGATTAAAGAAAGAAAGAAAGAAAGAAAGAAAGAAAGAAAAAAAAAGTTTATAATCCGTCAAACGATTTTTCTATTAATTCGTATTACAAGTAATCTCGCAGATAAATACAAACCATTCGTTTGTTATTTTCATGAATTTGTTGTATGTGCGGCAGTGACTGAGTCGAAGATAATGTCGATAAGGATCTACGATTTAATTGCGGAGTTAGTGTTGCTCTCAGCACGTGTTTACTCGTTACTTTTTTCAATTCTATTTCTTTCCTATGATTTTGGTAATAGATACGAACAGTACAGTAACAGGTATTAAAAAATGATTTTTTTTTTTTTTTGGGGGGGGGGGGAGAGGGCAGAGAGTAATGATGGCAATAATATTAATATCAGCGGTGAAGTTACTTAACACTAATTACGATACGATTAAGAATAATAAATAAGATACAGTGACTTGGAGAACACAGATGAAAAAGGAAAATATAAAAAGAACGAAGTTGATGAAAATGACCGCAAAGAAAAAGGATATCTTCTAAAGAATTTCTTTGAAGAAAATAATTTTTCAATTTGACGTTATCTATCGGGAGAGGACTTCTAGTGCGAGAGAAAATTTGCCTAAGAAAATTCGCCCAACGAAAATACACCGGAGAAAATTTGCCAGTCATGAAAATTAACCAGTAATGAAAATTTGCCCAACAAAAATTCACCTCCTGCAGAAAATGAATATTTTTTTCGTTGATGAATGGCTATTTACAGTACATGTGGCGTAGGTGAGTCTTTTCATAACGAAGACTCACCTACAACACTTGTACTGTACAAGGCTTTAAAACACAAATACTTCGAAGACAAATTTGTACATCAAGACAAATTTGTACATCGGAAGTATATGTTTTCGTGCGGCGTGTTTACGTCATAGTTTTTTTGCAATGGTTTTCTATGGCCGTCTCTAATTACAGGCCGGAATATTCGAACTCGACAACATTGGACGGGGCCGATATTTGTACAGTCTCTTATGGGAGAACATCAAAAATACTATTTGACACGAATACGGTGAAGTTTTCGAAAAAAGTGAAGAGAATGTGATTTGAAGAGCCAACGATTCTCGATTTTTTGAGCTAGGTCTTGTTAGGATTGATCAACTACGAAGCGAGTTATTTACGTTTAAAAAAAAAAAGTCAGACAGAGGGCGAAGCGCGGTACATGTACTGCACTTCGCCCTCTGTCTGACTTTTTTTTTAAAAACTTGAATAAGTTGCTTCGTAGTTGATCAATTTTAACGAGATCTAGCTCAAAAAATCGAGAATCGTTTACTCTTTCGATGTATTTATAAACTTTTTCCCTTCGGAATTGAATACTATTCGCAAATCAACGATTAACATGTTTTTCCAAAATTTTGCATAAGAGCGTGTATAAAACTCGGCCCCGTATTTTTCGTCACCGCGACGTTGCCAGCTTTAATATTCCGGCCTGTAACTAGAGATGGCCATGGGTTTTCCGTGTATAAAAGACCATCGGTGACGTTATTTCGTTTTTTTCACACGCTCCGCGCTCACGCTGAAAATCGTTACCTAGTACGTCACTGAAAATCGTTTCGCAAAAACGTACTTACAATGCATGCGTGTTTTAATAGAATATGCGTAGAAACATAAATAGTACAAAATAGTATATTATACAACTAGGTGACGCACAAGTTGATCTCGCGCACCTTATGCACCTAGTTCTATAACGTGCTTTTTATTATTAGTGAACTAGAAGGATGTCATTATGAGGAAGATGGGTTTCAGGATAATATTGCGGAAACGTAATAACTGGACAATACTGATTGTCCTATAGCCCATGCTGATCCTACTTATCTGAACAATTTGAAACACCCAAAAACGTGAAATTTAAAATTACAAAGTTGACAAGAAATTATCAATCCCAGAAAATTGTTTCTCAGTTGATAGTTTGAAAAAGTTGATTTTTCATTCAACATCGTCAGAAATGCGTGAATTGTTGAACAATTTACTGGTTCTTTTAATTTTGTTTTGAACTTATATTCTTGTTTTCAAGTAAGTACAAACGAATGATCAAATTCATTTTTTGTTCTTATGAAGAAGTTCATATGAAAAGAAGTTTTTTAAGCATCATCATATTTGAAAATCAAAATAAAACTCAGTTTGTTTTTAATGTCACTGTGGACGAGGAGGATTAAATACCTACAATACACTTTCACTAAAAACTAATAGAGGCACCTGTGGTAGAAAAATCATGCAAATTGAACGATAAGTTTCATTTCAAACTAAAATCTTCTATTATACTAAAATGCAAATAGACGGTACTGAAGGCAATAATTATGTAATTCAAACAATAATAACTGATATGATTTTATACAGCGAACGATTGAACTGTCTGCAGAAGGTACAACGCACTCTATCGGTATTCCAAGTAAATCATTTTATTGCCCTCTCGCCGTATAAAATCATATCAGTTATTGTTTGAATTACATAATTATTGCCTTCAGTACCGTCTATGGTTGCCCAAATATCTCAAGAAATTATGTTGGAATGCAAAAATTGGCCATTTTCATGATTTGTCCACCAGTCTAGAAGTTGTGACAATCACGATAAATAATAAAACAAGAGAAATTTCAAAGTGGACATGTTCATAAGGATTCTTAGAAGTAGGAAAGTTGAAATACGGATATTCTTTTGCCCTGCCAGTGACGAGGTTTAAACTACGCACCTCTGAATCAGAAGTCCGCGACTCAACCGCTCGGCCACCGGCGCTGCGAAAAAATATTGCCCTACCGTATTTCAACTTTGAAAGGAAAGTTCCTACTTGTGATAAGGCACAAAGGCTATTTAAGAGGCAGTCGCAAACGCGCACTAATGCCGGGAGGAGTGTCCAGAAAAGCAAGGAGGGGGCAACTAACAGAAATTTCAAAGTGGACATGTTCACAAGGCTTATTAGAACTTAAAATACGGATTTGTCGCTTGTATGCGTGTGTGCTGTCGAACAAACAATTTTCCCATCCTTCGTACTCACTCGTCCATTACACAGTTTCCGCTTAACACAACGCCAATATGAGTAATACCATTATGTTTACGATCAAAATGGTATAGGAAGCCGCCATCTACTAATTTCTGATGATCCTTTTCGGATGTAACAAAACTCAGCGTCATAATCACAACAACAAAAGCAATCAGTAGAAAAATACACAATAAACAATTTGAATAGAATTCTAAATGATGATGCTCAACTTTAATACCGATAAAAAAAGAGAAGACATACACAACTAATATCTAGTTAACAAGTACGTATTGAATGATTGCTCATACAATGAAACGAGTTCTTACATGCAACAGAAGAAACAAGATTGTTTGCCTGCTGAATAGGTTAGTGTTACACTTCGCTCATCTTTAAATTTTCCCTACAGGCAAATTTTCGTTGGGCAAACTTTCCTGTCACGCTAAAAATGACAGGAATTTCCATCAGTTTTGTACATGAGAAAGAAATATAGGAAATTGATTATTACGTTATTGTATTGTGGCAGAAAACGAATGAGCTAAATTGGAGTTTACAATACTTATGAAAGACTCCTCAATTTCTTTTACGGTATAGGGGTAGTAAAAGATCGTAGAGAGGAAGTTCTAAAGATTAAAGAACTAACGAACTCGCGCTCTACTTCGAAAATGAATTATAGAGTAAAATGAGACGTAGTAAGAAAATCAAAATCTAGCGTAGTACATGCGCATGAATAAGGGTTAAACATAAATAACTAATTACGGCTACAGACATTTTCTATTTACCTTCGTCTCCAAATCGTATTTACAAAAGCAAATTCGAGTAACGAACCAAATATGAAGATGGTACAGCCGATGAACCATATCTCAGTAGCTTTTATGTACGACACTTTTGGTAAGGAACTACCAATATTTCTCGATAAAGTAATAAAAGTCAACATAGTACTGGTTCCTATTTGAACAATAATGACTTGTTACTTTGTAATAATTTATTCTACGACATCGAAAAAATAACACTAGAGGTACCTAGGTGTACTATATAGCCTTACGCCACCCTTCTGCAGGTCAGCTCTGAGAGTAACTAGATGGACAGTACTCAAGTGAAACCGAATGACGTCATAAGACTTATAATTTTACCTTTTTGGACATAGAGAAGGGGTAAAGAGACGCAAGCTCCCTTCAAGAATATCGTTTTTCGAGCTGACAATCGGGTTAACAGGTTATGCTACATTCATGTGCCGCAATTTCGATGCTTTTTGCTGAACTCTTTCTCATTCAAAAGAAAATTGTGTCCTCAGTCGGCAAATATGTTTTGAGGCTTTAAAACGCTCGAAATTGTTCCTGATTATACGTTCATTAAACGTGAAATAATTTGTATTTTTTCATATATCTCTTCGAATTAGAAAATAAAGCTTTGAGTTTTCTTCTTATGAATCACTTGCGCATCGTTTACGTACTTTCGCATCGTTTACCTACTTTCGTAAATACGATTTTAGTGTTCATACAACGCTAAAGGATCGTTATGAGATGTCCACCTTCACTTCATTACTTTATCCAGGTCGTGATACTTCAAAAAAACGATTATCTTCTAATAATTCCACGTCTAAATCAATATGGTGGTCGAGAAAAGTACATCCCGTAACACAAAGATCACAAAAAATAGTGACACATGGCACAACATTTCATTAATCAAAAAGTACGAATGAAGAACCATCGAAGCCTCTCTCTGAATAAAAGGAGAAATAAACGTAATAGAAACGAATTTAATCATTTTCAAGTCGCAAAATCTATTTGGTGTTGAAGAAGACTATTTTCTGGGGGAGGAGGGGGAGGATGGCTACATAAAGCATTATGACTGTGGCAGAATATGCGACAATAAGTTGCAGCACAATCTGACTACTTGATTTTCGGAATGGTGAATAGAGTGGATGTTTAAAGGATATTGACAAGGTAGGTATTGTGGCGTTCTGCAATGAAGCCGCAAGCACCGAGCTTGCACATGCCGCTAAACTTTTAATAATAGCAGACGCCGCAAGGAAGCGCGCTTATTGCTTAACTAGTTTGCCGAATGCGCGTGAACAATCTGGAACATGCTCGATTGATTGTAAGGACTCTTGCATAACCTGTTTGCCGTTCTAGAAGAAATCTCGAGAATTCCGGAATTATGGGTGAGACTATAAATAGCCGGCAGCAACCCGATAGAGCGATTCAGTTGTAATCTTAAAAGCGATACTTAACGTGTTCTCGTTCTTTAACGCGATTGTGTTACAGTTTAACGGTGTTTAGAAGTGTTGTACTTGCGGTACCAGTGATAAAGCTCGGTTTTCGTAATTGTTCTTTATTATCGGTGTCAAGATATATTTGGTGACTGATAGAACGTCACAGTATCCTAAAGATAAGAAAAAAAGGGAACTCACTTCGAAAATTCGTACCTCTTCGTTCTAAGCTTTCAAGTGCGTTTGCTACACCCTAATGTACTGTTGTCCTTGTACCCTGTCGATCACGACGTGGCACTTCTTTCTAATATCGAAGTATCACAATCTAATATGGTTGCGTAGTTATTATTGCATTCGTCATGGAAACGAGAGACCGCAGGTTCGATTCTCGCTCAGGCTAGAGGTTCCTATTCGTTCTTTATTGGGTTTTCGGTTTAAAATTACATCAAGGGAGCTTGCGTCTGTCTGCCCTTCCTCCAAAATATTTTAAGAATATGTGAGAAACATCGATTGTAAAACTTTCGGAATGATTCAAAACAACTTGAGCATGAGGTGAGAGGCGTAGAGCTATAAAAACGAAAAAAGAAGTGATCTGACGTACCAAGAGTCGTTCGACCAGGGACCGCATTCGGATCAAGCCAAAACGTGACCCAAGAAACAGTGACCAAAAGAACACTCGGAACGTAATAGTCCATGATGTAGTGTCCATACTCTCGCTCCAGGTGGAATTGAACCGATAAGGAACTATAATTACCAGCTAAAGAATAATGATGGATAGATTATAAATTAGACGACGGAGGAATTTTTGTGCTAAGCCACTATAGCATCTTACAAGTCAAGAATCTGAAAGCCCGTGATCTTGTCGCTTACTTTGAAATGTGACATACTTATCAACTTGAATATATTTTGTCACAATCAATTGGTAAAAATTCATTTGATTTAGTAATTATAGGTCATTTTTTGTGAATGGCGTTTAAATTTCCTTTTTTTCTCTATTCTCTGGACTTCCCTAACGAGGACATTTCCCACTTCTTTCGGGCGACATTTCTCATTCATCTTCATTAAAAGTACTCTTTCTAACTTACAAATAATTTATTTTCTTCCTGGTGGAGCTCGCTCCAAACCAGCTGAGTTCTTATAGCTATATCTTCCTTCAGAAAGAAAGGGAAATCCTTAAGGAATCGGTGAAATAGATTTGAAGTCTATCACCATCGAATTTGCGCGTGTAGATCTTATCTTCCTGAATATAATTACCTATTATTGATGCTTCGTCATACATCGTCGAAAATAATCTTCGCGTTTAGGCCAATAAGAAGAGAAGAAAACAACTTCATACCAATTTTATGCTCCGACTTATAAATATCCTAACAATCGGCCATCTTCGATTTGCGGAATGAAGATGTTAAACGCATCTATGTATTTGAAATGAGTTCCAAAAGTAATTGACAGAACAGTAGGGTCTTAGCTTCTATTCAAACGAATCTTCTTACTCTACTTTTAGAATTGTGAGTATCATCCAAGGGTTCCCACCCTATACTGTATCAATGAGAAATACGAAAATAATACTATAATAACAAGAATCCAACAATCATAACAGCGATGGTACATAACGGAAGAAATTGAGATACACGATCAAAAAGTAACAACAGTAATCTTCACCAGTGGCGTATTTACAGGGGAGGGCACTCCCACAGAGGACCAAAACTTGTATAAAATCATCAATTTTCAACCAACTAGTAAGTTTTCTTTTTATTTTGTTTTGCTCAAAGGAAATTTTTTCCTAGAAAATTTTTGGACCCCACAAGAAAGAATTTCTAAATACGCTACTGGTCTTCACGGTTGAAAAATTTATGCAGTGGGTATTTTACTATCCTTATTGAGGTTCTGAGAGGAAGAAACTTTTCTGAAGACTGAGAAAATTTGAAAAATTCTATGCAAAAATAAAATCTTTAGTAACAGAATCCATCTTCGCAGTAACGTTAGAAATATCTTTCAGTAAGAAGTTTTTTTCTTCTTCTCGCGTTTGTACAGGGGCTCTTGGCTTATCGAGGCAAGAGAACCAATATATTTGAGTTATTTCTCTCTAGTTGTACGGACTTTTAGAAAAATATGTTACCGCAAGTAACCGAGGTTAATCACTTGAAAGATCAAATTTATTCAAGCTCAAGCGTTCTCTTTTATTCCCCTTACTCTCGTCATTTTGGATTGATTTTTAAATTTTGCTTTCTGATAGTTTTAGAAAAATAGTATATACCTACGTCTTTTTCCATTTGATGGTTTCATATGTTAGAAATTTTGATGAATCTTACCGAATTTGCCAAAATAATGGTAATTTTCTTCGGAAGTGGCCCATGTATCCAACGGTAAAGAGTACAACGTGAAGGAAGCGTTTGTGCCGATTTGGAGCAAATTATATTCGGTCATATGGAGTCGAGCATTCTGTACAATAGGCGAAATCGTCTCCCACGATAAAATGAGATCATTGGTGTTGTAAGTCCCTGGTTTACAATGAAAAAATAAAATAAATAAATAAAACATACATATATACAAAGTTTTACTCTACGATAATTATAGTCTGTATTCAATTCCAATCGGCAGAATAAACATTACCACCATATTATTTTGTCAAGTATTTTTTTTATCCATCAAATATCGCAAATTTCCACATCTGATTCCCTGACCTTTATGACTGTATAGTCGGGAATTATGTACTGTTGCCAAGTAACGCTTCATGTTGAGGAAAAAACCAAAAAAATTTACACGTTTTTCAGACCATGAAAATTAAGATAATTTTTTATTTACTAATAACGCTATTCAGATAGAACAAACGAGTAAACTGAGTAGGTACCTCACTCTTTTTTTTTCTTATTTTCAATAATTTCAAAACAAAAAAGTATTAATCAATGCATAATGTATGTAAAATACTTATACGGCTCGATTTAGTAGCTTGATCAGAAATTTTCAGTCAAGTTTTACAAAATTGAAAAAGTCCATACCATGTAAGGGAGATCCTTAATAAATAATAAAGATGTTGGATAGTCTGTTCGCTCGCGAATAGATAGGATGATTCCTAGTTAGGTACTAAATTTGTAAATCCAAGTTACATATTCTACACTTTGATTGAGTCATTTTACTTCTATGATTACTCATACGACCATCACGCCACTATTTTGTTACACTCTCATCGCGGCTCCCGGACTTTATCCTTTGTATCGTCGCAGGCAAACTTGTTTGTGGTATCCAGATACTACAGTGAAATTGAGTTTCTCATGAGCATATCGCCCATCTCAGGATTCTCACGTTCCAGGCATGAGCTCACTTTGCCCATTGAGACGTACGGTATTGCTGGTTAAACCTACTCTCAAATTCTCCAACACTGTTCAGTTACCATACCTTCAAGGATACTTACTCTTAGAATATTCCGTTCTGGTGCTGATCTCACTCGTGGTGTTGGAGCAGCTGATTTCTTTTTCAATTTTATATACTAACCTTGATCCTGATTAATCACGGACACTCACGAGAGTAGGAAGCAAAAGCAGAAAAATTACTCACGAGAGTCAAGAAAGTTGCAAAAACCGCAGAAATAAATTCGAGTGGAAGCTCTGTTCTCTAATGTATGAAAGGGACAGAGTTGATAGGGAAGATGTCTGTGACGATAATGTGATGCCGAATTTCCAACCTAGGGTCCTCAATCACCCTTAGGTTGAGTTCAGTAGTGAAGAATTGTACCTTCTGGAAAAAGGTCTAAAATTCGCATTACCGCCTTCCAATAACGGCGACTCCCTCGCGAACGTAGTTATGGATTTGACCACAAAAATAGGCCCCGGTTGTTACATGCAACAGAAGTGTGCCGAGATTGTTCGGGATAACCCCCTCCCGCGTATGAATAGTGATTAAAGGATTGAGGAGGAAACTCCGGGAAGAGAAGTTAATAATTAATAAGGCCGATAAAAGTAATGCGGTAGTGATTATAGAGAAGGCATCGTATAATTCTAAAGTGCATGATGTACTTGTGCAGTGTGGGGCAAGAGAATGACAGCTGTAACTTTCCCAACCATGTCGAAGAGGTTCGTAGCGTCATCAATAGGAGTACGTTCATTATCAAGAGTACCTCCGTTAAGAGAGTCTTTCTAAATCCGAACCCTAAGTCTCCCTCCCTCTACGGTTTACCTAAAGTCCATAAGCAAGGTATCCCGATGCGACCCGTAGTTTCCTTCATCTCCTCCCCAACTGACTCCCTTGCCAAATACTTGGATCGTTGGTTTAAATCCCGAGTTGAGGTAGAGTCTCTTTACTCCGTTAAGAATTCTTCTTCTCTGACCGATAGCCTGAAAAATGAACGCCTCCCTCCGGGTTTGACCCTTTGTTCCTTTGACGTCGTGGGTCTGTTCCCCAACATCCCTAAGGCCGTCACCATGCAGCGGATGGGTAAGCTCCTCGTGAACTTGAACCCTCCTCATGATGAGTTGAGTGAATTTTTCGATCTGTTGAATGTTTAATTGTTGGTGTCCGAACTTTTGTAAATTCAACGGGAAGTTTTTCGAGTTGCCTGACGAGGTGGGGATTCCTATTGGGTCTCCTTTGGGTTCCTAATCTCTGAGGTCTTCATGTCCAAGTTTGAATCTGATCTCTTCTCCTCTGGCCATCCTTTATTGAATAATATCTTCTATTGGCGCAGATACGTAGATGACGCGCTGTGTACGTGGACTGGATACCGAGATCTCTGCTTGGAGTTTCTCACGTATCTGAATAGTCTATACCCTTCCATAAAATTTACTTTGAAAGTTGGTGGTCCCTCGATGAACATTCTGAACTCAACTGTCTCCGAAAGAGATGGGGTCCTGGAGTTCGAGATTTATAGGAAAGATAAATCGACCGGTATTTTAGTCTACGGGTCGTCATTCTGTTCTGTCGCTCACAAATATGCAGTTTTGTCCATAGATTAAATAATAATCCGTTGAGTCAAACTGCCTTTAGGAAGGAGTTGATGACCATAAAACATCTGGCCAGAGTTAATGAGATTCACTTGGACATAGACGCGATGGTTTGTAGGAGAGTTGTTAGGAAGCATCTCGACTGTACTACCTTCCTTCCCCGCTCCATGAGGCGGGAGAAATTTTGGTGGATTAGGCTCCCTTTCTTGGGAAAGTTCCCCTTCGGTTTTTGGCCTGTTTTCCACAATCCCGTTACAGTTAAAGGGTTGTTTGTTAAGCTGGAAGACCGACTTCCTGAGGATGAGGAGGAGGAGGGGGAGGAGGAGGAGGAGAGTG
Source organism: Aspidiotus rigidus (assembly GCA_035079385.1). Lineage (NCBI taxonomy): Eukaryota > Metazoa > Arthropoda > Insecta > Hemiptera > Diaspididae > Aspidiotus > Aspidiotus rigidus. Next base: position 1,354,453 of record JAVHKY010000043.1, on the reverse strand, counting down.
GGGTGTATAGGTTAGAGTGTAAAGATTGTAAGGGTGTTTATATCGGAGAGACTGGTCGGCAGTTACAGATCAGGGTGGTTGAACATAAGAAGGCCTGAGAGAAGGGCAGCGAGGAAGATTCAGCATTCGCTGACCACTTAATCACCAGTGGGCATAGCTTCCGGGAAGGTTCTTAGGTGCTTTTCCACAAGGAGGATTCGTACTTAAAACGCATTGCCCTGGAACACAAAGAAACCATTTGTATACGGGTGGTGTCATCGTGCTGAACAGGCATATACCAGACTAAGGTCTGATCGAGCTTGTTTATGAATCACAGCTCGATGATTAGTTCTTTCCTTTTTGTCTCGAGTTGGTGTCTTTGTTTAGTTTCATCGTTGGGTCAGTTACTTTCTTGTTCTCGCTGATGATGGTTTTTTAACTGGAAGCGCTTCGAGTTTCCCAAGGATTAGATGTTTGGTTTATTTGATAAGGACGAATTGTATTTAGTTTGTTAGCTTTTCTATCATTCTGATGACGACTGTTATAGTTAAGAGAGGTCTTAATTATCAAGCAAAGGTTTCTTCATACAGGCTTTGCATTTTTCCTTCAATCTAATCCTTGTGAATATGTCCCGTAATAACGAGGACACTATCTCTTGCTTCGAGTTTGTCGAATTTATTTCTGCAGTTTTTGCAACTTTCTTTACTCTCGTGAGTAATTTTTCTGTTTTTGCTTTTCACTCTCGTGTGTATTCGTCATTATGAATAGCCGTAATTTAAAGGATCGAATTAATTCCTTGTTCCTGATTACTAACGCAAGTTCATTGCTAACGAGTGGTTAGGATAAGGTTGACCTTTGGTTAGCAGCTAACACTGGTCCTAACTCGTAAACTTTTCTGCATAACAACCGCATAATGAATTCTCCTCTGTTTGTTGAATTTTCCATCACTCTATGATGGTATATTTCATCAGATATACGGCTCTATCTCAAAACCATTCCAGTACATTAAGCAATTGAGTTCACCACCGACGTCTCATCAGAAAAATTATTTATGGATTTCCCAACCATATACTTACAATGTGCTTTAGTAGGTTATGCGAGTCCCAATCGAGATTTCATGATCAACCTTTGTGTCTAAGTACCTAACTTTCATTGGTAAAAATATACCAGAAACTCAGGGAAGTGTAATCATTCACATCGTTGTCCGTAAAGTAAGGCTCATTCATTAAAAATAATTTAAAACACGCATGCATTGTAAGTACGTTTTTGCGAAACGATTTTCAGTGACGTAGGTAACGATTTTCAGCGTTAGCGCGGAGCGTGTGAAAAAAACGAAATAACGTCACCGATGGTCTTTTATACACGGAAAACCGTTGCAAAAAAACTATGACGTAAACATGCCGCACGAAAACATATACTTCCGATGTACAAATTTGTCTTCAAAGTATTTGTGTTTTAAAGTCTTGTACAGTACAAGTGTTGTAGGTGAGTCTTTATAACTCGTACATACATTGCTTCACTCGCCTTGCTCGTTCCGCAAACGTATGTTCTCGTTATGAAAAGACTCACCTACGCCACATGTACTGTAAATAGCCATTTTTGGTTTACATGAATAAAAACACGTTCCTTCAGAGTTCAGACGCGTTTTTTTACTTTAGAGCTATACTTTAGAGCTTGAAGAGTTAGGTTGCGCGCATGCGCGTATTCTGTATGCGCCGAACATTTTGGCAATCGCCGACGAAAATGATCTTTTAATAATTTTAAATACAACACTCAAATTTTTCCTTGTGTTCATCAATTGTAAGAAAATTACAATTTTGTTATTGTATGTGTGTTTCTATGAACGATGTTATGATGCTCTAATAGAAAAGTTAAAATTTTAATTACAGATCATCTCGCGTTTGCATTTTTATTCATGTGAACCGAAAAATAGCGTCCGCCACACGTGAACGGAGAAAGAGATATACTCGCGCTGCATGGCGGCCCTTGCTGCGGCTCGGGTCGCCAAAGCGCTCGTATAGAAATCGCTCTCCTCCGTCCCTTATAGCGTAATATACTATTGAAGTGTGAATCATTCTCATAGACTAGCTCAACCAGACCCTCATCAGGAATATACCTGTTTAAGACGGTGAAGTCTTCATTATTCCCGTGATGTATGATTTTGATATTCCAAAGCCATAAGTTTAAAGTATGAGTTCTCCTAATGGAGGAGGGTACCAGACCCATCTTTGACCCTGTCGTCACTTGCGATAAGGTGTTCGGTTAAGGGTGGCTCATAGGCTCATCAATTCTTTTTTGGAGCTGACGACCGGGCATTCCTACATAAACTCCAGGGCAACCGTTGCAGGCTTTGCTGTATACGCCACTCCTCTCGCTTAGAGGAATGGGGTCTTTTAATTTCACAAATCAACTTTTTACCGTATTAGTATTATAAAATACCGGTCGAAACCCGAAAGGACTGAGCACACGGCACAACTTCAAAAAAAATCTACCCAAGTAAGGAAGTCTAATCCAACGTTTCCTCCTATCTAGGTGTGAATCCCTAGGGAGGGAGGTGGTAGAATCCAGGCTTTTTCTAGTAAGCCTCCTACAAACCATTAAGTCAATATCCACTAGGCCTATCACTTGATTCACTCTAGCCAGGTGCTTGATTGTCCCTAGTTCCTTCTGGAAAGCATCCTGACTCAAGGTATTAATTTGATTGGACAGGAAAAAACTGGGTGCAGTAAGTCAGATTTGTAGACTGTATTAATCACTCATTCATCACTTGACAATATGTACCTTGGATAAACTTGTTCTTATCTCCGGGTGACGTTTCATTCGAGTATTACAGGTAGTGTGCTTTGTATTTGTACTTTATTGATATGGCAAAGGTTATTGTACAATTATTTGGTTTTAAATATCAGTCGACTGAAAAAATCAGCGAGTTTCAAATTGCGCATATTCCGCCCGCGGTAAAATATTACCAAGTCAATGTCAAAAAAGCTGAACAAGAATGCGCGCATTCCCCATAAAAATATTGCCGAATCAGAGTCAAAAAATACGTTTTCATCATTCATTGCGCGCAGTCTGCAAAAAATTTTTGGGATGCGCGCTATCAGCAAAGTGGTTAATGACTGCGCGCATTCGGTGAAATTACTGAAGATTGCGCGCATTGTGTTATTGCCCGAATTCGGCGTAACATATACATAGTTTCAATAGGTACTTTTTCATATGCCTCGAAAATTTACATGCATCTTAACGTACCCCTTCCATATAATCTCTTACCTCCAGAAAATATGTTCAAATTCACTCAACTACCTTCGTTTTTTTGGGGGGTATTTCTCTCGCTATTTCAAGAAAATACTTTTTTCTTCGTTGAAACAAGGTGGAATTCATTTCTGTCCATAAAAAATTGATCGCGAACCTGCTAACAAACATTTTGCCCTTGAAAAACGTTTTTGAAAATTTTATCTTTAAAAAATGTTCAAGATAGATGAACGATGCTTCTGGAACAGCAAACATGAGACAACCTTGTGGTTCTGGTCGGTAAGTAAGAAAGGCAATCAATTACTCTCTGGATATTGTAGGATTGCAATAAATGCATTTCGTTGAAGAGCCAATTTACAGATAAAATTTACGTAATATTTAAACTACCATAATCCGAACAAAGCAATTCAAAATTAATTTCTTACAACTTTCGAGAACTAGAGGACATTCTTGATCGTCGAACGGAAACTTTTGCAAATTCATCAGACAGAGTAATGTTACTTTTAATCTGGAACAGGGAAAAATACCTACAAATGAAGACTAAATTCATCGACTGCAGATACGTATACCTATAAAGTTATGATGTAATTCAATCGAGAAGTGCAGAAAAAGTCCTTATTGTGAGTACGGCACCAACAACTCATGTGAGATAGCAAATATCAAATTTTGTTTACTGTCACCCGCGAATCGTCTGTGAAAACGAAAAATCCTACAAAGAACACGTATGTGTACACGTACATAGAGCGAGAATTCAGTCAGGAACTGTGCAGACCGTTCTTTGGCGATTAAAAACAACAAGTTACTCGGATGCGGAAACAAAGGAACTTTTGTTTCCGATCGCCTGAAAAGAACAAATTATGGTCGACTACTGAGTAGGTACCTACAATAGATTTTGCAGCAACTTAAACGATGTAATGGAGCACCAGCAGCTTTGAAACGTGCGATGATTTTACCCAGGTATCTACAGAGCTAAGTCATATACTTTGTACTATTATTATGGTGTTCCGTATCATCAACAAATCCTTACCTTTTTTATTTCTTTTTTTTTCCCATCAAGTAGATCGATTAGGTACTCGCAGAAGGACAGACCTCGAAAGTCATTCTCCTCCGAGGAGTTTGAGTAAGTGATAATGAAATAGATCTCAAAATAGTTGTGTTTTATTTCAAGATAGAACCGTACTCTTTTCTGATACCTAACTACCCTTAATGTGTAGTCGTCTCAGAATGGAATTATCAGGGGTGTTGTGATTCTCCAGGTACAATGAAGAAACCCCCCTCAAACTTTGATTTCTTGTGACCAGAGAAAAATTTTAAAATAAAATAATAAAAGAAAACTGTATGAATGCCTCCCCTCCCCCCCTAAAATGACGAATACGAAAAATCGTTTTCATCAAAATGGCTTCCAACACCCCAGATAATTGTACCATAATTGATTGACGGCAAAATTTTTATAGCCTTATCAGTAGAGAAAGGGAGATTTAGAAGTAAGTGCTCTAAGATACAGAGATAAGATACGTGAATAGGTAGATCCTAATCAAAATATACACCGGTGCGCTTCTGCGTTACGAAAAAGAATATTATTTCATCACATTTTGTTAGCAACGTGATAAATAATTCATAGCGCTCTACTTAGACATTCGCGCCGTACAACGAATAAATTTATGCATCCGAGTAAAAATTTATCAACTTAACATCCTCGTGTTCCAGACAAGCAGGAAGCTTATTTTGAGTTTTTGTACAGAATATTTCATTCGATTCGCAAGTAAGTAAACTAAACTAAAAATATTAAGCATATGTACTCATGTAAGTCCACTGCAAGTGTAGATTGGTACATTAGTTGGTTTCCGCATCAGTAGCTCCATTTGATATATACCGGTAAATACCTTTGTATTCGTTTCAAAAAAGTGTATTCTGTTTTGGCCTAGTTCTGTTTTTGGAAAGAAGCATAGTTGAGTTTCTAGTCCAGTCCATTCCTCCTCACTTCGATATTTTACTAATGGTTTCATCGCATTCGATAACAGCTGACTTAATTTCAAGAAAAAAACTATTCGACACCAATCACACTCAAGTTAAAATAAGGTATAGACTACCTACGTCTACGTAGATGGTGAGTTTTTCGGAGCGCCACGCACGAACGCAACGGATGTAAAAATTTTATTGGATAAATTTTCTTCTTCGACACGATTCTATTGCGACCTAGCAATCAAATGTTGACGGATTCCTTGATCCCTGCGAAAACTCACTAGTAAAAGCGTAAAAATGGGCTCTGAGAAATAGTACCAATGTGCGTTAAGATCTTGTAGATCGGACGATAAACTGAAAAAATAAAAATTCCTCATGTCCTAATTAGTAAATTTTCCTATTCTTTATTCCTCGTCTGTTAGTCAGCATCTTGATGCTATTAATATTGTCGGGGTTACATTCCTTAGAAGCCAGATGATCTTATAACTTAATTTAGGACCTTGAAAAAAAAAAAAAAAAATGAAACGACTTTCTGCTAGTACGCAAAAACAAAGAAAAAAGAATGATCATATTTCATGTTCCTTCAGAGGTGGCTTTTGAAAAACTTTAGTGTTGTTCGTTGTTCTAGTAAGACCATCGAACTAGAAGGAGGAGAAAGAAAAGAAGGAGACAGTTTATGAAACTGACCGAGAAGAGCATAATATAGCCTCTCCAGAGAGAGAGAGAGAGAGAGAGAGAGAGAGAGAGAGTGTGTACGCACAGATGGAAGATTTCAGGAGAGAGCACCCGTGCAGTGTGATAGGGAAGGAATATGGTGAAAATTATCGCAATTTTGGGATTCATTTTCAAAAATAATAGATTCACTAGTATTCGGTATAGTAGGCTAAGAAATATTGTTGGAGGGGGGGGGGGCGAGCGAAGTGAGTGAGCCTGTTAGCATTTTAGCTCAACATACAAAACACCGGGTCTTGACCTACTTTGAGGACTTGAATCGACTTCTGCGCCAAATGTACCGTAACCAGTAAATTTTACAAGGATGTAGAGTGAATTATCCCCTTAAAAAGTAGAAACGGATTCAGCACTATTCTGGTTACCTATTGAATTCCCTCACAGGATCCTTGACGCTACTCAACACTAAAGCTAAAATACGGCTATGGGATTTTAACTCGCTAATGATGTCATATTAAGTCATATGGTAGGCATGACCTGACCTACTTCGGAGAAAAAATATTGATGACGTCATCGACTACACACGAGATACGAAACATTATGTTTTTGCCACGGTGATGGAAGTTTTATTTCTGCACCTCTATCGTTGACATCCTTAATCTTGCTCAGCTTGACGAGTTAATTTTTATGCCACCTTCTCTAATGTTGAAGAAACATTATTGGAGGGAGAACAGCGAGGAAGCGTGTATAATTTCAATTAAAATGTCGTGGTAGCCTAAGATAGACACCAATGTATTTTTTTCTATTAATCATAATACATATATATCTGTTTCAGATTCGAGTGTTTTTTGGTTTGCAAGACACTAATATATACACTAAAGGTATTCAGAAACTGTTTTCAAGAAAATGGCAGTGAAAATACTCGTACGAACGTAGGTAACTCACCGAGTAGAATAAAGTATGGTACCATCCGGCATGACAGTAACGAGCACATCTTGGTTGCTGGAGCCCATAACACGGGATTCGTATTCATTCACGATGTAAACGTGAGGTGTCCATAATCGATCTTTTACGAGTTTTTCTCCTTGAATATTATAAGTAACATTTCGAGCCAATCGGTGATCGATCCACCGATATCGAATGAGTACATGTGTGGTATATTGCTGCAAAACAAGAAGAAGAAGAAGAAGAAGATAAAACTATGAATAAACATTACCTAATCAACATTTTTTTTTCTTTTTCTTTCTTTTTTTTCAAAAATATCGGGCCTAGTATTCTTGTACAAATTGAAAAAATGTTATTCTATTTAGTGTTGAATTATCTAAAATATTCAAAGGCTGATATGCGGAAGTGATATTCACTTCTTCGAGTCAGCCGCTTAAAATACCATCGCAGACAATGCTCTAGTCATTATGAAGATAGAATTAATTTATAAAGTTTTTCATAGACGCACCAACTGTGACGTCAGATTTTTTTTTTAATCAAATTTTCAAAAATAAAGTTATAGCATCTCGTTTTGTTTTTGACTATAGTCAGAGATTTTAGTGTTGCATGAAAGTGGATGCCCAAATTATTAAAAGAATTAGTATTTTTCGAATTATAGAACTGTTAATAATTTAAAGATTGGGAATTTTTCTCTGCATTCTACTTCTTCCAGTATACCAACCAGGTGTTGGGCTTCCACGTTTCCGATAAAATAAATGTAGATACGAATGGATACAGACGTTGGTTGTCCATCGATGCTGGGTCTCTTCCATCTATCGTAACGGCAAGGATCTGTTAGCAAATATAATATTTGCTCCGAAGTTTTACCATTGAAATTCAAAGACTCCTTACACTGATGTCTAAGAGAAGAATAATTAAATTATTGACTTTTTCTTTTTTTTACTTATTCATTTTCCCCCCATTTTTTAGGTACTTGAACGATAATTCATGATAAAATACACAATACACAGATTAGTGCGCGCTGAGATAGTAAAACGATTTTGTTCATAAATGTAACTCTGATTCATCTGTCGGCATAAAATCAAATTGAAAAAAAAAAAATTAATTCATTTGGATTTCTTTGGAAATAGACACTTTTCGAACCATCAGTGGCGTATTTAGAAATTCTCTCTGGTGGCTAACAATTTTCGAGGAGAAGATTTCTATTAGGTAAGAAAAAGAAAAAAAAAATGCTCCATTAGATGAAAATGTTGATGGGTTTACAAGTTTTTGTCGGCTTTCTGGAAGGTTACCCCCGTAAATACGCCACTTTTTCGAACCAGAGTTATCAGTTATTCAAAACGGTAAAACTTCTCCTATGCATGGCGCAAATTTTCACCTCCGAAAACACATATACAAACTACGAGTAAGACGATTATACAAGGGCGTACATATCATAATTTTCAAAATTTGAAAGTTTAAGTAAAACAACGAAGTTGACATTGCAATGCAGCGTCAGTATATTCGTTTTTCATTCATAAATATGAATATGAATGAAAAGCGCCTAATCACGGTTCTATTATCACACTCTGCGTAACTGCAGCAAGAATGTGCGTTATAGAAGCGTTACGCTGTTTTCGCTTCGCAAATCTGTTTATTGAAGACGCAGAATTTCAATAGACCGTAGGAACATTGGTTTCGCGTAAAGTCTTCTTTTCAGGCCAACAGACATTATTTTGGTTATCAAAATTCGTCTTCACGCGCCATTTCTTTTACTTTGACTCAAGATTCTGAAAAAATGTGATTTATTAAACCAACAGGTAGTAAACATCGTTTTCATATAAAATGTGGCTGATGTATGTACCGGATTGCGTCAAATTTGCATTTTATTCGTCGATTCAAAATGTTTGATCGAATGATTAAATAACTTTCAAAGGCGGAGGCCCTTTAGTAAACACAGCACACTTGTCTTAATATCCAGAGGCGTCTTAGTTGTTTAATAATAGGCCTATAGCCAGAACTCGTACCCACCCCTTTGAGACTATTTAAAATATACCTCCTAAAAAATATGTAGGTATTTCAAATTTAGCAATTTTTGTCAGTTTCATTTTGAAAATACTGAGGTCTACTCGCTCAAAATTAGTATAATTTCATAGAAGTACCAGACATCTATGTGTAGGTTGCCTATACCTTCGCCAACGTTAGACTGAAGACACCGTGTTGATTGATGATTGACAAGAAGAATAAAGCGGAATATTGTCACCAGCAATAGGTACCTACCAACGGGAAAGTTTTGAAAAACTACCTCGTCTCGATCATCAGAATATAGCTTCCTACGAGTATTTTCTCATTGTATGGGATGGGTTCTTATAGCTAAATCCTTATTTTTTGAATGCCAATTTCAAAGTGATCATCCGTGTAAATAGGTTCCGGTTGACAAAAATAGAATACATATTATACAAGAACATCTGTTTGAAAACCTCTCCTGGATTTATATACTTATTTAGAATTTCAATACCAGTTCCTTCTGAACATGATACCGGCGCTGCACTATAACTTCAAGCTCCCTTTCTTTTTTACCTGCGATTAAATGTAATTAAAACGATTCTACTGGTGAAAAAGTCAATTTTATTTTACACTTTTTCAATTATTTAGATAGATACAAGACGAACGTAGGCATAAAATACTAGAAAACTCTTCTCGACGTTGCAGAATGTGAAAGAAAAATTTTCATAATTAGAAAGCTTCGATATAACTTGTTATAATAAATATCTGCATAAGCATTCTATGGGGCTATTTCCTCTATGATATTTTTTCCATCCTTGAACAATTTATGTCTATTACTAATGAGGTATATTTCGTTCAAATTCTCTTTAATTTCATGGACATCTCAAACTATGGAAAATCGCAGACCTAATTCACAAAAAACTGAAAATTAAACTTCTTTTCGCGCAGGTATACGAGGGCACCTACGAATACGTGCAGAAAATTCACCTGCATTCCATTTCTGATGTCTATATATAATATGAGTATGAATACGTTCTAGCGCGTTACGTAACATATATTTCATAAATAATAAGAAATTAATTAGATCGAAAAACTTTACTGTCTAATATTCCGAGTCCTTTTCAAACTCACTCTGCCTACCACTTCTTAATTTTTCACTCTAACTTGTACTTAATTCGAAGGAGGCCTATACAGAGTTGAAATAGGTTTAGCAAAATCGTATAAAATACATTTTACGTACTCGACATCAGGATCAGCAACGGTATAAATTTGGCGGTGAAATACGAAAAATCCAACGTAGAATATCCAGAATGGCATGTTATAAGTAATAATAAAACGGACATGTTTACGAGCACATTGAAGTTTGCACGGAAAATAATGGTTATTTTCAATCTCGATTGAGCACAAAATGAATATTATTAATCCTGTAAACTATCATCTTCCATCATATATATAAGGTCTTTTCCAGAACTATTTTTAGGTATTCTATTTTTATTGTAGGTCGAATGATTTATTATTATTATATTATTATTATTATTATTTCAAATATTGTCACTTAAATGGGCTCAAGATGTGTAGTATGCGTGTAGGAACGTTCACTCGTATAATGGATTGGAATTACAGAAAATATGTATACGTGTGCTTTTTAACATTGATCTTGAATATGTGACACTTTTACACTTGCGAACTTGGATGGTATCGTTCAAAAAATTTCTTTCAACAGCTGTTCGTCATCATCGCTTATGTTTAGATCGTTACTTTGATGTGATCGACAGAAAAGCGATTTCTGAAGGGGACAGACGAGGACGAGAGGAACAACGCGCAATCATATTTCAACTACCGCGTTTGTTACTCGAGAATACTCTTCGCCGATTTATCTCACGTTTTTTAGGAACATTAGTACTGGTTATCATACTGCAAACCCGACACACACCACACCTGTGCGCTTTACTGAAATACAGTGCAATATTATTTAGGTGCGCAAATAATAAACTTACTTCGTTAATAGTAATCTGTCTGGGTCTGGGAGAAAAGAGGGATGTTCACGAAAACACGATATGTGTAGGAATACCTACCTCGTAAATTTTTTCATGTTCTTATCTTAAATTTTCAAAATGAAAAGCAATATAAATCATTTTTTTGAAAATAAAAAGAAGACATAGAAGTTCTACAACCGTATACCGGTATTACAGTATTAACGCAAATATAATAAATACTTTATTTCTTTATTCTTTATTTGAAACTTTTCACGACGACAGGTACGCAATAGAGTACCTACTTAATATAGGCGTGTATGTATAAAACATAAAAATAGGACTGTTAATTGGGTCAAGAGTTCCTTCTCTTTTTTGTTTTACAACCTGAAAGACTTACTTATTTAACTCATAAGATAAACAAGGATGAAGAAAAGGGCGAGTTCCTAAGTACAGTTATAATATCTACACCTTATCATTCCTAAACTTCAATCTCAGCAAAATCAGGCCAATTATCTAATAAATAATTAGAATGCAGGATTGAAATGGAGTCTGAATTCAAATAATTTATTTGTGTGATTCGCTCTTTTTTGAATGCACTATACTACGAGTAAGGATACCGATAGAAGTTTTAACTTTGAAAAACAACTCTCTCTTGTGGCTTCCTCAGTTATTAAAGAAAAAATGAAAACGGACGTACCAGTACTTAATTTGTACCTACGAGTAAATATATTACGATTAAATTTCCAGTACCGGTAAGCTACCTTCTGTTCTACGTGAAAAGAGACTTCTGCAGATTAGAATTAATACCAATAAGAAACGCATTACATGTTTATTTGAATAAGTATAAATATGTAAAATATGTATTATTGCTAAATTCAGCTAATAAAAAGTATTATCTTGACGATATAAGTATTTTATTTATTTTTTTTTCCGTGGTTGAATGTCACCAAACTTATTGGTAGGTATTCGACTTATAGAAATACATTTTTTAAATACGTATTCACTGTTACGAGTAAAATGTGTGAAAAAAAAAAAAAAAAAAGAGAAAGAATGAGAAAATTTGAGAAAACTGGACCGACGAACCAGTTTTCTTTGGTACCCATAATATATTGGGTCGACGCAAGAAACAGCGGAACAGAATGCTCAATTAGATGAATGAGTAACCTTCTTCTCATTACCTACTACTATTCATGAAATCAAACCAATTCAAATCAATATTGGAAAAATTAGATCTTGACGGCAGTTTCTTCGATAATATTTTTTAAAGCACAAATTGTTTTTTTTTTCAAGTGTTATTCTGTGAGTTGCTTATGACATTAGGTATATGTATTCGAAGAGAAAAATTACCTAATCAGTAACAAAATTGCAGAAAATTTATTCATGATGTATGAACGCTTTTGGTTTGAAGACCATGTCCAAACGAGGGGAAGGAGGCATAAATATGATCGAAATCAATTACGGAAAGAAATAATGTCGAATTACCTATGGATTATTGTCCATTCATGATGATGCTCGATGACGACGAGCACAATACCTGTACAGAATCAGCAAGCTCCAACAGTGATGGCAATCTTTCTTACAACTAGGAAATACCTTAATTTCCAAATGCTTTTGAAAATGATTTTGTCAAATTTCTTTCCTATACATATATTTTTGATTGGTTTCCCTTTTATACCTATTGTTTAATAGGCACACAAAATGTTCTTGAAATGGAGATATTAATGGAGAATTTGGGAGTTTTTACTTGGACTATAGAGAACACCGACTAAAATTAACCAAGTATTACAATGATGTACAACGTTGAATGTAAATTGTTTTGCAAGTACGCTGATTGGCTTGGATAACGTTGTACATATTCCTACAGCTATTTAGGTAAGAGTTGAAAAAATTTGTAGAGGCAGAGCAGTACTTAATGAAGAGTAAAGAGGCAAGCTTACTTGGCACTACTTTAATCATCTTTCAATATCTATTTTTTCACTCTTGACTAGAGCGTACTTTAATGTTCAGCGGATGACATGGATTATTTTCAATACTAAACTTAGTCTACGCCGGCATATATTTGAACTGATACACACGGCCTACCTAACTTTAGGTCAGAATAATATAAATAATAGCAACAGTGCAATAAGTTGACTCACGATTGACATTTTGATGTTCAGATCAGCAGTTTGAATATTGGTATCCACTTTATTGTCTATATGACTTCTAGCTTTTAACAGAGTACGACTGGTACAAAAAATAGAAAATCATTTCATCTTTCGATTACCTACACATGAAAATAAAAATATTCAAATCTTTTCACTTCCATCTAGGTATCCATTAATTTAATCAAAAGTGAAACGTTATTACATTGCCACATTGATGCCTTATTTATATTATGAAAAAGGCCGTGACTGACAACGTTACAGAGAGTCTTTGACCACAGAGATCATGGACTGCCATGGTCTGAGAGTTTATGTGGTATGCTTACTGCAGTGCTCCTGTCTATACCACATTGCATATACGTTTGCCTGATTTTCATTGTAATGGAACCTACTTGCTATACATAAAGAACTATGGCCCTTTTCTTATCACTTGCGCATACCTATATCTTACCTATATTTGTAGTTCCTTACTTTACATTGGTCTTACCGCAGAATGTTTGTGTATTGTGATTAGTAGTGACAAAAGCGTCGGGACGTTCATTTTCTCCTGCTCCTCTCGCTTTCTTCACCATTTCTACAACTACATTCAAGTAGGTAGTGCATGAAAACATCTAGAAGAAGGTGATGCATGAAAATAGTTCAGTAGGTAGTTTTTTTCTTGCGTGTGATTCGCTACAAACATAAGATTTAATTAAACATGGGTTTGTATGAAGAGTTTCTTCAAACTTGATTCCATCGACCAAATGGGTTAGAACTTTTACACCTCAAAAATAGTAGAATACCTATGCACATATTTTATCCGTGCTTATTTTTACAAATTTTGTAACTTCGTGTATTTATAAATTGTAAATTTATATGTTGTACCACGGAACAAAAAATTATTGATATTAAAATCTACTCTCAATCTTCAAAAATGGTAATGGTAAGTCCCATTCAATGGTGTACATTTTCTTCAATGTTTTCTCAAATCACATGATTTGAAAACAAAAATTATTAATTCATCATCCAATAACCAACATTGAATTATTATTGTTGAAAATCCGGACTTTTTACGCCAGTGGCGCGCTATTATTGTCGTGACAAAATGGTGAAGATGCTGGTCTACAAGGATTTTAGAGGTAGATACGAGGTTAAGAGAATTCTCTGTGTTCTAAGGATTGCAGATAAAGAACAAAATGCTGGAGGATGCTACTTTGCATACGTAATTTTGAACTTCTTTCTAGGAAGTATGTTTCCGTAGTGTCCGTTTATACATTTTCTGGATGATATAGCCTACAATAATAAAAAAAAATTTCTGCAATGAAAGAACTGTCAGCCAGAAGTTCCATATTGAAATGTCGAAATTATTCCAAATATCCGTCTCTCTCTCTCTGAATTGCTCCTCCTCCTCGCGGAATTGAAAATTGTATGACCCGTTTTCCATGTAATTAGCTAATGAAAAGTCGAGATTCTTCTAAACATTTTCCTCTCCCCCCCCCCCCCTGGAATGATTCCTGTCGCCTCGTAGCATATAGTTTTAAGTCAAAATTTTATCAAGTCCGATTTTTGAAGTAATTTATCGCATGAAATTCAAAATTTTACTGTCCCATTTTAAAATGTAATTAAGAGTCGAAATTCTCCTGAACATCCTCCCGCCTCCCCTCGTAGTACATAGTTTAAAATTCAAAATTTTATTAAACGTCATTTTTTTGTATTCAACTGATAAAAAGTCGAAATTCTTCCAAACATTCTTCTCCTCCCCCGCCCCTCCTTCTCCTTCTCGTAGTAATCGTTTAAAAATCAAAATTTCATTAACTTATGTTGATGATTCATTAAAATTCAATATCAAGTACAGCACCAATACACACATACACACACGAATGCAGATAATACGTAGTGCGGATTCTGATTTACGGATGAGGTACAGTGGACGGACTTCGGTTTGTTCCTTTTAGTTTGTTGAAAAATTAACCTGGATATGTGGTTTTTACATCTAAGAGAAAGATTTGGTAAAATGAATACAACCTAGTTCTAGAAAACAACAAATTGCAATTTTTTTTCTACTTGAAACCTTCTCCTACAAAAAACGGACTCAGCTTTGTGCGAGGAAGTTGGTAGTAAACAAGAAAAGCGGTCTTTATTTTTGTGTGTCATTTCAGTTCGCAGTGCCATAGTGCGGACCAAATGAACACACTTTGCTGCAATTATGAGTTTGTCCAGCAGTCGAAATGGAGACTCAAAAAGAGTTGTTGTCAAACGTTAGCGTATCCTAAGAAACATTTTTCCAACACAGAGGCCTAGTATTATTTTAACAAGAGTCCACCCGTGTCCTTACAGTTATAGACGGGAGCACAAGATTATTATTAACCTTCCTGCTCAGTACTAAACGAAAATTTGAAATTTGTTGTTTACAAAATTCCTCAGAGCATAGTTATCGGCTGCATCTGGTTTGCGGCCCCGAGGATACTTTTTGCGGCCCAACTGAAATTAAACAAATACCCAGTTTGCGGCCCAACTAAAATTGAACAAGTGCCCAGTTTGCGGCCCATCTAAAATGGAATTTAGGACCATGGAAAAGGTTTAGCGATTGACCCGTGCAGAAGTTTTGTCTGCCATGCCACTAGTGACGAACTTTCTATGATTCACCTTCGTGTTTTAACGAAACCAAATGTGAATAAGAAGCAATATTGTGCTTCATCTTTTCATTTTCTCATAGTTTCTCAGTTGATCTCGTGAATGAGTATTCGTGGTGTTCGTGCTCTTATTACATAATTTTTTTGAAGTATGTCAAAAATGTACAGTAAGAGGGGGGCTAAATTTTGTTGTTTTACAGCTACTTTTATTAATTTCTCGACTAGAGTTTTAATGACAATGTATGTGCTGCAATTATTTTCAAAGAAAATATTTTTTTTTTTTCCGGCCGCAACTTGGATACTACTTCAATTTCTTTCGGCCGCAACTAGGACAGTGGGTGGGACGCAAACTGCTAACAGCCTAGTTATCGCGTTGGGACGACTTTTATAAAAAACTGAATTTTTTCTCAAAACTCGATTTTTTTTTTTTCTTGAGAAACCAAAGTTTCCTTACCAAGAGATTGCATAGTATTCCAGGGTCGTACATTTTCCATACACCTTTCCAAAAAATTCGACGTTTGAGCTATATTATGACAGGAGGGGATAAGGACGAAATTTTGCCCATCGAGCTGTATACAACAGGATGAGACTCAGAAATATATATGATAGGAGGAGAACTTTGAAATACAATGAAAAATTACATCGAGGCCTGAGAGGCCCTGACTCAAATAATTAGATAGTACGTCATTCTTTCTGGTGTAATCAGGAAAATTGTGACATGATTTGCCGAAGAAAATGTTCTGACAGAGCCAAATAGATAAAGATTACTTTTTAGGTCTACTAAGCTAAAAACAAAAACAAAAAGAAATGGAGAATATTGTATGATATGTTATATGCCCCTGCTCGTTTGTCCAGTGAACGGTACGTTAGGCTGACTAGTTCGCCCTCAATCTTAGCCCAGTATAAGTCTAGTATACTGCATGTGTAGAGGTCTACTAGAAGCCATACAAGCCTAATATAAAGCTGGTGTACAAGGAGTGGTCAGAGCCGTACAAATACAAATCCAGGAATCAAGAGACGAGAGATTGACCGAAATTTTTCCAAGTTGCATGGTGATAGTCGGACAGACGGACGTATGGATGCAAATTTCAGGAAGGGGGAAGGGGATGGTTAGAGCAAAGACATGGAACATGTCAAAAATTGATCATTACTATTGAAAGAGGATAAACAAGTTTCACCGAGTTCAAAGAAATAGCGAGAAAACAAATACGTACAACCACTATTTCTTTTAAACGTTTTGCATTATCAGGTGTGAATTTCTCATAGTATGATTACCGCCTTGGACTAGTGTGTAATTACCATGTTGATAAGGAGGCCCAGGACCAAAAGCGGACCTGACTGTAATTCAAACACAAAAAAAGGAAGACTGAGTTTATGAAATGAACGAATCGCGGACTTGTATGTATTATAACAAGATTAAAAAGAGTTCAAATGCAAAGAGTGGACTTCTGTGTGATGTAATTGATGAGAGTTGTCCAAATGAACGAAGTGGGGACGTTTGACGTCTTCCTATGTTGAGTGGTAGACGAAGAGCGAATTCGAGTGTGATTCCTATGCATTAAAGACGAGCTCCAGGACGAAGAACGGACTCGAGTACCGGTATAATTCAAATTAAATAAATGGAAGACTGAGTTTATAAAATGAACAAGTCGCGGACTTGAATGCTTCATACCAAGATGAAATAGGGTTCAAACGCGAAGAGCGGACTTCTGTGTGATGTAACTGATGAGAGTTAGGGAAAAATAAGAGTAAGTTTTTCTTGTTCCTCACTTCTGAATGTTTCCGCGGATTTAGATTCGTGATACATTCAATACTAGCCACAAGAGAGTAGGGTGGTATCTTGATCGGACTTCGTTCAATTTAGAATGTTTATCGGACACACATTTGAAATTCATGTATGTTAGTCGGACATAAAACTTGAAACCTTGCACGCCCCAATATACAGTGAGTCGGATTAAAATTGGCCTACGACGTTGCCACTGAAACATTTGAATTGAATAGTTGTTGGTGGGACTTGTGAGAACTTTGTTCACATCCGTGCATACTAAGAATAAGTCTGCCGTACAAACTCAAATTGACGTATATTCAGAACGTCCATCTGGGAAACTGAATAATCTTTCCTCGATGATAAAAATGGACTTCAATCGAGTTCGTTTGGAAGATTTCGCACGAATTTTCAACGAGAAATTCGAAAATGACGTTGGATTTTCCTAATTCAATCTGGTTTTTGAGATAGTGGAGTTACGTCAATTTGATAGATTTATAATCTTGACGTATCTCCATTATCTCAAAAACCAGGTCAAGTTGGGAAAATCTGATTTGATTTTTGGATTCTTTGTTGAAAATGGAGTAGGAAATCATCAAGACTTTGTTAAATTAACGCACTATAAAATATTCGCCGACAAAGGGATCGCCACGCACACATACAAACTGATTACGAGCTGACTACGCACACTTAGACATTTGTTACGTGAAAGATACCGTTTGGTAATCTCATGAAATGAATATATGTCAATTTAACTTTGTACGGCAGAAGTGTCGTCCTTTGCTTTCTTTCTATCGGACCAGCAAAGATAGTATAAACGCGTATTTATTTCCATCACTCATAAAATTTTAATGATACATGTAAGCAGGGGCCAGGCAGAGGTGAGAGTTAGTCTCCACTTCTATGCAAATGTTTGTAGGAGTTACCCACGGCCGCACCACTACTATCAGGCCGAGTAACTCAATGTGACAACGTCGCATCAGATGGTTGTAGTGATCCGAGATACACCTCAGAACACAATTCGGGCCCGACAACCGCTAGGTTCGCTGTAGTCGCGAAAATGGAACCGGGGTGAAGGAAAAAATTGCATTTGTCTCAATGTAATTTCAATTTGAAATATCTTTGGAAAGAAGCAATTTTTCGAAAAAATTGATAGAACTAAATTTGCTGATCATAAAATTTCCTTTCAAATGAAATTATCAGTTTTGAAATACATTGAAATTTTATGAAAACAGTTACTACCCGCTCACCTCGATACCCGCAATGTCTATTATGTACCCGGTTGCGTTATCAGCGAAGCTAGCGCTGTTGGGCCCGAATGGAAAAAACATCAGAAGCAATTTTCGTGAAAATGTCTTTCATGAAATGTGCTTCTCGTGAGATTCGCTTCGTGAAAGTGACCAGGAATCCAAAAACGTTGAATAATCAAGATTCATTGTTATACAACGGGTTTCACAAAAGAATGAAGAGAAAGTTTTTTGAAAAGCAAACAATTTCCAATGGTTTAAGCCTAGTCTCGATGAAATCGGTTCACTACAGAACGGGTTCTAATAATTTTAAAATTAAAAGTCAGGTAGGGGACGCAGTGCGGTACAGTAACATCTTACCCCACGCTTACCGAAACGTCTATCTCAACGACGACGGGTTTTTCAGTTACTCCGCCTGATAGTAAAGGTAGCCCTGAGTTACCTTCTATAAACATTGAAAATTATAGTTCACCTAGATAAATTCTATTGGCGTTCAGAAACCTTTGATATATTCATATGTGGATACGTCCTTCTTACATCTCTAATTGCACTCGTCAAACAAGCACATTTGACGCTCATTTTGACTATCATTGGGTCGTTTGCTTTACTTTCTATAAGTCAAATTAGAAGCCCAAAAAATTAATGGAACGTTTAGAGAAAATACGCTCAGTATTGTGGCCTTCTTATTTGATGGATACTACAGTTGGATCAGCTTTATACATTGAAAATTCACTGGTCTCTGTCGGGCATACACATAAAAATGTCCGCCCAACTACAGTGACCTGTCAATGTGTATCCAACAAAATTCAGTGCTCTTGGTCGGACATACTCATGGAAATGTCCGTATAACTACAGTAAACTGTCAATCTATGTACAACGAATTTAGACGTTTGTCGGGTACATTGAAAATTCAACGGAAGGCAGCAGAAACAAGTGAATGACAAATAGGCCAAATGAACATTTTTCATAAGTACCTAATTATTCTGTTTTTAGATTCGTGCTTGTTGTCTGTTCCATTCATAGTAATGGGTTCAAGATGTCCTAACTGTGAGGGATGGAGTGTCCCAATATTATACAATGGAAAATTCTTAGCAGTGATAGGATGAATGTTGAAGGGAACAATTTTTTTTCACACAATTTATCCACGCAGTAATGTGGGTACCTATCGATTCGCCGTACACGATTCGCCGAGCACGAGTCGCCGGAAGAATGATTTGCCGGAGGATCTATTCGTCATGAATTAAGTTCGACGGAATAAGGACTCGCCGTCGTCAACTTTTCGCCTTATTTCTTCCTTTCTGTCGACAATGCAGCACCCCTTTTCCTAAGCAGACAAGCAAATATTGTGACTTCTTATGCATGTCGTTGCACGGCGGGTGTCATATCAATAAATTTGGTGGAGTCTTCGAAGTCACAAGACCAATTCACCTGCAGTCATTCCTAATTTTGGGACTTTCTTCAAATGCTTCGTACATCTCAGAAGCTACGAGACTTGGAATATACAGAGAGTGAGATGGGTCGCGAGCCCCCTCAGAAGAGATCGAAATACGTCGTCCTCGATGACCGAATGTGACAGATTACGAAAGCCGAAGCACTTGCGCACAATTTATAAAAATGTTTTAGTCCAACGTCTAACGTCCAACGTCCTTTTTGTATTTTATTTTGTTTTATTTCTGTATTTCGCTTTTTTTTTTTTCTTTTGACGGCGAATATGGCGAATACATTATGGCGAATTTCTATTACGGTGAATTTTTTTTCGGCGAACAGATCTCACGGCGAATCGAGAACGCGGCCAAAATTGGCCTAAAACTTACGGCGAATCGTGCTCCAGCGAATCGTGCCCGGCGAATTGCCTTGTTCCCAGTAATGTCCATCAGTCCTGTAAATTTCACATCAGTAGGTACGACGGCCACTGTGTGATATAGTTACAATCAAACGAGTTTCTTTTTTATAGTATTTGAACTGTACAACCGCGTTTTGAAGGGCATACACCAATGCATTCTTATGGGAAAACGAGAACGGGGACGGTAACATACATGGAAGTTTTTCAACGTTTTCTAAATAACTCAAAATATAGAGATTTTACAAGAAAAATGAAGAGAACAAAATCGAACGAGCATGAAATTTCCTTTAAAATGATACCATTTTATTTTTTTTGAGCTTCAAAACACGGTTGTACAGTCCAAATAGATAAGTAGAATTGGAAAGCTAGTTGAAGGCTAAAAAGTTTGAAGATAAAAGCCAGAGAATTTTAGGAAAAAAAAAAAAACTGAAAGCAAAAAGCCAAAAATAAATCCCAACATTAAAAGCTAAAAGCCAAAGAATTTTGAAATGAAAAGTTGAAAGCCTAAAGCATGGACTATACATGTACCAAACAAATACTCGTATTGTCAAAGAATTAGTCACTTTGATGGATACAACCACAAGAGTGCGCTGCGTTATAAGACAAGGGTGTAGAACAATGTTCTCTCTCTTTCACTCTGCTGGGTAACGAGGGAAAACCTTCCAACAAATTGAAAAGTTTTTCAACAATGTGAGTATTTGTCTGGTGCGTGTATAGTCAATGGCCCAAAGTTTCATTTTACAGAATGAAAGCTAGAATCCAAAAGCTTATGTTCTGTCTATTGGCTTTCCAGCTCTGGAGATAAGTACCTATTAAACCTAAAATCATTGTGAGAGGAGCACAAGGATAAAGGCTAAAATTTGGGCCATATTTGAAAATGAGAATTCCCTGTTTTTTCATGACTTTTCAAAGTGACCCTATTTTTACACGCATTCTGTCCCGGCCTTCTCTCAGGCGGCTATGTGCCAGTGCCAATTCTTCAGCCGGATAACCTCTACGCCAATGGTGTTTAGCTCGACACCTCTGCTTCAGATATTCTATTCAGAGGCTAAAAACTAACAACGTTTGATGAAAAATTATTGATTGGTTTCCGAGATCTACGGTTTACAGGATTTGCGGCTATACTTATACACATATCTTGCAAAGAGATATTATTTTTACATTCCTCATTACAAACAACTCCAAAAAATGAATAAATAAATAAATAAATAAATTCTACTTAGATGTGATGAACTGATTCAAAAACGACGATTTCACAAATTCCATCTGTCACAATATTAAATTATTCTACTCAGGATCGTAGAAGGAGTACAACTTATATTGAATACACCGATCAAAAGTAACCTTGAGATAATTATCACAATTTAAATTCATCGATTTAACCATGCTTCGTGAACCTCAAAAAATATGGATACGTCTAGAAGAAATGGCACAAATAGAGAAGCAACATCATTGATCTTTGTTCTTTTTCCTTCCTCTTTTGAAAAGGACAGGCAATAATGATCCGATAGCAAATACGACTAATAAAATTATGGAATTCCAAGACCATGTACCACCTACAGAGGTCAACTGATGCAATGTTTTGCCTGCTTGAATGGCGACGAATGATGGTGGCGCGACTCCTGCGAAGAATATGAGTCAATAACAGAAATTCGGTATCCGAAAAATTGTACGCGGGTAATTTGTACACAGGTAAATAGTACAAAGGAATTGTACGTGAGTGAATTCTTTGCAAATAAAAATTATACGCAAACAAGAACTGTACGCAAATAAAATTCTTCGCAGACAAATTTGTACGCACAAGTACGGTATATAAGAATGTACGCAATATGGTGTACAATTATACATAAAAAAAAGGTAGAGTAAAATTTTTTGTATAGTAAATTCAAAAAAAAGTGAATTTTCTTCCATGAGATGAATAGTATCGACAGTGAATTCAAATCCGGTACGTCAACTTTCCGCCGCTTTGTTCGTTTGTAGTATGTTACCAGCCGCAGCTTTGTAACAACTTCACGTCGGACTCTACACGACGATGGCGCGCTAGCGTCGTTGTGTACTGCCTGTTCTCCGCAACGTACCGCACGTTCCAATTTCTTATCAGAGTTAGGACAAAATCCACCACCTGATAAAGAAATGTTGAGTGATGTACAGCCGTATTCCCAAACAAACAAAATAATTTTAAGTTTGCTTAAAGAACCGAAAAAACACTCAAGTAACCTCGCGAGGTTACTTAAGTGTTTTTTTTGGGACTTTCTGGGACTCTTAAGTGCACTTAAAATTATATTGTTTGTTTGGGAATACGGCTGGTAGAGTCCGAATTGGCCTAGTCCCCTTCTCCAGTATGGGCGGCCAATCCATATATCTTCTTCAAAATAATGGAGTACGGTTTCAGTGGTTGCGGGAAGACCTCAGAGTCGAACAGTGCATCAAATGTTATTATTAAATTTTCAAAAGTTCAGCGACGAGCAGATATCGAGCAGATCAAAGAATTTCTCTAACTCCTCATGTAACATGAGGGATCTGTGGTATTCGCAGCTAAAATTTACTCCTCAAGGTATCCTTACCAGAAGGGGAACGAACTTAACTTCGTCAAGCTTTATAGAGGAGATGAAACCTTTAGAACTCCAACATTATCCCTGTAAAGCATGCACATTCGTAATCTCGTTCAACTTCTTTCACTTGTCCATAATTGTGAACATACCAATACGTACAGTGTCTTGACGTACCATTTTGTCCACGAAGAATTTCATTCGAGTCAATTCTTGTCTGTGTATAATTTTTGCTTGCGAAGCATGTACTTGAGTATAATTTCCTCCGCACAATTTATCGGCGTATAATTTACACCGAACCCAGAAATTCATGCTCCAGAAAATCAAAAATTTTAGGATTTTTCAACTTACCAAGGAAGGTACCAAGCCAAAACGCCATGAAAGGTACTTCGACCAAAGGAGCAGCAATATTGATCAACCAATTAGGAAAAAACGGTGTGATTCTCAAGAATATCATATAATACAAAATATTATCTTGGTGTTCCTTTACCTAGAACAGAGTTCAAATTTTTATGAGAGAAATGATTATTTTTCAGAGCTCGAGAATTATAGTAATATATATACTTAAAAATCCAGTACCTTATTCGCATACGACGAAAGTTGACTAGAAAAATATTTGGCGACTAAACGCCTTCCAAAATTATAAGATAAAAGGTAACAAAGAGAAGCGCCCGTGGCAGAACAGAAGCATATCAACATCAATGCTGTAGGAAACGAATACAAAAATCCTGCCAATATGGATAGCGATATCGAACCAGGAATTGCGAAAGTTTGTAAGCTGAATAGGTTCAGGTAAGGTTAGAATATAAGCGCATAAATTATGCTATTCGGAGGCAAATTACGACAACTGGATAGCTCGTCGATAATTCGTATAACTCATACAGAAAAAGAAATAAAAAGGATACAATATATACGCAAACACAAACGTTGACATAACTTCAACATAAAATTCTTCTTTGTATACATCGAGAACTCTACCAAGGTTTTTGGCCTCTTCAATGTTTAAGGGAAGTTTAATGTGAATACGTTCATTCCTATCAAAAAAACACATGAAATAAAGGATCATAAGAATTCACATACAAAATAATGGTAAAAATGAAATACGAACTTACTCTTTCAGCTGAGGAAACTTAAAATAAATACATAAAAATACTGACAGAGCCAACGAGAATGCAGCTACAATAATGAGCAGTGGTTTATGCGAACTTTCGATCACAAAATCTGTCATGAAATGAAAATATTGAAAAATATTTGTCAGAATTGAGGATAAAGTATAATAGAATATTATGACATTACCAGATTTTAGTTCCGTAGAACTCATCACCGTAGTCTCAAGAAGAGAAGAAAAAGAAACAATGATAACTGAATGAGATTTGTAGCGTTTTCAATTTCGAGAAATCATTTCCTGATTTCTAAGCAGAAGAAGTGATCAATTATTTGTTTTCAACCAAATTTTAGTGGTTTGATGCAAATGATAGATATCTTTTAAAGCGACGTCGTGACGAAAAATGAGACTTGGATTGCAAAATTAATGTAAATATTTTTTTCGGTGGGCTACTCCAATAGTCCAATTATTGTACTACTGCTTCAAGTAAACACTTCGTGATAAGATCAGTTTATAGTCAGATTCAGATGTAGTTGCAGTCACACGATCAGCTTAATAAGAAAATTAGAAAATTTTGGTTGCAAATTGGAAAATCTTTGTATGCTAAAAAGTATTATCCTTTAGAAAATCGGTTGATAAGTTCTGCTGGAAAGCTGCATAGCTGACCGAAATCAAGTAGTAGTATGTTATAGTACGTTCCAAATAAGAGTGCCCGCTTTTGATAAGCAATCGCCCATATGCGCTGTTGTCGAAAGCGGGCACTCTTATTTGGAACGTACTATAGTAGACGAAACAATCAGCGCCTATATGATGTGGGTATAATGGACCGCCATCTTGATTGCAGAAAACGTAAACATGAGAAAAACTCCCATAAGTAAAGACCCATAAGAGCCAATGTAAATTTGGTAAATTTCAATATAATTCGTGATTTTCAATGAACGATAACTCGAGATCGGCACCATGGATTATTTTGATATTACCCTCGTTGGAAAATAAATTTTATGGTCAAAAAATTATCTGCCCTTTGATTTTTCTCTAGAAGCATTTTTTTTCGGAGTTACCGATTAATAATTGAAACACGTTTTTTCAGCTGTTCTGCGTAACAAGAAGTATAGTTGTTACGTGGTTACACGGCTCACACTTGTTATGCAGAACGGCCGAAAAAACGTGTTTCCAATGTTTCCATTATTAATCGATAACTCCCAAAAAAATGCTTCTAGGGAAAAATCAAAGAGAAGATGATTTGTTGTCCATAAAATTTCCTTTTCAACGAAGGTAATATCAAAAATATCTATTGAGCCGATCTCGAGTTATCCTTCATTGAAAATCACAAATTTATTTGAATTCAACATTGGCTCTTATGGAAGTTTTTCTCGTGTTTACGTTTTCTGCAATCAAGATGTCGGCCCATTATACCTACATCATATAGCGGCTTACCAAGCCAATGAACGGCTTAGCAGAAGCAGCAGCTGGGTTTGAACGGCTTATTCGCAGTGCTGGTAGCGATTGCGCGCTACTGTCGACTCTCTTATAGACGTGACCATGTACAATTTCCCATTTAACTATGTGTCAACTATAATCTCAAAATATTTTGGGAACGAAAGCTTTAATTAAAAAATTGAAAAGAATAAATTTGATTAGCCTTTAAATTGTCTTTCAAATGAGACCATTATTTTTCATCTTGATCTGAAGACTTCCGGAAAATGATCAAGTTCTTTTTTTCCACACCATTGAAATTGTAGAGCGCGACTCTTTCGCGCTTGCACTCCGAATTAAGGGCGTGCTCTACCTCGTTACTAACACAAGAACACACAGAACCGTGGGAACACAAACACGTTACGGAGAATACTAATTACGACTTGAAATGCGCACCAAATTATATGAAACTTGGTACATCAAAAGTTGAAGGTTCTAAAAACACCGCAAATTGGTTTATAACACCTATACTTCTTCAAATAACGTTATTCTTTCGTGAGAAGTATCGCTCCTTTCAACTGATAACGTGCGAATAATCCTTTTTTTCATTCGATTGTTGATCTAATAATAATTGAAACTAGCGATTATTAACTAATTTCCGGTCTTGATAGTGTCATGTATCATCTTATTACAAAGTTTCGAGAGATTTGGAGCTAATTTCAAGTTGTAAATTAGTATTCCAGGATATTTTCCCATGGTGTACTGCAGGTTGCATAGTTTCAAGTATTTACAGTGTATTTTGCATGTGTTAGTAACGAGGTAGAGCCTGCCCTTAAGCCAGTTGTAAGCCAGTAGTTCAAAATGTAAAAAGCCTACAAATCTGTGGAAGCAGCACAAGCAGCTAATTAATAAAGAAAAACACGAAAAATATGAAAATATATTGTTGATAAAATGATAAGTTGACCATTTCTGCAATGTCTACAACAAAGTTCTGCAAGACTTGTGGTTGATGTTTCATTTATTTGTGATAGTTGGGGCCTTAGACCATACAACATATAGACCGAGCATAGTAATGAATCTTTGAACGGAGAATGTGATAAGAATACACATAAGAAAATAAGGGGGACTGGACCTTGTTTTCAAGTTTGATGAGCGGCGCGGGTGTACAGTGCTTTTCACTGCTCCGCGCGTTCACCCGCGTTGCCTTCATTGAGGTCCAGTCCCCCTTATTTTCTCATCATGTCTTCCGTTCAACGCGTTGTACACGCTTATATGGCTGATGCTTGGTCTATCTATTGTATGGTCTAAGTTGAGGCCAGCCGAGGCCGCCCAGTCAAAAAATTGGAGCCTTTGGCGAAGTACTACACTTCACTATCATTGTATTTGTGAGCACCTGAGTAGGTGACATTTGTCCCGCAAACACAATACCTAACAGCAACAGGAGCATTTTGTTGTTTTTTGAAAAATTGAATGAATTATAATAACAATCTACTTCTAAATACTAGGCCGAGCAAAAATCAAAAAATATCTGTTGGGATAGAATTCCCGTCCCAGTGATGATTGATGAATGATCTGATGAATTCATAGATTTGATTTGATTTTCTTCTTACATGTTAAATTGTTAATTGTCATATTTCCAAGCGCAATTTTACTCCCATAAGAAATACATGGGAAGCAAAGATCAGTATGAAATTAAACAAAAATTAAAAAGGATTGAGGGCAAAAAAGTTTATTTTTATAATGTGTGAGGTAATCAGCTTCCAAAATTGAACTTTTAACCCCTCAATTCTTTCTCAATTTTAATTAATACCATATGATCGGTTTGCTTCCTATGTTTTCTTATGCGGAGCAAATTTGCGATTGGAAATATTTTGGGTACTTTTGCTACTGTAATCACACTGTAATCGATATTTTGTTATCACGAAAAACTCAGTCTATTGGATAAGTTGCTGAAAACCTTTACAGCAGGGGATCTCGAAAACAGCTGTGGCACCTTATTGCAAGAGAGTAACAGTATTCTTCGCTTCATTTCAATTTCTTTGAGGTTCACTCATGTGTGGTAGTTGAATTTAACGTGATGGAAAATTGAAGGTAGGGTTGTTGTGTAATTCGATCTCCGATGAAAAAGAGTGGCATTTTTGAACTCTACGGTTGATTCTACACTGAATTGAGATAAAACTTGGAAATTAAGCCAATAGCCAATCATGAAAAGCTTTAAGCAGTTAATGAATATGGAATGACAAAAAGCCGTTCCAAAATCCAATCAAAATCAGCCCAACGGCTTACAAGCTTAAGACAAAGTTTAAGCCAATGACGAACGGCTTGTCATCCCTGTTATCCTCTTCGTTCACGTGACGTCACTAACTGCTAACATCGAGCAATTTTGATCGATAGTGCGTGATATTCTGCGATAGTATCGCAGAATTTTTCGATAGTATCAGGGGTGAGAACCGGAACCGAATACCGGTTCAGGAAGGAAGCGGTTCTCCTCCCGTATTTCTAGGATGCTGGAACCGGAACCGAAAGGAACCGGATCCCACAATTCAATTCAAGAACCTTCATAACCGGAACCGTTCAAAAAGAAAATAAGTGTTCTCAGCCCTGGATAGTATCATGCGATGGTGCGAACATTATCGACTCCCATAAGAATACACAGGGAACATTTCGATCATGTGTTAGTATTTCAAAATGAGAAATAAATAAGGAATTCAACGTTGATAATCAAGATCTGGAAGATCTCAAGTATTTGAGAATGTATTTTTTGTTTCTCACTTTATTCTTCTATTCAAATATGAGCAAATGATCGAATTCAATTTTTTTTCTTATAGAAAAGTCCGTGTAAAAAAAGTTTGTTTACTTTCCCTAAGCACCATCGATCAGAAGCCATGAACGTAGAAAGGCAACACCGCATTCGGCCCACGCATTTACATGTAAAACACCTCTCTCATGAAAAAATCGAGTTGACCCTTATTTAAAGGAAATTTCACAAGCTACAACTTTTGTTCTTTTCGATTTTTTCAAAAACTTAATATTTTCTTAAGAAACAGACGCTCAAAGAGTTTCTCCCCATAAGAGCAATGTAAAAGTCGGCCCGTGGTCGGCCCACGGTTGTGCAGTTGCCAATTTTACGTTCATGGCTTCTAACTATAGATACCTAAAAGAGACAAGGTAGCTAACTTCGTTAGTTCAAGTGTTCCACCGCACGCCAACACAGCGACACAGTATTCTTGGGCTAAATTAACATTGCGCTTATGGATGTTTTTCAGTTTTCATCAATTATCTCGGAAACCGTTCATTTTTATGAAAAAATGAAGAGAACAAAATTTATTCCCCTTGTAATTTCCTATCAAATGAGACCTACTTTGAATTTTTTTTTTTCAAAATATGAAATAGGTCTCATACGATAGGAAATTACAAGGGGAATGAATTTTGTTCTTTTCATTTCTTCGTAAAAATGAACGGTTTCCGAGATAATTGATGAATACTGAAAAACGTCCATAAGCGCAATGTTAACTTAGCCCTACAATACAGTGGCGCTATCTCTCGGCACGTAAATTAGCTCGACAAAAATCGGGTACCGGATTTTAACACAGCGCATATGGAGAGTTGGCTATCGTGGGCTATCTTGTCTCTTTTAGGTATCTATACTTCTAACTATAGGAGGCTTTGCAAATCTCGAAATTATATTTTTGAATACAACGATGCTGTGACGTAGGCGTGAAGGAAGAGGCTCGCGGAATCACTTTCCCTCCGAGTCCGAGTGTGGCGTGAAATACCGACTCGTCTACTAAGTAGCAGCGTTGTCCTCCCAGCTGGGAACTTTCAAGTTCTGCTGTTCATTACTGTTATGATCAGACTGCACGGCAATAAAAGAATATAATTTAATTATACCCGTTGTAGTATGATCATTCTATTGATCCGAAAAACGTAAATACCTACCATTCACTTGTTATTATCTCTGAAATTCGGTTTAATACCAAATCGGTTTTCGTGCGTATTGGCATTTTATGGCGGTTAGTCGGTCTTCAATCCTCTGCGCCGGTTTCATCTTGAAATGGACTTGTACCGTCACGAAATCGTTTCTATTCCCATCTCATCCTCTGAAGTCTTTCTGTCGGGTACGTACCGACTCTCAACAATATTCGCACGCGATCGTACCTTCATCAGGCAGGGTCTAATTTTACCATTTTTACAATATTTCCCTTTCAGAATGGATTCATCCTGAAGCGCCGAGTTCCTATACCTGTGCTCTCGAATCTTCAGACTACTGATAATGTCATGCGGAATGTAGATCCTATCCACGAAGAATATGAAGTGGTTGGAAACACCAATCAAACGCCACTACCCAAAGTTGAAATAATTCTGAAGAAGTACGTGGAAGGTATTTAGCTCATCTGATGTATTTCATTTGAACAATACGCTTCTTCAGAGGCAAAAGTGAAGTAATTAGTATCATTTGATGTCATCAGATGTTGGTGAGCCGGGACAAAGAGTGTTTTTAGATCAAATGGTGGCATACGAATTAATAATACTGGGTGATGCTATGTACATAACACCCGAAAATTTAGCCAAAATGAAAATATTAACCGAGTCAGAGATTGATAAACATAGCTCTCTTACAGCTTTCAAGGTGAATCTCTACACATTTTCATTAACGAATTGTTTTTCCATCTAATAAGCTAGTCGCTTTGTCCCAGACTGTGAACATGTTGAGGAGAAGAACCTTATCTGTGTACATGAACATGCACGAACCCTGGACTATAGAGCCTTGGAATGTACGAGTGAACTACCGACTCATGGGTGTTCACATTTTGAATGACGAGTGCATAGAATTACCTGAAAAACCTATCACGGGACCGAACATGGATTTAGAAGGGAAAGATTTTGTCATTCATATAACCGTAAGTAGAAATATTTAAAACGCAAATGTTTGAGTGGTCAGATTTTCATTCCTCAATCGATTTTTATAGATTAATAATTGTGAACGAGTTGCAGTTCGATGTAGATTACGTCACTACACGAAGATATTTCATAAAAAAGTTGTGTTACCGCCAGATCATGAATGTGTAGCTTCAGACCCAGTATTTCCCGAAGAAGAAGAAGAATTGAAATCGATTCCTCTGCCTGAGTTTTTAGAAGATGACAGCCAAAATTCATCAAAATCTTCGAATAGGCGTAAGCGAACGCGTTGAATACCTAGATTCTTAAAGCTATATTTTATTGGTGCTTTCATCGCAGTGAATCATACCAATAACGAAGCTTTATGAATGTGTGACTGCAAGTTTCGTAAAGCTCTCCAAAGAGGGAGAAGTAAAAGTGAAATGTAACAAATTGCAATCAATTTTTAAATACAATTTTTTGCCATATTTGGAGTTGCTTACTAATAGAAGATAGAACAAAATACACAATGAATTTTACACAATTTGATAATAATGAGAACGATCAACGATCAAAATTTTACGATCAACAAAAATAATCATTTGGCTGGGGAACGAAACTTAGTTCATCCGATTTTCATAGCGAGACAATACACGTTCATATTGCTCTTCCAGTTCATTATACATTTTTGCAAGCGTATTCAGTCGTATTTCAGGTTTTTGAAATACATTGGCGCATTCAACTTCATCCGGTTTCAGTGTTTGATTCATACGTCGACGCATGTTGGAGCTCATTCTCTAAGAAATCGAGATGAAGTTGCAAATTTGATTATACCGAAGCAAGAAAGAACACACTTTAGAAAATATAAAACTTACTAAGAATGGAGCGTTCAATCTATTTTTCACCATTATACGATATTTTTTGTAATTTTCTTCGTCGGATTTATTTATTGTTTTTAACAACATGATTTCGTACAATCTTCTGCTTTGTTTCTGCAAGAAACCCATATATGAAGGATTAGAAATAGGCGTACCTTGACTTTCACAATACGGTCTTCTACGGAGAAATATTCACAGCTAACAAGTGGGTACTTTCAATTCAAGGACGAATTGTAATTAGTCAATCATTGTAACGTCGTTAATATTTTAGGGGAATATTTCAGAACGGAAATTAATGAGATTGGCTCTCGCTCTGAGCTCGTTCATCCAATGTGCTCTAGGTTAGTGTATACTGTCTATGAACAGGTCTAGTATAAGTCTAAAATAATCCTAGCTACAGTAGTATACAAGGAGATGTCAAGAGCCGTACGGACGTAAAGATGCAAATTCAGGAATTAGGTAGGGGAAAGGCTAGCTTTGTACTAGGGCTTCGGAATGGGGGGGGGGGGGGAGGGAATCTTTTTTTTTCTGCTACCCTGAAGTCTGTAATGGCGTAGATAATCAAAAAAATTGTATCGTACGTCTGTTTCGCGTAACTTTTTCCGGAATCAGCGCTCAATTTAACTAGTAAATCGAGTAAAATTTGAAGGTTCAAGAAAATTCTCATCCTTGAAAACCTCGTCAAATTTGGTACATTTTGATAAAAAATCTAACACAAAAAAGTCGTAGAAAGTTCGGTCTAGGCTCAAATTCTAGACTACCGTACATCTGAAGTGCACATCTAATGTTCCGCGTTTTTGCGTAAAAACAAATTACGCAAAAATAAATTCAGCTCAAAATCCCATTCAACTCTTGAAAACCGAAACTTTTTCAAAGCGTTCCTCTTGTTGACACGTCGCGACGCATGCAGTAGAGTAGGCCATGAAGGAGAAGTCTCGGAACTGAGTCACAGTCCCCGCTGCCTTCAAAACTGTTATTGATTGTTTCTCTCTCTTGGAAAACTTATATGTCACCTTCCAAAATTTTTTCGAATTTCCAAACTAATTCAAGGTCATTCGCCCAACCAGGTGCAAACGATCTTCTGAAAATGTAAGCCCGACAAAAATAAAAGCCGAAAAAGAACGAATCTCGTATAGAAATACACAAATCCAATTTGCTTTCTTTCCTCTTCACAACTACAATTCTGTAATGCTTCCATTTCCTACAAAAGGCAAATTCCCACAATATTATAAATTTCACCGACAAATCTGGATAAGAAGCGCACTTGTAACTCATAAATTACACTGCTGAACAAGAAGAAATTTTTTGTTTGTAGCATTCATTTGAATAAGTGCTTCCTGAGTAATTTTCAACGCTGAATTCAATGCAGTTTCCGGTTTTTCGATAGCACGTCTAGATTTCTTATAATGTCCTCGTTTATTCGCATCGATTTGCCGCGGAATGTCGCGAAACGTCAGGTACGTTCTCGAGTTTAAATACTGCTACTACCGGTATCGACCGTGAAGTTCCACGGGAAATTGACGTAAATAAACAACAACATTGAGAAAAATCTAGACGCCGCGTTAGAACCGTTGGTTACCTAACGTAAGTGACCAGAGAAGCGATTGACGAAAATATCTAAGCGTTTAGGATAAACTAACAGAAGATAAAATTGGGAACTTTACTTTATGGATTTTCAGTTCTTTTTGTAATTTGATTTCCATATCTTTCGTGAATCCATTCTTCAAATTTTCATAATTGAAAATATCAAGTCTTTCGCATCGGCACAGATCGACATAATCACGAATTGCTTGGCAATTATCTGTTGGATCTTCGACTAAAAGGTAGAATGAATAATAAAAAATATGTCAAACGATACTGAAACAATAAATATTTGTTTAGTTTTTATAGGATATAAAAATATTAAACCCGTAATATCGACAACGTCGTTGTTCTTTCCGTAGAAATTATAAATAGACTCGAGCAAATGCACAGCTATACCACAGTTCTGAAAAGGAGGAAGTACAAGAAGCTGACTGATTCTAGGTCTGATATTTTGTGGATATGCGTAGTATTCATACACCGTGGTGACACCAACTATTCCGTAGCACTGATCATTATTCTCATTTTTATACTTCTCATATCTAGTGGAGGGAAAGAAAATAAGTTCGGATGAATTTTACGACAAAAAAAAAATATATACACATTTTCGACTCCTCAAACTTAGAAGTTGTTTGCTAAAAAAAGAAAAAACTTTCGCAGCGCGAAAGGGAAACCGATTTTCCCTTTCTTATTTTCTTACATCTTTACTTCTTTTTTTCCTTTTTGTTCATAATTGGCTACGTCATATTACTAAATCGTTCTCATTTTCAACAGCAAAATAACTTAGTTTTCCATGACGAGCATCTTTTCAAAACTTCCTAAGCAATTATTCACTCTATATCACTATCAGTAATCCTCACTCGAATACCCGTCCCTTTCCCGCTTCAATGAATGGAATATCCGTCAAAAATTTTTAATCATCAAACATGAAAGAACTATTACTCACACTAGAGGAAAAGAAACACTCTTCTTTTTCCATAGCAGCATTCATTCTGTTCAACGGGGGAAGGTTAAACTAATGTTCGACATACCGCGCTCCGAATTTTTATAAATTGATATAGAAAAATCCTCAAAAACTACCGACCCGATTTTCAAAAAAATAACTCTATTCTAGTACACATATAAAACTTCAATACTTCTCAATTTCATATAAATCGACTCAATACCAACAGAGAACATTCGTGCCCAAAAATATTTAAGGGTACAATCATACATACATATATTATTAAAAAAAGGATATACTAATTCGAGCCAATGTTAAAATCGTGATCCACAACCTCTGAAACGCCGAGAAAACATGCACCACACCAAAAATTCCATCGCGCGCAAGACTGCAATACCTTCTAAACTCAGTAAAATACCGAGTTTTATAGTCTCTCAATAGAAAGTTCAATCATAAAGCAACAAAATAAACTTGCGATTTGAAATCCAAAGCTTTTTTTAAAAAAAATTGTTTCTATGAAATATCTTCAGCTAGCAAAATACAAGGTCAGGACTAGTAGGTCTACATGAATGAAATTTTTGGTATAAAGCCGCTTTCACACTGGATGTTTGAAAATACTCCAACATGTTGCTCAACATTTATCTCAATGGGATCGGATATGCACTCTTGTCAACAAAAATGTTTCCAACGTTCACTAAAATGCGGCTTGGGCTTGTTTGGATCGCGATAAATCAGAGAACAAGGACCAGACAAATTTTCTTTGAATTTGGGAGTATATTTGATTTTGATATCAAAAGAATTATTATATCTTACTTACATTAAAAAGAAATTCCACTTGTCATCATCGGTATCGACGTAACTAGCGCCATCAATGTACCAAATGAGAAAACGTTGTAATCGCTGGTAATAGGTTTCAAAAAATTTGCTACTCGTATTTGAAATGTGCAAATGATAAATTTCAAATGTACTATCATCATGATCGTCTGGAATTTAGGACTATTTTCAAAACACAGAACAATGAAGTCGAATTTATACAACTACCCAAAGGTACTTTACCGACGAGTCTTTCATTGAATTTATGCAGAAGGGTACCTGACGGTTTGAAAGTGGGTTCATCCTCTAATGTACTTACAAACGAATCGATGTTCTCCAAATACTCATGTGATAGAAATTTTGATAATATGTCAACCACATCGTCGGCCTAAAAAGCGTAAACAATTTTCTCATTATGACTTACATTCACACGAGTACTTCCATTATTCAACAGTTACCGGCAACCCAATGACAGAAGGATCAATTTTATCCGTGAAAGACACGTTCATGTACGTACGCAGCCAGCCAGCAGTGTAAAACAATTCTATTTTTAAATCTTTATATCCAAAAATCTTCTCTCTGAATCGAAGAATAGAATCAATTATTTGGATCTTTTAGTAAGGTACCAAATGTGACGACTTCTGAGAAAACCGGGCTTAGGGTGAAAATCATAAAAATCGTTTTTTTGTTAAAATCTTGTAGAGGACACTTCCACGAGTCCAATGCGACTTCAAGCAACCTTCTAACTTGAAAACTCATCGAGACGTAGACGTTCGAAGTCAAAACTTTGAAGAAAGAAGTTTTCGAGAAAACAGTGTTTAAAGTTTTCGAGAAAACAGCGTTTAAAGTTTTCGAACCTTTAAAGTGCTGTAGTAATCGTCCTGTTGATCGAAAATTTGTGAAACTAACATGATTCTAGGGTAAAATTTCATAACGAATCCGATGAGACAATTTATTTCTATCAAAAACTGAAAATGGGTAAAAATCGGATTTTTTTCGTTTTTCGGCTGTATCTCAAAATCAACTTTTTCACCCTAAGCCCGGTTTTCTCAGAAGTCGTCACAAATAAAAGTAATGGATAAATCGTACGATACTCACGTTTTACCGAACACCTGATGTGACATATCTGGTAAGAATTCATTCTCTTCAGATTCGATATCAGAAGGCTTACGAACTGAATACATAAGATCAACACGATGAATTAGAACACATCACATATGACAAAGTAAAAGAATACGTGAACTAATTTATGTACCGAGTTTGAAACGTATAACTTCATTGCATTCTGCTACGAAATTGCGTTCCACATCACCATCTAAATTTTCGAGTGGCACGTTATCCAATTCGACCATAATTTGCTCGTCAATTCGGAATTTAACTAAAGTAACTCCAATACAAAATATTAAGGACAGTATTCGAAGACTAGCTTGAAACAAAATATCTCTAAAGATAGTAATTGATCATAAGGCTAAAACGTCAACCGATGGTAATGAACTGATGGAACTAACAATGCTAGTAAATAATCAATCTGTTGAAACTGGAACACATTATGATATCTAGTGTATTGATAACATAGATACATTTACAATTATGAAAAAATATATGAACATCTCGACTTCAATTTTCAATATAATTTTAATATTGTGGAATGATCGAAACGAGTGAACTACGAGAGATTGAACAAACGGTAAAATGAGATTAAGCACAACCAAAGTTATTAATTAAGAGTTTGAGAACTAGGAAAGAGATCGGCACTGCTGTGCACGCCATGAAAAGCAGATTACAAAGTAAAGATGTCAAAGATCGCGCCCATCGCGCCTATAGATTACTTTTACTTTAGTTAGTTGTACTGATCGCGCCTTTTATTTTCTCCTCTTTATTTCATTTTTCCTCTGGCACTGGCGGTGTCGAAAATACTGGCTCTTGCCCCTTTCGACTTTCAACTATCGATCTTGAACCTGATCTTCACAGTCGAAACTTCGAAAGACTATAAAAACTCACAGATACAATGTCTCACCAAAAAAGCTAATTACGGCTCATTCAATTCTTCGATTCCTTCAATTCATCGTTCTCGTTCATACATATAAACAAGAGGCCCTATGCAGTAGAAACCTATATAGTACTATACTCTGTTCACATTAAGGAAGGATAGAAATATGACCTTGAGAACGGAACGGTAGATTAAAATTACTCGGAGCGTTTCGTTCTCGAGGTCATATTTCTATCCTTCCTTAACGTGAACGGAGTATAGTAGAAAATAATAGCAAACCCTGAGCAAACCCCATTGAATGTACCGTGCAAAGTCATATATATTTAACGTAACAAGTTGTGCATCTTCCTATATACGCAATGAATACAAAAAAATGTAACAAAATTTATCACTATAGGCGCGCAGCGTCGCATTGCTTATGCTCTTATGGGAGAAATACACGTAAAAAGTATGTTTAGAAACTGCGTGTTATCTCCAAAAATCGATCGACACCTACCTATTTTTTCTTTTGAATATTAAAGACGAGGCTTCCAGCTTTTCTTTAAGCCATACATGAATATAAACGGTTCATTAGAATTTTAGAAATTAAAATTTGAAAAATACGTTTTCTCCATCGTCAGCCAGCTATTTCCAAAAAACTCGTGAGCAATGCTACGCCAGCGCTCAACATTCATGTTCCGTGGCAACAACATGAAACTGCGCGAGTTACTCAAATAATTGTGAACACAGTACTGTTTGAACACTATAATATTATTGGCATCGGAGATATGATATGAATTGAGAATATGCTGAAAGTAAAATGTCTTTGGAATATCATGTTCTAAATACCTTTTGTTTTACGGACGGCTTGCATCAATGATATCGATTCATTATTGATTTCAAATCGGTTCACTGGCAAATTGACGAAGACGTGTTGAACTTGAAACGATGGGTACAACGGATGATTTCTTTTCCGACACTTACCCGACCACTGAAGGAGCTGTGCTGTTTGATGGCTTGCCGAAAGCGGATCAGGATGAAATTTTGGAAGATATGCAGGTAGATTACGCGGATTGTTGATAATCTCGAATTTGTTGATTTTGTAAAATACTATGTATTAGGATTGGGAAACTTATATGTTTTGCAAAGACGCTCAAATAAATTCAAAGGCAATACCCATCAACGATATTCCGTCGGTTTGGCGCTGCAACTTTCCAATAAATGAAAATGTCATCCGTTTTCGAGTATATGATGAACGATCGAGAACAAAGGATTTGGCTAGCAAAATCGGAGAAAACTTTCATTCTGATTATGAGGTCGGTGACGTTGTGAGCAACTCGTCTGCGTCCTTCATATTATACTGTTTCTGTATCTCCGGATTGTTTATCAACGTTTCAGAAATTTCCATCCGATTGCACAGTCTTACCGGAATGCAATAACATAGAAATGAAAAATCGTGAAAACTGGGACGAGGAATATAAAGAATATGATAGAGAAGAGGGTGCGTTATTTTTGTAATCAATAAATTTGATGTTAATCAAACTGTGTGTCGATCGAAATTAATGTGATGTGTAGGAGCTAATCGCGAGAATACAAATTTTAGAACGTAAACTCATGTACACGAAAAGCCTCTTTACCAAATTTCAAAAAGCTAAAGGGAATGAAGCTTATGCGACTGGAGAATATGAGAAAGCTTGTGAACATTATTCGAATTGTATACACTACGGTGTTGATCTTCTCGATGCGTACAACAATCGAGCTCAAGCAAGTAAGTGGTGAAGAAATTATTATCATATTACTGAGAGTTATGTGCTGGGTTTGTTTTTATTTTAGACATGAAAATGAACGATTTCAAGTCGGCGGTTCCAGATTTGAACGAAGTTCTTCGAGCTGATCCGAAAAATATTAAAGCATTGTTTAGAAGAGCAACTTGTAGAAAACAACTGAAAATGTATCGTGAGGTGAGTTAAACTCTGGAGACTTTAATTTTTTGCAGGCTTCATTCTCTTCTAATAAATTGTGTAATCTCACTTTGTAAAAGTAAATATTTTCTTTGGATTATTGTAAAATATATCAATTGAAATTGGAACTTGCAGTATCTTCATCGAAGATGAAGACCAGTGTTTGAAATTTCAACTTGAAATTGGAAGTTACTATCGAATTGTTAATTCTGTGTACGTTCTATTTTTGTTTCAGGCTCTGAAAGACATAGACAAATTATTATCCCTAAATCCTGAAAGTGGGAGTTCGAAAAGGTTACGCGAAGAAATTGGAAGTATTATACCAACGTTGAAAGGAAGAATTTATAGGTTAGAAGTATATCATCGCAAAAGGAACTTAGAAGAAGAAAACGCGTCATAAATTGATCTAAATTTTTTACAGACATTACTGATGTATCCCTCAACGTGAACATCATATTTCTTGTTTTCTTGGTTCATTTTTTCTTCTTTTCCCCCCTTTTTAATTTGGTGTCAAATTACATATTACCAAATTCTGCTGTTCAAAATTAAGTTGACGTGTCTGCAAAATAATGATTACGGTAATATATTAAGAAAACAAAAATCAAAAATAGGTTTGGAAGAAAATCAGTTTCCTGTAATAGTTCCTTACTGGTTTCTGTTTTCAACGTAGAGTTTAATAATAGTAATAATTTACTTCGACAAATACTTGGTCTTCAGATACTGCACATCACGATTTAGATATGTCGAAAAACTTATTGTATCTGCATTTGACTGGAATAATGGAGGTATATAAATACAAAGCTTTATTTCCAAGACACGTACAACCTATTGTTGAGAACACCCTTATATTGTAGATCCGTCAATTTGACTTTGTACGGCAGAATTATTGTGTCATTGTTTAGAATTTCGTTACATTTGCAGACTTCGTGAGAATTTTGGTAATAGAGAAACTTTTCAAGTCGTTGAGAGTCAGCTAATCGCTTATGCGGAAGCGAATAGAGAATGTATTGATTATCTAATGGAGATAGATAAAACTGGTTGTTCGAAATCATGTGTATGTAACTTCTGCACCGAAGAAGATCGATCAAGTTTTAAAACCAACAATAGTTTACGAATAGGAAATCGGCCGAAATGGACACCAATCACTTTTAAATTACTCGGTGAAATGAAGATCAAATGCTACAGCACTTCTGGCAATCACAATGAAGCAGCGAACCAAAACGAATTTATGCTGAAAATGGCGGAGTTTGATTCCTCGACTACAAAAATAAAGCGTAGGATGCCTTGGCAATGGGAAGAAGTTACTGAATATTTCACGAAAGTTTCAGATACGTTTGAAAGTCATGGTATCGATATGAATTCCCTGAATACGAAGAGTCCTCGAATACTGTTAAGAGATACACAACCGCAGTCAGTTGAGAAGAGTGCGTATTTATTTTTATTTTTGATTTACGAAATTGTGCGTGCAATTATCAACAAAATCTTATGCAGTCTTTGGTGAGGTATTGAATGAATCGACCTTGACCGATATAATGAATTCCATATGTACGGATTTCGATCACAGAAAGGAATGGATTTTGATGTCCGAATATTTTAAAGAGATAGCTCGTTTGAAAAATTTCAACCATTACTTCAAGCTAGTAGATAAACGGACTCGTAACGGTGAGTTGAAAATATTTTCGGTATTTACGTCATTTTAAAAAAGAATATCACTGGGTATCAGACCGGTCGCGCTAGTAAAATTAAATGAAAAGCAACATTCTCGCAGTGGTTATTATTACTAGAAATTAAGGTTTGAAGTTATAACCAATAACCGAAATAAAAAAAGTTTGGGTTGCAACGGTTATAACAGTCATAATTGAAATTTTCTCACCGTTTGACCAATAACCGTTTCAAATTGTGAGTACGACCTGACCAATAACCGTCAACCGTTTGAAATTATTTCGGTTGCGAACCCTACTTCCTTTATTGAATTTTTCATCACTCATGAATGAGGGACGGATTTACGGGGCAGAAAAAGAACTTGGTAAATTGAACGAAAAGAAAAGGGGGAAAACGAGCAAATAGAGAAAGAAAAATTATTTTTTTCAATTAGAAAAAAAAGTTATGACAGTTATGACTTTTTCCTTTCCAAAATCACCGTCTGAATCCGCCCCTGCATTATTAAACTTGGAAAATTCAGTAATTCTGTTCTGTTGGTTTGATATTTCCTGTCGTTTTCAGATATTTCAAATATACTGGATTCAGCCTCGCGACAGAATCTAATAGAAGCGGATTTTCTCAAGACGCTTTATTGTAGTTGATGTTACTAGTGTATACCAGTTGCCCCGTGATTCATCATCGTTGCTCGTAAAACCCAAATACCTGTGATCCACATCATTATTCGAGCTGTATTCTACGTTACAATCAATATTGGTCATATTTTCTGTAATCACTAGCTAGAATCGTGTGTTTCTTTTCCATTGCCTTACCCGTAATCGTATACTGTAATTTTTCCTTTCTTTTTTTCTGTTGTCTGTTTTTTCTTTTCTCATTACGCCTATAATTCTTTCATTGTTTGGCGAATCAATCTTCGTTTAGCGAATGAGAAAAATGTTTTGAATCTTGGCACGACTCTGGTGTTTTATTTTTCTCTTCGATAAAGAAATGAGTTGCAATAAAATGATCATTTTTTCATTTTCATTCGCTGAAATTTTTTTATCCTGTTTACTGCTTTAGTGATGGTTTTATAGGAAGTAGGTGTATTCATTTTATTTTAAAATGTATACAATTAAGAGTCTTTTCCACCACTTTATTTAAAATTAAGGGTATGCTCTACCTAGTCACTCACACAGAAAATACACGTGTATTACACAAAATGGCGTCTTGCGGGTAATGATTTTTGCCCACATATAACATATCGAATAATGTACAAAATGATTCGGAACATGGTATAATTTATTCTTGAAGTTGAGGAAAATACGGCTAATTAGTTGACAGATCGCGAAATATTTTGAATGATCTCCAGGAAACTTCAAACTTACGTCTGAAGAGGCCATCTTCGAATCGTTGAATTCCAATTAGTGAACAAAATTAGTTCGTTTGAACCAATTAGCCGTATTTTCCTAAGTTTTGTCTATGTAAATACGAAGTTTCGAGATATTTCATTCTTTATTTAATCAGTTATCTCGGGGCAAATATCGTAACATGTGATACATATTTTTGTGTGTGTCTACGTGTGAGTGACTAGGTAGAGCACACCCTTAAGTGATGGAAAAAAATATTGTGAGGTCACTATCACAGTCAATTAAATGCTCCCCTCGTTCGAAGATCATTTTTTTCCTACACAAAAAGTATCTTCAACCACCAGCCTCAAAACATATTCGCGTTGGGAGCATAAATTTGGTGTTAATTATCATTAGTTAGCGCTCGCTCGCCTTTTCCAGCAGGTGTTTGGCTGGCGTACAGTTATATATTCTCTCTCTCTCTCTCTCTCTCTCTCTCTCTCTCTCTCTCTCTCTCAAAAAGAAAAAGGAAAAAAAAAAAAGATGAAAAGAGATTGACTTGCAGACCAGTCTGCATCATCAGGAGCAAAACGATGTGCTGATTGACTACAGAAGCGAATGAGAGAAAAGTAGCATACCAGGTAGGCTAATGATGAATGCGATCACTTCACTATTATCGAATTGTGTACGCTAGAAAGACCGTTGGTATTAGTTTGAAATGTTCGTTATGCTGGTTAAATCTTCATTTTAAGTTGTTCGTAGTTATAGGCATGGAGAAATCGCTAAAGTTGAAATTGTGTTTGGCATCCAGAGCGTAAAATGTTGGACCATTGACGTTTTTCATGTTATTGATGCTGCATTTATGCTTGCGTCGACGTTCTGAGAAGATGTGTATTTATTTGGAGTTCTTAAAGAGCACGTGTAGGTACCGATTTTGGAACTATCGTAATTATTTCGTATATTGAAATAAGGTAACCTTATAGGCTTACTCTTGAATCTTTTCATACACACTTGGTATGCTTCACAAAAAAATCTACTATCTAGTGCATTATTATTGCTTTCTACTATCTGGACATTTGGTCACAGATGGAAAGAAGTATTTTATAAAATAACTATATTTGCTGAACCCTACTAACAATTGGTAGAGACGCTAGCACAGCGTTTTCTTAAAAATTGGCTATTTCATTTCGCTGTCAGATCTGCTGTTAAATTGTTACTAGGCTAAAAAACTTTTTTGATCGAGAACTCACTTCCGCTAGTGTCAAAACTTGATAAAAATAATAGGCATTAATGATTGACGTTTTCTTTTCTTTTTTTCTTTCATTCGACGATACGATGTGATTTTAAATCTGTACCTTCAACAAAAATGAAATTATTTCAATAAGCATTTCATCTTAATCTATCTACTAAAATATGACCAGGTAGCTTCTCAAACATACGGAAGAGATATAGACGCTACAGAAATCAAATAAAATGATGCCTCACCTACCTGGGTATTCCGACCACAAAAATTTGTTGGGGTCTTAGCTGAGTTGAAAAATTAACTGAAATGAGAATTAAGAAGACTGGAATGGCTTCATTTCTCATAGCCTAGTCATCATCATCGTATGGTTGAAAATCAAGAGGGAGAACAAGTTATTATGGCTCATTATTCAAGGCAAAGAAATGTGCGTTATTTTAAAGGTTTTCACTACTTCCTCATTTTAAACCATACCGGTACTTACGTAAGTTCCAAATGAAGAGCAAAAATGAAGAACTCGAAAACTTCTCATTTGAAATCACGATTTATAAGTTTTATAAAATATTACTGAAATTGGAAAGAAGAGTAAGAACAAACTGTACACCATAAAAATTACCATATTTCGATTTTGCGGCGAATATTTGTAAGGGGATCACCTACATTGAATAGTGGTACATGGAATAGGGACTTACTCAAAAATATTGGATACATTTTTATTACCTTTTTATTGTACATCGAAAATTAAACTTGTAGACAAACTAGGTATTACTATGTATTCGTGAAATATAATTATAGGATAAGCTTTGGGGGGAAAAATCGAGCAAGAAAAAAGAGATAACATGAAATAAATAATGAATAATAATAATAACTTAATAATATTAATAATAATAATAATAATAATAATAAATAAGAATACTAAATGAATGAAAGCGAATAAAAGAATTACGTGGAATGTACACGAAACGCAATTCAGGCACGTATCCAACGTCGAAAAATCATCAAAGGATAAATAAAAAGAGTTACTAATTTCTTTTTGAGTTAATCATTAAACTGATTAAGACGAAAACAATGGATGCTTTTATAGTCACAGCGCCACCAGTTCCTGCCTCACCAATACTGAACTGCTTTCCGTTTCCTAATTGATGGTCTCGAGCTTCATCTCCAGACGTTATCTCTGCAGCCAATTCTTCAGAATGCGCTTGTGATGATTCATTTACAAATTTTTTTTCGTCAACCGAATTCGCGAAACCATCAGTTTTCTCGTTTTTGTCGTTGTGCGATTGTACCTGATTTCGATTCTAAAAAAATTAAAATTCTAATAAAATCTAAACAGAATTATTTTGTGAATGATATACGAGTATTGAAAATGTTTGAAACTACCTAGCCTACAGGTGAAACCACCAGGTTTACGAGTTGTAAGAAGAGGAAGGCAAAAAAACAATAAAAAATAAGAACCTAGAGCAAGGGAAGAATTCTAAAACTTGCGAATAATGAGATCATAAAAATTAATAAGTAACTTAGGTTATTAGGTTGCATACTTAATCAAGATTCGCTTCGCGAAATGTAGCTTAACGTATGCAATTCCTGGAACTTTTCTCTGTTCCAGTTCAGGTGATATTCATGTAGACTGTACAATAACTGGCAGGTCTATGAGTATCAGTGAGTTACTATTCAGAAAGAACTAAACTAAACCGAATAGGCTGAAAATGTTTTTTCAAGATTCACTGTAATTTTGGAATATTTTCACTCGTCTTGATTCAGATTGGAAGTGCCAAAAATATCTCCCAATTAAATTTCAGGTTTTCTTTTTTTTTTTTTAAATTAAAGCATCATTTATAAGATTGTATCCGAAATAATGATGCGGCTGTAAGCACAAACTATGAGACGATGTACCGTACTACGATTTACGCTATAATTTTTTTTTTTTTTTTTTTTCTTTTTTTTTGAAGACAGCGAATTCAAAATGTCTGTTACTTACTTTTATCACTTCGTTCACATTTGTACCATTTGCGGCAATTTTAGAATCTTCTCGAGCTATTTGGTCACCGTCTCCCTCTTTCTTCAATGATAACTCTGCCGCTTTTTTATCATCGTCATCTTCATTCGGTTTCAGAGGTATCTTACCTTTATCATCGTTTCCTTGCTGGT
This sequence comes from Aspidiotus rigidus, assembly GCA_035079385.1. Lineage (NCBI taxonomy): Eukaryota > Metazoa > Arthropoda > Insecta > Hemiptera > Diaspididae > Aspidiotus > Aspidiotus rigidus. The sequence continues at coordinate 1,309,611 of JAVHKY010000043.1, read as the reverse complement.
GTTTATCGTTATCGCTTTTTTCAGAGCTTACAACGCTCTCAACATTTTCATTTCCCACTTTAGAGTGCAGATCACCTTTATTGTCCATAAGTGTACCTTTCTCTTCTTTGATTCTGTCTTGTGGTTCGTGTACTATTTTATTGTTTTCATTGGCGTGAAAATCTTTTTGACTGCTGCCTGCTATACTTTTTCCATTGCTGTTTGACGAGTTTACAACGTTCTCATAACCTCTGTCTTTGAAGCTTACGGGCGACTCCATGCCTGATTCTTTATCAATAGTAGGTTTTATGGAAACAAAGCCTTTGTCATCTTCGCTACCTGGTCTGCGCAAACCTTCATTTCCAACTTTCGTATCTTTATCGACTTCATTCAGATGTTCAGCATTGACTTTCACCGGCTCTTTGTAGTCATTTTCAGACTCGGCCACAATGTTGCCTTCCTTATCAACATTATTTTCATCTTTTGATGGATCTACACCGCCGCTTTTGTGGTCGTTGCTTGCAGCTGTCTGAATGACTGCAATATTATTTCCTTTTTGTAGTTGAGAAGAGCCTCTCTCTTCGGCATTCAATGTATCACTGTTTGCTGCCTGTTTTTCGATGTTCATCGGATTCACAACATCTTTGTCACTCTTTAATCCACTTTCAGATGGCGATTCCGCGTCTTTCTTGTCGTTAACGATTGTTTTTTGTGACTCGGCATTTTTCGTGTGCAAACTATTATTATCGACAGCCAGACGTTCCTCGTTTATCGTCTCTTTATCGCTATTTGCAGGATTTACGATATCATTCTTACTGTCGGATGCATTTGTTAGAAATGAGTCGGCGCCTTCATTAGGGCTATTCGCTATTTCCGGTGACGCCACATCTTTATTGCGAGTTTCTTTTTCTTGGTTATACAAGCTTTTCTCTGCTTCCTCATGATTCTTCGCGGAATTTACATCTTCCATATGATTGAATCGCCCACTCTTCGAAGGTAAATTTCCGCTTTCATCGACGTCATGCCCTTCTTTTTGGCCGTTTTCTGATTGGTAGGATTCGTTGCCGTTGTCGTTCGTTCCACTTTTGGGACTTGCATAGACTTTACGTCGACCATTCTCAATTATCAAAGGTGAATTAGCGTTCTCGACATCTTTGTCTGCGGTTTTTAGAAAATCTGCGTTTTCTTTATCGACGTTTACATTTTCTTTGTTATCATTTACTGCTTCTCCTTTACCCTCAATCGGATCCAAAACGCCTTTTTTGTCATAATCGCTGGATGGAAATGGAATTTCATGGCCCCTCTCTCCATCCCCCACATTGTGTACGTCTGGACTATCATCATTTACACCTTCATGATTGGCATTTCCAACAGCGTTCAAGTTATTCTGTTTCGCAGTTTTTAAAGGCGATGCGTCTTTGTCGCCCTCGTTGGGTAAGTCTTTCTCGTTGCTATTCACACTCTTTCCATTTTTGTGTAAATCCTTGCCGTTTGAAACCACATTGTCGCCGCTCACAATATTTCCGTTGCTACCCTTAGTCTTAACCTCTGAATAAAATTTGGGGTCGTTCGGAGTATCATCAGAGTCGTGTGCTCTTTCACCCGTACCAAAATTCCTATCGTATACATTTGAATTTTGATCGTCCGTGTTCGCACCTTGGTCTTCATTTTTCTTCGTACCTATGTCGCCATACTTTTTATTTTCTACATCGTGTGCACCCTTATTTAAAATTTCATTATTTCCGTGCAACCCTTTATTATTCCCATTCGAACCTTCCGTCTGCATGACACGTTTTTCGCTGTCCGCCTGGCTAACACCATTTTTTGGGAATACCATAGGTTTATTGTGAATCTTTTCACCGTGAAGACCTCCATTCATTATCTCATAGTTACTCTTCGCAGCTTTCTCGTTTTCACTCGAAAGTTGCGCGACGCCTGTATTATTGTCAATTTTATGCGCGAGGGAGACTTTGGCGTCTGAATTGCCTGTTTCATCGTAGTTTTCGCCAACTTCCGGTACCGGTACGTTATTTATTCCTTCAACAGTTCTATTCAGGCCTTCACCATGCCTATCCAGACCTTGATTTTTACGAATGCTGGTTTTTCTGTCACCGCTTGCAACAGGAAATCGCGAATCGTCGACACCTGCATTTCCAGTTTTTGGGGGCAAATGTAAAACCGAGTCTTTTCCATCGTTATCATTTAGTCCGGTTTCCGTCGCATATAAGCCTTCATGGTCGCCGCCTGAAAGTACCATACTTTTTAAGGATACGTATCTTCGAAGCCTCCCTTCACGTTTTCTAGTAACCTAAAAGTTTTTACCTTTCACTCCCATATCGAAGTTCAAACTTCTACCATCCTCTTCACTCTTGTGGCTGAGGTCGACAGTTTCCTCACCAATATTTCGCTCTTTATCGTCGAAAGGTGTACCCACTTTTGTAATAGCTCCGCGTTTGTGGTCGCTGTCGATGTCTTTGCGAGAACGTTCAGCAAAATCGTAATTTCGGCGAACATCAGGTAACGGGTCTGCTTCCACTTCAGCAAAGTACGAGCAAACGTTTGTAATTATCAAGATCACGAACACGAAATCGGTATTTAGAATGTGAAAATTTATCATTTTTAAGTCTATTCGTCGTACATGTTATTTTATCATCAGAAGAGTAAAAGAATTAGCTTCAGCGATCGAGTCTAATTCCAGTCAATAAAAATTGTCTTATTTACGAAAATAAAAAATTCTTGCTATTATCGTGATGCGTATCCATGCATAGGTAAATAAATAAAAGAATGAAAATTGAAATCACGAACAGTTAGCAGCCAGTTAGACGGTTCACCAACCAATTATTAGTAAATAGACGGATTTTACATCAATAAGTAGGTACCTATAAATAATACAATAACGCCAAAGTAATGTATCTATAGACATAGGTACCTATATTTATATCTATCACAGTATGTAGCTAAATAAGGAGAAGGAAGTAGGTAGGTTCCTATTTTACCTATAAAAAATATTCCTAATTTAATCCGTGAATGAAAGATATTATTTTATGAGAGAAAAAAACGTTGCACAGTGTGACTATAGAATGAATGTGAAACTTTTACATTTAGACACGAAGTAAACGGCGTGCGTAAAAGCTTACGATTCCAGCGTGGAGACGCCACGACCTTCTGCTTCAGTCTGTTAGCCTCGGGACAAAGTATCACAACACATACTTATAAAACTGAGCCTCCTATTATAAGAATAGATATAGCCTACTCCATTTTAACTAGAGCCAAAGAATCAAAAATCAAGATTTTCGCGTGCGAATTTGCTTTTCAAGGATGCTGTGAGTCTGATATTGTATCAATAAATTCTTCGCGGTATCTGGCTTCCAGTGCAAGGTATTTTTGAAGTCTAATCAAAGGTCAAATGTCAAATTCTCTCTCCAGATAGCTGCTACTCAAGCACTGCTTAATTTTACCAATTGGATTCATCCGACTTTTCCCTATATAATTATAATCACTCTTATTTTTAGTTTCAAGTTGAGGGACCAGGTTTATTCTAGAATAAAATTAAAAACTAGTTATGACTGAAATATTCGTGGAAATGTGGAAACTAGTTTTGAGGGCTGCATCTGGTTTGCGGCCCCGAGGATACTTTTTGCGGCCCAACTGAAATTAAACAAATACCCAGTTTGCGGCCCAACTAAAATTGAAAAAGTGCCCAGTTTGCGGCCCATCTAAAATGGAATTTAGGACCATGGAAAAGGTTTAGCGATTGACCCGTGCAGAAGTTTTGTCTGCCATGCCACTAGTGACGAACTTTCCATGATTCACCTTCGTGTTTTAACGAAACCAAATGTGAATAAGAAGCAATATTGTGCTTCATCTTTTCATTTTCTCATAGTTTCTCAGTTGATCTCGTGAATGAGTATTCGTGGTGTTCGTGCTCTTATTACATAATTTTTTTGAAGTATGTCAAAAATGTACAGTAAGAGGGGGGCTAAATTTTGTTGTTTTACAGCTACTTTTATTAATTTCTCGACTAGAGTTTTAATGACAATGTATGTGCTGCAATTATTTTCAAAGAAAATATTTTTTTTTTTTCCGGCCGCAACTTGGATACTACTTCAATTTCTTTCGGCCGCAACTAGGACAGTGGGTGGGACGCAAACTGTACAATTTTGGCCGCAAACTGCTAACAGCCGTTTTGAGTAGTGATTTCTAGAATTTTATTGATTTTGGATTTTGACTGTAACATGGGTACCTATGTAGGTATTGAATTTTTGATTCTATTAAAAATTGATGTATGGAATATTATGCGTTTAATAACTCTCTGCAGCGTTGAAAAAAAAGCTTTAGAAATATCTACTTTTTATTCTGGTTCAGACTATGCCTAGAATTTCTTGTTTTCCGATATCTAGAGTAAATGTGGGAAAATCCAGATTCTTTGTTTCATTTGAGCGCACAAACAAAGCTTTGGTAGGCTAGCATGAAAAATAAAAAATTTGACTGAAAATCGTAACTCATAATCTCATTTATAGGTCTGAAATATTTGTCATCTTTCAATTAAGAGAAACTTGTAGCTCATCACATCGACCTTTGCTCAAGAGGTCTCTTTTATTTACTACGAGTGGTTGAGTAGAAGCAGATAGGAAATTTATTTTAAACTAGAATTTTTCCATTTTAATTTCGATGAAGTCCCTCTATTCGGTTAGATGAAGAATTGAAATTGATTCAAGTGCCAAGGGTCAAAATTTGATAGACACGTTCAAAAAAATTTTTCCGAGTTTCGTAACTACATATCAGGTAATTGTAAAAATGCCGTATCTATGCGCTTACCAACGTCGTTTTTATCGGTATTTTACCGACTTTAGGAGGTGTTGCATTCTTGTTTTTAATGCAATAACCTCCAATTTTGAAACAATCGCCACGAAGAATCGCATATTGCCTTACGTCTGGGGCACGGTTGACTTCTCAAACACTCAGCTAATTTTTTGTCGCACTCGCATAATCGATGGCTACACGACCAGCCAGCAACTTTATAAACAGAAAGAGATGATCAGATGATTTGATTTTTAAGAAATAAAGAGTTTTATCTGATTAGCCAGTTCTCTAAGAACAAAGGTTTTATTACTCCCGACGATGACGCTTCTGACGCTTCTCGCGTCATCATCGGGAGCAATTTATATCTCAAGTGAAATATTACATTTATGTGTAGATCTGACGAAATACTACGCTGCAAACATTTCCTGATGGTAAAACAAATATTAATTGATCGCACCTCTTATCGTAATTTTGTTGACGTTCCTTAAATATAAGCGAATAGGTAGTACTCAGCTTTCAGAATACCTATGTCTGTTTCAACATTAACAGCTATATATTTCCTCTCTTTACAATACAGCGATGGCCTTTAATTATGGTTCACTGTAACATATTTAGCCGTGTTTAGTCAATTGAGGATATTCTCAAAGGTCTGCTATCCACACGAACCCCGCGGTACGTCGTAATATGCATAACAGTTGTACTCGGCCGAGACCGCTCACAAGGATCCATTCTTGCAGCCACATTACATAGAACATCCTTTACGATGAAATGATACGAATTTTGGAGGCGAAGTATCCAGATACTTGTGTCTATGCCGACGATACCCTCATCATCAGCGGAGTACAAACTTCAGAAGGCTCAAAAAATGCATTATGTATACAAAAACCAAACTAGCTGAAGTAGGACTAGAACTAAGCATAGGGGAAACGGAGTTCCTAGCTTACGCAAATACAGAGACCGCTTTGGCGACGTCCAGTCAACATATTCCGCTACCAGGACGAAAACATAACCGTAGTACCAAAAGACTTCGACTGCATCAAATACCTCGGCGTAAAAGCAAACCGCGCGAAAGTTACTAGTCAAAGAGCATCTGCAGTACATCGCCACAGAAGTGCAGCAAAAGGATACCAATGCTGCAGAAAGTATGTCGAAACATGTATAGATATCAATCTGCAATACTCCTTACTTCCTTACTGCAGTGGCATCTATTATTCGTGGCGACGCCTCAAATCGTGTATCACGATGGTGAACAGTATACAATGGAGACGCAACATCATTGCAAGCCGAGAATATGGAGATAATTCCATCGAAGGAGCTAGCCTGGTAGCAGGGGAAGCTGCTACTGGAGCACGGAGAATCAATAATATTTTAGGGCCCTTCAACTTCGATCAACACGGTCAAAGATGGACTTATCCAACAACAAAATCTCATCTCACTTCCCAAAGCTCGAAAATGATGGAAAAGAGACACCCTCCATCAATGGGAACAGGAGTGGTAAGCTTACGAGAAGTGCAACTGGACCTACTTTTACCTATTCCCTACAGTGTAATCACGACTCTGTCTAAAAGGTTTGTGTCCAGTTCCTCTAGTACGCGAGCAATAACCTGACACGGTACATCAAATCGCACCTCTTTAGTCGCCCAAGCCGAAAGCAACTGCCCCTGTGGCATCGGTGAAGAAACACTGGGGCATAGGCTACTCAAAAACCCCTATACTATACCGAAAGTACCGAACACCACATCCAGTGCATGGAGCTATGTAGAGGACAGCCCTGCCTGCGTCTGTGAAGGATCTAAAATCAGAACTTCAAGTGGAAGTGACGGAACCAAGCACCAGGCAGACCAGGAACAAATGAAAAAAGAAGATGACCAATGAAAAGGTGGGCAAATTCTTGTCTGCGCGTATCCAATTTAGAACTTGATCTGGTTTGACGGCAGCCGAATCACAGCAAAGATAGCATATCGCAAGGAATGAGAGCCGAAGACCAAGAATACCACTTCGACAGCTGACGCCAAGTGAAAATCCAGAACAGCCATCAATCTATAAGATGTATTATTTGAGTAAACAAATTAGATTAAATTGTATAGTAATATTTTTGTAAATATTATAGTTATACGCACTCTCCAACTCGCCTGTATTCTCGTAGGCAGGTTACAGAGAATACCTTTCATCCATGAGGTACGTCTCGATTGGGCAGCCTCTTTCCGAAATAGTGGCGTAGATACGATTTTGTAATGGAGAGGATATTATTCTTCCGCAACTAGAGCTATCACTAAAAAATTTTACAGATTTTCTGGCATAGCCGAATGAATGAAGATCATGTTTCATGTCTTTCTTAGTATACGAGTATTTTGCGGTTGAATGTCAGTATAGCCGTGCAAATGGAATGATATACAGAATGAATACTGATATACTTGGCAATCTGTATCATTTGTACTATACCTCCGTACATACCAGGCTGGTTGCACTTCTCTTGTGGGGCTCACTTGCTCCGCTCGTTCACCCCCTCCCACTCCCCTTTTAATCTAGTTTCGGTCTAGTTTACAAAATTTTAAGGTAATAGCTTTTGGAGGTTTGGTCTAGTATAAGTATAGTTTTTAATATTTTAAGCTAATGGTTTTTTTTTTTTTGGGGGGGGGGAGGGGGTTGAATGAGCGGCTCACACGCGCAATCCAAAGAAACTAATTTAATCTTCAATTTAGTAAAAGATGGTGTAAAACTATACACATAAATTTCTGAATTACTGACAATTATGAGAGGACGCATATTCTAGGCCTAGACCTCTAGAAGATGCACTGGCACCTACAGAATATCAGAGGGGAATATTTCAGGCTAATAGCTTTCAAGGGACTCGCTCGTTCTAGACCCTTCTTGGTCCAGTAAACTGTATATTAAGCCTATATAATGAAAGCTAAACCTACTATAGCAGCCTAGTTTGGGTCCAGTTTGATGAGGGGAAGGGGGGGAGGAATGGGTGTACTCGACGATTTTCAAATTGGTGTGAGGTGAGACTAAAGACATGAAACATGTCAAAACGACGGCTTCCTTAACGATGTTAAACGAGGAGTGCAGGGAACCTGTTCTATGGGTTGAAACATAATACATTATATGGCCCACATTAGGATAGCCCCTTCAAGTACACGAATCCGTTCCTTTAGTAACTAGAAATGCAATGCTTTGTACGCCCATCGATTTAGCCTCTTCAATGAGCCAGATATGCAATGTCTTCAAACACTACAAGTTTCCCTTTCATCATATATTATGGGTCGAGAAAGAACATTTTTCAAGTTCTCCTCCCATCATAGAGTTGAAATTTTTCCAGGTTTTTCGACAGACAGCAAACGGCGAATTTCTCTTTTAAAAAAAAACCATACAATAGGTTCCTTGTTGAAAAAAAAAAAAAAAAAAAAAAAAAGAGAGAGAGAGAGAGAGAGAGAGAGAGAGAGAGAGAGAGAGAGAGAGAGAGAGAGAGAGAGAGAGAGAGAGAGAGAGAGAGAGAGAGAGAGAGAGAGAGAGAGAGAGAGAGAGAGAGAGAGAGCAAAATTCTCATCGTGATTATAAAATTGCTTAGTACGAGAAGCAATTTGGGGGAGGGGATATATCCTCCGTATCCACCTCCCCCCCCCTCTTATTTACGCCACTGAAGAGAGAAGACTCGTTTTTGTGAGTCGAAAAGAGTACATGTCCGGAAAAAAAGTACATATTTGTAACCCTATAAAAGATCCCGTCCCAACCTTAGTTCTGGCCTAGTATGTGAAATTCCGTGTAACGATTGTAATAATATTTATGCGGAGGAGAAAATGCAGTTGATACAAATTAGAATCTCTCAGCATAGTAATGATGTTAAAAAAGGAATAAAATGCCGCTCTTTGTGAACATGTTACTAACTTGCTCATAATTTCAATTTTGATAGTGTTTTTATCCTAAGTTTTGAATAAAGCCAAAAGATTGAGCAGAAGATGCGAGAGGCCATCGAAATTGTAAAGAGAGGAGATATAGCTGTTAATTTTAAAACAGATAGTTTGAAGCTGAGTTATAATTATTCGCCTATATTCAAGAAACATCAATACAGTGACGATAAGAGATGCGACGAACTTTTATTTGTTTTACCAGGGAATGTTTGTAGCGTTGTACCTACTTTGTTCGATCTACACAAATATAATTTCTTTCAGTTGAGATATAAATTGCTCCCGATGATGATTCCAGAAGCGTTGAAACGTTGATCACGTTTTCGTTGGTATTTACATACGAGTATTTTGTTGACAGCGCCTTTCGGTTTAGCAAAGTCATTGATTTGATTTTTGAACGCTCGCGGTTGCGGTCAGCAGTTATTCAGCCCTTATTAGAGCCCATAAAACATTTGTTAGATCAGATCCTCAGGTCAATGAGGACAAGTTCAGTAAGTCGGAAGCATCATCTATTTTTTTATCGATTGAATTCCCAAATGCGAAGAATCTTCACGAAACAACGGTTAGCTAACTAGTTAAGGGTAATCACTTCCGGGCAATATTTTAAGGCGAAATACGGAGCTGTGTCTGAGGATGTTGTATACTGTACATCCGTCTGTGTTCTGTATCTATACTGAATGTATTTGTGTTTGGATATTACGATGTATTTTTTTTTTTTTTGTAACTTTCATAATACAGTACATGCTTAAACTGCGATGGTTTGGGGCTCCTGAGAAGAAAGAAGAAGAAGAAAAGAACAAAGTTGAAGTAGGCGGAGGCGATCAGGATGAAAACTTGATACATATAAAATATTAGGGAGTTGGACGAGGCGACGCCAAAGTCTCAGGAAGTTTACGTACCTATCCGAAAACAAAGAAATATTAGAAACGAGAGGAAAATGACAAATTAAGAAAATTCGTATGAGATCTTTTTGGGAGGTGTCGTGCGAAAAAAAAAAATATATACATATATATTATATTATGTTGTAGTACATTTACGTCGCCAGTACATTTAGGTTTTTTAAGTGCTTTTTGTTCACGCGTTTCGCAGGAAGCGTGTTTTTCATTCTGTCGCGTCATACATGTGCGAAATGCACGTGGCTGCGAAATGCACGGCATTTTACCGGTACCGTGACTCTTACCGCTCGACCACGAAGCACGCTTGAAAGAGAAGACCATTATTTCCCAGAATGTCTTTGTAATCATTATGACAGATAAACATGCAGCCACCAATAGGCAGTATACCTACTTCTATTATTGCACTTTCATGAGACAATGATAATAATTTATTCGCACGCAATAAAAGACGTTCGAGTATATTTTGTACGTGAACCGATTACTGCCCGCTAAAAGTTGTAGCATTTCAATGCGGATGATGTTTGTCCACATTCGAAACGAAATCAAAGCGTATGGCTTTCGCATCAAATGCTGCAAATCGTAGCGTGTCGAAGAGGATAACATATTGATTCCATCAATTTTTTTATGTCTTCCTTGGTCTAACTCAAATGCTGATTCTACTAATTCATTTATGATTTCTCCTTATTGAGTCTAATTCAAATTTTGATCCTATCAATTTTTCATGGTTTTTTTCTTAGTCTAATTGAAACATATTGATTCTATCAATTTTGTTATGGTTTCTTCCTTGGTCTAACTCAAATGTTGATTCTATCAATATACTTATGCTTTCTCTCTTGGTCTAATTGACCTGTTGATTCTATTAATTTCTTATAGTTTCTTCTGTGGAAAAATAAAATTAAAAGGGTACGAATGAAAATTAGAAGAAAAAAACATATAAGAAAACTGAAGAAGAAAAAAAAAAACAAAGTGGAGCTGGTAGGATTTGAACCCCGAAGTAAGATTTTTGAAATTAGCGTTAGCGTCAAGATGAAAAAACAATTTTTTCAAACTTGCCCTTCTTTGGTGGCCACCCGAAAAAAAATCGCTTGTAACACGGTGAACGCGTGAAAACCCAAATGTACTGGTTACCTAAATGTATTACAGCATATACATATGGAAACGTGACTTGGAGAAATATAAAAATAGTTGACCGATTTTCAATTGTAAAAGAATAATTGAATGATTTTAATTACTATAATTACCGCATAGTGGCTGTCCAAAATAGCATGTCCAAATATACGGTACAAAATATTCCAAAAACATTGGACAGTTGGCCGTATTGTAGCACCAATCGTGCATTCTACAGCATCTGAAATGAGATGTCTCCAGATTAACCATCTTTCTATTCCTGAAGGCCTTGTTCTCCAGTTGCGACACAACTGATGATGGGATAACACCCGAAAGTACTCTTGTATAAGCAACTAATAAAGTAGATTTGTACAATTGAAAAACCCTTTCTCAATATAAGAAGTAGAAGTGTTGTCTCCTCTTCTTGTTTCTAATTTGAAATATTTGTTTTATTTCGTTCTTTTTAATTGTTTATTTAGGTACCTGTCAATTGAATCAACGGGATAACCTGCTCCCAAGAAACCGCAATAACAACCATAGTTTTTGTACACGAGTGGGTTGCACCCTGTAGCACAAACGACCATATTGTACAACTGTAAAGCTCCACGTTTCGACCTGAAACATTTAAGATGAAAATTTTCAAAATATGAATAGATAGAATTAAGATGATCTTGTAGATAATTTAGGTACTGTTATATTTCCAAGTCTGACGGAAAAATCCCCGTTCGAAATATTTACATAGAAATCTTTAGGCTATCTGCATAAACTAAATGCCTTGAAGTTATTTCAAGCTTCTCTTTCCTTGCTTTTGTATAATTTTGTGAAAGAAACCATGGAGGAAGCACCGAGATGACTTAGAAAACGTACTTGTAGAAGTGTGTGAACGTCTTATTCAAATTTTGTCTAGACTTGCTGATCAACTAAGATTTTTTTTGAGAGAATACGAATGAGAATGAACCAAAAACATCAGCTGGAACGATGAACGTTTTGCGAGGAATCAAAAGAACGGGAGCAGAGCTCACAACATTTAATGCGTTGGACTCGAAAACTGATACTTACAATTCCTTACTAACAAACGAGAAACACAAATTACTTAAAATTCTGTAGTTGGTTGCCGACAAACTTGCTAGAATAAGTAAATAAATAAAGGAGATGTTTCCGCGCACCGTAAGAATTGAATATACTTATATTTCCGCTAACGTGTGTCGGCCAAATAGCCATCAAAGAGCGACGAACATGAACTGAGAAAAAAAGAAAGGTTAAAGTAAATGGTAGAATCCATGAGTGAGTAATAATGCACGAAATTTACAGGAATGAAATGGAAGATGGATAATCCTTGAAATAGGTAGGCGGTAAACATATGTATTAAACTTTTTAGATTTGAATATTAACATTGGCAATGGTCAGCATCAGTTCGGCATATACAGAAAACTTACGAGTACGGATGTCGGTATAGATGGTTCTTCCTTTTGTCCTCGCTCTCATAAGTTAGCTGGAATCCATTCTATGGTTTATAGATTGCTTTCCCCTTCCCTCTTCACTATATCTTTCAATGAAGAATTGTCAGTTCATTGAGTACATTGCTAAATCTAATCATTTGGAGTTTGATGTTCGTGGTTTTATCAGGAAAAAGCAAATTTCACGGGCTTCAGACGCCACCACTACCCTCCCTCGCAATAAAATTCATAAAAATATAAAGAAGAAATATATTCGGTTGACCTTCTTCAGCACCATTTCTACGCCCTCCAAAAACTTTTTACGCGTCTCTTAATTATTTTCCAGCCTCGCACTCTGTGAACACCTTAAGAAAACTTCTCGTTCAATTAATGGATCTTGTTCCCAGGGAGGAGAGAAGTGGTATGTATCGTTTACGTTCTGATAACTGCCCTGCGACTTACATCGGCGAAACAAAGTCGTCAACTTGAAGTAAGAGTAAGAGAATATGAAATCTCTCAAAATTCAGTTTTCAATGCTCACTCCAGGAGTGCTAATCATTCCTTCAATCAAGAGGATCGTTCCTCCTTCAGCCACGAACAGAAATCAAATAGGAAACGCTTGGCATTGGAGACTGTAGAAATTATCAAATATAATGTAAATATTACTAACAATGATAATATTAACGCAAATAATGGTAGATTGTTGAATGATAATATTCCCACCTCAAATTTTACTTCTAGCATGTACTCTTAATAGATTACCTATTCATATTCCATTTTATTCCTGTAAATTTAGTGCATTATTACTCACTCATGGATTCTATTCCTTCCTTTAACCTTTTTCTCTTAATTCATGTTCGTCGCTCTTTGATGGCTATTTAGCCGACACGCATCAACGGAATAGTATATTACGCAATAAGGGACGGAGGAGAGCGATTTCTATACGAGCGCTTTGGCGACCCAAGGCGCGGCGAGGGCCGCCATACAGCGCGAGTGTATCGCTTTCCTCCGTTCACGTGTGGCGTACGCCATTTTTCGGTTCACATGAATAAACACGCAAACGCGAGATGATCTATAATTAAAATCTTCACTTTTGTATTAGAGCATCATAACATTGTTGATGGAAAACGAAATTGTAATTTTCTTACAATTGATGAACACAAGGAAAAATTCGAGTGTTGTATTTAAGGGTATGCTCTACCTAGTCACTCACACGTAGACACACACAAAATATGTATCACATGTTGCGATTTTTGCCCCCAGATAACTGATTAAATAAAGCATGAAATATCTTGAAACTTCGTATTTACGTAGACAAAACTTGGGAAGATACGGCTAATTGGTTCACACGAACTAATTTTGTTCATTAATTGGAATTCAACGATTCGAAGATGGCCCCTTCAGACGTAAGTTTAAACGTTTCCTCGAGATCATTCAGAATATTTCGCGATCTGTCAACTAATTAGCCGTATTTTCCTCAACTTCAAGAATAAATTACACCACGTTCCGAATCATTTTGTACATTATTCGATATGTTATATGTGGGCAAAAATCACTACCCGCAACACACCATTTTGTGTAATACACGTGTATTTTCTGTGTGTGAGTGACTAGGTAGAGCATACCCTTAAAATTATTAAAAGATCATTTTCGTCGGCGATCGCCAAAATGTTCGGCGCATACAGAATATGCGCATGCGCGCAACCTAACTCTTCCAGCTCTTAAAGTAAAAAAATGCGTCTTTGCGTCCTGCAACAAAGCACCGAAGGAACGCGTTTTTATTCATGTGAACCAAAAATACATAATTATATTCAATTCTTACGGTATGCAGAAACATCTCCTTTTTTATTTACTTACTTATTTGTGGTAGGTACCGTACTACACAATGTTGTCTTCAACTTTTCAACGCACAACTTGCTAGAACCTAAATATTTCAGAAATTACATATTTGTCCGGGTACTGGTAGTCCATCACTCCTTTCAAATCTGCCGTTCACAGTTTGATTGACGTATCTGTAAAACAACGATCAGTGAAATAAGACTTAGTACGACATAACAAAAGCCTTATTCTCCTAATCGTGGTTTTGCGGATACGTCAATCAAACTTTGTACCGTAGAAATGCTCTCACATCTTGCTACTGCGAATGAAACAGTAGGCCAAACTTTCAGAACGTGTCTACATAAAAAGTCACACCATTAAAAACACGGCACTGGCTGAACATGATTCCTCGAGCAGAGAAATAGAGAGGGCACCTATCTGGAAGCGTCCCCCATCGATTTCGGTTGGTACCGATAAGTAGGTACCATGCCCTTTCTTACTGCTTCATAAAGGAGGAAAACGAATCCGGTATAATCTTAATAATCATCACGAGCTTCCCCTGTCGAAATAGTATGAAAAACTATGAAGTAGACACCTTTCCTCCTCGATCCGAGGACGAAATCAACCTCTCGCGAAAGCTTGAGTAGTTGACCGCTTTGGCTATTCGCTACACATTCAAACGATAACGCGCACACAATTAAAAAGCTGCGACATCACCGAATGCAAGTGTAAGATGGCGTTAACGAGTGGTCGGCATAGAAACGGTACCTATAGGCTTACACTGCATAGGCCTATAGGACATCTCTACCTTCATAGCTACGTATAGCTTAATTCGATTTCCTACAAGTTATTTGTCTTAGGTACTAATAATGCGACGGCGTTCACACCTCGCGTAATGATATCGTTTACTACCGTACCTATATCCTTCAAAAAAAAAAAAGACTCGTGACAGAATGATAATTCACAAATTTCACCTCATTGTTAGAAACTTGCTGTGATCACAAAAAGTACGTAGGTAGAAGTAGAGGCTTACTCAATCGTAAGCATTCTGTGATTTATGCTTGGCTGAGGTAAGCCGAGTGGCACCATAGGCAACTCACCTGATTTGATACTTATTTTTCGTTTTTCCATCTTCGTCATTTGTTATTGATTTCGATTCTCCAAGTGGATTGTGACTAAAACTAAGGTAAATTTCGAATGGCATCGTTTGGTTACTTTCCTGGCTCTCGGTGTCCAATATACCTAAAATATATTCAAATTAAAAAATTTTCAAATACTTTTTTCAATAGTACCTATGGAACACAAAAAAAAATTGTAACAAATCTTATAAGTAACTGTAAGGGGACTCTTTTTTAGTTCCTCTGCAAAATTTCTGCTCTTCATTTGCGTAAAAATTGAAGTATACGGTACATATTGTTTTCTTCATTTCCCGCAAGTGTTTACGAAATTGAGCGCTAATTTTAGAGTACAACTTTGTTATTTCCATGGACCATATTTTCTCACTGTCCGCATTTTTGATAACAGCATAACCCACCTTACCATGCAAACATGATCAGTAGAAATATATTTTTTACATGAGACTCAAAGATTTTGTTTGTAATTAATTAACTGTCCAACAAATTGTAATTACAAAAGCTTGAATGAAAGATAGAAGCTTATAGTTCACAAATACGAATATCTAGTTCCTTATTTTCCCTTTGTTTTTAAAATATTAGGAGATCTCTTCTCTCTTATAGGAAATAAAACGTCGAACTTTTTTGTTTTGACATTGACTATATGAAAGAAGGACGTGGTGCAGGTTCGTCGACCTATTATTAGGTACGTATCATCATTATTCTTAATAGAATTGTGTCGAAGTTACTTCTCCCAACTTTGTTTGTCATAAATGAAAATTGTGAGTGAGTGCTTTAATTCAAAGAATGCATCCTCAGTCAGTGTTGTGTTGTGTTTGTGGTGTGTACTACGGCATATATATGTAAGAATATCGGCTGATCGTTTACCGGTGTTCAAAGTCTTTCCGGCATTCCTTTTTCTCGATATCTCAACACACGTACAAAACGTGAAATCAATTGACAACTACCTACTAGTGTTGTCTATCTTATAAAAAATCAACTACCAAACCTGTCTACGAGTATCGATGCAACGCTACCAACACGAAAATTTGTGAGAACGGTAAAGCGTTCTTACATACCTACCTAATTAATTAATTATTTGTACAATTTTTCGTCCTTCTCTTTTCCTATTCGGGTAACTCTTCTATTCAAACTGTATCAAATGATACCCTTAATTTTTTCAAAATCACTTCATCTTGCTCGAAAACTTCCACACAGATAGCTGCTTCTTAATGATCAATCACATAATATTCAATCGCACACTAGTAGGTAGGTACTCGTAAGTTAAAGAAGTTACCTTTACAATCTGCAGAATTGTTCTTCGTTGATAACCGCAGGCGTCGCGTCCTGAACAAAATAATCAGTGCAGCCAAGCGACAAATTTTCTGTATCGCATATATTGCCCGTTATTACTGAACGTATAAACTCGACGTAGCAATCTCGAAATATAAGTAGGTAGTCTACGTATAGAGCTGCAAAGAGCTGAATCTCGCTTGTTTAATTATTTCTAATACATCGTATATACCTTTCGGCTGTAAAAATTTGTATATGATTGAAAAAATTCGACGTTTTTGGGTACGTTAAACAAATGTTGCACTTATGCGATGGATTGAATAATTAGCCGTGTATTTTATAATTACTGCGTCATGTAGGCATGCGTAGCATTTTTTTTTCTACGTTATCGCTTTGGCTCGTATCCTAAATGCTAGATAAAGACAAAGTACCTAGAAGTTTTATTGGCCATTTCAATTTTCGTCATTTACCTATGTTTAGGAACAATGAAGTTTAGATGTAAATTATTTTATAGCAAATAATTATTGAAAAGTTAGTCACGCTTACCCTGCTGCGTGAGGTTTTTTTAATCAGATACTGTTGGTAATTGGAAGTTTTTACGGCCAGTACATGATGCATTACTTTTCAGGCAAAAGAACTCAAATTGAACAAACCCCAATGGCTTTATACGCAGAGAATTACTCAAGAACCACTCGTCCAACCAATCCCAAAATTACACAGCAATAATCTTGAATGCACTTCAACATAATTTAATGATATGAGAATAATACGATTGATGCTTTCCGAGAAAGAACACTAAGAGACTTGGGGAAAATTGAGAGTTACTCAACATCCAATCTAAGAAAAAAATGCACATTCCCAATTTTAGATGATCCACTACAACTGGGCCAGATTTCATGAGAATCCAACCAGCAGCTTATGAGGAATTGCGTGCACAAAAAAAAACTAATATGTCTTTATCTGTATATACATATAATAAGGAAATCTGAAATTTTCTCATGAGTCTAGAAGTGATCTAGGACCTCCAAAACGTCGAGAAAGTTCATTGCCCCTTCCTCCTGCATACCTTGTGTCGGATGTAATAACTCACTTTTTACAAGTAAAAAAATTCCCCATTACTATTACTCCGAGATTATCGGATGGATTTTCTCAACATGCGGTCAGATTGTGTAAAATTATCACCTGCTATGCATTTGAGAATTAGATGGATAGTTCTTGAGACATACTCAA
Source organism: Aspidiotus rigidus (assembly GCA_035079385.1). Taxonomy (NCBI): domain Eukaryota; kingdom Metazoa; phylum Arthropoda; class Insecta; order Hemiptera; family Diaspididae; genus Aspidiotus; species Aspidiotus rigidus. Next base: position 1,292,029 of record JAVHKY010000043.1, on the reverse strand, counting down.
TTTTAGGATTTGAGAGTCGCCGGAGATAGCATTAAGTGATACCAAGAATCGGAGGTGATAAATAATTGAGCCACTCAGCACAGCTTTATATACAGTATACTAGACCTAAGAAAAAAGTAATTGTGAAGCTTTTTCTTTTACCAACTTTTCTAGCTAAAAAAGTAAGGTATGTATCTACCTATTAAATCTTTAGCAAGATTGACAGGGAGAAGAATCAGTAAACTTTTCTCACGTTTTGGAGGTCCTAGATCACTTTTATCCTGAAAAATTTATAGACCTATATATTTAGGCTTATAAGATTGTTTTTGTCCGCGGGTCTGCTCCAAAACTACTGGATGGATTTTATCGAGACTTAGGTAAGTGTTATAGTCTCATATCTGAAGATGTGGACATGCAATTTTTACTTGACTGATGGCATTTCATCATTACATTTCCAGTTGAGTTGATACAATTCTGTAGGTTACAATTAATCATTATTGAGATAAGGATATTCAAAGAAGTAATCAATATATAAATTAGCAAAGACCGCAAAAACGATTGTTATAGCCCCGTAGCAAATAAAATTCAGGTTTCTTTATTGGATTATGGGTACTTTTACTCTGTTATCAGCTGATGTGACGTCATGGTGATAGACTTTATAAACTGAGTTTTATTGTTCATTCTCCAAATATCTTGCTTGATTGATAGGTGAGGAGAGTGACTCTCCTTATGACTTTTGAGTTGTGAGAAGAAAAGTCGTATAGGTACTTACTACTCACGCGACTGCGTGTCTTTTCTTTCCTGGCCTATACTATCCACGAGTAGGCCTATAGCTAGCGTACAGGTACCTTATTAGTTACAAATACCCGACGGATACACACTCACCCATGATTGCAATGAAAACGCACTGCTATTACTAATACTAGTACACATGTTCATTAATATAGTTTGACTGTAATATCACGTTTTTTTAGCAATCAATTCAACATATAGTCAGCATCCGTACTCGTCCCGAGTATTTTGCTGAGCAACATAACGGAGACTAGCCAAAGTGGATGAATATTATACACGCGTTCGTTGGTACCGGTAGCCTATATATTTATTTTGGTGCACGCAAGTGCATACGTACATGTACATAATAACTATCATGCGCATAAAATACCAGAGCTTACACACTCATTAAGGAAAGGGAAGATGATACTTGCTCGTTAACTTTAATAATCAAACCTAGTATAGAGATCATTACGCGCGCGCGTATAATTTTGAATAATTTCGTTGGATGGGTACAAAATAGGCTACCTAGTTCACGATGATGCAGCTGCGCTGTGCAATGCAATACAGATTAGGACCGACCTTGCGAGAGTCGAAAAAAAAACCGTTGTTTTAATTGCTTACCTTATAGTCCAACAGCCTGTAATCCGTAAATTTTTTGATGGACCACTTCGCACACAGAGCGATATCTTAACCCGGTAGCGCGGCCTATTAAATTTCATATTTTTATACGCACACCGTAATTATTATAGATATGTACTGAGATCAAATTTTATGTACTCGCTCGTCGCATAGGACGTAGCATAATTTGTACAATATAATTCACCGCCTGGAGAAGATAACGGGAATAAATCTCTTATCGACCAAAATAATAGAAGATGGAAAAATGCTGTTGATTTCTGTTGTTCGTGATGGTTATCGTGGTATTCGTAGGTTGCACCACATACCTAATATAAGTACAAGTAGAATGATGTATATTTAGTGAAACTTGGTGTTGTAAAGCTACCTATTTGAAGTAACTGTAGGTACGTTTGTATAGTTTACACAGTCTATGTTGCTCTCTACCTATATATAAGATCATGAATTTTCTTTGGATAAGTAACTTTTTGACCGACTTTCCGCAGAATAGCTTTCAAGTACCGGTACTAGACCCGTCACAGTTGTGACAGAGAGAGGGGGAAATATTTTCTCGATGTTTTAAAGGTCATAGATCATTGCTACGTCATCGAAAAAAATTTCAGGTTTTTTCCTTATATAGGTACAATACATATGGATCAAAATTTGTACAAAATGCGCACATTCCCAACTTGAGATGATCCACTATAACTGAGTCAAATTCCATGAGAATCCAACCAGTAGTTTTTGAGGAATAGCATAGTCGCAATACGTTCTGGTGCCCTGGTCATTCATGGTATTAGTGGTGTCCGTGTATATAAAGTTCCTTTCAGATATATCTATTATATATGGCTGACGTTGTAGTATCCGGGTCCTTTATAGCCATTATGGTGCCCATATAATATATAAGCTTAGTCATGGTGTAACGCAACGGTGTTGTCAAGAAATTTTCTCAATGTTCAGTATGGAAGAGAGTTTTTCTACAGATCCTTTCCAACTACTTGCCGCACTGAATTGTTTCTTATTTTATTGTAATATCATTCACCATGTACATACCTATGATGGTACAACACAAGAAATTCGCATCATGGGCTTTGTGGGTAAATTTAACAAATTTTAATAGTGAGACCATAACCTAATGGGCCTGAACAAAGAAAATTAGTTGAGAAAAAATGTCGAGACTCTAACCATACAGGGGAAATAGTTGAAGAAAAAAAGAAATATGAAATATATTACCAGTTTTGAAAATTACTCATGTCAAAAAGTTATGGATGGAGTTATTCGGAGGTACTGTACCGCCGTAGAAAAAATTATTCGGAGGTACTCTATAATTTAGGAAAAATCATGTACTTTATAAAATTTAAACGTTTGAGGTACTTATATGTACATATTTGAGAGATATACGAAATATTACCTAGGTAGGTTACTTACAAAAAATTTCAAGTACGTATAGACATACTACTTCTCGCAGTCAGGACACATTTCAAAGTCCACTAAGCAGTCGTCATGAATTAAAGTAGAACAGCACGCTGTTGTAATGACATCGACGTCACCGTGATTTACGGGCATATCACATGCAGGACACTTTTGATCACATAGCTTCTTCTTCTTTAAGTGGCTTCGTCTATCAAGAGACTCCGTGTTCTTTCGTTTTCGCTGCTTCTTCTGCTGAATCTGCGAGCCTCGGTCTGCAACTGATCTATTGAACGAAACAAGTTGACGCACGCTGCGTTTCGGTCTTCCGCGGGCTTTCAGTTTTGACTTGAATTTGAGGTCTGCAAATCTACTGGTCCCAGTATCATCGGGAGGAGGTGAGACGGCTGGAAAAATAATTTGAGATTCACTACCTTCCTCTGCTTCCTCATGTGGCACTGGTTCCTGATGATACTCCATTTCTTGAGCAATCGTCTCTTGTTCAGTTGGAAACTGTAACTTTCCTCCACGTAGATTTTATACGGTCCTGCAAGTTATGGCCAAGCATACCGAACGAATGAAATACTCAAAATGGTAAAACTAGGAGTAAACTAAACAAAGCCACAGAAATACGATTATACACTGGAGCGCTTTCGATTAGTAAACCATTGTCAACAGTGACATGAAAGCAACTGAAACCAATTACCGCTAGGAAGGAGAACATCCGACGAGATCATGACTGAACCAGCGAGTCATCACGATGTGAATCATACTCATAAACTAATTCAATCAATCCCTCATCAGGTATGTACCTGTTTAGCACATTTAGGCTGTCGTTATTAAGGTGCCGAATAATTTCAATGTGCTCAAGCGCCGTTCGTTTGAAGTACGAGTTCTCTCTGTGGAGGAGGGTCTCGGACCCCTCTTTATAGCAGTGACCACTGGTAATGAGATGGTCCGCAAAAGCCGATTCCCCCAATTTCTTTTTCTCCCAAGCTTTCTTATGCTCGTCAATTCTAATTTTAAGTTGACGGCCAGTCTCGCCTATGTATATCCCTTTACAATCATTACAATTCACCTTGTAGACGCCACTTTTTTCGAGCAATGGGATAGGGTCCTTTAACTTGACAAAAAGACTTTTTACAGTATTAAGGTTATAATAAACTGGTCGGAACCCAAACGGGCGGAGTACGCTACCTAAAAAGTCTTTTTGTCAAGTTAAAGGACCCTATCCCATTGCTCGAAAAAAGTGGCGTCTACAAGGTGAATTGTAATGATTGTAAAGGGATATACATAGGCGAGACTGGCCGTCAACTTAAAATTAGAATTGACGAGCATAAGAAAGCTTGGGAGAAAAAGAAATTGGGGGAATCGGCTTTTGCGGACCATCTCATTACCAGTGGTCACTGCTATAAAGAGGGGTCCGAGACCCTCCTCCACAGAGAGAACTCGTACTTCAAACGAACGGCGCTTGAGCACATTGAAATTATTCGGCACCTTAATAACGACAGCCTAAATGTGCTAAACAGGTACATACCTGATGAGGGATTGATTGAATTAGTTTATGAGTATGATTCACATCGTGATGACTCGCTGGTTCAGTCATGATCTCGTCGGATGTTCTCCTTCCTAGCGGTAATTGGTTTCAGTTGCTTTCATGTCACTGTTGACAATGGTTTATTAATCGAAAGCGCTCCAGTGTATAATCGTATTTCTGTGGCTTTGTTTAGTTTACTCCTAGTTTTACCATTTTGAGTATTTCATTCGTTCGGTTTCCTCCACGTCTTACTACTTCTTCAAGACTTTTCATTGCCAGTAAATACTCGTGGAATTGGTTTGTGCCGTGACTCGCAATGAGACTTGCAAGACTATGACATACAGGGAATATCTTGTTATATTTCTGTCGACTGCTCAGTACTGGTACGGTATCGATGCACTCCTCCGGTTGTATTTCTGGACGGGAAACCGGAGGTGGAGGTGACAAGTGATCGCCGTTCTTATGGTATCGTGGGTGAAAAAGTGACAGTTCAAAACTGGGTAGGTGAGCCTGCTGCCTCTTGAAAAGAATGTGCCGACACGGAGTTTGGTTTTGGCAATGAAATGTGCAGTCACACTTCGTGTAGGTAGAAATATAGAGTTTCTCATCATCTGCACTGAACCTTTCGAGAATGCCGTCAGCTTCAATGGACAGTTTCTCCCGATGTATTTGCAGCGCTTTCAGACTTTTATGGTACAGTATACAGCCATGTGAATTCAGCATTAGGGATGCTTCTTCGTTTAAAGCACTGATCTCGGGATCAGGATCATAGATTTTCAGAGACTTGAAATTAGCTTGGTTTACAGCTTCAGTAACTCGCTCCTCGCAGAAATAAACAAGGTGAATTACACTCATCTGGATCGAGGGAAGAGATGGAAATTTTGTTTGGATGCTCAATTTCAACGTCCAGAAGGACTTCTCTACCCGATTGTTAGTATTATCGCCAAGCGTCGGCAACTTCTTTCGATGAAAAGCAACCCACATCTCCTGACATGAGTCCCAGTTATTCAGGAATTGATCCTTCAATGAAACGTACTGCTTATTCGCTCGGACTTGGACATCTTGCGCAGATACCAGAAACGTATTCTTTCTTTCCTCATAATCGTCTTGCGATGTACCATACATTGCACGTTTAAATTTGTCCATCAGATCACTCTTCCTTTCAACAGTCACCAGTGCAGTAGAAATCAAATTTTTGAGATATTTGATCCCGTGGAAGTTACACAATAAAATGGTGGCATCTACGAATACTTCTTTCAGAACGGTTATTTCAGTGAAGTCTTTGTCAACTAAGAATATGGCAGGTAACTGAGAACAGATGGATTTGAAGCACTGAAATGCCGACTTGAAAGTTGTAGCTGTCTCCTGCGCAAGAAACGCTAACGCGCATAATTCACTTTTATTGGTTGTTACATTCAGGTAACAGAACGCACACACCTTATATTTTGATGTATCAAAGTCGAAAGATGTGTCAACTTGGATCGCTGTACAAGACGACTCGAGGAAAAATTTGCGCATTTTGTAGGATGACACAAAGAGCATAGAAACTTGCCCATCAACGTCAAGTGTGTAGTCAACAGTACCCCTCTCTTCTTCGACACCTTCCAGAAACTTTTGAAGCGCACTGCAATCGTCGGGTTGAGCGGGAGACATTTTACGTATCAAATTACGAATTTTCTGTTTGGACACGGTCTTATGGAATTTATTCTTCACCACTCTAGAAATTTCGCTAATTTTGCAGTTTGCCTCGCGAAGATCGGCAATGACTTCGGCCTCTTGTTCACCAATTTCTGCCGACGAGAAAGTAGCTGCACTCACTTCATGATTATGCTCAAGATTTACGGAAGTTACTCTGACTTTGGTCGAACTACTCGGCTTATAACATGTGATTTTCGCTCCACAGGACAAGAAATTATAACTCTGATGAGGTCGCTTACCTGTACTACAGGAACTGCGCTTCCTACCATGCCGACAGAGAATAGTCACTTGCTTCTTATTATTGGTCACAATGGTCAGTGGTTGGTAATTGGTCTGGCAAAAATCATAGAAGGCTCGCGAAAAATCTTCGTAATTACTGAATTCTTTTCCTACTTCAAAGATATTACTCGTATTAGCCATAATAATAACCGCAAGTTCAGGACTAAAATACGTTATAATAAGCAAGTGTAGAACTGATTGAAAGATTGCTTCATTCTCTAATAGAAAACTTTGTAAGATGCACTATGTGTAAGTAGTACAGGTACCTATTCACGTTTCAGCAGGTCTCAGGTAGTATTGTCAACATCTAATGTGAATACAGGCCCACGAGTTCACTGATATCATCGATGAGTACCTAATACCTTTTATTACATGATTTTTCCTAAATTATAGAGTACCTCCGAATAATTTTTTCTACGGCGGTACAGTACCACCGAATAACCACATCGAAAAGTTATTGACATAATATCACCGTGACTACGAAACTTGGAAAAATGTTTCCAACGATTTTAAAACAACTTACTCATAAGGTTGATACTACTGTTTGCAATCATTATACAAGTAAATTTCACTGATTCTGAGGTAGATTTTGAACCCGCGAACTCTTGTATTTGAAAGTAGCTCAAGGGCTACTCAGTACCTGCGACTAGATTGTCATATTTCAACTTTCTCAATGACAGAACAATTGCACCATGTAGGCCTACTGGAGGTTGCAAGTTTGAACACTGCCTGGGCAGCGAAGTTTTTTCTCAAAATTCTCATCCTCTTTTCTTATTCTCAGCTCATACATATATGTGAATTGAAAGATTTTGAGTGAAATTAAATTTGTAGCAAGAGGTTAGTTTCTTGCGGAGAACGTGCGATCAATGTGAAGTAGAATCAATTAATATTTAAATTTCATCTGTATAATACAACACTCGACACTCGTTAAGACACCACGCTCTAGGTAAAGAAAACTTCGGCACCGCGGACTTGTACCATACAGTTTTTTTTTGCTAATTTTCAATTTCTCTGTCAGGTTCTGTTGCAGAAGCCGGTGCTTGGTTTTCATATTCATAAATGTGCATTTGCCGACAGGTATTACTTCAAATCAAAGATAGTCATCATACTATACAAATTTTTATAATAAATTCTTGCAGTCTGTTTCACAAGATTTGAAAAGGAGAAAAACTGAAACCCGGTAATCATAGTTCCCACTTAACGCCCTCAAATGCAAAGGGCTTCGGGAATTTGAAAGGGACAACAGGGCTTCAAACGGGAATTAAATGGGTAGTTTTCTCAAATGAAGCCCGGAAATCCAAAGGGCTTGGGCTGAAAACAAAAACGGGACCAAGGGCATCAACGGGGGATTCAAATGGGGGACAAGTGGAGGTTTTCCCATTTTCAGGGCTTGGCTTTGAGCCTCCGCTTATCAGCTCGAAATATTTCTTGACTTCCGCGTCACGATTTTCTAATTATGAAGTTTAGTCTAAGCGGACAAACCTACGGTGCCTGATTGGCTGCGTAATCTTAGTAATTGTGTTCGTTCAAATCTTTTGATTTTGAACGAAGAAAGATTTTTGCGTATAAAGTTTGCACCGGGTCCTGCAGAACACTAACGCGTGTTTGCGCCCGCGCGTAAATAGGGCGAACAATTAGAGGGAAGTGTAGTTTTGCGTTTGGTGTGAATTTCACTTTTTCCCCTCGCCGGAGTCTACGCAACTCAAATCGGTTCGTTACAAACTCTTGTGAGGCAGAGTATAGTAGGTATAGTATCGAAATATGAAAACTTCTATGTTCTAAAGAACATCTGTAGTTGTAGGTTTAGGAGTTCATTTTACATATCTAATTGATATCAATTAGGAGACTGCCATACAAATACAATTTGTTTTGATATTTCTCCCTGATCGTTGTTTTGGACATACGTCAATTCAACTTTGCACGACATTATGTACGTAGTAAGCAAAATGCAGGCGCAAAAAAATCTCATTCCTCTGATCCTGATCAAGGCTCTGCAGATTTAGGTGCAGTTATATTATTAAGTTATTATTTGCAGAGCGCCAAATTAAAAAAAATGGAACACCATTATTATGAGTAAATCCAGAACACAATATTATTGCCTGAGCTTCAGGTTTATCCCTAGCCCAGGAATCCAAAGGGCTTCAACTGGATAAATCGGCAAATTGGAAAAGTTAACCGAACTTAATTGATAAAAAATTTAGAAGCCATGGGAGCATTCACAGCTAACGTCACAGGTGTCCAATTTGTCAAAAGATATATTCAATCTTCTCACTAAATCTCCTTTATTCTTTATTTACTTTTTCCCATAAAAAGAAGTTACCTTCTGAACAATGTACCACAAACAAGGAACCGGGGGTTTGTTTTCACAAAATTAAGATCCTTCATAACGATGGATATTGGAAAGATTGATTAATTTGTGGAATACCATTATTTCTTTTGGGAAATGCGCGTAAAACAAAAGTAAACAAAAAATGAAGGAAATTCGGCGAGCAGACTGCATTCTTCTTGCGTGTATTGTTCAATGGATTTGACACTGGTGACGTGAAGGTAATTTACTCCTATTGTAAACTTTGCAATGGCAGCGGAGAAATTAGAAGCTTTGCGGCCCTGTGAGAAACAGAAATTGTTTTATAAAGTCTAGGAGTGAGGAGAACGTAAGGCCTAAAGAAAGCAAGTTTATCCTAGGGAGTTGCTATAAGGGAGGCTTAAAGCCGCGTGAGAGCGAATATTGACATGCTTAGCAATCTGTATAATCTGCAGTATACCTCAATACCTACAATGAAATATTTATCATGTTGTACAATATGGAACAGGAAATATCCCCTGAGGGCTCTCTTTGGACTTGATGTAACATTATAAAAAAATTTCTATAATCTGATCTAGACAAATTCCTATAATATCTAGCCTAGACAAATTCTTCTAACTTACGTTAATAACGTCACAAGTTCATGACATCATCACCAGAGTCCTGTTTTCAAGTACCTCCTCATATATAAGTATAGCTCGATGGTCGAAAAAAATTCTAGTCTTTGGATATTTTCCCGAAAATGACGTCATCAAAGTCGGACGCGCTCGCGCTCACTGAAATTTCCTGAGAATGTCTATAACAAAAGAGATGGCGGGGTCTCCGCTAAAAAAATAATTTCCATTAAGCTATGCATGCTCTTCAGGGTGTTGTTTCAGATTAGCATTTTAAAAACTACAGTCATAATTTCTCTTAGTCGCGGTCAATATCTATTCCTGAGAAATTAGTTTCATATTTTGAGCACCAGTGCAATTAACTGCGCTACAAATAAAATAGAAAATTTAATTCTTCCTTAAAACCCAGGTATATAGAACTTACAGAAGTAGGCCTATTGCAAAACCGTTCGAGTATATTACACAATTTAATAATTAGTACCTACTCGTATTCTTAAATTGACGAGGTGGACTATTTCAAGTGTTTCCGATTTCACCATATAATTTACGAAAGAAAAATATTGAACGTTCGGGTACGGCTGGATCTCATAATCTGGCGAAAGAGACGAACAAATATAATGTTTTCAAAAATTCGTAATTTCTACAATTTTCTCGCAGAGTCTACTCCTGGCCCTGTAGACTAATGCACAATATGTATTAAACTGTTGTATACTAGGCTGAAAAGGAGTGTATTCCTATCGGTAATCTATTTGTTGAACCCATTATTTAGTGTATTAACTATAAGCTATACACTAAAGTAAAAAGGGGAAAGGCGTACAAATAGCTAGTAAGATAAACATAGGCCTACAGTATACTAGGATAAGAAAAACTTGAATTTTATAATACTACGTAGGCCATAGTAGGCTCAGACGGAGAAGGGAAAAAACGTATGAGCCTTTCAGATAGTTAGCCCTACTTCCATTATCACAGACATATACCTCGTTGAGAGAACGACTGTTTCCTTAACGAATTTTTCTTCAAGATAATCAGTCAATCGATAAAATAAATAAAATACATTCACTACAAATTACCGCTTTTATTGGCGAAAACAATAACACCGGTAGAAGGTCGCGAAATTGATATTAAGTAAATAAATCGACTAATTAAATCAATCAAAAGTACATTCACCGCAGAAATTATTGAATTATTACAACTAGTTTCGGGTAAACACCCATTATCAAGTAACGTTAAATACGAACTGACCGGAAATTTCGACAACAAGAAAGGGTGAGGAACGATGAGCAAGACGGAGATAACTACGAAACCAAGAAAAAACGTGAAACGGGAATTACGAAGATGAATAAATTTTGTCTATTAAACTATAATCGGGACCATATTCATTAAGGACAATGGAATTTTGATCACTGATATGACGAGTGATCTCAATGGCCTCGAGAGCCAAGCGTTTCCGTTTCCTATTTTCCTCATGAAGCAGAACTTCAGTGCCTTCCTCAAACGTGTGGTTCATCTCAAGAAGATGAGCCTCGGAGATAATAGAACCTAAGGGAGATCCGATGGGGATCCCAATATCCTTAGGGAGAACGGAGTACTTGTTATCGAATTTACAGAAGTTAGGGGAAAGACACGTCTGAAGAAGCTTAAGGAAATCAGACATGAAAGGAGCAGGTACTTCAGTCTTCTCCAAGACTACCTGAATACGCTCCAAGGTGGGGGGATAGGGATGTTGGGGAACAATCCAACAACATCAAATGAGATCAAGACAGAGCCAAGAGGAGCAACTACTTTGGAAATTTTTGAGGAAAGTTCGATAGAATTTTGGATGAAAAAGTTCGATTGAAAGTTAGCACACGACTTAGCCCAGCTGTTAAGAAATTTAGCAGTGGGGACGAAATGAAGGATACAACTGGACGAAGGGGGAAGCCGTGTTTGCGAAGTTTCACTGAACCATACAACCGAGGAGGGATAGGATTCGATATAAGGAGGGATTAACTAAGAGGTTCTTTAAAGAAATAAAACTTTAAAAGACGGAACTTCTAAATTTAATTTTAATTTTAAGGGTACTGCCGTCTTTAATAATAAACATACAGAATAACGCTAACGTTTCGAAGATCACCGTCTTCATCTTCAGAGCGTTAAAGATAAAGACGGCAGTGCCCTTAAAATTAAAATTAAATTTAAGAGATTCTTTCTTCAATAAGTGCTCACTCTTATTAATATGTACTTGCACGAACATTACGGTTGTAAGAGAGAAAATTGAATTTACTATCGTGCACGGCGTTAGAGCTATTTAATAAATCGAGCATTTTGGTATTATAATTTTTTTCAGCCATTACGGTGGCAGAACTGCCCTTGTCGGCTCTAGTAACTATAAGGTTGTAATCTGAAAATTTCCTCTTTATACTACTAATCAATGATTCAGATTTCTTATCTACACGTGGTACCTGAAGATCACGAACAATGTTTTCAAGCTGACTCACTCTATCACTGGTACAGACTTTATTGATGGTTAGGTCAGCAACTAAATTATCTACGACACGTTCAGATTTGGTTGGTGAAATCGAATGCTTTAAACCTTTACTTAGAAAGTCTTCCTCCTCTTTGTCAAACGGTACAGTGGTGCAATTGACTACATGAGGGAAAAAAGTTGTCCCTTCACCTGCTATAGGGATGTTATTCCTTCCCCAACATCCCTAACCCCCCCCCACCTTGGAGGGTATTAAGGAAGTCTTGAAGAAGGCTGAAGTACCTGCTCCTTTCATGTCTGATTTCCTTAAGCTTCTTCAGACGTGTCTTTCCCCGAACTTCTGTAAATTCGATAACAAGTACTTCGTTCTCCCTAAGGATATTGGGATCCCATCGGATCTCCCGTAGGTTCTTTTATCTCTGAAGTCTTCATGGAGCGCCTGGAAAGTGAAATAATCGACTCAAACACAACTTGCTTCTCCATATTATACACTGGTAAGATATGTGGACGATATTCTATGCCTCTGGGACGCCCCCCCCCTCCCTCAGAACTCCCTAATTTCTTGAACTTTTTGAATACTCGTTATCCTTCGATAGAATTCACTATGGAAATAGGTGATACTAAGATTAGTTTCCTTGATCTTAAAATTTCCATAGAAAAAGATCCCCATACGTTCGGGCTTTATAGGAAGCCTACTCACACTGGCTCTACTATTCACAACTCTTCTTTCTGTCCTGCCGTCCACAAATACGCGGCATACTATAGTATGATCCACCATGTAGTGTCCCTCCCTCTCACTCCTAATGCTTTCAGTGAAGAGGTCGGTTTAATAAAGAACATTGCTCGTCTCAATGGTGTGGAGATGGATATTATCCGGAGGAAGCGAGTTAATTAGCTTTAGATTCTACCACCTTCCTCACTCGCTCACATCCCCCCTCCACAAAAAAGATTTCAAATGGGTCCGTTTGCCTTACCTCGGCTGAAAATTTTCATCCATCTCCCAAAGTCTTGAACCCCACTTTCGGCCCGCGTTTTACTCGTGTTCTTCCATGAGTAACATCCTTTATAGACTCAAGGACCCGATTCCAAAAAGTGAGAGGAGTGGAGTCCACAAATTGGAGTGTAAGGATTGCCCAGCTGTATACATTGGTGAATCAGGTCGTCACATTTCTATTAGAATCGACGAACACCTCCCGGCGCTTACCGACAGTAAAAAGAAGTCTGCCTTTGCAGCTCATCTTTTTGAGATGAATCACACGTTTGAGGAAGGCACTGAAGTTCTGCTTCATGAGGAAAATAGGAAACGGAAACGCTTGGCTCTCGAGGCCATTGAGATCACTCGTCATATCAGTGATCAAAATTCCATTGTCCTTAATGAATATGGTCCCGATTATAGTTTAATAGACAAAATTTATTCATCTTCGTAATTCCCGTTTCACGTTTTTTCTTGGTTTCGTAGTTATCTCCGTCTTGCTCATCGTTCCTCACCCTTTCTTGTTGTCGAAATTTCCGGTCAGTTCGTATTTAACGTTACTTGATAATGGGTGTTTACCCGAAACTAGTTGTAATAATTCAATAATTTCTGCGGTGAATGTACTTTTGATTGATTTAATTAGTCGATTTATTTACTTAATATCAATTTCGCGACCTTCTACCGGTGTTATTGTTTTCGCCAATAAAAGCGGTAATTTGTAGTGAATGTATTTTATTTATTTTATCGATTGACTGATTACCTTGAAGAAAAATTCCAACATAAGAAATCGCATTTCTACTTCCTTAACATAGTTAAACGAGAAACGCAGGGAAGCTGTTATATGGGTCGCATCGAGAATTCAAATTGAAATCTTGAAAAGTCTTAAGTTTTTCTGAGTCCCTTGTATCATGGTGTATATAGCCTAAAAGTGAAAATTTTTCCAAGTCTCTCTCCTGTCATTCATTCTCTTTTTAATCATATACTATGATTAGGGAGTCGAACCCTTTCCTATTATACTATGGCTCGGGAGTCGAAATTCTTCCAAATTCTCATACTATTATATTATACTATGGCTCGAAAGTTAAAATTTTTCCACGTCCTCATACTGTAACTTGAAACTCAAGATCTCTCTAAGTCCTCCTCCTATCATATATCATGTCTCGAAACTCAAAATTGTTCTAAGTCCAAATTCCTTATTAGGGCAGATCAGTTTTCGCCAAACATCACACGGTGTACAGCAAATTCTTCAAAAAAAAACTCGTAGAACAGGTTCCCTGTTAAGAATAATAGAATAAGCCTTTAGTCCAACATACAGTATGCTAGGCTTTTATACTAAGCTAAGAAGTACTTTTGTTTATGAAGTCATGAGGTAAGTGCGGCTTCGGACCTGCTTTGGATGACGTCATCTAATATGAGATATCACGCATGATCTTTATTTTTTGCTCTATTCCCTTAAAATGCTGTTCTCGAGTCTAAACCTACAATCCCCATTCTTGATACAGTTTGAGATCGGAATGATTTTCAAGTCCCTTAAATAGATCAACCATCTCCTCCTCGTTCTCTTCAGTCGATTTCTTTCCCCTTGATATCATCCACCCAGATTTTAACGAGAGAACTTGACAATTAGTTCAGGGGAAGAGTGCACAAATGCCTCGAAAATTATTGATAACCAAGTGCGGGGTTAGCTGGCCTATTCAGAACTCCAAACAATATAATCTATAATGACGGCGAACTGCTGGCACTTCTTCCATCAAACTATTTTGGTATAGCCTACTATTTACGAAATTGTTTACGTTTTTATTTTACAAAGTTTGGTGTTTGTGGATCAAAGAGACGTTTGAAGGACAGATTTTCTCCATTGTTTATCATTAACTCAATTGATGAAGTTGTCGAATGTATGCACAAATTGTTATAAATGAGCCGAAGTACCCAATATTTTAGAAAAAGAAAAGGTTTTGTTCGTACCTACCTTATTTATTTATCTAAGTATAATTATATATTTATATTTTTTTGTGAATATTCAAGATTTGAAAACTTTGATTTTGTAACAACAATCCAAATGAAGGGGGGGGGGGGGGGGTAGATTTCAAAATAATCATTCTCGACTCAGAAGAAATAAAGTATGTAGGTGTTATCGCGAGTTATCAAAATTCTGTCGGGGGCACTATCTACTTTCTTTTCTAGCTACACTTCTTGATTTAGAATGTTTTGATGAGCGAAAGTCATGTGATAAACGTTATCGTCCAAACAATAAACACTGATTCATCAAACTGTATAATTTATGTACATAGTAGATCTATATCAACTAAATATCTTCTATTCGGATACTAACTAACTACTTAGTGAGTCCTAAATAGTCAAATAAATACAGTAATTCAAATTTTCTTATCTTGTTCGAGGGCGAAAATCTCATCGCGGTACTTGTTCCCGGCGGGTTAACCCTGGCATTCAGGTTCCGCGGGAATCTACAGAGGCGAGCGTCCCCGAGAGTAGTGACTCGAAAACTCGAATCAGAGAATAAGCGTCGAAATCTTTTGAGAATCGACTCAGAAGAGATGGGAGAAGATTGTAACGTTTATAAAAGGGTGACATACTTGAGTACGCTCAGTTTTTCATCTCGCTTACATCCCACACTAATTCCTCGATGTATTCTTGTTTTAGGTGTTGCGGCGTCATGGCTCGTTCTTAATTTCTAACCTAGATCTATTACCGACTCCGGTAGGTTCATCAAGCGCCCGCAAAATTTTCAGGTAATTGTCATCGTAAATAATGTAGACGTGCTTGTATGATTAAAGGTGAAAAGCGAAGTTAATCAAAGGGAGATAATTCTCATATTTTAAATTTGGAATTTAAATGCTCAATTTTTGTTTCGTTTTTTCCCGACCGTAGATGTGTGGACAAGCTTGAAAACTATTGCGGGGAAATTTTTTCTTTTCTTCTCTTATTTTTTAAAAATGTGTCTTTGTGAAACATTTGAACTGAAATCGGATACGTAAGCTGATTCTCGAGTAATAATTAAAAAAAAGTCAATTGACATACTTACGTACGCCTACATATGTACCTCTGACCGAGTTGCGCAAAAATTTTTAGTGCATTTTTATTTAATACGAATGGTATAATCGTTGATGTGATGCTCGCGGCGCGACGTTTCCTCCTATTTTATTCACTTACGCAAACGTGAACACAGTACATGGATATGTACGAGTATTATGCAGGTCCGTATACTTACAAATTTATCCTTTCACTTCCGAATCATTGCGATAATAGACCGGTAGCTGTGCTGTATGGCACGTTCTCGATCGTATGTACGCGGACTGCATTTAGGCTGTGCGACACGAGGACTTCGATTCAAAATTCACTTTTCGATACAGTAGACTGTTTGCTCTGTTAGCCTATAGCAATTAGTACAGTCTAGTCCTTCACTCCTCATTTTCGGCGCGGCGGTACAAGGTTATTCAATGAATCTTTGTACTGTCGCCGTGATTTGCAATAGAAAAAATTTAGCTACGCTTTACTGTGTACAGGGTTGTGCGTGTGGTATTCATGTACGGTACGTATACGTCTAGAACAAATGTACTTACTTATCAATTGAGTTTCTTTTCGAATCTAACGACTTTTCTTGATCAGGATAATAGTGCATTGTAATACGGATATTACGCAGCTGGTAATGCGATCATTAAAACGCGGTGGCCATTATTTTTGTGCATGCGACCAATCGAAACTATTGTAGGTTCAGTACTTGAATATCATTCGTCAAGTGCAAAATATACCCGATTAGGTAGCTATATTCTCAATTATTCAAAAAGAGCGGACTACATTATTACCGACTTTTTATCTTTAAATTTAACAATTGAAATTCAACGAGATTTATGAATAGCCATAATTAATGATACCTATAGGTGGCTATGTTTTAGATCCATCAATCACTTTAAATAAGGTGAATTTTTAAATGTTCTGCGGTTGATCATGAGGAGTTCTTCCAGCCAGTCAATGTTATGCATGCATAATAATCTTCATCATTTAAATTAACTATCTAATTGAAAGGACTCTAATACTTCGATTCAAGTCTGGATTTAGGTGCAAATCAGGTAGGCAGCTGCCTAGAGCGGTAAATTTTTGGGGATGGCAAATTTTTCTTAATCTCTTTTTCCTTCATAGTGAGAAAAATGAAAATGGAAAATTTTGCCACCCCGAATAATTGTCTACTGTGGTGATTTAAATTTTTAATGATAGAACGCCCGACGTACCACCGGCAGGACCTCGCGTCCTTCCGTGAGGACGCAGTTTGCTTCACGTCAACTCGTATGCAGTATGCAGTAGGAAGCAAAATAACATGGGAAATCAATTCAGTGTGTGTAGTAGATACAGCGCAAAAAAAAAAAAAAAATTGAAATCGGTTTTTTCAGTGTAATGATAGGACGATTTTAAAAGTAACAAAATTGCATTGTATTTTCCATAATGTGACCTGCGATGAGAAAAGGATGCTCATTGCCCATTGGCACAGGAACACCATTTCTCTCTGATTAGGTACCCAATCAGACAGAAATGGTGTTCCTGTGCCAATGGGCAATGAGCATCCTTTTCTCATCGCAGGTCACATATGTTTTTTTCGAAGTGGTAACGTTGATTTTGCGTTCCACGAGCTCAGACGCTTTCCTAACGCTTTTGGACGGTGTATTATCATTATGCGGTCCTGCCAAAAGCCTCACAATATTAAGTGTGTTGCTTTGTATTGGTTGTAAGGTGTCCTGCCAGTAGTCTAATAACAAAAATCTTCCGGTAGTACCTAACACAAAGTCCTAGCGGCAGCTCCTTCCAGCAGGACGCGTTGCCGGGCGTTCTATTATTATAGAAGAAAACGCTGCACGTGGCGATGGATATGCAAACTGTTGAGTTAACACAAGGGCAGAATACGGGTAAGAGAGCGTCAAATTTTTGGAGTGGCAAAATTTTCCCAATTCTTTGGAGGAGATACAAAATAAGGCTGTCGGTATCAAACTGTCTACACGGTTGGAAAAGTAAATCCGCCTCCTCATCGATTCGGGGTTCTATTTGTCATGAGTGGTACTCAAAAAACCATACATTTAAATAAACCCAAAATTTCTCGTTAACAACGTTTAATACACTGCAACATCATACAGTTATATAAAGACGATGGCTTGGATGGTGTCCGAGAATCGACAACAATAAATTTAAGAAAAGGTTGAGAACTGCTTGAACAATTTCAATTCACAAGAAAAAATCACATACACAACTTCAGATATATATGATTATGATTTGACCTAAAGTTCGACGAAAATCTACTCATTAGTTTCGGAGGAGATAAGCTGAAAAAAAAAAGTTGTATATAAGGGAACCTAAAATTTTTCATTACTCTCCCAGCAATAAAAGAAAACTATAAAAAGTCGAAAAATTTCATTCCTAGACTTCTTCGCCACGACTGTGTTGGGAGCAATACCCGACTTTCTAATGGAAAAGTCGGTGGCAAAAAGAACTATAATGATGGCAGCGCGGTTCTTGTACCTTTTCTTACATTCGACAAGTAATTGTATACCTACTGTATATTAAAATTAAATAATACACTGTGGGAAGAATAGAACGAAAAAGCACGAATACCGCGCTAAATAAAAAGAGAGGAGAGATACCGAGAGGTTAAAGAGAGCAGGAGCTGCAAAATTGCGAGTAAGTTACCCAAATTACTGGGGTGCTTCATTAGTTTCGAAGGTTCGGGACCAAATAAATGTGGATTGTTACTTTTTTTAATTAGTACATCATATAAATAAGTACGCGAATTTACAGTAAGTATTACCGTGGTAAGTATGCAGCTCGTTCTAAATAAATGAACTTCGTTCTAATCCCGTTTATTTGAGGGAGTTACGGGCGTGATTGTATACTATCTTACATCGAATTCCCCAGAAATGATGGGTTACTGATAACGGTGAGCTCTTTGGAAAAGAATTTTTATAACGTGTTCAAGTCATGCGTAAATTTATTTACTCTAATCTCAAATGATGGATACATTTTCGCCTAACAAAAATATAATAGATATTTCTGAGTATAGAATTTAGTGCGGGTACTTATCTTCGTTAAATACATTATTCGCGAGTGAAAAAGAAGAAAGAGGAATACAAAAAGAACTATCCTTGAAAGATTTAGCGCGCTATACTTCGTTCACGTTAAGAAAGAATAGAAAGTAGTACCTCGAGAACGGAACACTCCAGGTAATTTCAATCTACCGTTCCGTTCTCGAGGTACTACTTTCTATACTTTCTCAACGTGAGCAGAGTATAAAAATCAACTAGTTGCAAAAGAAGAGGAGAAAAGTTTTATTTCAAAACCTATTACTTCCGACAAAAAATTCAAAAAGTCGAATCGCCAAACTGTCTATCTTTAAAATATTCGAGATTTTTTGCTAAAGTAAGTCACACACCCTCTTCCCACCAAAGGAAGAAAAAGAAAAAAAAAAGAAAAAAATTAGAAGAACAAGAAATTCATAGGACTCGGTCGTTAAATAAAAAAGTTATTTATTCTTCTTCTTCTTCTTCTTCTTCTTCTTCTTCTTCTTCTTCTTCTTCTTCTTCTTCTTATATTTTTTTTCAAGTAAAAAACTTGGAACTTTCCTCCCAAAATTTCTTTCTGGATCCGCCGCTCAAGTAATATCATAATCTGCAGTCTTCTAATAGTAGGTATAATTATTACGAAGAAGCGAAGTTAGGACGAGCCGCAGCGGAGGCCCCGGCCGTTATGCAGTATGAGAGGTCATCAGTTCATCGCATACTTTGTTCTCATACAAATGGCGCTATTTTTCGATTCAAATGACAGTTTGGTTGGAATTAAATTCGAATTTATGTGGTAACATTTCGTGAACAACAATATTTTTCACGTACGCAATGCGCACGCGCGTTTTCTGTCTCTAAAGGAGAACCGGCGCTATGCGATGTCTTTCCCTCTGGAGAACAAAACACGACTTCGTGCGAAAAAACGCGTTTTCGTTCATGTGAACCGAAAATTGGACAAATAAAATTTCATAAACGCTAATTCTGGATGGGGTTTTATATAATTTTTCTTAACTGACAAATTTTGTGTAACAAAATAAGTCCTGTTTTGCGGGACGGAGCTGGAGCGTGAACAGATAAGATATTTGATGAACAAAGATTGTAGTGGCAATCAAAGGACTTTAGTCAAAATGGTCTCAAAAGAAAAATTTCAGTGGGTATATACTGTAAATAACTGTCCAGCAATTTTATCCCAAACTAGGTAACAGAAATTTATTTGAAATTATTCAATTGTCGAGGAGATCCAAGAAGAATACACTCGTAACTCGACATGCAGGTACGGAGGAAGATTTCTGCAAAATACCTATCCGAGTAATATAGTGCGCTGTGTTCAAAGAGGAAAACGTATGTTATGTATATATAGGTAGCCATTTGCACGTTCTTGTTATAATTTAAATTTGAGTAATCATCAGGCTCCACCAAAGCCGTATTGAAATCAGATTGAATAAAATATTATTGGTACGTATATACTTCAGGTGTAGAAGATTTGAGTCCTACCTGAAAACTAAGCTCTTTATTGGAAAAATTAATATCTAGCTCGTATTGAGGATAGAGGAACGCAAAAATTGATAAGGGCACGTACTCTGTAAAAAAATGACCAACACTATAAAAATAACTGGAAAAGTCTCTAATTTTCTTTCCGCTCTTTTTCCTCTGGCTGTTTATTTGAAATTGAAGTACTGTATGTCTGAGTAGGCACATATTATTTACATATTTTTATGCGAAAAATTTTCAATCGATGTATATACGTGGAAGGTCAATTCATTTTTCAAAATAACAAAATCCAATCTCTATCAGCTATCAAATACCTTGGAAACTATTTGGAGGGATTTATCAATTATTCATGTTTCGTTGCGCTTCGTAACTCTTAAAACATATCTTTATGCTAGTCATGAACGACCTTGACCGTATCTTACTGACAATGAATAGGCGTACGTCAAATTCCTTGGTTAGATTGCCAAACTATAAGATTTATAAGGGAAATAGTTTTAAACGAAAAGAATAACGAGCAAAAAGTCACTTGATCGTTATATATAGCTACCTATATTCGAATTTATAATCTATAAAATTGAAGATTCATGAATAAGTTGGATAAATATTTCGAAACGCATTGGAGCAACACTCACGAAACGTCCGCCATTGTCAAGCTCTATCCGCACTCACGCCATCGAGAAAGGAAAACTTTTTCAATTTTGATAATCTTTGCATCTCTTTTGCTGTCGAGAATCATTGACGTGAAAGTCTGTAGCATGATCAAAGAAGCCATCGAGATTAAGAAAAATGGCTCGACTATCACACACGGACGTTTACAAAATCTGCATCTCTTTTTCTCATACCTATCCTTCTAATTTCCAATAGTTCACGAATCATTTCGCTCGGTGACTTTGGTTGCTCTTCCTTTGCTGGCTTCAGTTTATTTCACGCTGTGATGGAGAAAACAGTGTTTTCGAAACATTGACGATATTTTTTTATTCTTAATAATATTTATTTATTATTTTTATTGAATATTTTATTTCACGACGCGACGCGACGGTAGGTACAATAATAATTTATCTACCTATTTAAAAAACTTTTCCGTCGAGACAGGTATTTCACTTTTTCTAAAGATATTCTAGTTTCACGATGTCGCAAGTCCAAACGGTTCATGGACCCGATCTTCGCTAACATGACGGCGTGATCTTATTACATTTCACGAGCAACTAGGCGCCCAACGTACAATTTTTCATAAAAACTTAATAGTTGTAAATGATTGGAATTTTTGTGCACAAATAATTCTCGCATTGCTGCACCGCCGCGTCTGAATCTTTGAACTTCTCCCCAATACACAAATCGTCGATCTTCTCAAAGTTCGAACTTTACGGCGGAGTCTCAATGTACCAGAAACTTTATCGAAATTCATTAAATTGAAAGGCTTAAATACTTTCAAATCAGAATTAAGTACAAGATACTAGCTACAGCAGCCGGGTCCCTTTATAAATTCTGACGCAGGGTTCTCATCAATGAATCAATGAAACTCGACAATTG
Source organism: Aspidiotus rigidus (assembly GCA_035079385.1). NCBI lineage: Eukaryota > Metazoa > Arthropoda > Insecta > Hemiptera > Diaspididae > Aspidiotus > Aspidiotus rigidus. The sequence continues at coordinate 1,270,301 of JAVHKY010000043.1, read as the reverse complement.
AAAATACGTAAGTACACCGATAAGTTAAATTTGTGAGGAATCGACACAAGTCCTGTGGATGGCGATGCTCATTTTGTATCTGCGGTAAGTACCTGTAAATAATATTTGCAGGTTATCGCAGGAAATACCTATCTGTACCTACGGCCAGAATAGTTACCTACATTCCATTGTATTCGAGTCTTAGGTATCAACTCGTTTATCTTGTCAAGTTGGACAGTCGAGTCTACATGTTGAGTACATACCTCTTACGCATCGAATCGCGAAAATTATCCCAGAGATGATTTAGGTACTCGAGAATGTGTGAGATTAAGATGTAGGTACTTAAGTGGCATGTAAAAGTTTATAACTTATAAAATATTCGCCTCGTCGTCGTCGTCGTCATCATGCGGTGGCGTACATCGCAAGTGCCGATAATTTCGTAATACCTAGGAAACGTCGTCAATAATACCAATACGCCGCTGATATAAATACGCATTACGTAGCGGTGTTTGTAATATTTTTCGTTTCGCGTTGTATTCATTTATTTATTTTTTTTGTCTTTCTTTTAATTTAAAACCGTATCGTTCATCAGTCTAATTAGCCGAAGAATTTATTCGGGTTATACTGCCGCCTATACCTACACGTCTTAAACTTTGATTAGTCGTTGTCGCATTGTCATCAACTTACATAATCTTATTTTTCGATCAGCGCAGTTTATCGCGATTACCCGTTATGGTGTGGCCTGATGGTCGTACTTGTACATATTATACATACATCATATAAGTAAAGTCCGTGTATACAGTCAGCATTTCGTGCTTATATGGCATACTTACAGCCAAAATAGAAAAAAAGTTGTATAGATAGGTACCAATTAAATTTGTTTAAAGGCGAACGAACCGAAAGTCAGTCATTGAGTATTCTGCGCGTAAGAGCTGGACAGACGACCCGAAACACAGCTTGAACCATAGGTCTTTTTAACGCGCACGTACAGTTAAAGCTTAGTACGGTACCATGTACCGACTGCGAATACACCGTACACCTTACCGAGCCTCGGCGTAAATACCAGCAGTACCGCGTTGTATCGTTAATATTATACCTAGGTACCAGACCAATGCAATGTTTACGTCGATTCATACTGGTGCCCGTAGCAGTACATCGTACAGATCACCCACGGGTCACAATGGGCAGCGTGTAGGAATCGAAATTTGATTATTTGTATATACCTTCATATTATATCATCGTCATCTTCCTAATGACAAAGGTCGAACAGCACAAAATAATTCGGATGTTCCATTCGAACTCAATCGCAAGCACATCGCATAACAACTTCTCCGAATTTATACTTTCAAACATGTACTTAATGGGTACCTCACACATGGGGGAAGCGGTGGCGTCCTAACAGAGTGAGCAAGAAAGTTCAGGATCGAATATTTTCCAGTACCATTGAACTTTTTCTTCTCTATAGTACCAACATGATACCTGAATTTATCTAATCGGGTTTTATTATTGCGAATTGTTCGCAACAGTTTGCCCTTTACACTGAGAGAAAATAGTTCGGTAATCATTGCCAAATTCTTGGGACACGAATATAGTTCATGAGTAGGTAATGAAATTAGGTAATGATTATTAATTCATCAAATAATCATTAGTTGATTACCGTCTTGTCCCCAGAATTCGGTAACGATCGTCCAACTTTATAACAGGAAACCTGTCTTATGGCGGCGGGATGGTGGTGGGGTGTTAATTGAATAAGAATTACGGGCACCGGACGCCGTCCGGCAGAAAGTGGGACTTGAAAAAGCTTCCGGTCTGCGAGATATATATGATAGGAGGAGGACTCGGAAAAATGTCGACTTTCGAGCCTAATCTCTCAAGATGATAAAGAAAAAAGTTCAATCTTTATTTAGAAAGAGTATAAAAAGGAAGTCCCCATAAAACAGGTTTCCTCTTTGCCTCGATTAACATAGTTAATGAAGGCAACTTCAAGCAGTTGACGAAGTAGGCTGCGAATTTTTTTCCCAGTGTAACACTTTGTCCCCCGGAAGACGCGTAAATGCTTTCTCAACCCTTCCCCACTTATACAGGAAGTTTGTTTCCTAGTAAATCTATGATCGCTCAACCATGCAATCAAACAATAAACTATTTATTTTCAGTTATTGTGTTTTATTCACAATCAACGTGCGTATCTCAAAACGATTACGTTTTAGGATAAAAGAGAGATAGGGTAGCAATCAAGAAGGCGTTCTTTAGCCTGTAGTCGACCTTACGCAGAACATTCAAACGAAAAGTAATATCCGAAAAGAGAATTTGTTATTTTCGTTGATATTATTTATACAGATTATTCTTAATGAGAAAGAAATTTTGAAATCGAAAATTGTGTCAAGTATGTTCTTGAGTGAACACCGTCGCGAAAGAAAAAGAATTGACTAGGTATTTCTAAACGTTCATTCTTACCTACCCTTCATATGTACGGATAAAGCGTGATTGATGAATACGACGATCATCGACACTCGATCAACATAATACATTTCGAAATCGGAGACCACATGGAGACGAGTCGACGAGCCCGTTGAGGCAGTAATCTGTAGAACATTTAGATTCGACTTTTGGTGAAGACGAATCCAACAGTGATGACGAAGACTTCGCGAATTTCGCGGCTCAATATTGCTGCTAAAAATTTTTTCTCAATTTCTCTCAAATTATTTTAAGCTATTATTATTAGTAGTAGTAGACGCACAACTTTATATATACAGTATAATCAATATTCTTTGAAGAAAAATTGAAAAGAATTCAAATAATATGTCCATTAATTACAGGTAAGTTAAATCGCAACCTCGAGAGAAAATACAGTAGAATTAAATCATTTTAAATGAAGTAAACGCGCACAACTCGATTATTAAAACAAACACATTAATCGACTATTTTTCCAAAGAAAGAAAAAAAAAAAAGAAAAAAAAATTGAAGAATATAGAAGTACGTTTTTACGAGCTGCGTGAGGAAGTTTGAAGTCGGTACAATGCGTGCTGGCATAATGTTACGAAACCGATACTCCAGTTTATCGTCGCGACCGATAATTGTTTTTACGAAAACCCAAGTTGGCTTCGATATAGATGCACGTAAAAAGGAAGGGTCCAGCCAGCCAGCCAGCTATCCATCCATCCATATTCTCCGTTCATTCATTCGTATCCGCCATATTATTATTCTTCATTCATTCATTCATTAATTCGTTCGTTCGTTCGTTCGTTCGTTCTTCCGTCCATCCGCATACGTACATAAAATAATAGGGTACTGTACTTATTAATCAACGTGTAGCCCACCTGTATTATAGTACGCAAGTTATCTTATGCGCGAATGCATTCTCGTACTACCAGTGCAGTACATTGCAATACACACTCGCTCCATAATTATATTTTATATTGTACCGCACCGTGCGTACGGACGCGTACTCGACGACGACTCCAATACTCCGTGAAGCTTGCTGAGCACGCTCCCGTAGACAAGCAGCGTCGAGTATTACTATTGAGTCGAAACCCTCTGAGCGTTATTGGGGTTTAAACCTACACTAGAGAGAGCTACTGAAAGGGTGAATCAGAGAATTTATGTACGTTGATACATTGATTTTAAATCAACTGTTATTTTGTCAATATATCATTTATTGCTACAATTTTTTTGTATTCAATGTTGATGATACAGACTACAAAATTTATGCTTGTATTTGCTTTAAAAACCAATATCCTATTGATTATGGTACGTGAAATTTCTTCATTTAAAAAGTATTAATCGAAAGGGTGAATATTGTCAGGGCTACCAACTCCTCAACTCTAAGTTTAAATCCAAATATCGTTTGCTAATCATCGCCGCAAAACTGTGCGTATAATATTTATTGTCCGGAAAAAAAAAGAATCATTAATTAATTAAATTAAACGGAAGACACGATAATAAGGGGCACTGGACCTCATTGATGGTAACGCAGGGATTGCGTGGAGCAGTGAAACTCCCCGTACACCAACGCCCCCCATAAAACTTGTAAACAAGGTCCAGTGCCTCTTGTTTTCTTATCATGTCCTCTGTTCACAGATTCATTACTATGCTCGTCCTATCTCTTACGGTCTAAGCTCGTGCTTCATTCATAGAAACATAGAAAAAACAAATTAATATTATGCCATGAGTATGAAATAAATCACCTGCGTATAGAAATTGCGGAGTTAGGTAGTTGCGGAAACGGCGCGAAACGCAAATGTTCAGGAATTGAAAATAAGTAGTTTTCCAAACTCTCGAAGAATAGACTGGCAAATTTACTTTTTTGAAAATCAAAGCATGTCCGAATGAAAATTTCTCGTGAGCCAAAAGTTTGACCGGAGAGAATGCACCCATCTCATCAATAACGACGTCAATGGGAATACGAAATAGTAAGTAACAAATAGATGCACGCAAAAGAGTGAAGTTTAGATTTTCTACAGAAAGAGGAGTAGCGAATAATGAATTTAGATTTATGTAAACCTATTTGTCCGCGTTGAATGTAATTCGATTATACGGGTGGTTTTGGTTAAATAAAAATAATGTACGTATCCAAAGTGTACGGACGAGTAAAGCGTTTGGAAAAGAATGTGGGTTCGACGTTTACACTATCAAGATTGTCGGAAGCTTTTGAGAAAAATAACGCCCAGTACAATGAAAATGCATTTACAAAATAGCACGATTGTAATCTAGATAGCCTTCATCAAGTTTTTCCGAAATTGTGCTCTCATAGAACAATGTACAAAATTAACGACTAGTTCGCAGTCAGTATGAGATTATAGCAATTTGTTAGACCACTTTCAGTAGCACGCGGCGTGATCATTGTACAACATCAACGTAATCGTGACGGAACAGGGCTTTTCCATATCGGCGCATTGCATACGTATTCTCCTACGTGTTATCGAAATGGTAGTATTTCTAACATTGCTCTTATGGCAAACTACTCCACAATGAAAATGAGTATGCAATCCAGCAACACCCATATAAGAGCAGTGTTCGAAATACTACCACTTCGATAACACGTAGGAGAATACGTTTGCAATGCCCCGACATGGAAAAGCCCTATAAAGTTGATTGACTTGAAGTCGCTGATAACCCAAAAATGGTAAAAAATCGAGTAATCGCGATTATAAAGAATTTCTCAATATTTGGCTCGCTTCCTTCGCTTGTATCTAGTACAAAAATGCTGTTTCAAGTAGCTATCTAAATAATTTTGAACCTTGAGCATCAATGACCAAAATCACTTGCTGCACTGATAAAGTGGTTCCACCGTTTAGCAATAGAAAAAACGACAAACGACTGAATTTTATTCTCACGTATCTGATGTTACTATTTGAACGCATTTATTCTCCTCTCCCTTTCCGAGGGCTTTGCAACTCTCAAGAGTCAGAAGCTTGTGACAAGAGCATTATGCATTCGTACAGTTTACATCCGCATTACAGACCACATTGAAGAAGTAATTGTCGAACGCGGGTAGTTGGGAAAATTTAAGACTGCTCCAAAATCGTTATTTAGAGCAGAGATTAGCCTACATGGAAAATTGTAATATAAGTACCGGTATGAAGATTTTAGAAGAGACTATACAAGAAAAAAAGCTTACGCAGCAGCATAAGCGTCACCAACTTTTCAATAATTTTCTATAAAATGATCTACACATGCCCTCCCCCATATTTAAACTTCATTGTTTCTCAGTTATGAGCTGATTGTGATGATACTAATTATGTAAGGTATTCCACTTACTCTTCTATTGTTCAATTCATTTCTAATCTTTTTACTAGGCTACTTTTATAATTTTTAAATACGCGCAGGTATTCATGGGAAATAACTAAAAAAAAAATTGATTGATAGCTTTCTCTCCCTATAGCTAGATTCAACTCTAAATAGAAGAACGGAACATGGCTCTATTAAAATTAAAATATGACACTTTGGTGATTTAAGAGAATCTCGAAGTATCTAACCTGACTGTCCATTTCCAAAAATTCACTGAGACTATATGAAGTCGATAATGACGAAAATGAAAACATAAATGACTAAAATTGAAATGGACAATAAAGCTTCCACTTTGTCTTTACCTACATTTCATTACTCCCCAGTGTTCAGGCTACAAGCCTATTGCGATGACTTGCGATGACGTAGAAAAAAATAAAAATGCTATGCATACCTACATAATGCAGTAGGTAATTAATTATAAAATACACGGCTAATTATTTAATCCATTGCTTAGGCGCAAAGTTTGTTTAACGTACCCAATAAACGTCAAATCTTTTCAATCATATATGACTGGTAATGAGAAGTTTTTACAGCCATACGTGTACAATGCATCAGGTACCATCGGGTGAAAGGACTCAAATAAAATAAACAAGCGACATCCAGCTCTTACGGCCCTATATGTGGACTACTTATATTTTGAGATTTACTCACAAACCACTTATCCAATCGATACAAAAATTACAGAGCAATAAGATTGAATCCACTATGACATAATGCATTGGTATTAAGATAATCAGATTGATATTCTTTGAGAAACAACACTGAGAAATTTGAGGAAAATTGAGGATTACTCAACTACTCATCCAATCTCAGAAAAAAATGCACATGCACAACTTCAGATAATCCACTACAACTTCACCAAACTTTACAAGAATACAACTGGTAGTTTTTGAGGAGTTGCGTGGGCAAATAGTAGATTATTGTACAGTGTCGGAAAGTAACTGATAAAGGACAAACGACGAGTGCAACGTTTGCGAAACGAGTGCAGCGAGTGAAGCAAGTTGTACGAGACGTTCGTCGTTTGTGGGTTACTTGCCAACACTGTGCAGTACGCTATTTTATTGGGTGCAGGTTAGGTAAACGGCGAATATCAGTTCTCCAGTTCCAGTATATGACAAAATAATACAATCTCACATTTATATCAAAATTCATTTGTGAATTGTGTCCTCTTCGAGATCGCTCCCGGGTTCTTGTTTTTTTCCACGTGTTTTATAGATTATTAGTATCTCTTTTCTCATTTGAGTACTACCTTTGTTCATTTCATTTTCGAATCTCATATCGAAAAATTTACTCAAGTATTCTTAGTTCATAAGATATTATTTTCTATTCATTTTTTCGACTGCGTGTTCTTACGCAATTAGTACCTATCTTTTTTTTTTTCGTTCTAATTCATGGCTGTACTATGAGTACCTATACTTACCTACCTTTGTTCATAAAATTTTCGAATCTCATATCGTATAATTTTCGAATCTCATATCGAATGAGCTAGGTACCGTATCGTTCACTGTCTTTGATTCTTTTAGTTTATAAGATACCTATTATTTTCTATATTCATTTTTCGACTGCGTGTTCTTTCGCAATAATTGAGTATTGTTTTTCTTATTTGTTCTAACTAATGGCTGTACTACGAGTACCTTTTTGGATAAATTTTTCACATTTTATTGTATGCATTTTTCAATGTTCGGATCATTCTGTTCTACTCAGTTTCTATTTACATCCCTTCAATCTGTCCATTTCTTTATTTATTGGTGCGTTCATTAATTAATTCATTACTAAATTTAATTCTTTCCTATCTTTATTTTTGAGTTCTCGTGGAACATACACGAGGATGATACTGTACCACATCCATGATACGGTACCATCTTAATCGATGATACCATCTTAATCATAATACAACATGAATACTAAGTAATACAAAGCAGCGTGGCGCAGTTGGTAAGGTGATGGATAGCAAAACGTGGTGATTTTAGAGTCGCAGGTTCGAATCTCGGTCGGCCCACATTGTAATTGATCCAAAAATTAACGGATGTCAGTGGAACAATGTGGTAATGAAAAATAAACGCACTAGTTCATTAGGTACTGAAGCCGGGAATGGACTGTGCTATTGTGACGTCATTCGTTTGGCAAAGAGTACTCATTTTGCAGAAAATTTATCCAATCGCAAATTTGCTCCCCATATAAGACCCTAAAAACATGGGAAGCAAATCGATCATATGGTATCAATCAAAAATGAGAAAAAAGTGAGGGGAAAAAAGTTCATTTTCAGAAGTTGATTATTCACCCTGTATCAATATAAACTTTTTTCTGCAAAATCCGTTTTAATTTTTGATTAATTTTATACTGACCTTTGCTCCCCGTGTATTTCTTATATGGGAGCAAATTTCCCGTTGGATAAATTTCTTGCAGAATGAGTACTCTTGCCAAACAAATCGATATCACTCGATATTTTTGTTATCACAAATAACACAGTCCATTTGTCATTGGTGAGATATGGGTTTCTTACATTTAGGGATAAAGCATATGAGGCATTTACCTAACCAGCAACCAAAAAAAATATCTTATGTATATATGGCAGCGTGCCTCCGCACCTGACCACCAGCTGTGTGTTGAGTAGATATCTGTAAATATTTGGATTTTAACAGTAAGAGCTAACTTGACAAATAGAGGCTGTACTTCAGCAAAAAAAAGGACCAAGTATGGACAGTAGGTAAAAAGACTGTCATACCCCTGAAGCATTACATCAGTTTGTATAGAGTCATGGAATACACACAGTCGTTTCCCATATGAGAAATCGGATGTAATTTTCACAATTCTTCCTCAAACCCAGTACTTGTTCTTAGGTAGTTTCAAACTCTCATGACGATAACAGATAACTTGCTTCTTATTTCGTTAACTGCTCAGGATATTGCCTTCATTAACTGTTTAATCGAGGCCAGCAGTCAACCTGTTTCATGGGGGTTTCTTTGTTTACACTTTTTCTAAATAAAGATTAAACCTTGTTTCTACTACCTTGGGAGTTTGACTTGAAAGTCCATATTTCTCCAAGTCTATCCACCCCCTCCCATCAGATATATCTCAATATTTGAAATTTTTCCAAGTCCCACGTTTTGCCGGAGCGGCCAGCGCCCGTCATTTGTCTTCAATTCACCCCCTCCATCAAATAGGTTCCCTGTTGAAAACCAGCCATACACCTAATGCATTACATCAGTCTGCATGGACGCATGAAACGCACTTGGTTGTTTTTTTGTATAAGAAACAAATGTACGTTTCACATTTCTCTCTCGAACCCCGTACCTTTTCTTAGGTGGTTTTTAAGTCTGACGACGATATTTACTTGATGTATAGTTTACTTGTATCACAAAAGAAGAGCGAACTTTCAAGAAATTGTTTTACATAAACGTCTCCTTTTAAAATCGAAAATCGGATTCATTGCAAATGAAACTACAATACAAAAATACGTAAAACTTGAATAGTAGTCTCTATAGATTCATCTAGAGCAACCGGTTTAAATGCTCTCTCTGTGTGAACACAATGATGTTGAATACACATCAGTCAAAATACCAATAGTCCCCAAATTTCCTCCAGTAAATCTGAAATTCGACTCACTCGAAAGAAAATTACATGGGCTACAATTTTTGTTCTCTTCAACTTTCCATAGAAATAAGTAAAATTCGAGTTATTACAACAATTGCATTTTTAGAACTACGAAGCTTAACGCGTTTAAACATTTGGAACAACGTGTACAGGGAGAAGCAGTTTTATGACGTCCAAATTCCTCGTTTTTCCCCTTTTTTTTTTTCGCTCATCACTCCATCCAGAAGTAGTCAGAACGTTCAAATTTATCTAGAACTTTACCCGAATAAAAATAAGGCTTTCAAAAAATACTTCATGTCAATAGGTAAAAGCGTTCAAATAACAGGCATACAAACATATCATTGTTGTCACAGTCGCGTTTCTACAGTCAGTGATAGAGACTAACATTCTCAGATTTCCCTACTTCCGGTAACATTAAGAGAATAAAAAGAACTAACGTACTGCAATTTATTTAGAAGGTAGCTCCAAAATCCGGTTCTCAAGAATACAGGATGTGAGTGTAGGAGAGAAATACAGTAGACAGTTGCGTGTAGTTACCCTTCTTGGGTGAATCGAATCACGTCAAGTGACGCGTACAGCGAGGGCACACAATTTTTAATAAGAACTTTTTTTCTATGGGAGCTAAAATTTTCATTTATGATTTAAAATTTATTCTGGAATAATACGAATATGTGGCGAAGATGTCAAGTCGATAGGTGCAGCGGTTCTCGAGTTATAAAAGGACAAACAGACAGACAGATAGACAGACAGACAGACAAACTTTCCGTTTTATTTATTAGATTTCCGATAAATTATTATAGGTTGTTAAGAAAGCTGGCATGACGGAAGAGGAGATTCGAACCCTGAAAGATGAAGATATATGAGTGAGTGAAGGTGTCCGAATTTTAAATGGAACAATCTGACTTCACTTCTTCGAGACAATGTTTTATTATAATGTTTTTCCTGCTGGTATATAAAGTCCAGAGAATTACTTTGTTTGATGAAGGGTGTGCCGCTATTATTCTCATTGGGATAAATTTCTCAAAAAGCGTTCGGAACACTGTCCAGGTGGTTATCATCCAACTGAAGAACATGAAAAATTTCGAGTCATACCCGCTATTGAGAAAAGCCAAGGGACTCCTAAAGAGCAGGACTCGAGAGCTATAATTGTATTCATAAGACGTTGAACTGGGAAAAGTAGCAGAAATACCAAAATCACAATGCTTGATGCAGTAAGACCATATAATCTTCTTCGACGAATGGATTATTATTTTTTTCAAATTCTGGTTTCTCCAACCGACGTGACAACCTGCCGAGAGAAGAGGATCAATGAACGATAGGACTATTTGAGGTTATATGAATAGAAATGAGATAAGCAAACATTTAGAATTTTGTTGATAATTCAATGATGGATTTAAATTTAGAGTTTCATAAGTTGGTAGCTCTGTGAAAAATTTGAGTGATCGCGTAGCGTCAATCATAAGGAGACAGCAAAATGTAAACGTGTTTTACAAGAATTAAACAGTGTTTTATGAAAATATATGTCCTACATTTTATTCTAATATCATTAGAAAATTAATTTTTCTCCAAATGAAATTGATAAATAGATTTTTTACCCTCTCGCGACAAATCAAAACTTGCCGTTTTCCCGTATAAAAACGTAGGTGATCACTCAAATATTTGCCTGCACGTAGAAAGAGAGGAGTGATTTTGTAGCGCGCTCTCGTGCAGGTTTAAATCCCCATGTATGTAAGACTAAATGTGAAATCAATTCTATTTTCTATCTTATAAAACATCAACTACCAAACCTGTCTGCGAGTATCGATGCAACGCTACCAACACGAAAATTCGTGAGAACGGTAAAGCGTTCTTACATGTATAAAGCAGAAAGTTTGTCCATTGGTCTATTAGTCTGTCCTCTTTAACCCGAGAACCGTTTTACCTATTGATTTGAAATTTTCGCAACACAAGTACGGAAATCGGTTCTTACAAAATAACGCAGTTAGACGAACACCGAAAAAATTTCTTCTCTTGGTCAAGGCGCACAAGATCTTAGGACCATCCTCAACTCGACAACTAAAAACGGTGACCCTCTCAAAGTTGTAGGTATTGATAAAGTTGAAGGTATTGATATACTTACACTTTCGACGGCAAGAAAAGCGGTTGGGCCGGATTCAAGTACGTCCTTTTCAGATGTATGTCCACAACAACCACAGTCTCGAAAACTTTGAAAAACTTCATTTCTTATCGAGTAAATTGAAAGGCGATGCGGCTGCTCTCATTGAAGGATACCTCTGAAAGCTCCGTACCATACCGAAGCCTGGTTGATACTTTTAATACTTACACTTCGGCGACCCGATAAAACGCATATTGTGGCATCTCGATGCACTTTTCTCCTTGAATCGTGAGACCAACCTTCGAAAACTTGTCATCCATTTTCGTGCCCGCGTAACTGCACTGAAAATGACGTTCCAGCAAAATTAAGAGATTGATATTCTAAGTCAATTCGTGATCCCCACCTTTTCAACGCGAACATTTCAAGGCACGCGATTGGATTAGGAGCGAGGAACAGAAAAAATGATTTACAACCTCCGAGGAATTTATCGCATACATGGACGGGCGACGCAACGCTTATGAACACGCGAATTTATCCACAATTTCAAAGGAAGGCAAAGTACTCCTCATTCGAATTTGTAATAAAGCAAGTACCGGTATTCATAACAACGCTCGTCCAGTCTCGTTGAATCCAGATAAGTTATTTGAGTTTTACAATATATCTTCATGGAAAAATTGTAGTGAATAAAAATTGCAAACCCTATACATTCTTTTCAAATTAATTCAATTTCAGTGTTTTTTTTTTTTTTTTTTTTTTTTTTTTCTTTCTTCTCACCACCTCACCACGTCTCCTGAACGGAAACACCTTCAAACGAAAAAAAGATACCTACAGGTTCGAATCGATTTTGTTTCCTACAACGGGATTCTGCAATACTATTGTCGTGATGATTTTAGCATCTCTTCACATAAGTATACCTATATATGACCGCAACAGTAATCGGGAAAATGTAACTTATCTAGAGTCGTTTGCTTGTGTCATAAAAATAATTTTAGTAAAAAAAGAAAAATTTTAGACAACAGTGTATCATGATCATGATTTAGAAGATAGATGTTACTTAAAATCCGTATTAAAGTGACTAATGTATAATGGATACAAAGTATGGGAGGATATTGAATGATCTCATTGAATGATGGTGGTTGTCAAAATAGAAGGGAAGTAGAAGTGGGATTTGGATAAAGTTACTGGGATTGAAAAGTCAACAAGTGAATTGGGAGAAATAATAAGAATGAAAACAGTGGCGAAAACTATAACCCTTGGCGAAAAATTTAAACCTGTGGCGAAAAGCAACAAAAATAGTATATTACTGTACGAGCAGCGAAAGTGAGAATTATCACAACGAGTTTGATCACATAGCACCACGAGCGAAGCGAGTGGAGCTAATCAAACGAGTTGCGATTATTTCTTACGTCGCTGCTCGTGCCGTAAGATAGTTTTTTAAACAACATACGCCGAAAGCAATTTCTTTATACTTGAATTATTCGATTTTCCAAAATTTCAAGTGTTTTATTACGATTCATGGGAATCTGTAAATCAATGGAGTCGTTCTTCAAACGATTAAGTATTTGTCCAATCAGAATCATTGTTGCCCAGTTTTTTCGCCACAGGTTTGAGTTTTTTCGCCACTGTTTTCATGATTCTTATCAGGTGAACGATAAATGCAGTTTTCGCTGTCTAAAATAAACGTACTTTCGGCGTATGTGTTTAAAAAATGATTCTGATTGGACGAAGACCTAATCGTTTGAAGAACGAGAGAGAGAGAGAGAGAGAGAGAGAGAGAGAGAGAGAGAGAGAGAGAGAGAGAGAGAGAGAGAGAGAGAGAGAGAGAGAGAGAGAGAGAGAGAGAGAGAGAGAGAGAGAGAGAGAGAGAGAGAGAGAGAGAGAGAGAGAGAGAGAGAGAGAGAGAGAGAGAGAGAGAGAGAGAGAGAGAGAGAGAGAGAGAGAGAGAGAGAGAGAGAGAGAGAGAGAGAGAGAGAGAGAGAGAGAGAGAGAGAGAGAGAGAGAGAGAAGAAATGAGAAAACAACGACAATTGGACCCGACCCGACGATTACGGGTAATTGTCGTCAACATTGATCAAATCAAGCGAGACGGATAGTTCATCGACAATCTATATAACAAGTGTTTCAAGATCACTTGAAGCGTGAAATGTTTGTATGCTTAATTGGCATAACAGAAAAAAAAAGCGGACGCAAGAACATCATGCACGAATGTGAATTGATAGCGTACCGGTAGGTATAGATCTTTTTTCCTGAGCTGACGTTTTCATTTATTTTTAACCTATTCTTGAAGATTTAAAATTTGGTAGTTCACTCGACAAGAGGCGCAATATCTGACCGTGTTTAGCCAAAAACGTCTCTCAAGTTCTCTCCTCGCTTGGCCACTCATCGCGTCTGAAATCTTTGCGACATGTCGAGATGTACGACGTGTATAAATGTCTATATCTTTTTCCTGCCTTATACTGTACACTTCCGATTATCCGACCAGCCGAATTATTCGACCCCAAAAATTTGCTCCCGATTATCCGACCTCTCGATTAACCGAACTTTTTCCCTATTATCCGAACCGTAATTTTTCCAACCTCCGTATTATCTGAACTCTCTCCGCGTTATCCGAACCGGATTTTTATCCGAACTTTTGATCATCCGTACCACCCATTACCCCAGTTAGGTCGGATAATCGGAAGTGTACTGTACACGTTGAATGGGGCGGACAGATTAGTGCAAGAGCGTCTCAAAAAGTACGGGTTGGCTTTCCACAATTGAGCCTCTTAACGATCAGCTTTTGCGAAATAGGTATCTACTTCTTTGAGGAACTCACCATCAAATTCACTTAGGTATACCAAACAACGAAGGACTGATTCCTGAACAATCTCTGACTTAGGTACTTGATAATTATTATATTCCGCCTTCGTCAAAAATATAAGTTCATTTTAAAACGTCAGATTATTGTAATGAATTAATAAAATAGGTACCTAAATTATTCACGGAAATAGGTAACCTTCAAGTTCTTCTTTATTCAATCCTTCATGTAAACCATTGCCAAGTTGATTTACCTCAATTCTTTGTATTTCTATTTGGTGTTGATCACATCTTCTAAGAACTTTTCAATAATATTGAGAACAAAAATTGATACTAAAGTACGTACGGTAATTAAATTTTTGTCGTGAATACGATTTGGTGGGCCGTTTTTCGCCACAGCGCGCGTCTTTCAATTCTGGGTTGAAGTTATAAAGAAAATCATTTTTTCAATTATTTACATTTTGAATTCCAAGTTATAAACATTTCTCAAGTAGTTTAAAATTCATTTTTTTTGTCTATTTGAGCATCATACAGAGTGATAAATTAAAAATAATAATAATAATAATAATAATAATAATAATAATTTTTTTTTTTCGCTTGTGTATCACATGTGCAGTACCGCCCGTCATCCATAATGGAGTAGGTGCGGGTTGCGTATGCATTTAATATTGTTTCCTCCAACACCGGAATCGACCCTTTCGGGTATAACTTCAGTGAAGGAGGAATCTCCTAGGCGAACCCCCTCTTCTACTCGGCAACTGCCAAGTTGCTTTGGCAACCGCCAAGCTGCAGTGCCCCCCTGGCACGCACAAAAAACATAAGAACACTCACAACAACAAACACCACCACAATACACAATACAGTAGGTCACTGTTGGAGGTTCTGTGGCCTCTTTGGAGGCATTTGAAGCAGCGTGGAGGCACTGCATCCTTCTTTTTGAGGGAACGGACCCTACAGGTGCTCCATCCAATCTGGATATTGTCCATCTGCACCAGTTGTAGGGCAGTTGGGATTGGTACCTGGATCTGAGCCATCTGGCACCCCGGCCCATCTTCTGGAGGTTGAGGACTTTCACCTCATTCTCCTTCCCAACTGCTGCCACAATTTCCTCCTTGGTGATGGAGGCATCAATGTTGAGGACCAATATACTGGTCTTCCTCATTGGTGTCCTGACCTCAGCCTTTGCTCCAATGACTTCCTCGAGCCGGTCCGGGAAAGCATCCACTTCTCCTGAAGTATGTTGGTACTCCAGGACCATTTCCCCCACCTTGGTGAATCTGGTAGAGACCACCTTGACTCCAAGAGCCGCAGCTGACAATTTGGACCTTGCCTCTTAAACAATGGCTGCGTATATTGGAGAGTCATCTTCTTCACTCCTCCTCTTTAGCACCACTGCGCTTGTGCGAGGGTTCCTCTTCTTCAAGAGGCGGAGCTGCTGTTGCATCTTCTTCTGTTGAGGGGGCACATTGGACGGCCTGCCCTCATTGCAGTAGGCGGCTGAGTGGTGCGTCGGGAAACTACCTGGCTCTAGGAGGGTACCTCAGTCCCTGAATCTGCCTGTAGAGGCTGTTGCTGTTATTGCAGATGCTGCAATTGCTGCTGTTGTCGCTGCGGTAGCTGCTGCTGCTGCTGTTGCTTCATCAGCTGAGCAAGTGGCTTTGCTGCCTTGGCTGACTGGGTGGGTGGCTTTGCTGACTGGGCTGGTGGCTTTTGCAGCCCTACCGGCTTAGCTTTCCTGGACGTCTCCTGTAGCCCACTGCTACATGGTGACCCAGGTGACGGCAATCCGCACTGTTGAAGTACCACAAGCCTCTGCAGCTCCTTACGCATGCCGTTGACATTTACCTTGAGAGCAGCGTTCTCAGATTGGACCGTATTCAGCAAGTGGAGGTTAGCAGCCCTTTCTTCCTCCAACTTCTTCTGGGATGCCAGGAGCTTCTTGACGAGTTCCTCCAACTTCTCTTTCGTTGCCTCTAGTGATACCATCTTCTTGAGGAACTGACTACCATCCTGCTGCTCCTTTGCAGAGAGGTCGGTATCCACAAGACCCTGTAGCTCCTCAACCTTCTTTTCCATCTTGATCCATTTCTTCCGCTCTGCCTGGATCTCAGCTTCGCCAGCAAGGTCTCTCTGCATCAACTTCTTGGAGTGGGTTTGCAGCTTTTTCATCGCCGTCTTCATCTTGGCATTTAGTAGATTTGGGATCTTTCCAAGGAACAGTCCCCCCTCTACCTCTTCACTCTCTGACCCACTTTTAGTCGGAGACGTAAATGAATTGGCACGCAGCCTCTTCCTTCTGTGCTCCAGTTTTTGCTTTGGCAAGTAGCTTGGAGTTGCAAAAACCTCTACTTCTTCTTCCAAAGATATTGGTTGTGGCGTCCTTGGTACATCCTGGGACTGCCCATCCACATCTGTGGTGGTGGCCTCATATCTTGATTCGGGCAATTATCTAATTTGACTAAATTTTTCGAAAAAATTCTTTGAACAATAATGTAGCCGTAAATCCGCGCCTGCAATTTCTTCAGCGTTTGATAAAAAGTATAAAAAATCAACACAAAACATGCGGATATCGGGAAAAAATCTTCCTTTTCACTCGATGCAGAGGTGTCCTCTTGGTTCAATGAAGAAACCTCCCTCAAATTTTGATTTCTTGTAACTAAAGAAAAAAAAAAAAAAAAAAAACCTGACAAATGGCCTCCTCTTACAACAACAAATACAAAGAATCGTATTCATCAAAATCGCTTCACAACACCCCTGTAATAAATATTGTAAAATCATACAAACAAGACCCACATAGGTAATCATTGAAGGATCACGATGCCGCGTTTGAGAAACGGAGTTCGTTTTTCCAGGACGATATATACATACAGCAGCTATGACAATAATGTAGATTTGGAATACATACCTACCTAATATACCTACGTTATAACTCTACATTATTTTCGTGCGTCGAGAGTAGGCAATGATAATTAATTACAGCGATTAAATGATGGATGTCGTCAAGAAAGAATGTTCTTCTGTACCTAGATGTATTTTTGTCGTACGATGCAGTGCTTCAAAATATACGCATTGAATGTGCTTATATATACCATGAGTTTAGGTTTTTAAGGTTTGGGTGGTGATGGCATAACGAGTAAGTGCAGTTACCTTTGCCTTAGAATGAAATACTCGCGTATCGAGCTAGACAATGCACGAAACAAGCAATGCAATGTGAAGTTAAGTATTAAGCACGCCTGACGCAATAATATCTACGCTATGTAGGGGCTGAAAAATGTTGAATTGCAGGAAGAGAGGACGAGTAGAACAGACGATAAAAAGAACAAGAAAAACGAATTTGTGCGCACTTATGTACTTGTATAAGCAAAAATATTTCGAAAATAATCGGCGGCGGCGGCGGCGACGACGACGACGAATGACATATATCGCCCGCGCTCTGAAATTATTCGTTCGAACATATTTGTAAACGTATGTTCATCCAAAATGGAGACTAAATTGCTTGGCGAAACGCAAAACCTAAAAATGTTAAAAATGTTCTTGCGAGTCAGGCTGTGGACTAATTTAATTAGAATAAATTAACAACGAAAATTTGCCGAACTCGCATTTAAAAGTTTCGGTACATTCAATTCCCTTCCATATCGTAGTTTATCTCTCATTCTTCGTTTCGCTCTTGATTCTTCTACAACGTCAATTTTGCGATGATAAAAGAGACTACAGTCACAGTCTTCGCTACAAGAAGGAAACGGTTATTGCAATAAATAGCCACCCATGAATTTAAGTCTTTTAACAAGACGTACCGACAATTTTCCATCACGCACTTCTGTAGGTTTTCAGCCTTTGGTACATACGAACTAGTACTAATTTTACCGTCAAACTAAAACAAAAAAGATAAAGACTCTATCATTGTGTTGCTGCCTGATGATGCCAAACTCGCTTTGGTGAAACTAGTCGCAAATATTGTGCTTTTAATACACTCTTTCATAATGACGTTTTGCTTTATTTAAGAAGTTGTTTTAAAACTATCCCTACGTGTCTGCACCTATCTCCACTTCTACTCAAAATGACTCGTACCAACATAGCAGATAACATCTCCTTCCAATTGGCTTTCCAACCACCTTCCATTAAATAGTTACGTATTTATTAATTTATTATACAAGGTCCTAGAGCGAGTGATATAGTCACAGGTCCGAGTTTTACAAAACGAGCCGAAGGTGAGTGAAGTAAAAGGGAGTGACTTATCACGTCGAGCAGGATGGACCGAGTATGATACACAATTTTTTATAAACGTTCAAATTACGTGCAATTTACGTGCAAATTATGTACGCAGGGTATGACCCATGACGTGAACCTGTGACTAAATCAGCTGGTTTATTTACCGAAAATGGCAACCCACTCGTGACTAAAACAGCTAGTTTACCGATCAAAAACAGCTGATTAAGGGTCAGTTTTACCAGCACGTATAAAAAAATGTATCAATATGCTGATTTTCAAATGTTTGTGATGGTAACAGACGCTATTTATTTTTTCCTTCCTACCTATTAATTTCTTTGTGTACACACCACAATGACAATAACACAAATGACGATAAGACACAAAACTAAACAACACACAACACACTCAAACGTGACGTCGCCGTCTTAACTACAATGAAGAAGGAGAAGAAGAAAAAAGATTAAAGAACGAGCCAAGTCAAACAGCGGCTATTGGCAGAAATACCCAAATAATAATAGAGTTTTCAAATGACAAACATAACAACACAGCTCCTCAATTTTGGTGTCAAGAATTAGATTAGATGAGAACGTCCAACGTCTGCTGCTACATAATTGAAATTAGTCTCATGGTAAAGAAAATCAAAATAGTTCCAGATTTTTTGGCAGGTAAAATCATATAATTTGGTTCCAAAAATTTGAAACAAAAGGAAAGCAGAAAAAAGCAAAAAAAAAATTATGAAAAGACATGAGGACTGACTTTATCAATACTGTACTACACTTTTGTAATTGGAACAGGTAAGGAAGCTAAGTACAATTTTATGAACGCTGCATCTGCTGCAACTTGATGTTTCTTAAACAACATTTTTATTTTATCAACGTATTTCAAATCTTTTGGTAACTGTTTGACCACTTTGGTGAATTTTGCAAAATTATCTGCAAAAAATGATATATTCAACCAAGTATTCCATTTTAACCTTTTTTTCTATTTGTTTCTCTCGTTTTTTTTTTTTTTTTTTTTTTTTTTTGATAGCATTTTTAGCACTTTTTGACATTATTTGGCAATTATACTTGTTTTTGGTATTTACGGATATTTTATTTTTGGCATTTTTCAGCAGAATAAAAATTTTTTTCCAGATTCCTTACCCGCTGAAGCGTGCTTGTATTTGGTTTCTATACCTTCCCATATACCTCCCCACCCTTCAGGAAATGATTTGAAAAATGGCAACAATTTTAGTCTCATTCCTAAAATACCATGCACAGCATACAACAGATAAAATAAAACATATTGACCGTTTTTTTATTTATTTTTTTTTTCCAAAATAATGTCAATGATCTAAGTTTCTTCTTAAATATTTTTTTATTTGAATATCATGTAGAAAGGCCTCTCATCTAGCTTGTGCAACTAGCCTACGATCCCTGTTAGCAGTTTTACTTACCTATTGTATTTCAAATTACTCGCTTTATTGAATTTCATCAGAAAACACACAAGAGCAGATGTATGCAAAAATTATTGAAAATGAGTAATAGGAATTAGAGGATGAAAAAATTAGAAGCCAAAACTGTTTTCAAAGTTTATGTTTTTTGATAGTCAAATTTTCCCAAGTTCTTCTCCTATCATAATTATGTAGCCAGTAAGACCCAATTTCAAATCCAACTCCCTTGATGGTTGAATGTTTTTAATGTTCTCCTCCTATCATATATAACTTGGAAGTCAACATTTCTCCAAGTTGACGTCCTGTTACATAAAGCTCAGAAGTTGAATTCTTCAGTTTCCTTTTCTATCAAATAATGCTGAATAGTAAATTTTTTTCCGTCTTCTATTAGCTCGATATATAAGATTTCAGGTGGAATACCTTTCATGATTTAATTTTTTCTCAAGTTCCTCTCCTATTTTATAGAACTCAGAAGCCCGAATTTCCTTAAATCGGGTTGTTTCCAAATTCCCCTCTTATAAGATATAGCTCAAATGTAGAAATTTGTTAGTTTCCCCATGTATCTAATATATAAAGCGGAAATTTTGTCTGTCTATCTGTCTGTTTGTCTGTCCTTTTATAACTCGAGAACCTCTGCGCTGTATACCTATTTACTCAAAATCTTCTCCACATACTTGTATTATTCCAGACCAAATTTTAAGCCATAAATGAAAACTTTAGCTCTCATAGAAAAAAGGCGCTTTGCACCTTTCCGGGAGGCTTCGCCCCGCTGGACCCCCCCATTGGTTTCATTTTCAACCATACTGAGATCTGAGTGCGTGGAACACAAAATATCTGTAAAATGATTTTTTTTTCCTAATTTGATATTCACTGTTGATGAAGTGGAATTTCAGTTTTGTCATTGCAAATTGTGAGGCGAGGTACTACTCGGCCTATAGAACTTTGGAATCTTTTTTTTTATTATTATTCTTTGACTTTGAGAGGATGGAAAAACCAAACATTGTGATGCGAAGTGAAGATATCTGTGTTTCAAGTTTGAACTGTGAAGATCAGTAATAGATAGCTATTTTATGATACAGGTGAGGTTATTAGCTATATCCATGCACTAATTTGCCTTTAACCTTATTTCATTGCATTTTTGCTGTGACTAATCCTGTTTTTATCTCCGAATGTAAGCTTCAAGTAAACTCTCATGCAGTAGGCCGCCGCTATATTTACTTAGAGAGTATAGGTAGTTAATTTCTCTTCCGGGGAGTCCACAAAGTGTATGAAATTTGAACATTTCTAATAATATTAAAAAACGGTGCAGCTCCAAAGCTCGTTAGAATAAACAACAAAAATAAAATAAAGACTTGATCAGACACAAAATTTTATACCTGTAATGTTTTCGAAACATCATCGGTATAATTTTTCAATATTTTTTTAAAGAATGTCCGAAAATATTTTTCATTTTAATGAAATGGATTATGGTAAGTATTAGGTTATGATTTTAATTTTTTACCCAAATATTCTGAAATTCAAATTTTTTTACAAATGTGAGGTTGTGAGAAAATTGTTTTCCCGAGCACTGAAAGCCATATTTATGCAGAGACAAGAATCCAGATCCGCTTTGGAAAAGAAGACATAAAATGAAAGTAATGGCCTTTTATGGGAGGGAGACAATCAGATCAAAGATAGTGATCGATGGAAACTAATCAAACAGGTAAATGTGTTTAAATATAGGTAGATCCTGATCAATCACACTCCGGATTTCTGAAAAAAGGAATAGGTATCCGGATCTTTTGAATACCGGCGCATTAGAGTCTACAAAATTTCTTCCCAAATTTTCCCAAGTACATTAGAAGCTGGAATTGAAAGTAGAAAGAACGATAGAAGAACTTGATTGAGTATATTTATTGATCTTGAATCAAATAGTATGATATACATTTTGAAATTGAAAGAGTTGAGTCGAGTGTTTGAGTCCCAAAGGGTAGATGAAGAATCTAAATTCAGAAGAGAAATTCCGGAATTTGAAAAAATCGAGAAGATGAGGATCTTTTGGGTTAGACGGATCTCAGAAAAAAAGAGTAGGTAAATCCTGATCAATCAAACTTCAAATTTCTGAAAA
Organism: Aspidiotus rigidus; assembly: GCA_035079385.1. Taxonomy (NCBI): domain Eukaryota; kingdom Metazoa; phylum Arthropoda; class Insecta; order Hemiptera; family Diaspididae; genus Aspidiotus; species Aspidiotus rigidus. Next base: position 1,248,302 of record JAVHKY010000043.1, on the reverse strand, counting down.
AAGGAATATCCGGATCTTTTGGGTTTCGGATTTTGAGAAGAAAATTTTTTTCAAGTGATATCATTACGTTATTTTTTTGAGAGATCTCTTGTTATTTGCTAGTTTAAAAAGTTAGATATCTTTTATCAATTTAGTTCAGTATTCTGATTAGTAGATGGCTTGATTGCTGTTATTAAGACTGAGGAAATTCTCGGTATCATTCAATAATTTTATTCAATATAAATATGTAAGGGTTCTCTAATTTTTCTGGTGTTAGTACTACATGGTACTTATTATATTTTCATCATCTAAATCATACCATTCATTATTGGATTTCGACCAACTTGTGTAGTGACCGGAATTGACAGTATCACCATGGTGAAAGATCAATGTATTTACCTCATACTTATTGTTATTAATTAGAATTTGATTCTCTATTAGCATATTTGATACCTAGGTAATGAGAAGTGTTTTTTTATTATAAATAACATTATAATTTTCAGTTTCCATAGTATATTCTGGTATTATTTGAACGATTACTATACTGTCTAAAGATAAAATATCTTCCTTTATTCTAATAGGTACATTGTTTATTTTTACAACCAGGACCAGTTGCTTGTTGGTCATAAATATTTTTCCATCGACCATAATGATTATTTATTAACGCAGAAAACGAGGAAAAATTCTCATTATATTTTTTGATTTCATTCATATACAATTTTAAGACATGTGAAATTTCAATGTTTTCTGATTGATAATTAGGTACATTTTGTACATGAATAAGTTCCTTGAATTATTATAATCGAAAAATTATTGGATAAAATTTCTGATTTATATACGTATGATAGCAGAGAGGAATTCTAAAGTACGGTACCTTGTTGAGCATTTTCAGCGAATATTCCTCCTATTATTTGCTTGCGTAGTTTTGTGGAGGTTAATATTTTTGAATTAGAATGAGTTCTAAATAATTCTCCATCAATTAAAGTAAAAAAAAAGTCAGCGGAGTTTGCATCAACAGCAGCTGTGTACCTAAATGAAAATGGTGTTGTTTAAGAGAGCCTGAGATGCGACATTTGTATAGCAGGAAACGCAATCTACATAATCAAAACCATGGATTTTATATTTCTTATTACTAGGTATCAAATATGAAGTTTCTTTTTCAAATACAGTAATACATTTTCATTATTAAATTTTCTTTGTGCACTATAAACACAGTCAATGCTTTTATTGTCGATAATAATGGTTGCTATTTCTGTGTTATTATTATCATTATAGCTGATCCTATTAGCCTCTCAAATATCAGAAGAAATAAAATCTTCTTGCATAACAGTCAAAATTGGTTTATGGTAACTAAAATAAGATATGTAATTTTTTGATTGAATATTTTTGGTAAATATAGCGTCAATAGTTGATCCACCTAATGTTGTTGCATTTTCTGGTTCATTATTTAATTTAAATCCTAAGAATTGATTCAAATTCTACAAATTTTTTATTTTTTTAATCTCTCAAGTTAATATTGAAGTCACCAGTGAGTAGAATAGGGGATTTTGGTTCAGGAAACATTAATAGTTTTGCATGAAGAAAATTTTGAACATCCCTCAACGAAGAATTAGGTGTTATATAAATTCCTATTAGGTAAAAACTGATATTGTGGTAATAAAATTTTATTGAACATATATCTCCGCATGAATGGGAACTTTCATTTAATGAATTGGTGAAAGAAGTTGATTGCAATGTTGAATTATTTCTCTGGTATATAGCTGTTCCTGCTGCGCCCTAAAATTATCTCATTTGAATTGTGTTATTAATTTATAGTTTGGAATTTGAATATTTTCATTATTTTTTAGCCAAGTTTCTGTGAAAATTAAAAATTCAACAGTTGGAATAATGTAATCAGAAATTATGTCTTCTGAATGGGCTTTCAAACTCTGTACATTTAATGTTATAAAAGATATGCCACTATTAGGTTTCTGAAGAAATGAACGACATTCATCAGAAATTGTACTTATATAAACGATGAGATTCCAATCTTTTAAATTCATTCATTAATTCTTTATTTACTCTATCCTTAGCATGATAAAATATGTATTCATCATTTTTATTTGTGAGAAATAATCCTTCGAGAGAAGTACTTCTTGACAAAGCAACATAAACTAATTGTTGTTCATGGGATTTATCATACTCATAAATTACTGTATCATATATCTGCCCTTGTGCCTTGTGAATTGTGATAGCACAGGCTTCAATAAATTGGAAAGTGAATTCTTTTACATTTCAGAACTCCTATTCAACGATATATATGCTGATTTTTTTGAAATAGATACCCAAGCTTTATTGATTAACGGATTTGATTGAATATATCCCTGCAGTTTCCTTCTAGAAATAGTACCTACCGGTACATGAGGATTTTTAAAGTCAAACCATAAGTTTTTATATTTTTCTTTGTATCAGTATCATATTCTATATATTTTAAATGTTGGCGTTATTCGTAGGTAGCATACCTACGGCTAAAACGTTATCCGTAGGTACTATCCTTACGGGTAAAACGTTATTTGTACCTAACTTCTCGCAGAACCAACACTTGAAATAGCATTGGACGAATATCGGAGCCTGATCTAATCAACTTCTCCATCTCCTTCATGGTTGCCAAGTATGAGTTGAATTGCTCAGTGCCATGACACGACACGTGTTATGACACGACACCAGGGTGGCTATGTTCATTATGACGGGTGAGATCAAATTGTAGATACTTCTCGTGAGTATTCAAGGTTCTTGGTGTGCACGAGTCTACATCATCTAGAACTACATTATCCACAACATCAGCATCAAGGGAGGGTGTTGACTGGCTGGTAGAAGCATGAGTACTCTTGTAATACCGTGGGTGGAATTGAGCCTCGGAAAATACAGAACGAAGGGAGCCAGTGTCGTGTTCCCGCTTCAGCAGGATATGTCGGCATGGTGCTTGATGGTTGCAAGAAACTGTATAGGCGCACTGCGTGGTTCGACAGTCATATGTGCAAGCCTCAGTTTCGTACATCTCGCGAACGCCTCCATCTTCAATACTCATGTACTGCCTGCGTTCTTGCAGGGCCTTCAAGCTTTTGTGAAAGAGCATGTGCACCCACGCTCATTGAGCTGCAGAGACGCTGCGAGAAGTTACTACCTACAAGATAATTCCTGCTTCATACTTCAATACAGAAATATTTGTCACAAGACATGATAATATAGGGCAACAAGATAATTCGTGAGTCATTGTACTACACCTACGAATAACGTTTTAGCCGTAGGTAGTATACCTACGTATAATCACTTCCTATTTTAAAATTCCTATTCGTCCATTTACTAGCTCATCAAGTACCTACAGTTATGTTGGTGCATATCATATATATGGTTTACCTAGTAATAATTTCAACATGTAAGGCAATCCTCCTGTTTCATCTGGTTTTAACTTAAAAATTTTTGTACGCATACTTACAAGTTGATCATTATTTTTGTCCGAATGAAATTTGTGTATTCCATTTGATATCCGGCATGTTCTCATTTTCTATCAGTTGATTCTACGTACTTTCTAAAGTGCTGTTAGAAAGCTTTAATAAAGTAATGAAACACGAGTATACTTGTAGGTTTCTGAGTTTTTTCAGAAATCTACAGTTTCTCCTGTGTTTTAATCCAATGTGCTCACATACCACATACATATATACATAGCTGGTGAGAACAGGCTACAAAAAGTGTTTCCTGACAGGTAATTGATTCGTATCTTAGAAATTTGCGCACAAATTCTTGAACCTAGAAGTAAAAATTAAAAATTGAAACGTGGAGCTAAAATTGGACGTTCGAAGGAAGGAAAACAAATTATAAATAGTGAATCAGTTACAAAATGAACGCACGTAAATTGTTTCAACAAACTCTAAGTGGTTCTTACTCTTTGAAGTTAAATGCGTCAGACTCGTTAGTTTTACTCGCAATATCCACTGAGATTGCAGAACTTTCGTTTGCGTGTAGGCTTACTTAAGTATAAACTCTGTTACAACCCAGTCACATGAAAAAACTATTGGAATTAAGTCAATGCTCTGGCACTTGTACTTCATTCTCATTTTCTTTCTTTCTTAACAAATGAGCGAACGACAAGTGGATATCGATCCATTAATTATGTAGGTTAGGCCCGTAATTCTAGAAAATATCGGCAAAGTATTTCTTTTGGTCGTGAAGCCAATTTAACCTTTTTAGTTCATGAAAAATATTTTTAAAGACTACAGCCGGTAATTCTTTGTACATCATTTCATTCTTGTTCCCTCCCCCATTGAAAAATCGCTAGTTGTAATTTGAGTTTTCAAGTTTCACTTTACTCCTCGCAATAAAGAATTAAATGAGAAAAAATTATATTTTACTCGTAACAATTAACGGGTCGAGAAATCATATCAGTCGTTTTATAAGAATATAGTTTTTTGCAGAGTTACGGTAGTCCCGAAATAGTATATTTCATGACAAGGTGCGAAAGCGAGTCACTCGAGTCGCTTCGCTCCTTGTCTTGGAAGATTTTTTTTTATAACGACGGCTACGAGTGTGCGTTTTTTGTTTTGTCGTCAACTCGTCACCCGGTCGCCGTTGCACGCAATTTCTCCTGCTGCTAACATAGAACATTATCACCCACTATCGATATGGCGCAATGCGGCGCAGCTGATAGTGCAACGGCTTGCGAAGTCAGGAGTGCGTGGTTCGAGTCCCGATCGCGGAGACAAAAAAATATAGTAAAGAGAAAATGGCCGTCGAGAATGGAGCGGGCAGAAAAGTGTGAATTCAGGGTGGTAATGTAGCAAGTGGGAGGTAAAATGAGAGAAGACGATAGAAAAGTAAATAGACAACCTGCAAAGTAGATGAGTTCTCAAACAGCTACTTTCGCACCTAAAATCGACCAACAAAAAACGCACTTTCGTAGCAGGAGTTATAAAAAAATTATTTCCAGGTATCTCTACCTAACTGGCCTATTTTGGTTTTTTATGATAGGTCATTTTGTCACATCAATGCAACAATTTCATTTCTTTCAGATTGTAGGGATTGAAGTTTCAAACGAATCGTTAATGCTGATTTTTCTGTAGAAGCCGAAATCTATACAGCACAAGTTTTTAATGAGGGCGTGGAGACTTGAAAATATGACGTGTTTGTCTCCGTTAGAAATTTTTCAATTTATTCGCCGGGTTTTGTAATATGACCATAGGTTTTTTGCAAGATGAATACAATAATAATATCGAATGGTCACCACCTATCTAGAAATACTTTAATTGGCTTCCCCGTTCTATTTAGCGAGACATTTTTTATTATTTTTTCTGATATTTCTTTCGCAGTTCATGATCATCGAGGTGGTAGAATGCAGCAACATAAGGGAAACAAAATATTGATATTACTGAGGCTTTAATTTTGCTATTTTCTAAACGATTGCGTTAATTTATAAGAGTTTCGTGTAAATATGTGAAATTATAGACTATAGGATTCAGGAGTGGAGCGTAGAAGCGGGTTGTAAAGTAGGATACAAAGTTGTACAGTTTTGGGTGCGTCGAATGGGGTTTGAGGTGATGGCGGCATGTGACGCAGCGAAACTTGTTGACTATCAGAAATGATGCGACGCGACGTTGAGGTAGGTACCTACTTTTGGTACTTACAAGTGTACTCTTACGTTTTAGTCAGAGCGACGCTTCGTATATTCGATATTTTTAACGCGGAATTCTGTTTCTTATTTTGTACGCTTCAAAGGAAAATAATACTCTGTAGTCTCGATATTAGACCAGTACAAATTACCTATATAGTGTATACGGTAGCGTTCTATGTGTAAATAGGGGTGTGCAACGGATTTCAGTGTTTTTCTTATTTTCAAACACAAATTAAATGGGTAGCTGTGGAAGAACCGCAGACATGATAACGAAAATAGGCAAAAAACTTTTGTTTCGACGTCCAAAATACCTACAGTTTCATATTGAAAAATTAGCGTTGTACATACTGCAAAATATATATATATTTTTCATTCTAGGCACGATATGCAGGTACAATCGCGCGTACGTAACTTTTTTCGATTACGATATCTCTTTTTTCTTTCTTTGATGTTGTTTAAAACCAAATAAATGTTGACAGATGGATTGTCATGCATAAAGCTAACACTATGCGGAAATTTTTACCTTTCATTGGCGCACGTATTCTAATTAATACAGTAGGTATGTAGGTGAGTCCGCCGATTTGGTACAAAATATATAGGTACTTGTAGTGTTTACATTTTAGGTACCTATATGTATATACCTACATGATACCTACATGAATAGAGTTTGGTCGACGTTATAGGATATTAATATTATACGTAGTAGCGCATAGCGTATGTACGCGAAGAACGAGTTTACGCGATGGTGCGAGTCGACGTAAATCGTATCATATGCGTCGCCGTAGTGGTGCATGCTTTCATAGGGATAGTAGGTAGGTAGTTTTCGCCACGTCGCGTTGCGTCGCGCGGAATTGCACACCCGTAGAGAAGGAACATTAGTCAGATTAACGTGGACATACACTCGCACATACATATCACGGGTAGGATTGAAGGGGACAGAAGGTGTAGAACGATGATTGGATACCTACTTGTTAATAATATACTACAAGTTACGACTTTACAAGGAATATATTATACACGTACACACACACACACACACGGTCAGTCATCGAATTTGCAATACCATCCAATTTTTTCGGAATTTTGCTCATCGCGTTTGCTACACGGCGGCGGCGTTATATTTGACGAAAACTGCGGCGCGACGTTTCGTCTCTATTCGCGTAACGTAATCTTCTACGGAATCGAATGCAACGTCGTTTTGTCGCGCGTTAAGCCAATTTTTTTCTTCGTAGCAGCCGTATCGCGCGTAAGCGTAAAATCTCGCCATCAATTAGCCGCGGAGTACCTACGGTATTGAATATCGATACCTACATCATATACCGCGCTAAGTAGTCAAAGAAAGAAGAATTAAGGAAAAGGATCAAACGGAGGAGTGAAATTCGATCTGCCTGCTGATCGAATGCCAGTATTCATACATAAGATGTCATTTTCTAAGAGTTATATCTTCATTTTAGGCCTTATTTTAATTTGCGACGACTGTTTCGTTACATCCGTCTTCGGTAAACGTAAGTAAAAATTACACTCCAATTCAGTCTCTAGGTATTCTGTCATTCATTTCAACGATCCGTTGTTGTCGATACGTATCATACCAACTGCTTGAAGAGCAGCGCAATACACTCGCCAAATCTACTTATAACTCCGATGAAAGAGGTTTTGAGTGACCGCTTCCCTCGGACTCCCGAGTTTCATTTAAAACTTACTCGTAAATGCGTAACCTGAAGGCTGGTTCATACCAGCTAGAATAATGTTGACAAGAAAAAAAAAAAAAAAAAAAGGAAAAAAAGAATGAAAATGAAAAAAAAAAAAAAATTCGAGTGTATTCGAGGTAGGTATAGGGTGAATCTACTCGCTTGCCGGGTTACTCCTGTACTGTATTTTCCTGCACGCGAATTCACGATATCGATTAACCATTGATTTGTTTTATTCAATCAAGACAAAAAAGTAATACAAATCGTGTGGAACTTATGCAAAACAGTTAAACATTGCTATTTGTTCAATACGATATTATGCTACTCTTGTGCAAGAAACGTGGCACTCGTCAACATTCCTTATACTTTTTTGCACTAGTTGTATAATAATGTACGTTTACTTAGGTACCTACCTATTATTTCTTTATGACAGAACCACAAAATCGATATTTTATTTTTTTTTCTCAGAGTTTACAGTTGATCAAAGATGCTGATGTCTGATACCTTACGACATAAAATTTATAACATAGACGAACAATTCTGGGTAGGTACTTCTTAAACGCATCTGCAAATGAATTCTGAAATATCAAAAATTTTGCACTTCAAAACAGGCGTCTTTACTTATATCTTTTATCACTTCTCGACAGCTGTCGCAGACAAAATATTTTCTTTTAATGGGTTCGTACTTTTGAAACCTTTCGAATTTTCTAAAAAATAGTGAAAAGCTCTTCTGCTCTAGACAATGACTTTTAGTCTTCCACTCTCTTTACCTTTCCCCCTTCCCATCAATGGTAAACCAAATTTATTCCCTAGTTCGTATCACCGGATCTTTCAATTCTTTTTGTTTGCTCATTTCCTAATGTGTGAGGTCGGTACCTACAATATCTATTTACAATTTTTCAGTTTCATTTTCAAACAGGCACAAATCTTCATTAAAATAGGTAAGTTCCTCTAATAATCGGTCTTTGTACAAACCTTCACTGAGAAAAAAGTTTAGGGAAAACTACTCCTAAAACAGTAAAAAAAGTTACGAGTCATTTTCGCCATAAGAAATACTGTAGTTTTTGCTCAATTCCATCGAAAACTACTGTAGTTCTAAGGCAAAAATAACGCTACAAACGTTCATTCATCACTTTTTCTACTATTTTAAGAGTAATTTTTCCTAAACTTTTTTCTCAGTGTTCAGCCCGTAGCACGCGACTTTATTGCTTATTTCAAGTTATTCTCATATATACCAACACAGGTAGACGTAGTAAAAATATGTATTACTAGGGTGCCTGTCGCAGCAGGCAAAAGAGGGGCCGGAGCGTAGGGAGAATGGGAATAAAATTTGAAAAGGAAATTAAATATAAACTGAAATGGTTGCAATATCGATCATTATCAAAATTATATCAGCATAAAAGGATTATACTCCTTCAAAAAAAGTAGAGCAGCAAAAATCCTATCACGTTTAACATGAAAATCAAGGAAATCCGATGAGAATTATATTGAAAAACGTTGGCTCTTAAAATGACTTTCTCTGCATTTTCTTCAAAAACTTCATCAGATTAGTGTAAAATCTAGTTTTTCAAGAATAGATACTATACAAAATTTAGTCTCCTGCAGCGTTATCAAGTTTCAAATATTCCGTCCTGATGCTAGAGACGGCCATGACTGTGACTGAACAACCCGGTTCCATGAAGGCAAACGCATTACCGCGCGAATGCAAGGAAACAAAAGGTAGGAGGAAAGGACGCGACGAGAGCAAGGCGAATGTGTTGTATTCCTCCTACCACGGTGTGTTTGTAGTTGTGAATATCACCCGCACCGCCCTACACGAAACTTTTTCAATTAATACCTCGGTTACAAATTAATTTTTTTCAATGAAACTAAAACGGTGCACTCTTGAGTATTAGAGCAATGATTGTGCCAAGTATCAACTTGATCAGATCGTTAGTTTTGGAGGAGATAGTGTTTTCAACTGTTTGTTTGTTGTCGGTAGAAGGGCTCCGCTACGCTCCGCCCCAATTATAAAACTAAGTAGTTCTCAGTCATGGAAACGAATTTCTTCCGCTTTCTTACCTTCAGATCTCTGTATCCCTTTCTTACTTGCTTTCACTTGAGATTATCGATTTTTTGATAAGTTTTAAAAAGTTGAAATATAGTATTTGAATTCGTTTTTGCAAAAAGGGCCTAATGTACTTTGGGCCCTTTTTAATTAAAACACGCTAATACGTAGGGCGCATTCTGGCAAACATGTCATCAAACTTTCAAATCATTTCGACGTGCCTTCGTTCATCATTCCTCGTTGTGCAAAATGCCGTCAATACACGAGAGACAGATCCGCCATCATTCTGTTTAATGAATAGGAAAAGCTCACAAGCATATTAAAGTTCAATGGTCAAATAATGTAATTTAGCAACCAGTAGTTTGTCGTTCTAGCCTTTGACTATATACCTCTTATGGACTGAGCTTTGTCCATTTACTGCAATGTTAAACAAGGGTGGAAACATGTATAGCGTGCGGAAGGCAGGGCGGGTGAGTGCGCGGAGGAGTAACAGCTTCTCCTCCCTCCACAATCAACCACGTCGCCTATTCCGAGTCCTCCGCATCTTATTTTCTTATTATATCTTTCCACGGGTAAACGTTGTCTTAGCTCAGTCCATAAGAGGTATATAGTCAAAGGTTCTAGCTCATAATGTCTGATGTCTTTCTAGGCGGAGGCATATATAGGGAAGAGAGATGATGTACATAATACATATCCCACCACTCCTTTTGATGTTCGATGACTATACGACCTGTATTAACACGTACGTTGTATCATCCTTAGCAGTTCCCGAGTTCCCGGCAAACTGTTGCTAATAAATTTATTCAGCATTATTTATTTTCTAATTTTTTTTCTCACATTGTTCTTTAAAAAAATGTTATATGCCTAAAAAATTCGATCACATATATTATTTCGGTGTCCGGTAAATTGTACGCAGGTAATTGTACGAAGGAAATTATACGCGAGTAAATTATACGTAGAAAAAATCGTACGCAGAGAAAATTATACGCAAAGAAATTTATACGCTGAGAAAATTGTACGCTGAGAAAATTATACGCTGAGAAAATTATACGCCAAAAAAAATTGTACGCAGAAAAAATTATACGCAGAGAAAATTTTATGCAGACATGCATTTATGTATTCATGAAGAAAGGATATATATATATATATATATATATATATATATATATATATATATATTTTTAATATGAAATATTATGTGCGATTCCGCTTAGGTAGGACAAAACATCTGAGTCATCATCTTCCTCTTTTGTACTATACCGGCGGACGAGCGTCTGGAGCCTTACAGCAGCATCGCGGTAGACTTCCTTCTTCTTAGTCGGAGCGAAGAGGAAGAAGAAGGCCATTGTTTCCGGTGGATATGTGGAACTGTTACGAGGCTGCGGCCCGTAACATGCCCAAAACGAATAATGCAGTCGAAGGGTGGCACACCGGATTTGAGTCAACAGTGGACGCCACTCACCCGAGGTGATGGCTAGGGAGCCTCCGACTAAGAAGAAGAAAGTCTACCGCGATGCTGCTGTAAGGCTCCAGACGCTCGTCCGCCGGTATAGTACAAGAGAGGAAGATGATGACTCAGATGTTTTGTCCTACCTAAGCACATAATATTTCATATTAAAAAATATATATATTTTTCATGAATACATAAATGCATGTCTGCATAAAATTTTCTCTGCGTATAATTTTTTCTCTGCGTATAATTTTCTCTGCGTACAATTTATCTGCGTATGATTTTCTCTGCGTATTATTTTCTCTGCGTACAATTTTCTCTGCGTAAAATTTTCTTTGCGTACAATTTCCTTCGTACAATTTACCTGCGTACAACTTACACCGAACCTATTATTTCATTTGTCCCTTAACGCGGTAGAAATTGTGTTTTTACAAAAAGGGCCTAAAAGGTAGTAACTTTTCCCGTATTTTCATTAGCGCAATGATCTTCACAGATCTACAATTCCTTCAAAATATAGTAGGTAGTCAATCTTCATTCCCAAATTGTCCAAAAACATTTCATTTTTTCAGAACTAAAATTTCAAATGTTGAAATTTCAACGACGTTTTTCTAAAAACGAGATTTTTGCACTTAGGCCCTTTTTGCAAAAACGGATTCATTTGTCTTTCTGTATAAGCGTCATGATTTTTATCGAAACTTGTGTACTTGTATTACCTAGTGAAACTCGTAGGCTTTACGCTGGCCAGTAAACGCATTCGCGTGAAAAAAATGATATTATACACGCACCAGCCACACTTACGCGCTGAATTTTGTATGGTTAACCCCATTTATTTATTTATTTATTTATCAAATTTATTTTATTCATTCGTATAAACATTTGTCAAAATTGGGCTGATGGGCTGATTTTCCTTTAAGCATGAATTCATATTATAATAGTAACACGTTACCGTTTTGCTGTTTGAAAAACGTACGTGTACGTACTTCGTCAACTTAATATATTTTATTTTTACCTATTTACTACTCTTCAAGTTCTTGCGCGTATAGTAAGCCCCGTTAGAAGAATTTTATAGTATATAATATTTATTCATCGAGAATGAAAAAAGTTTCGCGGAAAATCCAATAATGTGTCGCGTAAGAAAATGAAAAAAGTAAAATAAGTACCACCAACAGTCGACTGAATAGTATTGACAGATATTATTGAGAAAAATAATAATATAAGATTCAAATAGGTACATGTGCAATCCATCAGGTGGTGTGCAACTGTGAGTACGGTTTGTAAATTTATCGGAATGCTACATGTAAAAGTATTATACACACCTCTATTCTTAATCTTGGACGTTTTTAATGCCTCAATTTCCCTTTTCCATAACGATATTTTATCACCAGCGAACATAAAATTGTAGTAAGTTGAACATCGATAGATCGAATCTTAATTTTAATTCGTTTTGATTATCAAACCCCGATCCCGATACGCACATATTTTCCTCGTATCATCTCGAGCTTTACCTACTTTTCACCAGCAGCGTTAGTAGCGTGACCATTCGCTGGGAGAAACGGTTCGGTAACCAGAATAATTCACCCTGTTGATAAAGTGGAACGAGAATTTTAAAGATCAAACATCCAATTCAAGAACTCTTGCAACAAAAATAAAATAATCTTTCTATCTAACCAAAATTCCTCGAAGTAATGAAATTCATTGCAGGGAAGGATTTTTTCACTCGAAACACGGCAGTGGTATTGAGAATACTCCTCACTCTACCAGTTTCAGTCAGCAGTGGTGAACGTAGTTTTCCCAAATTCAAGCGGATTAAGACGTATTTACGATCAACAATTGGGCGAGATTGTCTTCTAGACCTTGCTATTATCGCCATCGAGAATGAAATTGCAAAAAAAAAAAAAAGCTCACGCAGTAGCGTAAGCATCACCGACTTTTCAATAATTTGCTATAAAATCATTTACACATGCTCCCCGTATCTAAACTTCATTGTTTCTCAGTTATAAGCTGATTGTGATAATAATAATTAAAGGTATTCCACTTACTCTTCTATTGTTCAATTCATTTCTAATCTTTTTAATAGGTAGCTACTTTTATAATTTTCAAATACAGGTATTCATGGGAAATAACTCAAAAAGGAGTCGACTGATAGCTTTCTCTCCCTACACGTAAATTAAACTGTAAATAGAAGGACGGTTGGCTCTATTAAAATTAAAATATAAAACTTAGGTGACTTAGAAGAATCTCAAAGTATTAACCCGACTGTCCGTTTCCAAAAATACAGTGAGATATTATGAAGTCGATAATGACAAAAATTAAAACATAGATGAGGAAAATTGAAATGGTCAATGAAACTGCCACTTTGTCTTTACCTGAATTTCAACATTACTCCCCAGTGTTCAGGCTACTGAGCCTATTGCGATAATGTAGAAAAAAAAAAAAAAAAAAATGCTATGCATACCTGCATAACGCAGTACAGTAATTATAAAATACACGGCCAATATATTCAATCCATTGCTTACGCGCAACGTTTGTTTAACGTATCCAATAAACGTCGAATTTTTTCAATCATATATGACTGGTAATATGAGAAGTTTTTACAGCCAATACGTGTATGATGCTTCATCACGTGGCAAAAGAACTCAAATAAATTGAATAAGCGAGATTTAGCTCTTACGGCTCTGTACATACCCATATTTTGAGAATTACTCACGAACCACTTGTCCAATCGAAACAAAAATTACAGAGCAATAAGGTTGAATACACTATGACGTAATGAAGTGATATGAAGACAATGAGATTGATATTTTTTGAGAAACAACAGTAAGAAATTTGAGGAAAATTGAGGATTACTCAACTATTCATCCGATCTCAGAAAAAAATGCACATGCCCAACTTCAGATAACCCACTACAACTTGACCAAACTTGACGAGAATACAACCGGTAGTTTTTGAGGAGTTGCGTGGACAAAAAAAATTTTATATATATTTGTATATATATACATACATACATACATACATACATACATACATACATACATATATAAATATATGAGGATACCTGAAATTTTTTTATTAGTCTCAGGATGATCTAGGACCTCTAAAACATCGAGAAAATTCTTTCCCCGGCTTCCCCGTCACAACTGTGTCGGGAGCAGGTAAAAAAAAATAAATTGACCTGAAAGACATATCGCAAGGTTGCGCGAGTGAATGCTCGAAAAATTGTTTTGCATTCATTTCAGGGCAGTACCTATAAACTGTACCAACTCATTTGTTATTGTTTCTTTCTGATTTCAATTACAACTGTTTCCTTGATAAAAATGAGCCTCGCTATTATTTTTGTTTACGCGGCTAAATATGATGATCGTCACTAGGTGCAATATGGCACTGAAATTGCGAGGAAGAAAGCAAGTGAAAACGTTTCCACTCCTTTTAAAAATAAATTATTTTAAACCTGAGTTTTCAAGAGGTGGCAAAAGAATTTTTGCCTAGGACGGCATAAGACCTCACACCGGGGCTATATGTATTGTAGGTAGGTAGTCTCTGTCCCTAATTAGATTGCTCAGAGTAAACAACTTCCCTTTTTTATACCGAAGCGTTTTCAGATGTGGATACAGGAGTGAGGAGAATTTGTTTACACCGTGGTAGCAATCTAATTACGGAGAGCCTATAATGCTGCTGCTTTGGTAAAAAGTATAGCTAACTGAAAGTCCCAAATTGAACAAGCGGAAATCTGTTGGATAAACTTAGATATGAGTTGGGCACTTAATTCAGTTCATCTGAACTTCTACTGATGAAGTACCTACAATTCTGGTAGGTAGTGAGTTGTGGAAAGTTTGAAAAACATATGTATGTGTCGGTCGATATTGGTTTTAAATTTTGCCAAATACGCACCAATTTTTCGTCCATGAATTCTCTTCGTTTGAACCAATAGGCTTTAAATTTTATATGTTCATTATGATCATTCATTTTTCCACCATACCTCCGTGTTTTAGCTCGACTGATTATAATGAAAGTCGTGAAGAACCTTGAGAAGTATCAGGAAACTACATTTTTGGTACGCATTGACTTCTTCACGATCTTCTATTTAATTGATTCAGCTAAAATATAGAGTTATGGCGGGAGTAAGTGATTACAAGATGAACATCCGAAATTTGGAGCCAATTGGTTTGTAAGGAGAGAAGTTACGAATGAAAAGTGGGTAAGTATTCTATGAAATTCACAACATTGACCATGACCGTATATTATGCTCGTATGTATGTAAATAAAATCGCTATCGTACCCAATTTTTAATACTTTTATTCAGTTGGAGACTTGTCATAGTAGAGCCCTATAATAATAAGTGAGGACATAGATCGCCATATTGAGTCGTTACGTCATCATTAATCCTTGCGGTTCCCTAATAGGGTAAGAAATTAATAAAATCGGTGGAACTATTTTGTATCATTGTATTTTACTAGGACACTGATACCTATATTCTAAAACAGTTCTCTTATAATTTTCTGATTGTGGTAAACTGTTATGAGTCATTGAAATAGAGAAGTCTGAAGATGAATAATGACGTAACACCTAAATATGGCGGCTTATGTCCTCACTCGTTATTATAGGGCTCTAGTCATACGCGTGAAGAAATAACAAACGCTCCTTTATTTTCTCAACATAGTCTATTCTACTTCCTAGTTAAAAGATTCAAATCAAACATAGGCGCTTCTATGTTAATTTATAAGTAAAAAATGAGACTAGCTTGGTATTGAAAATCTCAAAATCATAATCCCGATCCCGGAAGTTTGACGCTATTTTGACTGCGAATTTTGACACTTTGACGCTATGCTTTTTAAATGGAGGTTGACACATTTTTGACGTAATTGCTCGCGCCTCGCATATTAGAATGTGGGCAGTTTCGTCAAAAAGTCAAAAATGTGTCAATTTTGTGAATTTTAACAATAAAGTGTGTCAATTGACATTAATTTTTGAGATCGGGAAGAAGTACGTCAAAAGATTAAGTTGGTCAAATAGACTTGGGTTGAGCAAATTATAGGGTCGCTATTATCGTTTGATGATGAAACTGGTGAATTTAGAATGTGTTCTGGGTTAGAATCAATGTGTTGTACCTATGTAAAATTAGTTCTTTGAAAAGTTCACTATGATTTTAGCGGTACCCAGTTCAAAACTTTTTGTCCACTTCAAATTGATGTAAATACCTTTGGTCGAACTTTTTTTTTTTTAAAGAAAGTTTTGTTTTTTCGTGACAAACAGATATCAATTTAAATGAGACAGTTTGTAATTTTACTTTATTTCAGTACGTTTCCTGATGATGACGACGAGGTGCGTCGAAACGTCGAGTTGTTTTTGATTAATAAAGGTGGCAACAAAAGCAAACTGTCTCATTTAAATTTTTTTTTTTTTTGTTACTATATCTTTGTTAGATTAGAAGCTTTCATGTTTAAACGCGACCTTTCCTTATACAACTAACAAAGGTGTATCAAAAAGTTATCAGTCAGTAACAATAATAAATAATATGTACATAATAATAATAACAATGATTAGGTACCAGTACATTTAAATTGAAAAAATTATAAGAAACTTTAAACAATCATTCATTAGAAAATGAAGAAAAAACGGTAGGTAAATATGAAAAATAAATTTATAAATGTTGGGTGGGATCAATTTTCATAATGTTTTACGAAAATCGCAGTCTGGATAACATCAGATATTTACCTAGTTTAAAGTGTACCTATAGTATCTTCACGTTAAGAAAGGATAGAAGGTAGTACAATTAGTACGTATCTCAAGAACGGAACAGCAAATTAAAATTACCTCCGTTCTCGAGGTACACAGTTTTTACTACCTTCTATCTTTTCTTAATGTGAACAGACTATAGGAAGATACCTATCTGTTACGTTTTTATCCATAAAAAATGTATTTTTTTTTTTTTTTTTTTTAAATGAATGTTTATTCACCAGAAGTAATTCATCAATTTCAGTATTTTGCGGATTTGGTAAATGTGTAAAGAAAACAATATTCTACAATATTTCTCTTTGCTTTCGTCAGATTTATATCTCGATAGAGGCTATAGGTGTACACGCACCAGCGTATCTACCTTCCCGACCTCGATACAAACAAAGACCTCAACCATCGCAAAAATACTGCCGCGCCGTCCCGTCATAATCCTTCTGTACCGATAACTCATAATTCTCAAAAATCAGCTTTCAAATTCCCACGCGGACTAATTTTGGTTCGAAATATAATCCGTCTTTGTCATCGTCCCTTAAAAACCATACAATATGTTTGTTCTCCTTCACAGAGGAGGATAAGAGTAAGGTGGAAACGAGTAACTTCGTCAGTTATCTACTCGAGTATTCATCACTACGGGTGCGATATCCTCGTACTTCTCTCACTTCTCTGTGTATAGTCATAAAAATAATTCATTTTAGAAAGTTTTGATCAGGTGAACAGAGGACAATTTATAAATACCGTGTAATTCATACCGTCGATTGACTAGATAGGTACATAATAAATTTACCGACTTACTTATATTGAATTTCAACCGTAACGTAGGGATATGTAACTCCATTGACTAGACATAGGTAGTTATCACCAGGGGCGGATTTACGGGGGGGTTACCACCCCCCCCCCTCCGTAAAAAAAAAAAGAGGAAAAGGGAAAAAATGGACGAGATAAATATTCTAAAAGCTCTCCTTTCCATACCCCCCCCCCCCTCAAAAAATTCCTGGATCCGCCACTGGTTATCACCCAGCAAACTGCTCCCAACTAAGAATAAGGTTAGAAGCAAATGCAAACAGAATTTTTTTTAAAAGATATTCACAAGAAACTTATGATATACAAATACAATGATAGAGAATGTTTTGTTCTTAATCTTGGTTTACGTATACGCGTACAAAATTCTTTCTGATTGCAGGAGGTTGCTCTTCTTTTGGTCATTCCTGTTACGGTGGTCACGGCAAGAGGTCTGGAGGAGTAAATGGTCCTCACATAAACAGCGCAACAATGTTTGGAATCGCGGAAAAACACATAATGGATGACTACTTGAAGAAACATCTCTCAAAATTAGTTGCGCCACACGTTTCCGATTTGCAAACATTGCTAAACGGTCCACCTCCCCAAAATTTAAGATCATTTTTAAAAACATTGGTAAACAAAATTCTCAATAACTTAATATCATTACTCTGATTTCCTATCTCATTACCTCTACAGGGTCCGCCAAAAAGATGTTAACTGTTAAATGAAGATTTTGACTGAATTTGTTGTAGATCTAGCTCGAAAATGCAAAACGCGGGGATGTAAAGTTCAAACATGCAAAATTTGTATTTCAATTTCATCTTCAATTTGCGTCAAATATAATGCCGAAAATTGACCAATTTGCCGAAATTCTCAATAATTAAAAATCGTTTTAACTTCCATATTTCACTTGATGATTTGAAAGTAAATGCTGATTCCGAAAAGAATACCGGAATAATTCTATGAAGCTTGAAAATGGGAGAATTTCCTATTTCTTGCTTTGGAAATCTTGGCAAATTGGTCAATTTTTGGCACATTTTGGTCCATAACTTGGTTCAGAGAAGATATAGAAACTTCATATTTGGCGCAAATTATGTACAGATAAAATTGTGATACAAATTTTGTACATTTAAACTAAACATCTAACGTTTTGCGTTTTTGAGCTACAACAAATTTAGTCCAAATACCCATTTAATGTCAACATCTTTTTGACGGACCCTGTATACTCTTCGAATAAATTAAAGATAAGTACCTCGTTCCCGAACATTTTCCTGAATCTTTTACCCTGAAAACCGAAAGCCTGAATGACTTTTCCCTGAAAATTATTTCCTGAAAATTTTCTCCTGAACGTACAATTATCCTGAAAAAATTATCCTGAAAAAAAAAGAACCTGAACGGACAAAATTCTGAAGAAATATCCTGAAAAAAAAAAAAAAACTTTGAAGTTCTGGACAAAATCCTGAAAAAGAAACTTGAAAGGTTGTTCTACTGAATGAATTTTCTTGGCAAAGTACATTCAATAACGGTGGTACAATATACTTAGGTTTTACGACAACTTAATAGAATGTGCTAAAGTACGAAGGTATTCGTTTACGGTATCGTAATTTTTGTGATCGGGGTACCATGCCACTTGACCTCGGATTCGGTCCTGCAGATCAGCCCACTTTTTTTTAGGCATGTCCTTGATTCGCTTCCCTAATCTCAAATCTAGGATACATGTTTCGGTGTAACTCTGTTCCTTTTGGAGTTCACCTATTGCTGTTGTGCCACCCCTCTGACACATTATTTGTTTTTGCTTTTTTGTGTAGCGCTGTCTCATAATGGTTCCACGAAGAGAGTAGGTACCGTGGGGGGGTGACAGGTCGGTTCCGCCTCATTCGACCAACGACATACGTTTCACCAAAGTAATCAAAGATTGGTATCAATTCAGCCGGACAGTCGTCTCGAAGATCTTGAAATTTGGCTTTTACGTCACGCACAGGAACGTACGCCAAGGCCAAGAGCATATTTGTGAATATTTTGACCGTTCTGTCATCTTTATCATTGTAAGCTGTCGCGAGACCCTTAGCTTGTATTCGGCGATACATGCTTTGCCGCAAATGAAAAAAAGAGCACGATGTTTGCACGCCTGGGTAAATGGATTTAGCGGCTTTCATGATACCCAGTTCAAAATCCGTCATGATTCGTGCAGGCAAGCAAACATTGATCCGGTACCGTCCTGCAGCAACTCGTACCGCCTGGATAACCTCTTCGTACAAATCTTGTCTTTTCCCTGGTAGGAAGGCGTAGACAAGTGGTAGCGCCACCGATTCGCCAAGCGGTGTATTTCGTTTCACCAAGCCTAGGATCGTGAATATTTGTGTAAAAATAGACGGAGACGTTTTAAACGTTCCGTCTAAAAACCAAACGGGACTCTTGCAGGGATATCGAATATTCTTTTTCGTTGCAAAAACAAGCACGCGACCAGTGGTATCTTCCACTTCGTCTCCCTCCTCTTCGACTTGAAAATCGTCCTCGTCTTCCTCGTCATCATCGCTATTTCCATCCCATGGCTGAGAGTCGTGCAGGAGGAAGCGCTCACCTGCCAAGGTTTGTTTGTAACATTCAGGCAGGACCCTTAGTTGTGACAGCTTCCGAGGGTTCGGCGGAAGTTCAGCTGCGCGTCTCCTCCTTGTTGTACGCAATAATGCTTCCTGTTCTGGAAGCTGACTGAGCACGCCTTCGTCAACGTCCGAGATTGCATCACGTACAATTTGGGCGGGAGTTTTTTCAGGACGTGAAACAGCCTCGTCTCTTATTTTCTGCTTGATCTCTTCAGCAGTTACCTCTTCTCGGTCGGGAGGATGCGCGTGTGTAGATTCCTTCGGTCCTAGAGAAATATACTCAAAGAGAGTAACGAAACAATACAAGAACCGCACAATATTATAAACAGACCGAGCTCCCCCGCATAAGTGAAGCTGGGAGTGAATTGATAGTGGGTCTGAGGAGGAAGATTAAGGAGGAAAAGCTAGTTATTACCAAGGCTGACAAAGGGAATGCCGTCGTAGTGATGAATAAGGCTTCCTACGTCTCTAAGGTTTACGAGGTACTTGGCCAATGTGGGGCTAAGGAGGCCCCCCTCTTCGATTTTCCAAAATTCGTTAAAGAGGCTAGAAAACTTATTAATGGTAGTGAGGTAATCATTAAGAGCCCATCTCTAAAGAAAGCTATCTTGGAGCCGAATCCCGCTCCTCCCCTCCTTTACGGGCTGCCGAAGGTACACAAAGAAAATGTGCCGATGCGGCCGGTTGTTTCCTTCGTTTCCTCCCCTACATACTCCCTCGCTAAGTTCCTCGATGGTTGGTTCAAAGCTCGTGTGGAGGCTGAGTCTCCCTATTCAGTAAAGAATTCGAGCGCCCTGGCTGAAAAATTGAAGGACACTATCCTTCCTCCGGGTTCAATTCTGTGCTCGTTTGATGTCGTTGGGCTTTTTCCTAACATTCCAAAGGCTACCACTATGCAACAAATAGGCAAACTGCTCGTAGACTGTGGTACTCCTCATAGTGAATTTGGTGAATTCTTTGACCTCTTAAACGCCTGTTGGTCACCTAATTTTTGTAAGTTCGATGATAAATATTTCGAGTTCCCTGAGGAGGTAGGGATCCCTATTGGTTCCCCTTTAGGCTCTCTTATTTCGGAGGTCTTTAATTTGAGGCCGACCTGTTTTCCTCGGGCCAGGTGTTTTTGAATCACGTTTTCTATTGGCATAGGTACGTAGATGACATATTGTGTGCGTGGACCGGTCCCGCGGAGCTCCTTAGTGAGTTTCTAGCATATTTAAATAGTTTATATCCGTCCATCAAGTTCACTCTTGAAGTTGGCGGCTCATCAATAAATTTTTTGGACATAACCATATCCGTCATTGACGGTGTCCATGATTTCGGTATTTACCGGAAAAGTACTTCGACCGATATTACTATCCACGGGTCGTCTTTCGTACCTTTTGCCCATAAAGTTGCCACATTTAATAGTTTAATACATCGCCTCACTCAGATCCCCTTGAGTGAGGTAGCGTTTAATAAGGAACTCGTGACGATAAAGCACTTGGCTAGAGTGAATCAGGTGAAAGTGGACATTGACCTCATGGTCCGTAGGAGACTTACAAGAAAAAGTCTTGACTCAACTACCTCCCTCCCCCGCCAGTTGCATCTTGATAGGCGTACACGGTGGATTAGGATGCCGTTTTTGGGGAAGTTTTCTTCGGAGGTGAGCCGTGTCCTCCGTCCCTTTGGTTTCCGACCGGCGTTTTATAGTACCAATACGGTGAAGAGCCTCTTGGTCAAGTTAAAGGATCCGATTCCGATGGCCGAGAGGGGGGGTGTTTATAGGGTGGCCTGTGGTGATTGCCCGAGTGTGTACATAGGGATGACTAGCCGTCAATTCAAAATTAGAGTTGATGAACATAGAAAAGCATGGGAAAAAAGAAAAGTAGGGGAGTCGGCGTTTGCTGACCACTTAATCGAATGCGGTCATAGCCTCAAAGAGGGATCCGAAGTTCTCCTCCACAGGGAAAAATCTTATTTTAGGCGCTTGGCTTTGGAAGAAATTGAAATTCATCGTCACCGAAATATTAAAGACATTACCGTGGTGAACAGGTACGTTCCTGAGGAGGGATTGATTGAATTAGTCTATGAGAATGATTCACATTTCGATGACTCGCTGGTTCAGTCATGACCTCCTCGTTCGTTGTTTCTTGTTCTCGTTGGTGTTGGGTTCAGTCGCTTTCTATACCGTGAGAATGACTGTTTAGTCGAAAGCGCTCGGTCTGTTTATAATATTGTGCGGTTCTTGTATTGTTTCGTTACTCTCTTTGAGTATATTTCTCTATGATGGATGACCGTAAAATTAAAAAACGTATTGATTCCTTCGGTCCCTTGTATACGGTGGTCACTTTTCCATCTGCTGTGGGTTCACTAGTAACAGCCCGCGCTTTACACTCTCCCGATCTAACCAGGCGACAGTCCCAGTATCGCTTGCCTTTCGCTAATCTGCCACGATGGTAAATGTAGCCGTCAATGTGCAACTTGGTGCCTATTAGTTTCGCTGCCATGATTTGTTGTGTCTTTGACTTGGTGAGAAGGTGAACTGAGGAGAAATGTGAGAGAAACGCGTATGTTACACTCCCAAGTAATTTCCATGGAATCGTGAAACAGCGATTCAATTCGATCAATTCGATGTACGATTTATCGTCATCGAAATCCTTTTCTTTTTCCACATCCGTCAACTCGTGCGTTAGTCAGCGTATACGTAGACAAAACAATTATTTCTTAATTTCAGGTTGATGTTAAATCAGGAACTTTTTTGTCAGGATAGCTTTCAGGTTCTTTGTTGTTCAGGTTTTTTTTTCAGGATGATTTTTTCAGGAAAATTGTAAGTTCAGGAAGAAGTTTTCAGGAAATAATTTTCAGGGAAAAGTTATTCAGGCTTTCGGTTTTCAGGGTAAAAGATTCAGGAAAATGTCCGGGAATCTAAGTACCTATCTGTCACTTGTATACATAGGTAGCAATGCAAGTTAGAATATGCTTACTTCCGTTGGGCTGTCATTTCTAATGTACAAAAATGAATTGCTATATAATATGGCAATGTGGCACTTACGTATATCCAAATCCACGATCAGATAAACTGTATTTTTCGGGTTGACAAAGATTGAACGCGGGAAAATGGATCGCGCGAAATTGAACACGCAAAATTGACCGCGCGAGATTAACCGCGGCAGAAAATTGATGTAGGTAGAAAATTGAACACGCGAAATTTATCCCCTGATATGAACAAAATTTATCGTCCAAAGTCAATATGTAAACATTTAGCTTATTCGCTATCGGTAGACTTGGCTATTCCTTTCTGAACAGAACCTCAACATTTAGGCGGTTGTGTTCTAATCTGACTGCATACTGAAGTGCCACGCGATAAGCCAGATTACAAGTAGGTCCAGTGTATGCATGCAATATATTATATTTTGTCAGTGACTGGAAGAACCTCGCACAAAGGCGCGGATCCATGGGGGGGAGGGAATGGGGGAAATTTCCCCTCTAAAACCCCCAAAAAAAAACAAAAAACAACAAAAAAAATGTAGTATCGAAGATGTAAAAAAAACAAAAAGGTCCTTTAGACTTTTTTTGGATTATTTCTCCTCCCAAAGTGATCGTCTGGATCCGCGCCTGTGCACATGCAATGTGTATTGTGTGCTGCCTAAAAGAGTGATGTTTTGATACCTACTTAGCAATATTCCAATCATGCCTGTCGAGGTAATTAGAGCTAGGTGAAGTTATGTGAAGACGGTCATATTTATTACTTCGACAAACGAATACATGGTGTAACGCGCATTGGCGATGTCATAAGCACAAAAAATTTAGGTGTCAGGCTCGCGTTTCAACAGTGAATAATGATGCGCCTAAGATTACTCGCCGTATCGGAAGTCACAATCACACTGGCGATAACACTGATGTAGAATGTTCGCGAATTTCCGCAGCCATAAGAACAGTCGCAGAGAGAGGAAGTGAACCTCAGAAAAAAATTCTCGCGAATTGCCTCGAACAAGCTTCACAAAGTGCGCTGCCGCTCTTCCAAAACTGCGCCATATGAAACGGAACATACAAAATAGGATAAGGACAAGTGACGACTACCTGACGCTTCCAAAACATCGCGAAGATATTTTTATGCTTCCAAATCGTCTTGAGGAGACGGCGAAAGGTGAAGGTTTTGTACTTTACGACTCCGGCTTTGGTGACAAAAAGCACGTTATGATCTTTGGTACACGCGACAATCTTTTAATTCTTGGTCCAAACGGGCAAAGTACGTGAAGACTGCTTCGACCCTGCAGTCGTTAGTTACCTCTTACGATGAGTTCACCAGCAATGTAGAGCACCTGCGCGCTATTGTTTATAATTAGAGATATAATACATAGATTAAACTTTGTGCGCACTTCTCAAAAATTCATAAAATTTCAAGATGTTGTTAGACGTATCAACATAATATATTTGAGGCGGCTACTACAATGAACAAAAGTTGACGCAACAAGCAACGCACATGGGGAATAATTTGTGTCTCTTAATTGGAGCAGTCTGGGAAAAATACTCATGTTCCCTCAGTTTGAAGCATGATTTGATATTTGATTATTTCCTTGAATCCCATCTCAATACGGTACCTTGTTTTCCCCCTAAAACTCTTGTCAGAGAGGGAATCAACAGGGCTGTACAAGAAGAACAAGATACTTAAATAGGATTCAAGGAAATCAAATCGGCTTCAAGGGGGGCATCAGAGAAGGTTTTTCCGAAGAACTTCAAAAGTGAACACAAACAATATTATCGGAACTCATAATGAGTGAGTGAGGCGTAAGTAGAGCAATAATATTGAAAAAGGGTTTTTTAGTTGCGACACAACTGACGATCGGATAACACCCGAAAGTACTCTTGTATAAGCAACTAATAAAGTAGATTTGTACAATTGAAAAAACCCTTTTTCAACGAACAATATTTATCTGGTGCAATCTGGTATTTGAGCAACCTAGACAAAAAATTTCATTGCCGTTGTCCAAATCAAACCGCAGGTCATTCTAATCAGTAATGAACGTTGCTGAAATTTTACAGTCATTGTAGGGAAATTTTTAAATCACACAGTTAAAAAGTGACAATCAGGTTACTGGATCGCCCATCGCTCAGGTTACCTACTTATTGTCAACTTTTGTGGGACTTTCTTTATTGTAGGAGCCTCCTGGCTATCCAGAAGCGCTTTTGATATCAAGTATAATAGAATAAAAACAAAGAGAACTTCGCGTACGCAAATCGCTGTACCTATGCTACTTTTGGTATCACAATGAAATACACTGATGATGTGATAAATACTCATGTCCTACAAAAATTCGGTACAAAATTCTTCAAATCTCCTCAATCAGTTAGATGAAGCTCGCTTTACTTCATATCTGTCCCATTTATGAATGAGCTTAATTTTCTTTTCAAACACAAATTAGTTTTAAGACGCTCAATTTTCTGTTTCAGGTTAAACCGTCCAATGAACGTCATCATATAATCAACAATACGCCGTTTTTGAATAGTAATTAGATAGGTACCTTTCAATGATTCAATGTAATCAGTCTCTTTGCCGCAAGAGATAGAAATTTCGGAAATCATTTGAATAAACCTCTTGAATTTGATAGTAATTAATTTTTTTCGACAAAAATTATATTGTACCGAATTCACCTTGAAATACCAAAAAAATACTTTTGGACTGAATTTTATTGATGGATACACATATTATGCAAAATTGGAGGCGGTGAGAATATCTTTTCTCCTCGATTGGGTTCTATAGTTCCATTGCCATATCAGTTTCAAGTAGTTGACGGTTCTTAATTTATGAGAAAGCTATCGGAAAAATGTTTTATCGATTATAGTCAAAAATCGGATTGCGTAAAATTCAACCTTAAAAAGAGCGCACTTAAAAACTTCGTTTATCTTTCGTTTTTGCTGTAATATGACCCATACACGAACAAAAATATTTCCGCTATATTTTAAAAATATCCATCAATCTCTTACGACAAGAATGATTGGTTTCGATATAGCGAAAAAAAAAAAAAAAAAAAAAATTAAGAAAGTGAGTTTAAATAGGATAATTTTAACGTTATCTGTATTTTAGTGTAATCACTTCTGAGCATATTATTTTAACTAGGTTCGGTAAACTTTTTAAATATGTTTGTCATTATGTAGGAATTGGTTTATTTCAGAAACGCTATCACTACGATCTCATCGAAAGTTACTTTAAGAGCGCTCTTGGAGTAAAAAGTATTCTAGTTCTTACACGAAGATACTATTGCACAAGAATTTTCAAAGTATATAAAATTTTATGCAAAATCTGGACAATTTCAACGGTCTATATGAAAACTCTCATCAGAGAGAAGTTCATAAACCGGTGAGTACCACATAAACAACGAAATTCTTCAAAACGAAATCTATCTTGCAGTGAACAATTGAAATGTACGCAATATACTGTCAGACATTCGAATTGACGTCTAAAAAGTTCTCGATTGTATAACTAAAACTAGAAATAATTTTTTACGCAAAGGTAAGGGAGAAAAGTCTAGAAAAAAAGGTTTTATTAGAGAATTACAGAGATCACTCTTAAATGTAGACATTTTTGGTAAGCAGGCGAAAAATATTATTTCCACGGCTAGTATTCTCTACAAGTGTCAATTGGTAGTGTCGAATATAATAACATTTGAATAATACGCGTATAGAGGTTTCTGATACTTGCGTCCAAGAATTCGATAGAGTGATTTGCAGTTAAGATATCTAATTTTCTAAATACATAGTAGATAGAGTAAGTGACGAACATTTTAAATCAACGTGAGAAAACTTGACAGAATTTTCGTTTGTTTTGATGGAAGCTAATATGTATTTCTTTATCTGAAATAGATATAAAACTTATATCAATACAAAATAAATACTCCACGTGAAAGCAGTTCAATTTGATAATATTTTATCCACGAAACAGAAAATATAGATAATTTGTTCCCGTAACATCACTTCATCAATAGTGATACTGTGATACTTCAGAATTCAAAGGAATACAGCCTTTAGAGTGTTTCCTCATGAGGCTGGAAGTTTGGGTAATCCAAATTCATCAACTTCGACACCATCCTACAATGCAATAAACACATATGCAGTTAAACTTGAAATTTGTGAGAGTTCACTTGGTGAATTCGAAAACTACATTATATACGATTATAAAATTAAAGGGTAATTCATTTATTTCAATACTAAACTCGCAAGCGTAAACTATGGACTTGCAGAAACCTTTTCAACTACATGCGTAGGTATTCTCGTCTTATTAAATCACCAGAACAAAACAAACCTTGTTGATAACGTTATCGGCACCAGGTTCCTTGTTCGGAGCTGAAGGTGCTTTGATCTCATCCAAGTAGGACGAATCATCATCTAATGCTATTTCATCACCAAGCGCGTCCAATTCAGCTGCCAATTCATCTTCGTCAATATCAGGCATTCCATATGATCGACCTAAAGCGTCTTGAACTTCGTCCGCTTGTTCAAGCATATCTGCCATTTCGTCTTGGACATCCTAATTTATCATCAAGGGACAAGAAATATCAGTATTATTACTTGGTAAATGAATAATTCATCAACGCTTCAGAAATATACCAACTTCTATATCGTCTATTTTAATATTTTTAAATTCCTTCTGCATTTGTTTAACACCTGTCTTCATCGCTGCGACGGTAGATTGGGTGTCTTTTAACGACTGAACTGCAAAATTTGCTTGCTCCATATTGAAAGCCTGATTGCGAAGACTCGAAGCCTGATTTTCATACCTAATGTAGAAACATTTTCTCCTGTAGTCGCACATTCACCTTCAATTCGCGCGTCAAAATAATTTCTGGATAAGTACATTTTACGTTGTTTCAGCACGCGAAGTGCTTTTTGTTTGACAGCGCTTTTTGATGGACCTTCTCTCATTTTCATCATTTGATCTTTATATTTCTTCAGTTCAACGTCCAACTTGGCTATTTTCTGTTCGACATTATCAGCACGAGAGTCTACCTGCAAGAGTAAATATTCGAGTAAATACGAATATTCGACTGAACAAATGAGGATAATTTGTAAAAACGTATATTCCAAAGTTGTAAAATATACTTACACCAGTTATAACGTCTGATAAATTTGGAGGTGGTGCTTTATCTTTCTTTTGTCCGAATATCCTATTCATCTCGATAGGTACAAAAGACTAATAGGTAATGGCAATGGAATTATGGAAATATATGGGTGTTGGAAAACTAATTCAACTTCTTTCAGAAATCTATATTAGATTGAGTTATCTAAGCTGTAAAAATAATGAGCATGATCATATCTCAGTTACCAGCAAGCTGTTTCGATCAGAACGACTGTAAATTGTAAAAATATCAGAATCGAAACCTGATTATTCATATTCTTATCATCATAATATTCTCGCATCTTACTATAACTAACATGTCTTAAAGCAGGTCTGCTGGAGTGATCATATTTTTAGTTACAGTATCGGACTATGGAACTCGATCATTCATCATCATGTATTCATCAAATCAAAAAATAATATCATCTATATTATTAATCTATATTACTAATTATTCACTAAGGCGATTAAAGGTGCTATATCATCATAGATAACAACAACTGATAACGATAACTCTACGTAAGGCGCTAGAGGTATTCTCAAGAACGTAAACAAACACGTGATGTGGTGGTAAATTTTAGTGAAGCGGTGCGACTTAATGCAATTTCGCATTAAGTCGAACCGCTTCACTAAAATTTACCACCACATCACGTGTTTGTTTACATTCTTGAGAATACCTCTAGCGCCTTACTCTACGCATTAGGCTTTATACTCGGTTCACGTTAAGAAAAGATAGAAAGTAGACAGTACAAATCACGGTACTGGTAGTATTGATGCTATAGACCTCTAAATTGTTTACCACAACGAGTTGTTTTTGCGTTCAAATGTGAACAAGTTGGTAACAGAGTTTTCTTTCTCCTTCATAGTGATGTTAAGGCTCCGGTTAAATACTCGAGTATACCGGTTATTTTTTGAAGAAAAACCGAAAAAAACCGGTGGTCCGAGTTGAAAAAAAAAACTGAGCAAATAACTGAGTATTTGGTGCAATAACCAGAGCTCCGTGCAATTGAAAAATTCAAGAAAAAGGGTATTCTTTACCCTGCTTTTTTGTGTACGGCGGAAAAAACGCCTGTAAATAATCAGTTAACTGCAGTTGATAGATATTTGTTCAACAAACAAATATCACGTATTAAATCTTTAATTGATAAAATTACAACACCGTATTTAAAATTACTATAGCGAGCGCGCTTTCGGAGTTACCCATTCTCAAGCGAGATAAAAACGAAACTGACTAAAACGCATTTCGTTCACCTTTGTTTTTTCCCTCCAATTTTTGTTCTTTTTCTGTTTCAGAGCTGATTCACGTTTTGGTATTTGCATGTTTTAGTCAGTTTCGTTTTTATCTCGCTTGAGAATGGGTAACTCAGAAAGCGCGCTCGCTATAGTAATTTTAAATACGGTGTTGTAATTTTATCAATTAAAGATTTAATAAGTAAATATGAGTTGTAAGTTTATTAATTTCATCAAAAATCGCATCGCGACAAACAAATATCAGTTGAATACTCGATTAACTGGTTAATCCAACGTTTATAAAAAAAGTAAAAAACACAAAATATATAGGTTAAAACCGATTAACCAGTATTCATTTTTTCAAAGTAATCAGTTATCCGGTACTTCAATTTTTAAGAAACCGATCAACCGGTTACACAGAAATACCGGTTTTTCAACATCACTATTCCTTCAAGTTTTGCCTGCGATTATTATTCTCGTGAACTGCGTACTTCCTTATCACGTAGCCCATCATTATCAAGCAGAGTTGATAAAGCTGAAAGCTGAACGTCTGAAGCCAAAGCCACATAATTTTGTTTTACTTATGCATTAAAAGACACGGGCAAGTGACTGTTCAGTTGTTCTGTGAGTGAAAATCATGTGGACATCCCTGTAGTACAAAGGTTTATTGACGTAGGTTAATTCATACAATATTAACAATCAGAGAGAAATAGTCTCTTTGTCCAAAAGATACAATTTGCCTGATCGTCAGTTTCAACATACATCAAACAGAATAGAACAGCGCCGCAGGGCATGAACCTTTTCCAACCTCCTGTGAGTTTACTTGTTTATACACCAAACAACCAGTAGTTTTGGTAGCTTTTCAAAAAACAACCGGTACAACCGGGTCCGGAGGTGCCCATCATTAATATCAATTCATATCTATCACTTGAATTCCATTTTGTAAAAGCAAACACACAACTGATGTAATCAAACTGAGAAAATAAAAATTTCAGTGGCATGTAATTAATAGGACAGTAATCGTGATTAATATGATCCGCAATACAAAATACAAAGAACAGGAGATCAACGTACAAGGAATTGTTTTGTCTGGTCTAAAGTCTGTGGAATGATTGTGAGCGCTTGGGCAAGAAAAAGAAAAAAAATATATTATTCCATTTATTGAATGATATCTCAGAAAATAATGTTTTGAGCGAAAAATCAAAGAGAAGATAATTTATTGCCCATAAAATTTCCTTCCCCAAGAAGCTAATTTCAAAAAGAAATTCATGGAATTAATCTCGAGTTAGGAGTTATACATATTGGAAAACACAACTTCAACCTGATTCCTTATGGGAAAGAATTCTTTTTGCACACAAAATGGTGGATGCCAATACTCTTGTTGATATGGAGCCCTACTTTTGCTGGGAGGGTCTGTAGTTTCTCATGAGTATACCAGGTCGCCATTTTGGTTTGAAAATTTGACGCTGCCACTTGAATTAATTTAACTTTGAATGACATTTTCTCATAAACTTCAAAAGCTTGAGAGCAGCTGGTAAAATGGGCATCCACCTTTTTTGCAAGTGAACTTGGAGCGGGTTTTTCAATTGTATGTTAAGGCGATATAACTGACTATTGGCGCCATCAGGTAGTTAAATTGTTCTTCAAGTCTGTGTCAAGTGATGATTGTCTGACAAGAATTAACATGAGGTATGAAGCACATGTTAGCATTCTAACTGAGTGCGTCTAAATCAACCGAACAAATTCAATGTATATTTTGTATATTGAGACGTTGACGCATCTCTTTTACCTTTTAGTTTGTAAAACTCATAACAGGGATTTGAGCCAACAGTCAATTAGCTAACAGCGCTTTACTAACTCCCTATTAAAAAAACCGCTCTTAGCTTAAAGGGTCCATGCCAATGCACAGCGGAACAGCCATCTTGTTTCCTAATAAATCAAATGTTGAAAAGGGGTGTAGGGTCTACCTAAAAAACAAAATGGATGTACGTTTTGTATGCTCCCGAGCTCCTTGATAAGATACTAGAAAGAATCAATACGTTTTTTAATTTTACGGTCATCCATCATAGAGAAATATACTCGAAGAGAGTAACGAAACAATACAAGAACCGCACAATATTATAAACAGACCGAGCGCTTTCGACTAAACAGTCATTCTCACGGTATAGAAAGCGACTCTCTATACCGTGAGAATGACTGTTTAGTCGAAAGCGCTCGGTCTGTTTATAATATTGTGCGGTTCTTGTATTGTTTCGTTACTCTCTTCGAGTATATTTCTCTATACTAGAAAGACTAAATTTAGAATACAAAAGTGATCATTTTGTGACCTGCGATGAGAAAAGGATGCTCATTGCCCACCAACAGGAACACCATTTCTCTCTGAGTAGATGTCCAATCAGAGAGAAATGGTGTTCCTGTACCAATAGGCAATGAGCATCCTTTTCTCATCGCAGGTCACAAATATTTCCATGTACACACTTGCTTTAGATAGAAAAACTCATTATTGTATTTTCCTTTTAGCAGACTTTAGCAAATATACTCTAAACAATAATACTGGAAACTCCTATCTAAATAGTAAATATTCAAAATACGTTGAGCGTTTTTGGTCGCGCAACACAGCGTATCTAGCGGTGTGGGGTGAGAAAATTTTGGGTTGTTTGAGTTGACAAACAATGAAAAAAGAGAACTCAATTTGTAGTATGATACTGGCTGAAACGCGCACTGAACAAAAAAAAAAGAGAGAGAGAAGATATTCTTTTTAGCCGGGCTCTGCTGTTTCATTTTCAAAGTCTCCCTCCTATCTTATACCTATATCTCGGAGATCGAGAGTGCAAATTCTTCTAAGGGGTTCTTATTAATATTATAAGTCCCCCTCCTATGATATAGCTTGGCGGCCAGGGCCTACGACGTCACAGTTTGATGACGTCATAGGTCAGTCTCGTGATGTCACAATCCACATTTTTCATATTTCACGTGGCCCATAAAACAGGTTTCCTGCTACCCCTCGTTCAACTCCGTTAAAGAACCACTGAGTTTTTTTGTTCAGCCCGCATTCCAGCCAGTGACATACTATTTATTGAGTTCACTGAATGAAAGTCACTACTACACGCGAACAACATACACAAATATTCATAGTCACAACTCAAGGTTATTAGAATATACGTGTGTACAGGTTGTCAGTTCCATCCTACACTAGTAGTCGCTTGCGACCACAAAACTGAGGAGTTTCTGGTATTATTCTTGAGTTTTAGACTAGGCCTATTTGATTTTAGCATCACTCAAATATCATACTCGCTTTGAAGTACCGTGAGACGAAACTCAAATCAAAATGATGGCCCGGTATAACGGTATAACAGAGCCTCGCTAGTCACTCTTGGCAAGTACCTCTTATTAGATCCAATAGGGCGGTTCGGTTCACCCGTGCAAAACTATATTGCCCTAACTATGTCTAACTTGAAACAAAAATCAACGAAGAGTTGATCATCCGTTTTCTGACTCGAAAAAATAATTCGTTTGGTGTTTGAAGACGTGTCAACATACCGGTAAAAAGCATTATTTCGATGAATGATGAAAATTCTGATTGAGATAGAATTTAATTCAGACTTATTCTATGAAGACGAATACACAGTACATCCAAACATCAATAATTTTTCAAGACGTTTCCACACTGTCATAAGGATGATTGGTTTACAAGGGAGGAAGTTTTGGTTGGGCCTAAAGCGAGTAAGACTTTAATCGAGTTGATACGTATTCGCGGATAAAGGTCCCACTCAAAGCACTACTTGTTCTTTGAAAAAAATAATCATGGTGTTTTCTACCGTAAAACAACATACTAATAGGCCTAAAATCGTATTTTCACCATTTCAAATTGTTATTCATGAAAAATGGAGAGAACAAAACTTGTTGCCCTTTCAATCTCCTTACAGATGAACGTCACTTTTTCGCAAGCTTCCTCAAAATGCCGCCATACTGAATGCAGAAGGCACCTCCTTATTTGTCTTTATTCGCGAATATTGAAAATTTGAAAAATAATTACAGTAAAACTTGTGTAATCCGAAACGTGTATAACACGAAAACTTGCTCAAGACGAAAATATTTCAAAGTCCCGGCAGCTCTTATGGGGTTTAAACACAAAATATTTTGTATAAATCGAAATCTGTCCAACGCAAAAACGAAATGTAAAATGGCAAGTTCGAACGTGTATAAGGCGAAATTACAGATCTGAGACAGTTGCAAAATGTTTCAAAAAAGCTGGCTTCAATACGCGACCTACACTACATGACATCCAAGATGAAGCATCCGAAAGTTTGGCTTCTATAGCTTTGTTACTCGACCAGAACAATATTATCGCAGTTGCTGAGGATTATGTGACAATTGTTGAAGCTGTTGATACCGACGCTAATATTGAGTCAGCAGTTGACTGCATAATGCAGAAAGAAGAAGGAAGCAACGATGAGGATCAGAATGACGACGAGGATGGAGATGATGAGGAAGATGAAGGAAAAATTACTAATGCTCGATAAGCTCCCTCCGTCGCGAATTATTTGGCCCGTTTTGCTGCAAGTTCAAGTTGTAGTGACCTCCTCTCCCTTCATTAGCAAGTAAAAAATAATTTAGAAAATTCGATTGCCGCAGAAAAAAGTCGTCAAATGACTTTAGATGAAATGTGGCACTATTAGCTAATTTTAATTTGTACATAATGTACTCAACTCTTTTTACACACCCTAGTATAATCAATACATACAATGTGGTGGGAATACATTTTCAAAAATTCTTTCTTTGCGTAAAACGAAAATTTTTCGTCTTGGACAAGTTTTGTATAAGGCGAAAACTTGCGTAAAACGAAAAAATGTTTAGGTCCCCTCGCATTTCGGCTTACACAAGTTTTACTGTACTAATGTAATAATGAGGCATTGAAATAATTACTCATAGGATAATTCAAATATTCTTTATATTACGAAGTGATTTGTCACAACTTTCCTCCAAACACGAGATTTACAAGTTATTGTCAAGAATCACACAGAGGATTAAGTATACGAATAAATCTGACTCACTTTATTCTATAATTACAGAAAACTAGAGCGGAGAATAAAAAAAATCTTACCCAATTTGGAAACCAAAATTAAATTCCTAAATTGTGAAAAAAGCAAATTTCATGTAACTGTTCCGAATGATAGGTAGAAAGGAAAATTATTTTTACACTTTCTATTTGATTTAATGTAAGATGAAAAGAGAAATTCAAAGATACTCGTAGATAAAAATTAGTATTTATTGTCTGAACAGTTCATGAAAAGTCCAGGAGATGAATTATATTTAAAGCGCTATGAATTTATGTTTTTTAGTAAAAGTACATTTTGAATTACGTTCAACTGAACTGATGTCGTAAAGAACGATAAACGTGAAGTGTAAAAATCGATATTTTCGATCCAGAATCGAAGAAAAAAGATGGGAAGAATTTTCCTATAGGTATCGTTAAAATATAAAAAATATTCGCAAGAATATACAAATCGAGTTTGATCACAGACAAAATAAGTTCAAATAATGATATCCTTAGACCCTGAAACGTTTGCAGTTGTAAAAATTGGCGAAGTTGTTGTAAGATATTGCAGTAGAGTAGGTACTCATATATGTTCTGGCTACTATAATCGAAAGTAATTGCTAAAACACATGTGATTCGTGTGCTCACACAGGTAACCATGAAATAAATTGTAACGGGATTGTATCTTAGTTTATTTCCGCTTATATAACCTAGCTATTCAATCAGAACCGAATACAGTGATAGATTACTTCCATTAAATATAATATGAAAAATATTTATTAACGTTTCAGATATTGGTTTAATCGTGCATTTATTATCCGAAATACGAATAGTGACCGTTGACCTCTGCCGTGTTCCGAAAACCACTTCACGAAGGCACGAAGGACAAACGATTCTGGATTATGGAATGCATACCCAAAGTCGGATTGAACTTATTCCTCACTTCGACGACTAAATATGCAAGTTTTCCAATTAGAATCTTGTGCGGAGAAAAGCGACATCGAACTGGGAAGTATCCCACATCAGGAATTAATAGTTATTGAGGTAAAGATGATACTCAGATTGCGTTTCCAAAAAGTCTATGCCATGAGTACGAACACCATCGGTAAATTTGACAAAGAGGTATTCGTAGGAAAATTAGAAAAGGAATTCCGAAAATCTAGCGATTCCGGCTCTGCACAAATGATTTCCAAGCGCTACTTGAATACAGTCAACTGTGAACCTCATATAAACGTATTTTAACTGGTATATCTGTAAGACTCCTTGTTGTTGTACTATCGTATGCTCATACTATCTACGGTACGTGACCTGTGACTCGTCCCTACCTGTTAGTTATTTAATTCGCTTCTCTACTCCTTTCTCGGCTCATCCCGTTTTTCCTTTGGTTTGATAATTCTCGTTACGTTCACTGATTCAGACGTTCGTCACTATATTTTTGCCCATCGATACTGTATTCACTCCATTGGGTAATACAAATTTTTCTCTTTCATGAACAGTTTTTGAATATTTGATAACTAAAGAAGCTTATCGTGAACGATTTTAATTGCAGTTGGCAACACCTAAACGTGAAAGAAACGCCGGCACCTCATTCCGAGACATCGGGAGCAGACATTGAGGAATACTTAGCATCTGAATCGTAAAGACCTTCGTCTAATATTTGGTTGTTCAGTGATTGTGTCTCTAAAAGTGATCAGACGTATGTTAAGAAGATGGAAGGAAACATGTAATAATTATGGTCTAGTAAAACAATGCTCACTCCTGTATTATATTAGCGACTTTGTTATTGAATTCCTTCTTAATAAATCGGCATTCAATAGAGACGTTAAGGTTTTTTATTTCGATCATCTTATATATCTATGTTATTTTGTCAAGAGCACTTATGTAAGGGAGTACAAGAATGGGAGAAAAGTACTGGAACACGGGTAACAGTATATCCACGACCCGTTGGAGATCCGCAGTACTTTTTTCCAAATTAAGAGGAAATTAGAGATACATTGTCGGCACGATAATTTATTTTTATTAGTGCAAAAGTTGAAAAAGTGATATAACTCACGAATTTGTTTTTTTACGTAAAATTTTGATTCTGTAAAGTACATATCAGACATAGTTTTTTAATCATTGTATTTTTCTTTTTAGACATTTTTAATTTCCTCCTTGTCTTCTTCCGTGGACATTTTCTATTATCATATCATACATAATTATTCGTATAATACCTGTCGCAATTTCATTTTCTTCAGAATTTATTGCAACCATAATATTTTGATTCCGCTTTTCAACCTACTAATATAAGAAAATCATCCCAAGTTATAAGTGATTCTGCAGGAATTCTCCTTTGACTCTTGCTTTTTCTCAAAGTAATATTTATATACTAATGTTGGTATTGGGAGAAATTCTCTACGAGTTCCCTTCTGACTTCAAACTTCAAAAATAGTAATCAGAATGGGACATGGGACAGAATATTTCATCAAATACCAAGTTATCTTCCTGTTCTCTTTTTACATAACTCGTAGGGAACATTAATATATATTACAATATTAATTAGAACAGGGGCGGATTTACGCGAGGGGGGGGGGGGCGTGCGAACGTCCCCCCCCCCAAAAAAAAACCTCCAAAAAAGACTAAAATTGTTCAATTTGACTAAAATTTTTGAACAATGGAAGTTCCCCCCCAAAATATAGCCGTAAATCCGCCTCTGTTAAAAGTTAATCTTTGATGGGTGAAAACGTCGTGAAAATTCTATTCCAAATTCTTTCGAATACATATGATTTTAAGAAAAAGCACGGAAAATTCCAAAGTGCGCCAGAACATACATGAGTACTCTACTTATTGCGCTCCTTTTCTAGAACACACTAGTAGAGAGTTCATAAAATCTCTTTTAGTTTTGATAAAACACTTAGGCAAGTAATCAAGTTTCTATTGTATGAAATATGACGCGAAAAACAGATAGAGGTTCGCTGGCAGCGATCCTGGAGATGAAAAAATTCAAATATTAAGAAATGAAAAAAAATGATGTCGATTTTTATCATTGTTCATTTCTATAACAAATGATAGTCGAAATTTTGTTCCGTTTTTACTTCCAAAAATTGGCGTTCCTAGTTCCGAGTGTGGACTATATTGTAAAACTACTAAAAAATGGTGAACAGAAATGAAAGAACTTGAGCAATCTTTTCGAATATTTATTCCAAAAATTACTCATATTGTAGCGTACTCATTGAGCAATTCTGTAAATGTACGTTTGCTGCACTCGCTTCGTTGGCTCTGATTTCCTCGCAATCCTGCGCTGCAATGTAAACAACCATTTTCTTACTATCATTAATTTTTTCATCATTATCATCCAAACTTTATACGAAGCAGAACCTAATATTATTAAGATGACATAATGCAGATTAGGACCAATGTGATAAAGTAGAACATTTTTCATAATCAATACTCAAAAGAGCAAATCATCAGTATCATGATACGGTTTTGCGGAGAATGTACAATCACAACCTTCCCAAATATTTGCTAAGGTAACCTCGGAAGCGTTTTCCGAGCGAAGTAAAGGATATCTTCTAAAAAATACTTTACACCAAGTATGGTACGAAATATGTACGGTTGGGTGCTTAGTGCCAATTTTGGTAACAAGTCGTCAGCTTCAGAAAATATTATCATATTTCTTCACGATGATCAAATCAAGAAATATGTCTTATATAATACGGTTCGAAACGGAGTGACTTGATTCAGTTGATTCGCACCTAACGCGTTTCCTATGCTCACTTCAAAAGTCTCATTTGCTCGTCTTTAAGCCTGCACTTTTGTTTTTTTTTTGGATCTTACATAACAATACGATCATTCATCTTATAACAGTGCAGAGGATGAAAAAGGATCTTTGTTGAAGGAAGAACGAAGAGACAGCAAAGATAACTCATGTAGGAACGACTGCCATAACACGTCGTGAATAGAAAATAAAAAATATTTGAAAGAAAATAGCTTACTGAAACAACTTAATACTAATATCGATGAAAAGTCAAACGTTCAAGTTGTCCTTTTTATTCTGAATTGGCGGTCTACAGATTTCATACTCAATTTGGTACCTCTTCCAGACACATAATATTTTATTTGAAGGACATTTTGCGCCTGAAAATAACATATCAGATATGAGAAATGTTTGATAGAATAGAAGAAAGAACACTGAGCAATAATTCTGGAGTGTAATAAGTAAACCTTTTTTTGTGAGCAGATAAAGATTCCTGACCACTATCACTATCACTTTCTTCGCTAGAAGACGATGATGCAGCGGATGAATCACTGGACGAACTACTAGACGATGAACAACTCGAACTGTCAGATGCAACTCCCGTATCTTGTCTCAGATCGACAGAATCCGCAATTTTGGCTAGTTCTGGTTTTTCTTTCTAAAAAAAAAAAATTCAAAATATATACGTGAATTTTCCGATCATACGCCAACTCTTTATATTTTTTTGCTCTTAAACGGAACGAATCAGAGTAAATACACTGTGTGTGCGATGGTAAGTATTATGCTATAAAATGAAGCCCTTCTATCACAATCGCTTACTTTTAATCGTTGGTACCATTTTTTTGATAATTTAGGTCGACCTCTAATAGTTTTATGCCAGACAATAGGAAAATTAGTTCGACTACAGAAATTTTGAGTGATAGCGATTGTCAAGTCTAAATTCAACACAACATGCCACCAGCCTCCGGGTACAAATACAGTTTCGCCAGGTCCTTGGAGAACTTCGATCTAAAATGGACGAAATTTTCAATTCTCATCACTAAAAACAGTTGGATTATCTTGAGCGCATAATCAACCTACGGGCTGGCAATTGTTTGGCCAAGTTGGTAATTTCGTTCGCGGGTATATAACTTTGAACCAAGTAATGGCCTCGTCACGTTGTTTACCGCCTTCAGCAGATGTGACTTTAATCAGTTCTTTCGGCGTATGAGTGGGAAACATACACCACCTGCAACAATAAGTCAACCGACCTTGCGATAAAAATACTCTTTCCTGAGTTTGATTAAACGTGTTAAAGATATTACCTTTTATGTCCGGAAACCAAAGTGTTCCAGGCGCTCGTGCCTAAGGGATCTATGTGGATCCCGGTACCCGATCGTGCGGGACCCATTACAAACCATCTGTATGGAGGTCGGCGAGCCTCTCCCGCATATTTGAATAAATCATCTTGAAAATAAATGGGTATTTCATAATCTGATAACAATTTTTTACGTCTAGGGTGCTGAAATTTTCAATAAAGTGGATTCAGAAAATCGATACATTGTGGAGAGTGAAGGAATTGAGATGGTTTGAGGTTTACATACCTCTCCAAAATTACTATCAAAAATGTACAACGGACTATCATCTTTGTTATTCATCATGTAATTTATGTAATACTTCATTTTCATTTTTACACTATAACCGTCATTATCTTCACCACATTTAAATTTCTGATTGCGGTACTTTTTGTGGAGCTTCTGCAACGAACTCATCTAAGGTAATTGATTTTAAATTCAGAAATTTTATACCAATTTACAAAACTCACTGGAATGGTCCACTTATTCACAGCTTTCCAAGTTTCAGTAATACCAGTTATCACCACAGGTTTATAGGGTTGCTCGTAGAGTTCGATGAAATTTTGAGGAGACACCTCTTTGACGGATATCCTACCGGTATTATCTTCAAAATTTTCGAATTCATCGAAACAGTCGGCATACTTCAACTGAGACCAACCGTCTCTATCTAATTCTACAAAATAAAATTGGTCATTAGTCGATTCCACGTTAAGACGAAAACATTATAGAAAATTTCGTTCAACTTACCGGGACGAGCTTTTTTTTTTGTCTCTCGAATGCGTTTCCTACAACGATGATCATTCTCAATGTTTTTACATATATTCTCCATCGTTCAGAACAATTATTAACGGGCTTGCACTTGTCTTGAATATAAACGTGATTGATATAGTTCGAACAAACATACGCAGGTTCTAATGATGATTTAGAATTATAAAGAAGCAGAAATCAATCAGCAACTTAATTGATCTGTAAACAGCTTCAGCATTCTACAGCGAAGCCCAATTCACATTTTGACCGTTCAGATAATGATTATGAAAAATCGAGGAGTTCTACATCATTATTGTTTTTCTTCACGCAAATGAATGTAGATGTAGTTGAATCTCAGGATACGGCTCCGTAATTACCAAGTTTTCAATAACTTGATCTCTCAAATGATATTCACCGGAAATGAACAGAAGTTACTGAGATCAGAAACCGGAACAGGTTCGCAAATTTCAAACCAAAAATATGTTTATAACGTAAAAAGACAGAATCCTGGGAAATTCGAATATTGAATTGTAACTGTAGCCCAGAAATTACCAGAATTAATCGCAGGAAGACTGACACTGACTGAGCAATGAGTGAGCTACTATTGCTGATAACAGTGAACTCAATTTGTAGTTGTAGTAGTATGACACTGCCTGGAATTCGGGCCGTACATCCGTCAGAGAGCGTGACCATCGAGTCGAAGTTATCAAAAGACGGAAGGTGAACCATTGAATATTGAATGGACTGTGTTTTTGTGACGTCACAACTATCGATATCATGGATGAAAAGATCGATTTTGTCCATTTAGCATTTTGCTCCCATAAGAAATACTTGTGGAGCAGAGATCACTACGCTACCAATTGAATATAAAAAATGATACGGTCAAGAGATTTTTTTTACAAGTAGCAAGAATTTGAAATATCAACTTTTCTGTAAATTTTAACCACGGTATAAGATGAAGAGGTAATGACACAACGCTAAAATCGTGTCCGCAGTTTTGAAGTTGTACGTACAAACTTCCGCTAGGTTTGCAGCGAACACTCGGGCTGTTTCCCTGTTCCTTCTACACCCCACCTGCGCCGAGACGTTACCGTTGGTACCCTAGTATTGATGAAATTTCCAAGGATTATAAAAAATCCAAGAATTTAC
Organism: Aspidiotus rigidus; assembly: GCA_035079385.1. NCBI lineage: Eukaryota > Metazoa > Arthropoda > Insecta > Hemiptera > Diaspididae > Aspidiotus > Aspidiotus rigidus. Next base: position 1,207,052 of record JAVHKY010000043.1, on the reverse strand, counting down.
TTAGAAGGGTGATTCTTCAAAATTTTATAGAGTAGATTAAATGGTATTTTTATGCCAAATATGAAATGCATCGGCTGATTCCTGATCCTGCAATAAATTTTTGAAAGTAGCGGCGTTCCCATAAGACTCTGTACATTACCCATCACTTTCATCACGAGCGCTGCGCTCGGGATGTTCAGAACTACTTCAAAATCACGGACAGCGTTTACCACAGTCAGAATACGTTCGTGTCACTACCTCTTCATCTTATACCGTGATTTTAACATCTCATAATAAATTAATACCATGGTCATCTTTGCTCCGCATGTATTTCTTATGGGAGCAAAATGCCGAATGGACAAATTTTCAGCAGAATAGGTACTTCTGCCAGAAATAGCTCACTCACACTTATGCATCTTGCACTCACACTCATGTTGCGTTATCACAAATAACACAGTCCATTGAACACGGGGGGGGGGGAAATCTTCAAATCAGAATTTTTCAAAAATGGCTCGTTGAAAATGATTTCTTTTTGTACTATATAATAATCAGATCCTCTAAAATATGAGACGAAAACCACCAAACCTTTACGCTTTATTTTCATGTGAAACTTTGAGAAAAAGTGTTTGAGCTGATGTCCATAATAGCCTCCCACTGTTCATAATAGCCTCAGTTGATGGTACTTACCTACCAAAATGTTTTATTTAAAAAAATGCTTATTCATTCTCAAATTGAATTACATTTCGTCGCACAAAAATATTCATACTTGTAATGTTTGAATACAATTTTCTCAATGACAGTAGGTAGGCTAATACATTATTATTATTAGTCACCTGCAGGGATGTAGATAAAGTTTATCAGGGGTGGTAAGCCGTTTGGAAATGCTAACGGATTGGCTAAAAACTAATGACCTTGAGTAGAAAAGCTAACGGAAAGTCTAACAGCTAACTGCGTGCGAAAAGCTAGCTAACGGCTAAAAACTAAAAGCTAACGAAAAATCAGAAATTTTTGATTTCTGGTATAAATTCTTGAAAATAGGCTTATCATCTGAACATGTTCAAGGGTTTTTTTGCGTAGAACGCAAATCTGCTTTTAGAATTGCGCTCTCTCTCCTGAAACAAGAAGAACGTCATTAATTGAAATTATTTCCGACTGGATTGCAAGTTTTGAAGTTACAAATTTGTTTTGCAAGTTTGTCTAGAATTATTAATTTTTTTGTTGCGATTATTTGTTTCATAGACTAGACAACGCGTCCAGATTGAAAATGTAAAAAGTAGAAAATCAGCAAACTGCTGCAGTGCTGCAAGCTGAATGAAAGAAATCAGCAAAAAGCAAAACAGCGCACGGCCGCACGCTGTCTACCTAGTGGCTAGTAGTACCTACCACATCGCCATGACGCCATTAATAATTAGTTTTGGGGAAATGGCATTATTTCCCGAGAGTAAAGAATACTATTTCTCCAAAACTCCTTCTGAGTTGCGCTCGGAATTGACCCTTTGCTTTTAATGCGGTCTCAATTTTTTTCTATTAGCTTTTCATTTTAGCAATTCAACAACAGCTAACGGATAAGCTAATGTTTACATCCTTCTCGAACAGATAGCTAACAGCTAGCTAATTTTGGTCCAAAATTGCTGGGCTAACGGCTAAAAGCTAAGGCTAACGGATAAGCTTACCACCCCTGAAGTTTATTACTAAAAAAATTCAATTTCATTCTTCATCTTCAATTATATCGTCGTAGGTTATGATTAGGTATCATAGATTTGCTTCATTATTATTGTTTGCACAAATAATTCAAGATTGCATTACAGTTTAGTGCTACACTGAATTTATAACATATTCAGGGCAGTCAGGACTACACTCAACTTGTTCTATTGCTCAATCCTCAAATCTGAAATGAATAACATACCTACTCGATATTTCAATTTGTTATCTTCCTTCAGGTGCGCCGATTCAATCTCATCTTCGCTCAGGGATTAAATTAGCGTTCAGTGCCCACTTCAATTATGCCTTTGGTATTGCTCAAGTTAATTCCTTAATTTGAAATATTTCTTCTATAGTCCATCATCAGTAAAATCATCAAAGATTGTAAGAATAACTTCATCAGTCTTCGCTCAAAATATTTATAATCGCTGAGTCAATATTCAATTGACACTTGTTTCAAAATACTTGGTAGCGTTAATTCTTCCGCGTTCTTTGCTCTCTTATTTGCACCATTCAACTTTCAGGAACATAATTTCCTTCTCAATCAGCTGATGTGAATTTATTTCTTCTATCAGTAGACGGTCATTAATAAATCAAAAGTTTGTTCATAACATCAACCACTTCATTCTCGCACATTCTGAATGAATGTACCTGTTGCACCCACATCAAACATTTTTTTTTTGTTATATTATTTAGGTCACTATGCATTACTTCTTCGCACCAATCATCACACACATTGCGCCATTCATCAATCGTCTGTCGCCATCTCCAAGAATTTTCGTGATATTTGTCTTTCTTTTTCTCAAGAGGGTTTACATCAATAGGCTGTATCAGTCTGATTAATTTCTAATATTACTACATTTTCTATCGTCATACTTTCCTAATTTGTCATCATTCACAGAAACAATTCATTTCCTCAATCCAACAATGTTCCTCACTTCTATTGTAGTTAGATTTTGCTTTATTATCATATCGCTAATTAATATAGGTAATTATCATGTCCACAATATTTAATTTGTTTACCTAAATTCATCAAATTCAATACTAGGTACTATTAGAATTGATAGAATTTTCCCACTTCTACATTCTTAGCTGGAATTTTAGATCGTTGTCGCGCTTCATATGAAAAATGTATTTACTTACGGTATGGTTCAAGCTCATACCATATGTACCTACCAAGCCATCAACATTAAGTAAGTCTTTTACCTTTCAAGTTACAGTCACTTAAAATGAATTTTGCTCAAAATCACAGCTCAAATTCCATCGTCATCAAACTTACTTTGCAAAGATCATGTACTCAAGTAACATTAACGTAATCTTTGTAAAATCAAATCATTTACTCATCTCCATCATGCTCTGAAGACATCGCACATTGTTGTGACTACTCCATATTATCTTCTACTAATTACATAACTTTGCCCTATAGTGATTTCACTTCGCCGCCAATCACTTTTTCTTCGTTATTTTCACAGAATATTTTTCAACTACTTACATCAGCTTCGCTCTAATCGTGTCTACTGTCTACATAATAACTAATTGTCGCACAGAGTCCGACCGCATGGCTGTACTTCGCAGTCTCCTATCCTTAGGCAATGGTACCATGTCGGAATATCCATCATTTGGTCACTTCTAAATGAATCGAGAAAGCTTTATCGCATTATGACTTCTTTATTCAGAAACTTTATGTACAAAACTAAACACACTGCGTATTAGAAATCTGTCTTGCATTCACAGGAAACATACAATAATATTACTCATGATTACATCAACAAACAGTCACAATGACCAGGGCTTCGGATTTTATGCTTTATACTCCGTTCACGTTAAGGAAGGATAGAAATATGACCTTGAGAACGGAACGGTAGATTAAAATTACCCGGAGCGTTCCGTTCTCGAGGTCATATTTCTATCCTTCCTTAACGTGAACGGAGTATAGCATATTTTTCTGTGGCATCTTAAATGACATCATTTTGAAAGATCTCTAAGATTCATAAAATTTCCTGTCAAATGAGTCCTATTTGAAAAAGCATATTTGGCATATTTTTGGTAGTTTGAGCATATTTCAGTATATCGGGGCATTTTTTAGCATATTTCAGCAACGTTTCCATAAATTTGCCTAAAATCGCAACCACGCAAAATTCGAATTTTGTGCATTTGCAGAAATCAGCAAACCAGCGTTCAATTTGAATACGCGCTGACGAGAACAAAATGTAATGTAAATATTTCCAAAACAACAGAAATCATCATCATTTTCTAGTTGATTTTAGGTGAATTTCAAAAAACAATGTACACCATTTGATAGAATTGTATTTCTTCTGTAGAATGGGACTCATGTTGAAAGAGCATATTTTAGCATATTTCAGCAAAAACAAGAAATTTTCAGCATATGTTAGATGTTGCAGGAGCATATAATCTGCTCATATTTAGCTATTTTTTGAAGCATAAAATTCGAAGCCCAGCAGAGAGGCTGAGTGCAGCATGCTTGCCAACCTTCACAAAATATAGTTAAAATGTCAAACAGGTTGTGCATTACAAAACCATAATTTCAACACCCGGCCATTAATTTTGCGGGAATGGGAATCTCATTGGGAATTCCCAGTCGATTCACATTCTACCTTGTTTTCTCATTATTTCGAGCCAACTACCTTTCTTTTTCATTTGGTAGGAGTAGAATGGCGATAATTTTAACAAATTAGTTTTAAACATTGTTTAGAACATAATTCAAAACACTAGTGAAAAAAAAATCAGCAAAAATAAAAATTTTTATTTTAAAAAAATATGTTTTTTCCTCATAAAATATGGTTTTTCATAATCGGGAATACACCCAGGGATGGAAAGCGGTTTGCAAACAGCTTAGACTTTGACTTAGGTTTATAACTTAAGTTGTTCCATGAATTCAAAAACCTTAGCTTTCGGCTTTTGGCTCACTTCAACAGCTTAGCGGCAAACAGCTTAGAGCTTAATTAATTTTTTTCCCTTCAAAATGAAATCAACTAATCAATCGCATTCACACTTGACCACAGTCGTCACGGAAAATCGTCTATTACACAATCATCACCCTCAAGTGTAGCGTGGAGAGTGACGCTCCTAGCGGATCCCTTACAGGCGAATTTCTCAAGAAGTAGGCCTAATCAGTAATCAATCACCAATCAAATCTCATTATTTCTCCATTTATGTTCTGATGCAATTTGGGTTGTTCATGGCCGTCTCTAGTATCAGGCCGGATTATTAAATCTGGCAACGTCGCGGTGACGAAAAATGCGGGGCCGAGTTTTATACAGACTCTTATGGAAAAATATTTGGAAAAACACGTTAATCATTAATTTGCGAACAGTATTTGATTACGCGGGGAAAAAGTTCATAAATATATTATGGAAAGAGTAAACAATTCTCGATTTTTTGAACTTGGTCTCATTAAGATCAATCAACTCGCGTCGTAAATGATCAATCTTAACGAGACCAAGCTGAAAATATCAAAAAACATTGGCGCTTCAAATGACGTTCTCTGCATTTTTTTCAAAAACTTCATATTTGTGTAAAATCAAGTTTTCCAATGTTATCCCATAAGATACTACACAAATTTCAGCCCCATACAACGTTGTCGAGTTTCGAATATTTCGGCCTGATACTAGAGACGGCCATGGGTTGTTGGTAGCGGTGGCACGCTACCGTTATCGCCTCTCTATAGATGTATTTATGGGAAATTTTCGATTCAACTATTTGTTAACTAGTGTTGAAATATCTCGAGAGCAAAAGCTTTAGTTAAGAAATTGAAGAGAATAAATTTGAATCATCATTGAATAATTTTTCAGATGGAACCATTTTCATTTTGGTCCAAACACTTTTGGAAAATGATCACTTCTATAGTAAATAGTTTTTTTTTTTTCACATCATTGAAATTGTAGAGTGCGACTCTTTCGCGCTTGCACTCCAAATCTGTTATCGACAAACAGAATGGAAAAGTACTTTCCGCACGTGGACGGTGGTATCAATGGCGGAATTGGTTACTTACCAACACTGATACGTACAATGCTTTAGTGCAAGTTGGGAGGAAAGGTTCTGTACTTTTTGTTTTTGCATTGGCAGCACTGTCACCTTAGACCATATAGTACATAGACCGCTAATAATGATAAGAAGCTTGTCGGAACATAGGAGACTCTGTAAGTCGGTAAGGTCTCACGGCGTTAATGTGAGCGGGCGTGGTATTGCTCACATCCCCTTACGTCGCATGCACCGAACCATCCATACCAAACCTTTCCGACTTACAGCCAACCTCCTGTCGCATGCACTGAATCATCCATACCAAACAACTTACAGCCAACCTCCTATGTTCCGACAACTGATAACGTCATTTACATATACTATAGGGCTTTTCCATGTAGGCGCATTGCATACGTATTCTCCTACATGTTATCGAAATGGTAGTATTTTTAACATTCTTATGGGTGTCGCTGGGTTGCATACTCATTTTCATTGTGAAGTAGTTTGCTATAAGAGCAATGTTGGAAATACTACCATTTTGATAACACGTAGGAGAATACGTATGCAATGCGTCGACATAGAAAAGCTATTATGGTCTAAGACCGTCACGCTAGTATACCGTCGGCCTAGTTCCAAACTATTGTAACTCCGTTTTTTATCAATTTGCAGATTTTTGCATTTTTGTATTGTTTACAGTGTAAGCAATACAAAAAGCAAAAATCTGCAAATTGATAAAAAACGGAGTTACAATGGTTTGGAACTAGGCCGACGATACACGACTCAACGACTGTAGTCGCCTATAAAAAGATCTATAATTAAATTTCATGTCCTATGATGTAAGGCTACAGCGGTCGAGTGGTAAGAGTAGTGGCTTCACGCGCAGGTTAGGCAAGTTCGAATCCCAGCGATGACGGATAGGATCAAACAGCACAAAATCAGACTGAAGTACAAATAATATAACAAGAGGGTGAATGGCAGATGCTGGTAGAAGTGGGGACACACACCGCACTGAGCTGGAAAAGTACTTTCCAGCCCAGCGACGATTTTTTTTCATCAAGCCTAAAAGATGCGCTTTTCACTACACTGTTGAAATTATGGTACCACTGTACCACCTCTCAACTCTTGCTCTCATCAGTGTTACCACTAATTAAGTATGACTGATGAATGGTACATAAAACTGAGACAATAGAGTAAGCTGTTCCATCTTTTTCTTGGAATTCTTCTATTTAAAATATCATATATTATTGCATCATAATAATGTGCTCTTCACTCACTCGAATAAAGAATGATCAGCCATGAGGTTCGACTTTTTTATTCTCGCCAGAAAAACAACAAAAACCTCCGCGGAAACACAGCCTTTCCAACCATCTTGCATTGAAAGAATTCTCCCACTCTCACCAGTACTCTCCCCTCTATCACTCTGTCGCTCTTCCTTGTGCTTCTATCATTCTTCTCTTGCATCTCATTATTATGGAGTCGCTGGGTTTTGAACCACCATGAGTTCTCGTTTTGGAAGCATGCACTCTACCACTACTCGTTCCTATACACGACAGGTTTGGTAAGTAACCGATCACCGGCTGCGCCTGTCGTGTAATCCACTATTTCCTAGTGCAATACAAAAACGTGGGCGGAAAGTACCTGTTTTCCACTCATGTTTTGTGTTACTTTCCACGCACGTTTTTAACTTACGCTGCAAACGTCTGTTTTCCTTGTACAAAAAATTGTTGGTATGACTCGTTTTCCGTGCTTTATACCATTAAAGAAGAATAATGGCTAATTTTGCGACGCAATTTGAAATCCTTAATTGTCTTGTGTGAATAACTTTTTCAGACTTTCTACTCAATACTTTAATTTCATGAATACAAGTATAGTTTGTCCAGCTTGAATTTTCATATTGTATGGAAACTCATTAGTTTGGTTTTCTGCTTGTTTCAATATATTTATTCTAGAGAAAAAAAAATTGAAATTTCTATTGGATAAAAATACATTCTCTGTCGAGTAATACGTCATTATTTTATGATCCATATGCGATTTTTTGCGCATTCATTGTATGTAATCGGAGTTTATCATATCGAAACTCATTATTGGGATGTTAACCCAAGTTGCGTAAGTTGGTAGCCGTGCTCGAACATGTGGGGGATAATTTTAACGTACCATGCTTCATGATGGGGAATTTGCAATTTTCAAATACGATTTAAATCATTACTATTCGTAATATCAAAAAATTATATCCTATAAATCGTTTAAACACTTCAAGAGAATCGATAACTGAAAGAAGTAATTCTAATAGTGAAGTATTGAGTCATCTACGACTAATTGAAAATCTCGTTAATTCTTATGGCCGAATACATTGAACGTAAAATCGTCACCCAGAAATTCAAGCGAGTGCGGCGAGAGAGGAAGGCGATTCTAGCGCTACCAAACATAGGTTAACATCCCAATAGGCCACGAGTAGTTCTAAGCACGGTACATTGTAGAGATATTGACACGGCGCAAAATTTCTGTAGCACGAACTGTGTTAATTCATACGGAATCCAGCTACGCTCGCAGCGATCGTTTGAATACCTTCCACACCCCACCTGTGTCGGAACCTTACCGGAGGTACCCAATATTGACGAAATTTTCGTGGGTTGTAAAAGATGAAGAAATTCACCTAAGAAGATAATTTTTTTTAAATAAGTAGAGCATAGTGAGTTGTCTATTTGTATCCAGTTTCAGATTTTTAGGTTGATACCTGATTCCTCTACGAATTTTTAAAAATTGATGAATTTACATTACGTAGTATTCATGTAGTTTTCCTGCTTAGTAATACCTTGCAACGCTCCTAGCGTAGATTATACCAACTGACACAACTCATGCGACGTCTGATAATTATTATGTTTGTGTCAATACCATTCGGACCCTACAACCGCTAGGTTCGCTGTAGTCGCGAAAATGGAACCGGGATAAAGGAAAAAATGCATTTGTCTTAATGTAATTTCAATTTGAAATATCTTTGGAAAGAAGCAATTTTTTGAAAAAATTGAAAGAACTAAATTTGCTGATCATAAAATTTCCTTTCAAATGAAATTATCAGTTTTGAAATACATTGAAATTTTATGAAAACAGTTACTACCCGCTCACCTGGATACCCGCAATGTCTATTATGTACCCGGTTGCGTTATCAGCGAAGCTAGCGCTGTTGGGCCCGAATTACCTCTATAATGTACCGTGGTTCCAAGGAATCCATGTGATTGAATGATTGATTGCGAAGCTTGATGGTGGTACAGCAAGTTAGAAGCGGGAAAGAGAATTTTGCATAAACATTCCGAATACCGGTTTCCCAGGCTTTGCCTCACAGATGGTATAAAAGTTACCGCAAACTGCCAGTGCAGTTTGTGGTCAGCAGAGAGATCCACGAATTTACTTGTGTACGTTCGGTAATTTTGGATCCCAATTAATATTGTTCTCAGTTTCAACCAATAATCCGTTTTAATGTCAAACATTATAAAATTTGCGAAAAGACAGATAAATCAATATTCTAGGTACATAATGAAAGAGAAGACAAGAAAGAAAGCTCGATTTCAATCCAATAAACTAAGAAATATTATCATCACATCAGTAAATTTCTTCACAAAAGCGGACAATTTTACACGATAAATTAGCATTTTAGGGTTAGCTAAATATGATAGCACTCGAAGGACGGTTGAAAACTCGATAACGAATGAATTGCGATGGCATTTGAAATGGTATTCAAGATAGGCCAAAAACTTTCAACGCATTCAATGTGGTGGCCAAGCCGACTTCTTCTGCTGGCTTGTTCAGCAGTCCAGCAATCATTTCAACGATTATTGGTAAGCTGCACGGTTCGTTTCTTTGAAAAGTACAATACCTTTCCAAAAATTTGATGGATCTGATCGATCGAGAAGTTCTTTATGTATTGAATTGTTTAAATTATTTTGCTCTCTCATACAGCGAATAACGATTGATTAACTAAAAACTGACCTTTCGGTAAAATGACTTTTTACGTTCGATGAAAGTTTTGAAGAGCGCGCATTTGGATAAAGAAACGGAGAATCTGTTTCCACGAGTAATTTATTCAATGGAAGCGTTTTACTTTCGATTAGTTTTTGAATTCCGTTACCCGAATTATCTTTACATAAGAAGCCTGTAAACAGTACAACGGAAGAAAAAATAAATGTGCGAACTGAAGCGTCATCTGTTCTCATGAAGGAAATAAAATGCAATGATTATTTTGACACTCTGTAAAATAAAGTACCTCACCTTGTTCAAAAAATGAATGGTTATACTTAAAAGAGGTAAGTAGTAAAGAAAGTTTTGTAAGTTATTACCTTACTTTTTACCCCTCTTCTGACTTCAATAAAAAGCTTTGAATATTTTTTCGATATAAATAATATGATTCAAGAAATTAGGTATAGTTCAAACACGTGAAATATTCTAATCGCTGCTTTTAATCGTAACTGAAACAGGGTGCCTACCTACTTTCCACCGAGAAAAGATTCAGTATTAATTTAAAAGTAACAAATTTTAATCCTGAAACACAAGCAAGATTAGATGCCCCGCGTTTCCCAAATTTTCCCGTACATTTTACCAACTAGGCAGGAATTGCTCCAAACACACTTTTGGCTGATAAACCTGGGGATGAATTTTCTCGACGTTTTATAAGTTCTAGATCAGCGGTTTTCAAACTTTCTTGTACCATGACCCACTTTTAACCTAAAAAAATCTCACGACCCACTGATGGTTAATGATCCTACATTGAAGAAAAAAAAAATTGACGAAGTGCACCCCTTTTTTTAAAAATATTGTATAATGTGTATGAAAGTACCGTACTCGCGTCGAAAGGACGCATTTTTGTAATTTCATAAATTTCACTTTACTTTATTGTTTATCAGTGGCATTTTCTCCATAGGTGCTAAGTGTGCGGCGCACACCTGGAGAAATGAGCAGAAATAAATAAAATTCTTGTATTTTTGAAAATGATGGACTTCAAAAAAAATTATAATATTACTTACTTTATAATAAAAGCAAAAAAATATTCTTTGGCGTGTGCTAAATAATCATCGCACTAAAAACGCGTCTAGCGACAGCAAGGAAGACTTTCCGTACGACACACATTAATGAACACGAGCGCATGTGTACAATGGTTAAAACCTCACGCTCGTTGCTCGGTTTTCTCGTTCGGTCGGGTTCGCGTTTCAGGACTGTGTGCGATGATCTGAACGCACGTATACGAACGCACGTATACGTTCTATACTATGCTCTGTCCGCAAATAGAATGGGTCGCGTAAACAAACCCGCGAACCGCTTCCTCGCATCGTAATCAATTTTTTATGCATGAAAGCGGGTCGCGGGTTTGTTGACGTGACCCATTCTATTTGCGGACAGAGTATAGGTATATTACAGCGGGCAGGGAAGGTAGGGAGGGTAGGTGGTAATGTTGAAGATTGCGTCGGGTGTGTGCTATATGAATATCGCACCCGGTAGGTACACTACTGCGGAGAGTAATGTATGGAGCAATATACAAGCTCGCACACCCTGTTTCTAATGTCAGGCTACGCCCCTGTTGTTTATTATTCTCATTAAAGGGGGAAAAATTATTTCATGTAAATTTTTCATTACTTCGCAACCCACCAAAAGGTCGCGACCCTTACTTTGAAAACTGCTGTGACCTAGATCACTGAGAAAAATGAAAAAATTTCAGGTTTCCTTTTATATATATAAGAACGCTCGTGTTGGTAGCGTTGCATCGATACTCGTAGACAGGTTTGGTAGTTGATGTCTTATAAGATAGAGACAACACTAGTAGATAGTTGTTAATTGATTTCACGTTTTGTACGTGCGTTAAGATATCGGGACAACGGAATGCCGGAAAGACTTTGAGCACCGGTAAATGATCAGCCGATATTCTTACATATAAATATATATTAATTTATAACGCTTTTTTTGTCAACTCAACTCCTCCAAAACTAATCCATCCATTTTCTTCAACCTTGGTCAAATTATAGTCACGTATATGAAGTTGTGCACGTGATTTTTTCTTGTTGGTTGGTTGATTTTTTGAGCATTCCTCAATTTTCTTTCAAATGTGATAATGCCCATTTTCTGAAATTATCAAACCAACTGTCTTTATACAATTGCATGATGTTGCAGAGTGCTCAACGTCGTTAACGAGAAATTTTGGGTTCATTCCGATGAATGGTTTTCGAGTAATTCTCAAGATTTAAATTAATTTCATCGATGTATATTTAAGTCCTCTCAATTGTTAATCGTAAGCGCGCATAGCATCTACTTAAAATGCGCGTTCAAAATGGTTGATGGATTTAAAATATATCCACGTATATTTTTGATTACTATGGGTACCTTCAGAGTTGAATTTAGAGGGGTGGTTGAATTTCGGATGAAAAGTCGGTAATGAGTAGGCTGCTGCACAGGCATTTTTTTCGTGTTACCTGTTTTCGTTCGCCGTTTACCAGGATTTTCTTCTTTTTCCCCTGTTGAGTCGTGAATTCTGGGCGATAGGAAAGAGAGCTAATTTTAAAAAAATCAGAATCATTATTGTCGATTTCATTACGAATCATTATAAACGGATCAAGAGATATTCCGGAAAAAAGAACTTGAAAATTTCATGTCACAATAGCCTCGGTAATAGACCGATTTTCCAGCTACGTCATGTCTATCAATAACAACGAGAGGCCTACTCCTTCCAACGGCGTATCGATTCCCATGAGATTACTATAGGAACGTTTCGATCATTCATCAGTACTTCAAAATAAAAGAAAAGTTAGGTATAAAAAGTTGGTATTCGCGATCTTGAACCTTTCCTGTGTGTAAAATTCACTTTTTAGTTTTTATTTTCAACTTTTCTTTCATTTTGAAGAACTGATGAATGATCGAAATGTTCCTATGTTATTCTTATGGGACTAATCAAGCTGCTGGAAGCTGATGTGATTTTGAAAGAATTTAGACTTTCGAGTTATAAGTACTAGAAAAAAGAAATGGAAAAATTTCGACCACTGAGCTATATGTATGATGCGGGCAGCAAGATGTCCCAATCAACCAAAAATAAAAGAGAGGACGATTTGCAAGGATCCTCACAAACTAACAATAAAAATTTAACGTTTTCAATCTTCTCTATAATCATCCATTATTTGCGTTTAATTTCTTTAAACCTGACAATTAATTTTTTCGTTGTTGTGTTCATAATAATTTTTTATGTCTCAGATGATAGTATTATCGCGTTTGATCCTCTGTTCCGCCCTCCAAAAACCCATAGACTCATCAATTTTCAATCAACTAATAAAACTTTTTTTTTACCAGATAAAAATGTTGTTGTGAAATTTTTGCACCACGCCAGAGAGAATTTCTAAGTACACCAATGGACCTGACCAAAATTTGATGACCTCTCCGAAATTTTTATGATTTATTTAGAACAACTTACGTCACAGCTTGAGAATACTTACTATTTGAGTTCCACTTTAATATTTATCAACTATTAACGAAAATCAAGAATATTTTTCTTCACATTTTTATAAAACAACCCGAATTTTATAGAAATTAGATTAATCATTTTCTTGACTTTTCAAGACTTAATTTCTCAACTTTACCGGTTTCCCAGGTTTCTATAATAATACTCTGGCTTTTCTTTCATGATTATAATAAGTATCGAGTGAAATACGCACTTACTTTGTTCTATAATCCTATGTAGGCAATAAATAAGGAAAAGAATTCATCGTTATTCAGGAATGATGGGCAGAATTTTCGAAGCAATACTTCAGAAAAGAAGAACAATGCGCTCAGACAAGGGATGTCTGCACAAAGTGAAAAATAAAGATAGCCTCATTTTAGACTACGTAGAAGTTATGGAAACAATTTTTATAGCTTCATAAAACAGAATTTTAAATTGATTAGTAAGACACCGAATAATTAAATTCAAAGTCCATGCTTATATGTCGAGGACCAATTGGAAGAAATGACTCGGTCGAGGGCTGGAATTTGAAATCTTATCTTTCATTTCTATATTCACATTATGAAGAAATGTTTCGTGATAGCTCTTTTTTTCGCATTAAAAATCCGAACCAAAATTCTCACACATTCCACACCGAACTCGTGAGTGATAAATGAGCTAGAATGGTATTTTCCTTACAGACTTAGTTCTCAAATATAGAAAAGTGGACCCTGAACAAACAAACTTTAGAAATTCAAGTTCAATCTAGGTTTCTACCACGAATATCTTATATTGAACAAATTTTCAATCAACCGACTCTCACTTGTTTTACTCAAGATTTTTCTATCGCAAAATTACACATCATCGCAAGAGTTTAGGATGTTGACGAAGCAACTTTATAACATGAAATTCTCACCTGATACTGCGATGTACGTATTATCCAGTTCCAAATATGCTTTTGCTTCTTCGGAAGTACCAACGAAGGAGTGTATTACGATTGTCGGTAACTGGTCTCTAAACTTGGTCAGAATGGACAACATATCACTGTGCGCTCCTCTCTCGTGCAGTAAGATTGGTTTTTTGACTTGACAAGCTAACGATAACTGTTTCAACCCAAACATAATGAATGACACAAAAATGACTCTATTGTACCATACTAAAATTTAATTACGTCGAAACCAACTTGTCTTTCAAAAACCAATCGTTGAATATTTTGCGGGGAAAAGTCTTTAGTGTAGTCTAAACCACACTCGCCCAGGGCTACGCATTCTGGATCTCTCAACAATTCGAATAATTCAGCGAATTGGAATTCCTCCCACGATTTAGCTTCATAAGGATGTATACCTGAGACAGCAATGTAGCATAAAAATCTAATTCATCTTAATGACGTACAGGAAAACGAAGAAGAGCCCTTTCAAAACTCCACCAACCTGCTGCTGAATACACAGTGCCCGGATGAAATTTCGCGAGTCGAAGAGCTTCTTTACTGGATTTTAGTGATGATCCCGGAACGATTATTTTCTGAACGCCTGCAAAAAATAAAGTACTACAGTTTCTGCAGAATCTCGTTCGAAAATTAACAACCACATTCAACGATAGAAAGGTATACTAACCAGCATCTTTCGCTCGTTGTATAACAGAGTCCACATCTCGTAGAAATTTTTTATTGATAATATTTGCGCCAACATCGACTAGTATATAATTGTCACATATACTAGGAGACACGGTTTCGGTTTTTGCGGTGGCCATCGAGCAAGCGTAAGTGCCAGTGACTGTGAACACTTATAAGTTATAAAAAAGCATCAATCGTTTGACGAAGTTCTGAAAACATTCATTACAAGAGACTGAGTGACAATAATTAATTGTTGTTAATATTACCGATGATTAGCTCTGATGATTAATTATCACTAGCAAGAAATACATGATGAGCAGAACGATGACCAATGATCATACATAATCTTCTATCTTAGTCTCCTATATCTCCTATATTAATAAAAAGCAATAGTCTGTTTCTGTCGTTCCTACGCGATTTCCCATAAGAATTGCTGATAACGGGTGATAAGCGAATAATACCTCGCTAGTGTTGTTGGACATACTGTTATACAGTGTGGCCTTTCGACTCAACTCGATATTGTTGTTTACTACTAGTTCGGCAAGTTTTTGTCGAAAATCACCATGACGTCATGGTAGTCTTCGAGTGACTTGTTCAAGGACACATACACCTACCTTGTAGCGAGCGCAGCCACCTTCCTTGGTCATGCACGAGTTCACACTTGTTGATGCCGATTTCTTTAATTTGTAGATGCGCGCATTCTTTCTGCATTTGTGTGTTCGTGCATTATTTCGATTATTTGTTCAATTATTTTGTTTGTTTATTTCCATCCTTCCATCCTCAATGGCTGCTGAAGAAGTGGCAAGTCAGGTTGTTCCCCAAGTGAGTCTTGATTCAATATATCTGAATTATTATTTCGATAATGGTGGATTATGCGCTCGTTACGCTGTCTTGAAACACATTTACGTCTGACGCAATACGATACTATTTGCGAACTGTAACTTTTGACAGAGCTCCTATACTTTCTAGGACTCCTAGTAAACAAAAATTGAGACGATTCATATGCTTCTATAATATTACATCGAAGTTATTTTACCGTATATACTTTCGATAGTCGACAGAAATTCGGCTCACATTAACGGAGTATTTGTTCTCCTTTTCTGTCGACAGGTACCAAGACAGCGTAATATGTCGTGATTCGTGACTCCAGCAGTTTTATTACTTATTCCTATAGTTTTAAGCGGTGTTTAAATTTAATATCTGGTGTTCCTTATGAAATAAATTTTATACTTTTGTATTTGTCCCTTTGTTAATCGTATTAGGCAACACTGACAGTAATGTTAAGTTGAGTAGAGCGGAGCGTTTTATTCGTGACGTCAACATTTACGCAGACTGTTGTGCTTACAATCTGTAAACTTATGCTTCCACTGCACAGCGCCACTGGCGTTGTATCTATTTATTATTTTCTCCTGTCTTAAATACAAGTGTTTTGTTTACACAGAGCAAACTCTGCCTTGCTATTTTCGACAGTTTTGTAAATGAAATTTTCGCTCGATTGTGATAGGTACTTGTATTTTCATTATTTTCTTCTGCCGCGATTTCCGCAACCTCTTTACCCGAACCGATCTCTCTGAGCACCGATACCTATGTCGCGGGCGGTTACCACGAGATAGCGCACTTATATTCAAATCGCATGTATCAATCTATCTATAGCTTAGGATCGTTTTTAGGCAAATAACAGCTGACGCGGACGACGAAAAAGAATGTAATATACAGACCAACAGACGAATAGATCGCGATACCTGTGACCGCGAAAACCTAAGCACTCAACTACCGAAGCTATTTTTTACTGAAGCAACGCTACGCTCTCGCGCTTGTGCTCGTAGCGACCATAAGACTTGTACATACGAGCTTCACCCTGACGTCATACTTAATTCTTATGAAAGAAAAAAACCTAATTTTTACGTAGACGCGTTCTGTTCCGGCTTGACATCACTTCACGTAGGTACATTTCACGTATATGTGTATAGATGTGTTCTGATGAACTTTGACTGTATATGTACGCTTGTATCCAAACACGTCTGACCGCGTGGTAGTTCGATGTTCGAATAGACTAAATTGCCGTAACGTCATTCACGGACATTCACTGATAACAAGGCGATGTTTGCTCCGCAATGACTTACCCCAACTTACGCGTAAGTTCAAAACAAAAAAAATGCTCCATAAGAAATACACGGGAACGTTTCGATCTTACGTTCAGATTTGAAAACAAGAAATAAGTTAAGAACCGCAGGTACATTTTCAAAGACATGAGAACTTCCTGATTCTAAATATAAACACGTAATTGCTTACTTATTTCCAATTTTTTAATTTGAGCGTATGATCGAAATGATCCCTGTGTATTCTTATGGGAATCGATATCCTACTTTGAACTGATACAGTATACTATCGCATTCTCTCGATTGCTGTTATCAGTAAATGTTCATGAATGACGTCACGGCGATTTAGTCTATAATTAATAATATAGATTGCAACACATATTTGAGGACTTATCTGTAAAAAGGGCGTCCGTGAAGAAAAATTCATTACAGAAAAATCAGTTTGAAGTTTCAGTTCAAAATATCTCCGCAACAACAAGTTTAATCAAAAAAATGGTAAGGATGAAAATTAAAGAGCAACTCTTCTTCTATAAGAAACGATAATCACATTTTGAATACATCCAGAAACGAACAAAGTAGAGATCATTGAAAATATGACAATGGACGCCCTTCTTGCTAAGATGGAAAAAATTGTGGGTTAAAAAAAAAAAAAAAAAATTATAAAAGATAGTTTATGATCTGAAACGCACAAAAATCGAGGTCTCCGCAAAAAGGGCGTCTGTCCGACGGACGCCCTTTATACAGATAGGTCCTCATTTATACTTTCTCCGACGCATATTAAGCAAAGTCGTTCCTCATTTCACGAATTGAGCAAAAGAGCTGCCTTTTCAAGGAATACGAAATTACAAGCGTAAAATAGATATCTATTTAAAAGTAATTCAACTAATGACATATGAATTAACCGTGACATTTTATATGCATGTGTAATAAAAAAGTTATTAACGGATACCTGGACTTCTTAATGTCCTGGTAGTAAGCTTTTTGAGTAGTATAATTATATAATCTAGCCTCGGATTATCATAATTTCCACTTATTACCATGTTTACATCGTTTTCACCGAGTAATAAGCCTTCTTCTATTACTTCCTTCATTGAATCCGGCTCTTTTTTTTTATACAGGGATACACTAGCCCTTACGTAGTCCACGATACCGAGGTCGACGAGGATAGTTATCTCTTTACGGTTAGCTGCTCCAATTGTTTCATCAGCGAACATAGTTGTGCCGTAGCTCGCTTCAATTACGACTAGGAAGGCGGAAGTGGTGCTGTTGTTATAAACTGAGAGTTTACGAAAAGTCGCGTTCGTCGATTCCATCAAAACCATTAAAATAATTAAGAATTTCATATTTAGGTAACTGTTGGAAAAAACGGTGACACTCGTTACCCGGTAAACAATTTGAAGCCCTCTGAAGCCCCTGGGAAAAACTACCCTCTGAAGCCCTCATTTGAAGCCCCGTTGATTCCCTGTTCCCCTCTTACTTCCCTATTGAAGCCCTCATGAAGCCCTCAAATATAAAGGGCTTCAGGGACACAAAAAGGAAACAGGGCTTAATTTGGGAAAACTACCCTTTTAATTCCCATTTGAAGCCCTGTTTCCTTTTTGTGTCCCTGAAGCCCTTTATATTTGAGGGCTTCAAGTGGGAACAATGTTTACCGGGTACAGTAGACGTACTCTTAAACTCTTTTAATGAACTGATCACAAATAATATGAACTACGACTAATCATAATAGGGTATATGATTTCTAAGGAAGTGCCTAAACGTCGTTTTGTCTATAAAAAATAACATGTGTAATAATCGTAAAAAGTTGGTACGTATGGATGATATGGCAATATCATATACCCACGTGGACTGTACTTATCAGTTCATTGCCCGCAAATATTATTTTCATAAGATTATTTATTTTCTAGATTATAGCTGTACGGAATAATATTTTTATTTAATATTGAGTAAATAAACTACTTGATATGATTTGAAACACGATAAGCTCGATATGCTCGTAGGTCTAACGTGTGTATATATTATGAACTGTGATTATGAACAGATTTTTCAATTCTGACAACGCCCTCCTCGTACGTACCATTAATGCCTTTGTTAACTTGCTGCGGACCCTCGCGAAACGACGTTCCCATGCTAGAATTTTGCCAAGCAGGGGCACGTGCGTTGGAGTTCGTCATCGTGGAAACACTCGTGAAACCAGCGAGAACATTCGTATTGATTAAGAATGGAATCATTACATAAACTTGAATTAACATCATAACGATCAGTACTAATTAGGTACACCAAAATTCTGGATATACAATACCATAGGTAGTCAAAACACTGATGACACCGTCTAACATCACGGCGGTAGCACTGAATGATAATAACTTCTTACGTCGACTCGACTGACTTGACATTCCAACCTCTGCATTCCAACACAACCCGTTTAGTGAGAAGCTTTGTTTGTGTAGATTTGATATACGAATGAGACGTTGAACGTTCACACTCCCTACGTTTCTTTTTAAGATTTTTAAAATTGAATGAAAAATGAGAGAAATTAACCCCTACGCTTTTTTAAATTTTTAAAATTGAACGGAAAATGTGAGAAATTAGTCTCAAAATGAGAGAAACAGGTTCCTGTGCTTCTTTTTAGGATTTTGAAAATTGAATGAAAAATTAGAGAAATTAACCTCTAAAACTGATTTTTTAGGATTATTGGAAGTGTTGAAAAACGATGAAAAACGATAAAAAACCCGGTTGCGCTGCAGAAAAAGTTGAGTGCGCTAGAACATAGTACATGGGCTAGATTTTTTTTAGGGTTAAAAAAAGAGAAAAACGATAAAAATTTGATACGAAAGTTCCAAAATTTTCAAACCAGTGGAGAAGAAAAATAGGGTGAAATGACCCACATTTGCTTCAAAAACAGTCAAATATTCTGTATGGAAAATTAGAGGATTTTCAGGATTTTTTGGGTTTGTTAGAAACACTGAAAAAATGAGAGAAATTAGTCTCTGCGCTAGCAAAATCATCACGTGCGCTAGAAAGAAAATGGTAAAAATGAGCGTTAAGTATGGAAAATTTGTGATTTTTTCGAGATGTTGAAAAAGGGAAAAATACTCTCTGCGCTAGGGAAATTAGCGAGTTGGACAGAACATACATGTTATAACATTTTTGTGAGAAATGGGTTCCTATATTGGAGAAATCGGTGAGTGTACTGGGATCAATTTTTATAGGTTAAAAAATGGGGAAAAACAATCAAAAGTATATACAAAGTGTCAAAATTTTGAAACCAATGGAATTGAAAAATTGGGTAAAATGATTTATATTCGTTTTAAAAACAACCAAAATATATAGGGTGATTTTTTTATATGGGTCGAGAATCGAAATTTTTCCAAGTTTTTCGCTGGATGGCGGACGGCGAACACCGGACACCGGACGGCGGACGGCAAATTTCTCAAAAAGCCCCCCATAAAACAGGTTCTCTGTTAAAAAATTGAAAATGAACGACTTTTTTGTCGTTCGTTAACTGAGTTCTAAATGAACGTAAACGCCGTTCATTTGACCCCAGCGTTCATGAACGCGAACGGAACCATCCCAGGTGCAGGTCAATACTCTTATTTCAAAAATTTGAAAAGGCTCTGTTTGATTTTGGTCTTGATTTCAAAGGGGATAAAACTCATGCAATTCTCATGTAGCTAGGAAATGCGATCGAAACACTATCATAAATGCGTTGGAAAATGAACTTACTGTACCCGGTAGACACACTATGTGTATAATAGACCTTTTTCCCAGTAATGTCACGAAACACTGCTGACTTGCTGCTGCTGCTGCAGTTTCCCTTTCCCCTGACTCCGATCCGAATGAACAAGCAAGATGTAAACAATGGATTATACTTATATGTAAATTCCCATAAGAAAAAAATGGGTTGTTCAGATTTAGACTATCAATGGTTAAAAAATTGTACATTTTTAAAGACCTTGGTAATTAGATTCATCAACTAGAAACCTTTATTGATCTTGTGAGCCAGAACGATTCGGTTATTTTTTTGTCTCTGAAAAGTAACAATACTTACTGTGTTAATTAAATGGAGGAAAAGTTGTTTACATTTTTGTTGTTCATTCAAACCGCAGATTCAGATTGTGTATTTAAAACAAAATTAAATACTTGGGGGTCATCTTTGACTATAATCTTAACTTTATTGCCCGCATACACAATCCGGAAAACAAAAAAAAATCGATATCGAAGCCAAACAAGCAACAAATTTCCCATCAGTCAACCCCCCTCATTCCTTCTCTCGCGATCCGACCTCTCCAAACGCATTAACAAATACATAAATACATCACCCGAGCCTGGTTCTCTCATAATTCTGATTTTAAATCTCACTCAAAGAAGCTATTATAAATTGAAAATGACGATGTTCCCATCTCCTGAGACACCTCAAATCAACTCTCAAATCTTAAAATTGAGTACATCACAAGAATTTCCTATCCAATTCTCCAAAAAATTGCTAAATAATTTTACATAATCTGACCACATTTCGAGAAAATCCATCCAATAATCTCGGAGTTATAGTGATGAGGATTTTTTTTTTAAATTAAAAATATCTCAAGAACTACTCATCCGATCCTCAAACAAATTCCAGAAGCGCACCTTCAGATATAACACTATAATCTGCTCAAGTTTCAAAAGAATCCATCAAGTAGTTCTGGAGGAGTTCCGCGGACAAAAAAATCTTTTAGGCCTATAGATGAATAAATATCTCAGGAAACATGGACGAACGGCTAAAATACAATCTCCCTTTTCCAACGAGACAAGTCGATAAAATAGCATGTGACTTGTTTGTTACACTGATACCCTACTAGCACCCGTTGCTAGTAGGCTACCAGCGTATATTACAGCATTCAGAAATTTGTGTGCGCATGAGCTCCATACACCCTACAGTATTATCGATTCAATATTCTCATTGAGAGTCAATCAGCCTATTATTCTCCGAGATGACTGTAAATATTTTTCGTTTATTCAATTATACACACAAAAACAGTATTTTTTTTTGATACTCTTGGCCACGGTTTTAGCGCTCCAGAATGAATTTCGAGTATGGAATATTTTTCACTTTACTATTCGAAATATCACGGACGGAAAGTACATTGAACGATGAATCGTAAGTGTATCTACTGATACTTTATGCAGTAGTTACTTTTAGATATTATGAATTTTATTTTACCCTAAACCAAAATCATAGTCAGTTATACGATATTAAACCGCTAGTATCGATATTGTTTCAGTTTCTCGACTCTGGCAACTCGTATTGGTAATGGTTTATGGGAATTGGGATCGAATTTAACTAGACATAACGAGCTTAAATTGGTACGTAGGCTAGTAAGATTTTAGCGCAAATATTAAACTTCATTTTTGCTAGCAATCAAATCAACTGAGAAGATTGAGAACAACTCGGTATCTTTTAGAGACAATAATAACTAGTAGGTAGGCCTACTTGAAAAATAAAATTTATATAAAAGGCTATAGAACAAAATCTATTTTCTTTTCTGATCAACTTTTCAGATGTGTTTAATAATTATTTATATTATTATTACTTATTATTATTATTAATATTAATATTATCAATTTTTTAGAGGGGGAGGAAAATCTTTATTCTTACAGTAAAATAGATGTTCGATACCTACAGCAACTTCTTCCCACCTAAATAGACTGCGTAACCAATATTTTTGCAGGAAAGCACGATAAATATAACAAAAGACAATTATAATATTATGAATAATTTTTGAGCAACAGTAAAATGTTTATTACTTAGTGGCGCATTAATTTTATTCTGGCGTTGTAATACTCAAGCTGGACAAAATAATTTTTCTCACACCTTAACTAATCACTCACCTTGTCAATATAGGAATAATAAGAAGCAATAATTGTTTTTCTTATATAGCCGGAAATCAATTGTTAAAACAACGCACGTCAAACGGTAGTATAGGTAGAAATGCTGAAAAGCTTGGTAAATTAAATTTTTCAAAGGATGATCTATCTTCAAAATAATTGTTGATCACTAAATTATTAGTTCTCTGCTCTCTCTTCCTCTTCTGACCTAATGTGATATTTGCTTAGCATTCGGCCGTAATTCTACTTTTCGGGGATCTTGCCTCTGGCAAAACGAGAGCCCCTATATGCAAACGCAAAAGTAATAAAATTCTCACCGGAAAAATATGTTGTTATACATTCTCTGTTTCTTGAGATTTAATTTTTGCCTGACATTTTATTTCTCGTACAGTCTTCGTCAAGGGTGATCAAGATAGTCTTCGAACATCTATAATGATTACAATGTATAATCGTTTAATTAATACTGCATGCATTACATTTTCCGTGATTCTATTTATGCATAGCATTTTCAAATTTTTCTGCAGTCCTGGCGAGTTTTATTTTTCAAATTTTTGTACAGTCTTTAAAAAAGTTTCTTCTTCTTGATACTTCAATAATGGTAGGTAATATACCTACCGTATATATTAGGTCTCTCAGGTTCCAGATCTGAGTGGAACAAAAATGCGGATCTCTTGGTTTTTGGTTCTTGACATAGAAAAAATTTAGATCTCTTGAGCTTTAGGCTACACGTTGGTAGGAAAAAAAGCTCCAGATCTCTTGAAAAAAATTAAAAAATAAATTTCCATCACGTAACAGTCAATAAGAAAAAAAAACCGAGACCCCGACACAGAGGCGCATGGCGACTTAGTCTTGTTTTTCAATCTAATTATTCTCACAATTAGTTACTATAAAATATTTTATGCTGCCCATAAATTATATTGGACTCATAATAGTTCTACTAGAACATGAGAAATAGTGAAGAGTAAACGCATTAAGAAGCAAACATTCACTTTAATCACTTGTACCAAAAAATGACGGCTTCCTTAACGAAGTTAAACGAGGAACGCAGGGAACCTGTTTTATGATTCGAATGAGATTTGGTATTGAAAATTCAAGGAAGCCTAGATTTGGAGAAAGGTAGTAAAAAGAAGGCCTAGACCAACTCCAAATTTTTCTAAGTCCCCCTCCTATCATATATAGCTCGAGAGTCGAAATTTTTCCAAGTCCCCCTCCTATCATATATGGCTCGAGAGTCGAAATTTTTTCTAAGTCCCCCTCCTATCATATATGGCTCGAGAGTCGAAATTTTTCTAAGTCCCCCTTCTATCATATATAGCTCGAAAGTCGAAATTTTTCTAAGTCCTTCTCCTATCATATATGGCTCGAGGGTCGAAATTTTTCCAAGTTTTTCGCTGGACGGCGGACGGCGGACGGCGCACGGCAGATTTCTCAAATAGCCCCCCATAAAACAGGTTCCCTGTTAAGAAAAATTTGTCCGAAAAAATAATGGTTGGAATAGCTAATTGTGCTGGACAAAATTGTTTATTATTATTATTATCAGCCTTTATTGGTAAATAATACATAAAAATACTTATTAATTATATATACAGGGCCCTACTTTGGGCAAAGGCCTCCCTCAACCTCGACACTCTTGTCGGTCGTACGCCATTCTATGGTATAGTCTATTGTACCCCAAGAATTTTATTATTTCGTCTTCCCACCTTGTTTTTTGCTTTCCCTTCTTCCTACCCTCTTTTAGAAACCAATTTTTCAATTTATATGTCCATTTGTTCCCATCTTGCCTTGCTACATGTCCCGCCCAGTCCCATTTTGCTCTTTTTGCTGCTTTCAAGAAGTCGATAATAGTTCATCTAGGCTATAATTATTATGTATACTTTATCGTCGTAAGAAATCTGTAAGAAAATTGAAGCAGTTATAAAAAACTGTTATTTGAAGGTTATGATTCAAGAGAAAACAGAAGTAAGAGCTGATCAAGAAGAACTCGATTGAAATTTAAATATTTTAATTTCATTTTTAGGATTACAATCAGGTAAATGTGAGCGAAATAGATCTCGCTAATATTGTAGAAGAGATGACCAGTCGTATACACGGAATGTTGGAACGCAAGAAAGATCATTTACATGTAAGTACAGATATCTTTCCTAGCCGAATACTCGTACGTAGTGGTGGCCTGGAGCTTCCCTGCAAAATGTATTTTAGAACGAAGTTACATCTCAAAGAAATTTTCACTAGAGAATAGTTCATGTAATGGAAGAAAGAACTAAAACACTTGCGGACGAACCAGATGAGAAAACGAGAAACGGATTTGCATTTAAGGATTCGAAAAATTTGAATGAAGCAGATAAAATAAAATTATCGCGCGACGTGAATTTTTTCAATAATTACGTATCGATGAATCACAGCAGTGTTCACGTCCCTACAGATGTTTATTATAAAAGTAAGTACCTAGAACAATTGATACCTATTCGTCATATTTATGGTATAGTGCCGACTCATGTTCTACTGCTCTTCAATGACTACCTATTCTATTCGAAAACGCTCGCGCATTTGTATTTTTTATACAGCGTGTAAATAAAAGTAATCGAAAATCTATTTTATTTCATCTCGTTTCTTTTCATTCAAACTTCTCATTAAAACCGTTGGTTTCCTTCAAAGGGGGCTTGTGAAGAGGATCGGCTGAATTATTCAACAATAATATCCCTTAGAGTCAGCACCTGCTTACAAAATAAAGTAAATACCTACCACGGATATACTCGTACTTTCTAGTGCCGCAACCTTTCCCAGATTCCATATTCCTCCAATAAGTTATTCTAGTTGGTACAATCGAGCCGATCTGAAGAAACGACTTGAAAGCACGTATCTACAGTAGGTAGGTACGTCAAGAGATGATATTATGAGTATGGTATGTGCTGAAGAAAGAAATTTCGATTTCCAAAATGTATAGAATCAGTCTAAGATAATAGATTTTTTGATTTCGATGATCAATTATTTAAAGTCCCACTACTCACATAGGCTACGCTATTGTAGGCCTTAGTGTGCAGTATATGTACGTATGTACTTGTTACGTTTTGCCCCTCCCCCCAACGGCAAGTGTGTCAAGAATTAGCTTCCATTTTCATTTCGTCTGCTGCATTCTAAGTCAAATGCTTTCAAATGAGGAGCGTCGAAAAGATGTTAAGAAATGCAACAACTTTTGTCCACCCTTTAACACATGATAGTCTCGTGAAATAGTCAACTATTGACAAAATTATGATTGATACGTATGAAAGAATGAAGAATAGAGAACTAACTTAAGTATACTGTCGCTCAATGCGCTTCATAAAGAGATGAGAACAATATTAAATTTTTTCAGGCGTGCAAAAGAAATAATGCAATTCGAGATTAAAATAAAAATCGAAATCCTAATAGTGAAGAATTTTTATATGTTCCTTTAGAATCTTTCTGATCTTGGAAGCGCTTATTCTGCGAGGTATACATATATCGCGAGAGAAGCAGATGTAGATTCCCAATTTTCGTGGATTTATTACATTAGGTATATTATGGTACCTATTTGAAAATTTACAAGTGTGGCATTTCTGATTGCTTTACAGGTAACGAAACGTTACTAGGTATCGATGCTTCGGATATACTAGACACAATGTTCAAGCATAATTATTTCAATGATCCGACGTTATCGTGGCAATATTTCGCGGGGGCGAGCGGATTCATGAGAGTATACCCAGGTAAGTGTTATTTAACTCTAGACGCTGAAAATATTATCGCGTACATCTACTGAGTAATTTTTTTCAAAGGTGTCGAATGGGTCACGCCCGAAGATCAAGCAGATTTGTTTGATGCCAGAAATAGGCCATGGTACATAGAAGCTGCGACGGATCCTAAGGATATTGTTATACTCGTTGACAATTCCGGTTCGATGATGGGACAAAAAAAAAAAATTGCTCGACATACAGTCAATACGATTTTGGAAACGCTAGGTCCCAATGATTTCGTCAACATCTTTATGTTTGAAAATGTAACAGAATCTGTTACAGAATGTTTTAAATCAAGTTTAGTTCAGGTAGTTTTAATCAGTGTGAGATTTTATTATTATTTTTCTTATACATTTTTATGTGACCGCACACAGACTATTTCACAATCTATTTGTAGACTTCAAAATATGTACAAGTATTTTTTGCAACTTCTTACGAGAGTTTGACGGCGCGATTTTTAATTTCAAATGATATTTTGATAATTGTAAGCCATCTTTGTTTGTATTCCAAAGATTTCGTACTTTTTTTTTTTTTTTTTTTTTTTTAATTTTAATTTATGTCTTCATTATTAAAAAGAATAAGGGGGGGGGGGGTAAGTAGAGAAGAAAATTCTTAGGCCTGGTTAGCCTGACTTTTGGATTAAAAAATTGAAAACGTAAGTTTTATGACTCGATGCTCTTGAAAATTTCAAGAAAGAGCTCAAAATCACCTATTGAGGATTTGAAAAATATAGCGAGGCTGTATAAGAGGTATACTGTAGGATGAATTTGAGTTGAATATCAGTACGGATTCGTTACAGGCAAATCTCGTGACTATTAGAGAATTGAAATTCGGCGTGGAGAAAATGCCTAAAGCGAAAAATTTAGCCAATTTTGAACTCGCTCTCGAGAAAGCATTTTCCGTACTCCACTTGGTGAGTTCTGCGTAATTAAAGGTTCATTCATATCATCTTTCTTACTTAATTTTTAACATGATCACTTTAAATTGGTTTTTTTAGCACCGCGAAGAATCTTTAGCTTCCATGTGCAATCAAGCCATAATGTTGATCACCGACGGCGTTCCGCACAGTTACAAAGATCTCTTCCAGAAATATAACTGGAAAAATACATCGGAGCCTCCATTTCCCGTTCGCGTGTTCACTTATTTGATCGGCCGAGATGGTACCGATTTTAGGGATACAAAATGGATAGCGTGCGCTAATCAAGGTAAAAATTTCCTATTTACGACGCGGTAAAAAATTTCGTTGGTGATGATAAGGTTATTTTATTTTTTTTTTTTAGGTTATTATGTGCAGCTGAACACCGTACCAGAAGTAAAAGAACAAGTTTTCAACTACATTAATGTACTTGCCAGACCTCTTGTATTAAAGAATTTTAAAAAGATCGCATGGACATCCCTATATGCCCACAGAATCGTACGTTCACCAAAAATCAAAAGCACACCTGGGCGTACCATCGAGTAAAACCTACACCAATTATTCAATTTCTTTGTTATTGCAATAGGATCCAAAGATAACCGATTACAGATGGGAAAAACAACAAAACGATCAACAAAGAGAATACACGATAAATTACAGGGACGATTGGAGGATGTTTCTGAGTCAGAGAGCGCAACAGAAAAGAGCAGAGAATTGGAGAAAAATAGTACGTATCCGGACCGAAGGGTACAGTATGGTACCGCGTATTACTCGAACCTACGTATAAGGATTACGAGGAAGCGAAAAACAATTTACCTATGTGTATATTTAGAATCGGAGCATGATATAAAGTTCATAAATATTTATTGAGACAAAAAATGGTAAATTAGCTCAAAACATACATTTTTTCCCCCGAATTGTTTTCCTCTGCGTAAAAAACACTTGATAAATTTCATTCGTAGTTTCATAACACTGGCTCAAGTGACAATTTGTGGTTTTGTATCTTTATATTTCCGAGTAAAGTTTGATCACAACTGAACTTTACCGATCTGTATAATTTATAAAAATCTCTCCACAAGCTCCACCATATATCAGTCTCGAATGTACGTACTAATTACTACCTATTAATAATAACTGAAGGGAACTCGCAATTATAGTCTGAAGCTTGTACAAGCCTTCTGACATTTGGGATACATTTATTTCGTATTTTTGAATAACAGGCTTTGGATCAGAATCGTTACGCTCACGAAGAACCTGAGTTCAGTTTTATGATTTCTTTATCACATCCAGCGTACGATCAGAGAAGGACAAAGGTGAGTTCTTATAAACTTGAACAAGAGAAAATTTTGACTTTGCGTAGTCTTAAGAAACTAGCGTCAAGATTTTTTTAATTTCGACTACTTCTGATTTACAATTCGAGTCAATCTGAGAAGATTTACTTGTAAAAGTATTTAAGTATAAACTACATAAAATGCGATACGTTTCCGTAAATTTGAATTTAATTTTAATTTCTTCAAATTCTAAATACAATAATTGGAAAAATTATTTTATTTCGACAGAATATAACTGAAAATGTTTTAATTAACGAAGCCTATTGGACGCAGAGAGTGTACGAGGTACTGAAAAACTGTTAGATTGCGCACCCCACTTCAGTGTGCGTGTATTTTCAATACTTACCTTATATCGTATTTTTTGGTAGCGATTTTAGAGATAGAGTAATTTTAGGTCTAGGCTAGCTGTTATAGTAGGTAATCCAATAAATCCGTTAGAATTTGCAACAGGTTTTGGAAGATTAGTATCGACAATAATATTGGTGCAGCATGTGTAGCACAAGGAGTTTTCAAATTCAATTTCATGACTGTATGAGGGCAGTCGCGCGCTAGCATCGAGCCTCTCTTACTTTTTTCCTCCCTTCCTTCCTTGCCGCCTTTAGCGAAATACTCTCAACTCGTGTCAGGATTTTTCGATATGAATACACGAATTCTCAAGTTGTCACTAATAATATAATAAGTTACGAGTAAAATTGCATTTGTAAGGCGCATTCACGATTAATGAAGAATCGATAACACGTGATGGTATTTGAATTTCGGCCACTAGGCTCTTGAATTCCGACTCGTAAGAAAAGAAAAGACTAACGTACCAATAGAATAGAAACCATTTCGACGGAAATTCAAGTTAAAATTTGATCGACTGAAAGAAGTGAAGGAATGAATGAAAATGATCGTCGGAAGAAAATCAACAGATGGATTCATTAACGGAGTTTATTGAGGGGAGTGGGGAACCTGTTTCGAGAGATTATTTTTTACGGAGATGATTGATCTGAAAGAGGGCCGAAAGTAAAGAGTATTTTGACGAGAGAGCAGACGGGGAATCATTTAGTGCAAAAGTAAAAATTCTCCCGTATTCCTCATTCTCGTTAGGCACGCACTGCACTGTACTTATTTTGAAGCCGAAATTTTTCCAAGCCATAAATCTGAGTGTCAAAGAAGGAGGAGAAAATGAGAATTTCAAATGGACGGCGAAAGTTTTAAACCCTATCCCCGGGCCGACCTCGTACAGAAGTTTCCTGTTAGAACGCCGGCGAGTGAAACGAGACTTAGATCGTTCGTTGCTCCGCAACTCATTTGTAGCAAATTTATTGAATACTAGGTTTCACTTAACTAGTCGAAGTTTGCAATAACACTTTTTGAAGTAAGCTTACCATCATTTTTTGTACCTCTACGGAAAAATCGTAAAACTGGAGTAGTCTATATTTATAGGTCTAATACTACGGCCTGGGTAGCTATTTTTCCAAAATTTTTCTCGGCTTTCATGGACTAACACCAACTTTTTAGGCTCTTGTATAATTATAGGGCTTCATTGACGTGGTCCACTTCTAGTTCCCCTCCCCCTCTCATTGTTTCACGGTTTTCATTCAGCGCGCATTTTAGTCAGTGTCATGTACAAGTAAATCGAGCTCACTGCTTTGTGTACCAACAAGTTGAACAATTTTTTTTTTTCCCCCCTTTCAGTTCCCAAATACTTACTTTAGTTACTTACATATGTGAGAAGTAATACTCATTCTTAACTTTCTCAATTGCTATCAAAGTAATTACTCTTTCAGCTTCCTTTTTTGAATTTTTTATTCCATTCGGCGTCTATTCCCAATTTCAACTTCCCATTCACAAGCTTGAAACATTGGCTAACAATGGAATGAAATTTTTGTATAAAGTAATGGTTTTCTTGTAAGTTCCAAATAAATAAGGCGTATCAAAGTATTAGAATGAGGCTCACACGCAACCCTCCCTCTACCTTCTTTCTTCAAAAGTAAATCTTTTCAAGTGCACGATTATAAAAATACTATAGCTGTATGACCCGCTCTTTTGGCGGCTTTTCTGTATCAATGTCGAACACAAATTGACTTGAACAACGTACTATGAAGTAGTCTTACAGGTTACAAAAAATACTACGAGTAAGTGCTCTCGTATAAGTAATAGATAATATAAGATACGAGTATAATTTTGAAACACAGTGTACAACAAAAATAATTTCAAGCTATAACTTTGACATTGCTACAGTTTGCATGTCAATTTCATTCTAAGCCGATATTTTAAGACAAATAGGAAGTTTTTAAAATTGAGAATGTACGCGAGGGTCAATTTCCTGAAAGGAGGAATGAATTTGAATACACTTTTGTATTTTTGTATCTCTCATCCCTAAAAATTTAGATGCCATTGCAAGTTTTGCATCGGCAGTACCTATAGATACCCATTTGTTAGTTACAGGCCTACTTAAGATTAAAAAGGCGAACACCGATTAAATTGCGAATTCTTTTTTACATTTCTTTAATATCTACCGGAGTGTTTTAGTATTTGTTTTCAAAATGAGACGATGGAATGTATTCGCGTTTTCATTTCACGCGCGATTATCAGAATACGTAAAAATAGTCTACCGTAACGAGCTTGAGAATTATCTCAATCCGTTCAATAAATAAATATTTTATTGAAGTGGGCTGTAAATTATGCGAGGAGTCAGGTATATAGTTTCATTTACAGACTATTATGGAATGTGAATCCGTTCCATCATACTCGTACGAGGTAAGATAATTTCATTTAGCGTAGGATTTTTCGATACAGTTATATGTTGAGACAAACCTACAGTAGGTTATGCATCTTACAGCGTACAAGTAAATTAGATAAATCCCTGACCCTCGTTGGTACATACCTACAAATTAGTTTGACCTTTCCTCTTCCCCAAAAAATTATGAAACTTCTTTTGTCTTATGATAAACGTTTTGATTCAAGCCCAGATTTAAGATTTTGTGGTCCTGGAGCCCGCAGGAAGGTACACTCTTCAAAAAAGAGATATAACGCTTACCAAAATTATATGTATTTACATATGTTTGGCAGTTGTAATAATAAGATTTGTGAAAGCCTCTAATTTGTGGAGGTAAGGGGCCTTCCCTTGAATCCGGGCTTGTCTCGATTATTTGCTATTTTAGCGAAGTATAAGTAGGTAACAATGTTAGAAAATCCTTCGTATAGGGCTATAGGCCTACATTTAAACGCGTTTAGGTAGATGTAGGCATTCATACCTAATTCCGTAGTAATGAATTACACAGTGCATAAATGTAAGTACGGTACATAATACATATAATAGGTACATAAATAACATTTTATATACCTCGCGTACGTACATTTTAGGTGCTCCATGAGTGGTGGACAATTTTCCGATAACAGATATATTATAGGTAGTACGTAATTTTTAAAATAGAGCACAACTGTGTCCCTAAATAATACCATGCGAGTTATCATCGCATGGATTCTCTAAGATTGTAAGGCAAATTTTAAATGAACTTTTGCTAAATAAAATTACACTACATTCTTACGTAATGTTTGCTCGATGCATTAATGCTGATTGTGTTGGAATTGAATATTGGAATAAATAAAACAGAAAATAAATTCTCGCATCTCTTCGTTACTAGGAATCATCTTTGAATAAGTAGGTCAGCTGAAAAATTTACAACGGAATATTGAGAAATCAGGCAAAAAAAACGAGTACGATTTTTTGACAAATTTTTAATTTACAAATTAGTAATGCCGCTGGAGAAATTTCATTTGAAAAGATTTCAGTTGAAAATTTTCGAATTGTAAGTCAAAATAAGTAGGCTATCAATGAATACGAGTAGGTACCTATTCATTCTATTGAAATTGAAATTCTAATCATATTATATTTTTTAAGAAATTAACGTTGCTAAACTTGGGACGCGGGCGGATTCTTCAAAAGATTATTGAGGATTTATTAGCAGACAGGCACGTAACGATGCGCTAATCAACCCTCAATTAATAATGGCTCGTACTTTTGACGATTCAATCCTTCATATTGACGAGAAAAAAATTTGAATTTTCAAATATTATGAAAGAAAAGAAATAAACACTATGCACCATTTTATTCATAAATATATATGTATACGAGTGTATACGTGGACGACGTTTCGACGCTCTTGCGTCATCTTCAGGTCGGAGAAAGGATCGAACTGATGAAAGTACAGAGAGGTTAAGAATGTACCAATTACCGGTATAGGGCGTGAGAAGATTAATAAAAAAATTAAAAAAATTCTCGAGGTTATCAACATTGTGAAACACGATACTGGTAATTTTAAGACAGATACTAAAAATTTAGCGTGTACTTTCACGCCGATCATCAAACGTTACTCATAAGTCTGCACTTCTCTGTCCTTTTATCAGTTCGATCCTTTCCCTGACCTGAAGATGACACAAGAGTTTGGAAACGTCGTCCACGTATACACTCGTATACATAATTATATATAATATCAATCAATGACGAAATCTAATTAATCAGGTTTATTCGATGCAATTACAAAGAATCGAAATAAATTGTCCATAGCTAGTACCTATCAAGAACAGTTACAGTTACGCAGGAACAACGGAATGAACCAATGAACAAAGGTACCTACATGAAAATAAAACATACGTTCGTTGCAACAGTGAACACGAGCCGCCTACAGGTAGAGACCGGACTACTCCCAAACGCACGAGATAAGCTAAGAAGGGAAGGTGAGCTATCTGAATATTATGAAGTGGAAAGTTTGTCCGTTTATCTGTCTGTCCTTTTATAACTCGAGAACCACTGTACCTATCGACTTGAAATCTTCGCCACTTATTGGTGTTATTCCAGAAGAAATTTTAAACTATAAATGAAAATTTTAGTTCCCATAGAAAAAAGTTCTCAAAAATTGTATGCCCTCGCTGTACGCGTCACATGACAGAATTTGATTCACTGAAGAAGGGTACCTACATGCAACTGTCTATTGTACTTCTCTCCTACCCTCACATGCTGTATTCTTGAGAATCGGGTTTGGTGCTGCCTTCTAAATTGCAACACGGTAGAGGTGGGTTCTTTTTATTTTCTTAACTGTAAAAAGGCGACTGCGACGACGATGATATGTTTGCGTGCCTGTCATTTGAACGTTTTTACCTATTGACGTGGAGTATTTTTTGGAAGTCTCATTTTTATTCCGGTAATAGTTTTAAATAAATTTCAACGTTCTGACTCCTTCTGGATGGAGTAATGAGCGAAAAAAAAAAAAAAAAAAAAAATGGGAAAAAAATGGGGAAAACGAGGACTTTGGACGTTGTAAAACTGCTTCTCACTGTACACGTTGTTCCAAATGTTTAAACGCGAGTTCTAAAAATTCAATTATTGTAATACCTAACTCGAATTTTACTAATTTTTGTGAGAAATTGAAGAGAACAAAAATTGTAACCCCTGTAATTTCCTTTCAAATGAGTCTAATTTCAGATTTACTGGAGGAAATTTGGGAACTATTGGTATTTTGACTGATGCGTATTCAACATCATTGTGTTCACACAGAGAGAGCATTTAAACCGGTTGCTCTGGATGAATTTATAGAAACTACTATTCAAGTTTCACATATTTTTATATTGTAGTTTCCTTTACAATAAATTCAATTTTCGATTTTAAAAGGAGACATTTATGTAAAACTATTTCTTTTTAAATTTCCTCCTCTTTTATGATACGAGTAATTGATTATACATCACGTGAATATTGTCATGAGACTTTGAAACAACCTAAAAAAAGGTACCGGGTTTGAGAGAGAAATGTGAAAAGTACATCTGTTTCTCATACAAAAAAACAACTGAGTGCGTCTCATGTGTCCTTGCAGACTGATGTAATGCGTTAATAATATGGCTGGTTTTCAACAGGCAACTTATTTCATGGAGGGGAGTGGGTAAATTGAAGAAAAGTGACGGGCGCTGGCCGCCCCGGCAAAACGTGAGATTTAGAAAACTTCGACCTCCGAGCTACATGTGATTAAAGCGAGACGTAAAAATTTCAAATATCGAGTTTCAACCCGGAGCTGTAGGAGATAGGAGTGGGATTTGGAAAAATTTCGAATATTGAGCTGTATCTGATAGGATGGGGGATAGACTTGGAGAAATATGGACTTCCGAGTTCAAACTCCCAAGGTAGTGAGAAACAAAGTTGAATCTTCATTGAGAAAAAGTATATAAACAAAGAAACCCCCATAAAACAGGTTCACCGCTGGCCTCGATTAACACAGTTAATGAAGGCAATATCCCGACCAGTTAATGAAATAAGCTGCGAGTTATCTGTTATCGTCATGAGAGTTTGAAACTACCTAAGAACAAGAACTGGGTTTGAGGAAGAATTGTGAAAATTACATCCAATTTCTCATAATTTATAGGAAACGACTGAGTGCGTCTCATGACTCTGTACAGACTGATGTAATGCTTCAGGGATATGGCAATTTTTTTACCTACTGTCCATCCATTTCTTTAGTCGTTGCAACTGGTAAAATATTTATGAATTAGTCCGTTTTTTGCTGAAATACAGCCTTTACCCGTCAAGTTAGCTCTTACTGTTAAAATCCAGATATCTATTCAACACACAGCTGGCGTTCAGGCGCACGGAAGACGCGCCGCCAACCACTAGTAGCTCATAAAATAGGTGACGATAGACGACCGCAATTTTATATATATATATTTATGAATGAAGTGGTGCATAGCGCTTATCTCTTTTTTTTTCTATTTATAGTGAAAACCACAAAAAAATCTTCTCATTAATTTTAAATACCTATTTTGTTTGTTTTGGGATGGATTGGAAGGAAGAAATATTTTATTGCTCCCCGACGGATTAATACGAGTAATCCATTTTTAAGCTAAGTATCCTACAAGCATTCAATAATAATGTTTTACTGAGCGACGTCAAGTTGCGAAACTGTTCATAAAGCATTGCGTGCTAACATCGGAAAGCTTAAGGTGCATTAAATTTACGAAGTGGTTATTCGGCGGTACCGTACTTCCAAATGAAAAGTTATTTGGCGATACACTGCACTGCGAAATTAACAAAGTCAGCTTGCAAACAGTACGTTGTATAGGAAATTCATTTCCCAGAAGTCAGTCAAGCGTATACCTATCTTGGATAATCGCGAAAAGTCATGAATACGACTCCTCTTCCTCATGAAAGCCGGTTGCCTCGCACGTCGCAGGTCGCAACAGCAAATTTCAAGGTCTGAAGTTTGGCTCCAACATCGAGGTTCGAGGAAGAGCTAAGAGACCGGTCTGGCGGTTAGGCTACTTCAACCAAACTGCTACAGATACGGAATCGACCACTCAGAACAGAAAGCATAAGAAGAAAAGTCTGTGACTTCCGAAAAAAAGAAGAGGAAAGTACAAATAGATATGCCCACAGAAGACATCAGTAATTCTTGTTTTTGGAAGTTCCGGACGTCTCTTTCTTACGGTTTCTCTTCTTTTGAGAGGTCAATTTTGTGTTTGCGGCAGTTCTGTTCACGGAGCATAACTGCCGGGCAGGTCTCTTAGGTCTTCGTCAAACCTTAACGTTAAAGCCAAACTTCAGACCTTGAAATTTTCTATTGACCTGGAACATGCCAGACTAAGGGCTTTTACAAGGAAGAAAAGTCATATTCGTGAGAGATTTTGGTGTAATTTCTGGTACCGGTACCTTTTCACCTATTTCTTTTTCTTCTTTTTGAACACATTCTGTCGCTATAATGGAATCAGCTCTGATGGTTCCTTCAATTTTTTCATATTTGACAAATATTTCATGAGTTGTTCAGTTCCATGGTAAGACGCGAAACTGGCAATATTGAAAATGGTGGGCAATAGCAGATGATACTTTTCGCGGTTAGGGAGTGAATTTCTCATACAACGTGCTGTTTGCAAACTCACTTCGTTTATTTTGGAGTGTACCGCCAAATAACCTCAACCTTGAATTAAAAAATCAAACTAGGGAAACGGAACCTGCCTGGACGAAAAATATTTTTGGTCATATGTTTTAAGCAGTGCGTGCGTTCATTCTTATTGCCAACACCTGATAAATTTATAAGTGTCCCGCCGAATTTACGTACTCTTACGTACGTGCTTACCTATAAGGATTTTATTAAATTTGCAACAGACGATTCGTAGTTCGAGTTGTGCTGTGGTACCGGTACAGTATCACATCCCATCTGTTATCTGACCCTCGATTTTCAACTGTTAAAAATTTCTTCCTTTCATTTCACTTATATAGTATAGGCTAGCAAGCTCAAAAACTCGAAAATTGTTCGCTATCTTCTCTTAATCATTAGGTATTTATTTTTCTCCTTCTCCACGAAAACCAAACCCTTTCCATCTAGTTTAGCGCAATATTTGAGATTTATTTCACATTTTTCCATAAACGATGTTTGTGAACGTGATGTCGTTACAAACAGTTGCTAATCTCCAGTATGCGGTTGTGACTCATTTTTCGTGAAGATGATCCTAATATAGAACAAAGGAAAGAACAAAATTTTATTTTGCCGACCGTACAATCAAGGCTTTGAGAAGACTGACTTCTCATTAATGAGGCGACGGACTGACTGAAGATGCTATATGAAGAAGTACAAGAAGTATTATTGGCGTCGAGATGTATACAAAAAATTATGATCGACGCTTTCGTCAGACAACGGCGTGTTCAAGAACGCGATAAGTCTATTGTACTCAGTAAAATTCGTATCATTGATTAAAGAACTATTGCAACATTTATCGTATTTAATAACCTCGATTTCTTCGAGTCTATTAAGCACTCTTCCTTTCCTCGCAGAATGGAGGAGGGTGATCTCAGCACGAGAGACGCCATGACCCCTAGTAGAAATGTGCATATCAAAGGCCGATTTGCTTGAATAGCGCTGTGGCAGGAAGAAAAGTGGTCAGCGAGACGTTCCCTGAGGCTTCTCCTAGTCTGCCCGATGTAAACAGAGCCGCTATCACCGCGCCGCAGATAAAACGATAAATACCGTTCTTCTCGGAGAAGCGTCGGTCATAATTCTTTTGGTACACCTCGACGCCAAAGATACCCCTTGTACTTCTTCATATTGCACCTTCAGTCAGTCCGTTCGTGTCGCCTCGTTAATGAGAAGCCAGTCTTCCCGAAACCGGGCGAGATCGGCAAACAAGATCATTATTCGTGTCGGTATTGTTCTTTCCTTGTTCTATACTATGGCTGGTAAAGTCGAATAGACCCCCTCCTTCATCCGATGAACCCAGTTTTACAAATTCAGGTACGACTTGCTCTTCAAAATGGAGGTAGTTAGTCGCTTTTTTTTTTCATCAGAAACTTCGATACGTTTAGTGAACAAAATAAAAACTAGTACCGGTAGCGAAAATATCCGTCCGCTAGTCGGGAAAGATAGAGCTAAAGGGGCAGTATCGAGTTTCGAATGTGCACACAAAAGTCTTAGTTCGATACGGTAAAAATGAAATTGAAAATTTGGGCAAACGAGTACGGCTTGGAAGATATCGCTTTCGTATAAACATAAATCTGATTTTAGGATGCATTTCATCTATTAGTGCCAAGATATAAAATTCATTTTTTTCCAATTCATACAGTAAAAATGTTCATTTGATATTGTTTTATTAGTACTCGTAGAATAATATGATCAAATCATATCCTCTGGCGGAATACTTATATGAACTAAAACGTGGATTTTTAAATAATTAATACCTCTTATTCACAATGAATTTTTGTTTTTTATTTTTTGTTACTTCTTTCTTATGCCTTTAGGATACATTATGGGTAGGCTATATGAAAAAAGAAGGTGAACAGTACGCAAATTCGGCAAAGTATAGGTAGTACTCGTACAGTAGCTAGTTTAGTAACCGCGTACGGTGTAACATATTATTGTATACCTACTTACAGAAATAGGTTTCTTAATAGTCTATTCATATCCTTCTCTTTCTTTTTGCGTTATACTCATTGGCGATGTAGCGCCATTTATTATCGGGTTGGAATTAATAGCACAGCAAAAAGGAAGGTTATTTAACGCAGCAAATGAGCTGTATAATCACAACAGAATACGTACTTAATTTACAGAAAAAAAAATGATGAACAGCTAAAGAGTAAAATGCACAGCGGATTGAGGATACGTATAACAGTGAAAAAAGAAGAAAAAAGAAAAAATTGAACCGTACAATAAAACTTATCGAGCAACAAACAAAGTAGAGAATCGGAACAATTTACGCAGCATAAAAAAAGTTTTAATATCAATTAAATCACTGGACAAAAAGACGGTTCTTACTAAAAAAATTTGAACGTCAAATCATTCGACGATAACAGCCATAAAGAAAGAAGATTTTCTATTAAATAAAATATGAAGATTATCTTTGACTTCTTTACATATATAGGTCGCGATGCTCGTGCACTCCGCTCCCATCCTTAGTGTAGTACATATGTATATATGCAAAGAAGTCTAATGTATACTGTTTGTTAAGCTGACTAGCTCTCAGGGGCTCACTCGCCTCGTATACTGCATGCCGAGCTAATTAACTCTCAGACTATACTTTATGCTAAGGTAACTAGTAGTAAGGAGTTGACCTGCGGTAGATTAATTTATCTTTCTGAGGTACCTATCTTAAGCTTTTAATATACTAGTCCTAATACGTATGCGGTATACTAAGCAAAGGGGGAGGGGATGCAGTATATCAGGCTTTTATCACTATAGCCCTAATAAACAGTATACTAAGCTAAGAAGGAAAATGTAGCATAGCTAATATGCGATGTGGACTAAGCATCAACTACATATTTATAATTATTTTTACGTTGGTAGCCTTAGAATCTGACACCTCATTCAAAAAAACCTATGATGTCTACAGAATATCTATCCACATCGGCGTCACTATCCGTGGTGACCCGCTTCATCCTACACATAGAACCCATAAATCTGCAGCTGATATATATGCTTCCTTCATCTTCCTCTCAGCCAAACTAACTTTGGATTAAGAAGTTGATACCATACAGCATATTGCCGATCATAACAGTATCAATATTAACGAGAGGAAACTTGCTCACAAAAAATTAAAATCCAAAAGAAGCCACCACACTCGAACTCTCTCATAGGAGTATAACGTTCGTTGGATCCGTCTCTTCTCTTAGGGAATATTTCTTAAAAGATCGATAAACTAACTTACTGAAGAAAATTTTGCTCATGTTCACTATCAGTTTGTTCTTCTTCTTCCCACACCCTGTGCTGATACAAATTATCCAAACTCTTCAAAATTTACCCTCTTTTAGTTTATAACATGGGTAGTACTAGCGAATACCTAGTTTCTTCAATATTCCTCTTTATTGTTAAGTACTACTGAGATAATTTTGTTTGCTGCGTAACAGTTACGGTTAACATTACCTATTCATTTCTTGCTGCTCAATCACCTCTATTTGCTGTGTTTGGAGATGCTGTTTGTTTTCTTCCTTTTTGGCGGATCGGCGTTCAATATCTTTTTGCTGTTTACAGATTTGCTGCTGAAACATTCCTTTTTGCGGTGCAATTATATTTCAGCCTTCATTATCTTCCTTGGCGGTGATTTTTACACTTGAATTATCGTTTAATTTTCAGGCGGAGGTGGCCAGTCTTCTGGGTGTGGCTGGTACTGACGTACCGATATCCGAATTCAAGAAAATAATGAAGCCTTATTATGTAAGTTTGTGTTTCCATACTCAGGATTTTCTCAAGATAAATACTGTTCATTACATTTATTATTTTCAAAATTTAAGTTGAGAAACACGTTCATTAGGTACGTACCTAGTTACTTTTATAAGACAAGACGACGACTTTGTTATCCGAAAATTTTCCAACATTCATTGATTCATTAGGTACCTGAAATTTACTTGTAAATAATGAATAGGTAACCAAATGTTAAAAAAAGATTCGAATTAGTAAACTGTCTCTAATATCTTAAAAAGTTGAGAATAGTTACCGAACTCTTCTTTTCGTGTACCAAACATACCTACTAATAAGAAAAATACGGTACAGACATGCACAAATTTTCATTACACGACCGGTTTCGAACCGTATATCAACTTGTAACGCTATATAATATATAGGTCAGACTGGCCGCGCTTTACATTTCAGGGTATCTGAGCACACCTCTGCTTGGAAAGGTAAGAAATTTGAAATTTCAGCCTTCGCTGATTATCTACTTTCATGCGATCACACTTTATCTACTACATGAAATAAGGAAGGGAAAACTCCTTAATAAATTAGAAAATATTGAAATCATCACACATGCTACCAGAGGTAGGTACATCACGATTACTCGATGAGGTGATTTCTCATGACCCCTTCCTCGAATGTCTCATCGAAAATTCTTCTACTTAGTTTTTGTTTTCTTGTATAATCAGTACGAACCTGATGATGAACCAGTTGATATACGGTTCGAAACCGGTCGTATAATAAAAATTTGTGCATGTCTGTACCGTATTTTTCTTTTAATACACTCGTGATGGCGTGCAACGTTGAACACACAATTTCAATTACCTACTAGTAAATCTAATTAAGTTTTTGTCTACACTTGATTGTTGCAGCTAGGAGTGAATAACTACGGTTTTATAGTCAACAATAATGGATACATAATTGTGCATCCTGACCACCGACCATTTGTACGTGTACCAACACCCATACCTGTACTTTTTACTTGTAGTATAGATTCCTGGAAGAGACAAGATAGCTCGCAGTCCTTAGATAGCTAACTCATCCGCCATATCAGATTTTTGGCTCGATGTTCCAAAAACGCTCACAACGTTATTTTATATGCGGGAATGGCGCTGCAAACACGTCACGGCGGATTTTAATATCGCGGCTCATGGAGTTTACTCGTTTTTTGTAAATATCTCACAAACTATGATTCTAATTGCAGAAAGGATGAGAACAGAAATCATTTCCCTTGCAATTTCCTATCAAATGGTTCTATCCACAAAATATTCTGAGAATGTCTTCAAAAAAAATTGTAAAATTGGTTTGATAAAATAGGAAATTACAAAAGGAATAAATTTCGTTCTCATTGATTTTTCATTTCAGGTATCATTTTTCTAGAAAATACAAAAAACAGGGGTCACCCCATAAGACGTAATGATGATAAAATAGGCTGTCTACTGAGATGCGTACATGGCTGTACGCAAAACTAAAGTGCTGTGCACCAGTTTTAACGGGGAACCTGTTTTATGGGGGGCTTTTTGAGAAATTTGCCATGCGCCGTGAGCCTTCCAGCGAAAAACTTGGAAAAATTACGACTCTCGAGCTTGTGTATGTTATGAAAGGGACTTGGAATACCTATATAGCTGAAGATTCGAGAAAAATTTAGACTCTCAAACTATATTATACTAGGCTTACAGTAGGTCTAGGCCTTCTTTATACTAGCTTTATCTAGGTCTAGGCTTCCTTGAATTTTCAATACCAAATCCCATTTGACTCATAAAACAGGTTCCCTGCGTTCCTCGTTTAACTTCGTTAAGGAAGCCGTCGCGCGTTTTCAACGTTACGTGTATGGTGAGTTAGCTATCTTGTCTCTTCTAGGTATCTACTATCATCTCCAACTTGTAGATATAACTTAATTGGAAATTGTCTTTATTAAAATATCGTATACGAATAGTATGTGTAGTACGAGTACATACACGTAGGTGGGCTAAATTTGAGGTTAACGGTTAAAGAAAATTCGCATTTATCCGGAGTATCTCGGATAATATCGTTATTATGATATAGGAGCCGGTAGGTACTTATCTATCTGTTTATTTTTCCAGTTTCGAGGTACACTGAAGCCTGGTTACAACAGTGTTGATATGTTAGAAGTGGAGCTGCTGGATAAAGGTGACACGAATAAAGATCCGAGAGATTTCGATATTCAAGTACACGAAAATGCGAATGTATTTCCGATAGTGTTTTTTTTCTTCCCATTCGTTAAACGAATTATGGTGAGCAAATATTAATTTCATGCGCTTCCATTCTTTTTTTTTTTTCAGGGCGATCTTTCGTACATGTTAAGCAATCTTTCTTTATTGCGCGATTTAGTCATCAACCAAACGGACAATTCGACACAGTCCTTCCAAGTGAAATATCATTACGATAATATGGTACGAGTTTACTTTACCATACATAAGTACATATTCCACTGTAGACATATTTGTAGGCTATTAGTAGACAGTAAGATTATGCTGATTTGGTGAATTGTTTTATCGTACCGTGTAGATAGACATTAGGGGGTATCGATTTTGCACGTGTACCTAAGGTCTACCTGCATGTAGGTAAATTCTCGGTTTGTACCTATGTACGGTAAAAAAATCGAATTAATTTGTTGCCCTTTTTAAACAGAAACGCGTATCGACCGGTAGACGACATTATTACGTTAAAAAGATACAAGACTCGCCATTTACACTGGTGTTGGCGACGATGAAACCGTTGTGCAACGGAAGCAATTGCCAGCCGGCCACCAGAATTACCGCACCGTATCCAGAGAGAAAACTATCCGTTTTACCCGACCGTAAGTTTACATCTTTTATCTGGGATTTTTTTTCATTAGATTATTAAAGAAAGGCAAGTTTTTCCACGGAAATGATGCAATAATTTAAGAAAAACTTTTTCGCCTTCTTCCACATAATTTTTACAAAACGTTTTATCGAACGCACTGCACTGCGCTGTGTTCTTCATCAACAAAAAGAGTTTTCCTAAAATATTATTTTATATTACCACGTCGAGACCTCAATCTGGTAATGATGCTCCGCGACCTACTCTATATACGCGATTGGATTCACCTTCTCTTCTGGAAAAGATAAACTTTTACGCCCCTCCTAGAAGATATCGTACGCAAATCCTCTTTCAGATCTCCCGATGCCGCACGCTACATTACCAACTTTCTCCCTTAAATCATGCCATGACCCTCTATAACACAATAACAAACATAGATCCAACTATAGACATTTTTTTCGACAGTAAAACACAACTTACAGGGAAAATAATAGGGGCATTTACAGAATTATACAACAACAAAAGCGGATAGGTAGTATTTATACCTGAACATTAAAAGAAAAGAGAAGAAGGGGTTCATGAAGGGCTAGTACATGGGTTGGTGGGGGTACAGCAGGGCAGGATTATTGTTACATCTAATAATAATAATTATTATTATTACTATAATTATTAATATATTATGTTTTTTTTTTTCCAACTATCATTAATATAAATATATTATTATTATTTTAATTTTAATAGTGTCGTCCAATTATTGGCATCATGCTGTTGGACGACACTTTAAATCCATCTTTAAAATAAAATAAATAGAATAAATAAATTATTTGGTTCTTACATAACCGTACTGCTCGTGCCAGACTCTCCCTCCCTCCTCCTCCTCCTACATCACCAAAATATAAAATTTCTTCAGTCAAGTGCTTCCAATTTTCACGTTTATAGCTGACTCTGGATCATAGAAAACATCACTGTCATACAATCAGGAAGAAAAGACAGAGGTGACGTCTATCCCAACGATCAATTTTTCGAGCAAATTCTTAGGTAGGTGCGCAGGTTGTCCGTGCGTTCAAATAAAACTGGTAATGAGGGAGAGTACTTGAAGAATTTGTGAACATCATCGAAACAGTTCATCGAACATCAGCTAGTAGTATGAAATAATCTCACAAAGTCGATAATTTCGTTTGGATAGTCTGAATTTA
The DNA here is from genome assembly GCA_035079385.1 of Aspidiotus rigidus. Taxonomy (NCBI): domain Eukaryota; kingdom Metazoa; phylum Arthropoda; class Insecta; order Hemiptera; family Diaspididae; genus Aspidiotus; species Aspidiotus rigidus. The sequence continues at coordinate 1,162,687 of JAVHKY010000043.1, read as the reverse complement.
GATGTACCTAGTTCAATGACGTTTTTGAATTAGGCTCTACACGTTTGTGAAAGGATGTGGAGTAATTTTTCAATTCTTTTTGTACAATTCGAGGTTTGCAAGCTTATTGAGAACAAGTACGTCAAGTTTAGCTTACTTGTAGGCTTTACATTTCTAAATTCCACTGAATCCAATACGGATAATTAATATACTTACTTACGTATTAAATTGATAACGAGGGTAATATTTTGTGCAATTGTCGAAGAATTTCACATCAAATGGTATACTGCAAACAGTTTTGTAGTCAAACATTATTGACACGTTACGATATTGATAACACTGAAAAAATGGTATTCGTACAGCCAATAAAAAAAAGAGAACAAATTTTTGTGGTGTGTACAATCAACATCATGTAAGTTAAGTAAATTTCCCTTCACTTTTCTTTTCGAGACTATTTAGGTACCTATCTAATATCAGAGGTTTCGGACAGAAATTCGTAACGACTCCCAACCTATTTTCCGTCATGCATAAAAAAATGACTCCAGATGGAACTCTCCATCGTAAATTACCTAGCTACTGCGAGTAAAACGCTTACGTACAGAAGATTGAACGATTAGAAATTCGCGAAAAAATCTTTTGTGAAAGAAACTACTGGTCATCCTTTTCTGTCTTTAATGTATTTTCTATGACAGACGGTACGTATAAGAATTTTTATACGCAAGAACGACAGACCATCAATTGACCAGAAAAAATCCACATTTTTGAAAATGGAAGGATGGGATGACGCAAATTTCGTAATGTAAGTTAACGACACGATACGACGCCAAATCTGAACTGTTGTACCACCAGTAGTAGTGTAGGTACAGTAACGGTAAAACAAAAAAAGGAAAATGGGTAAATATCGAAGCCAATTAATGTAGGTAAAACGATTTTCAACTTTTTTCAGAGGTAAAGGAGCTTTTTTCGGGGAATTGGAACGTTCATCCAGAATGGTGAGTCATACACCATAGGTCGAAAAAGACCTTCATAATCTCGTCTCCAATATCCTATATAATTATGTAAGAATGAAATTTGACTTGTTTGTAGGTTTTACTGCAAGTACAATTATAATAATGAGTATTACAAAAAGTACTCGGACGAAAATTTAACAAATAAAACCCTGGAGTTGTTACATTTTGTGAAAAGAATGAATCGCGATTCATTTTGGGAAGAATCGAAAGATCCGTACGCGGAGCTGGCAAACGGTAATGAGCATTTTAGCATCCTATAATAACTATCGATTTCGTATAATTAGGCTATGTTTACGGGTTCTCATCTTCGTAATCATCTATTTCCAATGTTTGTGAAAATCTGTATTGAATCAGTCACAAGTTGAAGTCAATTTCTCGTCAATCTCGATTATATCGATATACCAATCTCGTTTATATTGAAATATCGATTTTATACTCAGCGATGCTATAGTATGTTAGCCTTCATTATAGGGGCTCTTATTATAAACCTAGTAATTATAAGTCCAGTATACAATATTTTAAGCTAGTAGCTTTTCGGGGTTCACTTGTTGGTCTAGTGTAAGTCCAGTATACAATATTGTAAGCTACCTATCAGTTTTTGAGGGCTCACTCGCTCGCTCCGCTCGTTCAACCCGCTTTCTCATCTAGTATAAGGCTAGTATACTGTATATTAGGCCTTTATAATGAAGGCTAAACCTACTACAGCTACCGAGTTTAGGCTCAGAATAATGAAGTCTAAAACACAAACGAAAAACTTTTATGTGACGGAAAATATATATTTATTATTGAATTTAAGGGCTTATTGCTCCGGAGATGAAGGCCGTACGTGCCTTCGGAACGTCAGCATAATTAATAAATTTTTGTGTTAAAAAGACGGTAGATAATAAATGAAGTCTTTTCTAATTTTTCCAAGTCAAGGCTAGGTGGGCTGTACTTTGCTAGGCCTAGAATAATGAAGGCTAGAGATTGAAATTTCAACAGGGAACCTGTTCTGGGGGAGTTTTTTGAAAAATGTGGAGTTTGCCGTGCATCGTCCGGCGAAAACTGACTTACCCTAATGAAGAATTTGAATTTCAAAAAATTTCGACTTTTGTACCATAATATATGATAGGAGGAGAACTTGGAAGAATTTTGACTCTCGACCCATAATATAGGTATCATGGGGAAGGAACTTGAAAGAATTCGGACTTGGAAGAAAATTTCAACGGTTGAGTTATGATATATGATGGGAGGACTTGGAATAATTCTGACTCTTAAGCCATAATATACGCATGATAAATTAAAGGGGGACTAAATGATGGGAAAGGAAATTAAAAATTTTTTCTTTCAAGCTATATACACCATGGTACAAGGGAATCAGAAAAACTTAAAACTATTTAAGATCTCAATTTGAATTCTCAATACCAAAACCAATTTGACCCATTAGAATAGGTTCCCTGCGGTCCTCAGTCAACTTCGTTAAGGAATCCGTCATTTTTACCAGTCCCTACAGAAGATCAAGGTTATTGATGACGTCATAAAGCATTACGTTACGTTACACAGATTTCTGTCTGACCCCCAATCCAAAGACATGGCATGTCAAAAGTAATTGTCTTTCCTCCAAAAATTTGAAAGGGGGATCCTTTCCACACAAGTGGATGAGATCAGAAAGAAACTTTCACTTTTCGGTTGTCCAACAACATCCTAAACTACATTAAATTCAAAGCAGAGAATTATTATGAAGATTATCGTTGAACAAATTAATAATTAGTTGTACATGAAGGTATGTAACCTAAAAGATAAGGAAACATGAAATACCAAAATAAGAAATCACTGGGCTAGATTTGTACCACGTTTACATGTCTCGTTTGTGTAACTCACCAATAAAATTCAATTTTTCTAAGTTACCTACGTCGCCCTACTATGGAACAGATTGAAATTAAACTTTTTGTATGTTAATTCCCATGAGAATAACATGGCGTTTGCAAAAACGCGTTTACTCGTATTTCCAAAATATCCGCATTTTGCATTCCTATGAACCTTGAAGATGAGAGAATTTTCAAACTCTTATTTTAGAAACCTTGGCAAATTGGTCAATTTTTGGCGTACTTGTCCATAACTCGGCTCGAAAAAGCTGTAGAAAGTTTTGAAGGAGCGCAAATTGAAGATAAAATCGAGATACAAATTTTGTAGATTTGAAATATACCTCTAATGTTTCGTGTTTTTGCGCTGGAGTGATTTAAGCGCAAACTCCGATTTAAATGGTAACATCTTTCTGGTCCACCCGGTGTCATCGAGTTTGTGATGAATAGGCGGACGAATATAATATTATGTTTGAGCAGCTAAGGCTGCGAACACGCTTGTTTTCATGGTATAATATTTCACACGAGTGTTTTCAGGAGGAGGACGATTGGCACATAGGCTATGTAAGTAGCATAATCTACTCAAAATGCTCGAAATATAAATATTTTTATAATCGTTTACGTTGAAGTGTTTAGGTACATTTTAACAAAAAATTTCAAACTTTTGAATTTGTTCCTTTGTGAATTATACGAGTATATAGGTACCAAGTTATTTTGAAAACCGGTATACCCCCAAAAGTTCCAATCTGAAAGTTCCAGAACCAAAAGTTCCAAACTAATAGAAGTTCCAATGTCATATATATTGCGAACTATTACGACCAAAATTTTGGAAGTCATTTTTCCAATTTAATGAGTAAGATAATTATCACATGGGTGAATAGTGAATAGGATTTAGGAGAATGACGAAGTGTATAATCATATAACCCTCGTTATGGAACCAATATAACGCAGTTATTGAACGGGCATCACGTACGAATAACAACTCAGAGGGATGGCACCATCGTTTCCAAACCGTTGTGGGGCGTCACCATCCAAGCCTGTATGCCTTCATCAAAGAACTTCAAAAGGAACAAGGCGACACCGAGTGCATGCTGAAGCAAATTGCCCTCGGCCAAAAGATCAGAAAACCAATGTCCCAGCGTCGTCGGCACGCAGAGGACTGCATATTCAACTTGGTTACACGTTACAATACGTACGCGGATGCTAATAACATTTTGCAGTATTTAAAAGCTGTAGGCTACAATTTACACTTCTAAGGAAGAAACTGCAAATGTTATGATTTTTTATCACTTACATGATTTAATTTACTTATTTGGAAATTTTTGGACGTTTTCGTATACATGTATTGAAATATTTTGGAACTTTCAATCTTTTGGAACTTTTAGATTTTGGCACTTTTGACTTTGGAACTTCATTTTGGCTATTTCGGTTTTGGAACTTTCAGATTGGAACTTATGGGGTATAATCATAAAACCTGTTGTAATATTTTCGAAATAACGTAGCATCTAAAAGAAGATTATTTGAAAAATATTTCAGGTGCAGAAAAAATGACGAGAAAAGATCCACTACTTTTTTCTTATTATTGTAAGTGTAAACATGGATATTTTCAATTACAGTACGTATTTAAACGCACTTATCGTAGGTAGTCGACAGATTAATGTTTTGCCTTCACCTTTGCCATCAGGCGATCACGAGTTGATCCGAAATTTATTATTTGACGCAAATGTCACGAGAAATATTTTCAAACATTTAGATAATGGATTCAAGCAAGCTTCGGATTTTGATTTAAGGTAATTATTTTGACTTTCGCGATTATCTAATTATCATTCTCACGTGTAATAGTGCCATATCAACTTCCTTCGAGTTTAATAATCGGCTTTTAATTTCAGCGAAAATAGCATTAAAAATGTATTCGTGTCGACTCATAGCGGCTTAACTCGATGGAAGGATCTGAGAGATGAAACGTTTGTACTCACCATCTAAGTTACCGTATATATGTATTATGAAATCTATAGTTATAACTTACATAGCAATAATTAGGATTATCAGTGTACCTACATAAAATGAGTATTGTGGCTCGCTCACTCGGATGAAAATTACCCGTATATGTATAGTTATACCATATTTTACCGATTATATAACACGCCCTCACGTGAAACACGCATCATGTTGTAAGTACGAAATTGATAAGGGACAATTGAAATGTGCCCAAATATATGTCATTTATCACCCCATACAACATACTAAAAGTTACACTCAATATGATGTGCGCATTGTCCCCAGGGGCCAAAAAGTGTGCTCCAGGAGCGCCGGGGTTGTGAAAAAGACTTTTAAGGGCAGATATGAATTCTATCACCAAAACCATCAAAATTTTTAACACAAAGGAACTCGATTAAACTTGATTTGAAAAAAAAAATTGATGAAAAAATAAACGAATATTTTGATCGTCAAGAGCGTCCTCTAGGTCAGTTACGAGTAGATACCTACCGGTAACAGTACTGAACATGAGAAAAGTTTGTGATATTAGGCACAATAATAAACGCCTCTCAACCGCATAATTATACAATAATGTTTACATTGACAGGTAGAAGACCTATCTACAGGCCGGATAATGCGAAACACCATCAGATAGGGATAGACAGATTAAAATAGTTTCTTCTTTTTTCTTCTCAAGACTGTTCTGGAAATTTATAAAATACCGCTTTTTTGTCATTTTTAGATTTTTCGGTTTCATTCACAACCGTTCTATCGATGAAACGTGGTATAAACGTGCAGTATTACAAAATTACGTTAATAGAGAAAGTTATGTGTTTTCTATACCTTTGGAACAAGGTAACGGAATAATATTGACTATTTTAAACTTTTTCCTTTCATTTTGTTTTGCTGGTTTTTCTTCTCAAAACTTTCAAGTTCATAACGTTTGTAGAATATTCGGATAAACTAGTAGTGACCGCCAGCCACGCGATATTCTTAGGTAAAGAGAAAAGAAAACGAGAAGATCCACTTCAAGCACCGGCCGCGGTCATTGGATATCAGCTCCTGCATTCAGATTTTGACCAGTATATACGATCCATTTTAGACAATAGCGGGGTACTATTTTGCTTCATTCTCACTCCCTGCCTTTGTTTTTTTTTTTTTTTAACCATACGCGACAAAGAATGTAAGTATTTTCGAACCAAACCTCCGCTTGATTTTTCTAGGCGTACAGAAATTTCCAAGGGCTTGTATCGTATTTCGTTATTGACAATCACGGATACATTCTCGCCGCCAATGATAGCGCGCACGTGGGAAATTTCTTCGGCACCATTAATCCAGATGTAATGAACGATTTTCAGGAATGTCGCGTCTTCCGAAAAATTGTCCTCTACGACTATCAAGGGGTTTGCTTCTACGACCACCACGCCACTAACGCGGCTTATCCAACTTTATCTAGAGTGAGTTTTATTTAGGATTAATGAAGCTACCCGAAAGAATGATACGTATTAATGGGCTTAGGATGGCGGTATTTAAAGAAGCGTAGTTGATGAGTGTCGAACCCACCAATTTTGTACGGTGTATTTTTGAATAATTTTAGCCGTTAACAATAGTGAGCTCTTTGTTGGATTGGACTGTCGGGAAGTTCCTCGTAGGGATCATTCGAATTAACTTGGAAATCATAGCTTCGGGATTCATTCAGCCGTTTACAGGAAATTTAATTGTCGACGAAAACGGTAAGCAAATACAGATTCATTACGAGCTTCTCATCAAAAAAAAAAAAAAAAAAAATCTTCATCGAAACGTTTACTGCTGTACTTGAGCTCAATTAAATCCGCAGACGAAGTAGTTGATGTACCAACTGAAAATTTTGACGATGAACTGAAAAACGAAGCGCCGTACAGGCCAAAATATAGTCGAGTAAAACATATGGTTGTATTGAATAGAACGCGACCGCAAACCTGCGATCGGGCTATCAATCTTTACCATATAGAACCAGAAAAAACGTGGGAACGTAAAATGAAATGCGCCAATGTAACTAAGTAAGTTGACTATTTTTCAAATTGCATTAAGCTGACTTGAAGTGAATACGGTTTGGACTTACGCTCGAGTATCAATTTCTGATACAGCCTTCTTCGATCGATACCTCATACCAATTTGGTATTAGTCATATTACCTAATGTTACCGAGAAATTATCGACAATGAAGACGAGTAGAACTACCATAAATACAGTTCCGTTCAAAGTGACAACAGAACCTTACTCTTCTCCAGTATGCTACAAAGTTAATGCCGTCCTCTCTCGCCGTCGACCGTCCTCCTGTTGCAAGGAACATAAAGGAGTACGTCACACACGCTTTTACTTTTCAAAAAGTCTCTCATTTTTATTAAAAACGTTTTCCTAATGCTATTCCTTTGTAAATTTGTAGGAAAGAAAAATAACTCTCTGCGGTCGTGGAAGCTCTATACCTGCTAGCTCTTTCACCACAATTTTAACTTTGTTTCTATTGTGTTCACAACTCTTTTTATAAAATTTTTATTCTATAATTTATTGTTCATTTTTGTATGGTTACCAAGATTGACTTTCGTCGTTAAATAATTATGATCAAATGTGAATTTACTACCTATTGTTCGTAAACTCCAAGTTTTACGAGCGTTCGTGCGTTGTAAGCGCGATAAATTTAAATAGGTACCTACCTAGTAACAGTTACTTTTTTCCTCGGATAGTGAAATTTTTCAAATTTTTTTCATTACTCATTTGGTATCTCATCGATTCTCTTGCAAACTTTTGGCCGATTTTTTTTTTTTCTTTCGGTTTTGTAAGAGGACGAAAAATTTTAAGCACTTCACCAAATAAGATATTTTTGAAAAAAATCTGTCATTGCAGACAAACTTGGTTGAATTTACATTCTACTCCAACTCCTTTACAACTGTTTACAAACCTTTATCGAATGACTTTCAATGAGCTAGCTGAAGGCTGAAAGTCTAAAGCCAAATCTAATGCCAATGAGATATTTTTGTATGATCACAATTATCATCAAATTGAACATATTTATGTCAAATCTTTTCACTGGATCGTCGTTCTTGATAACAGAGTTCACACACGTCAATTATTTTTTATACAGCAGCAGTGCAAGTGCTCTCGCAAGCTCGTACGCAGCTTGCAGCTGTAGGTACTGACATTGTGCAGCAATTGTTGTTTTTTCTGCATTCTTTGTCGTATCATTATCAACTTCAAGTATGATTCATGAGGAATGAGTGCTTAATTAGGTTCGGGCTTGGCTTACAAATATCAAAAACTTATTGGTTTGTCGCTTGTTGTAGTCCGTGCTATAAGCGATCCAATTTGTCATCCTTTCTCTGGTGCTAACATTCCTACCTTTTTAATGGTCTAAGGTTCCTACAAGCGATAAACAAAACAAGTTACGCAGTAACAAAAGCACACTCATTCGCTTTTTATGTATGCAGCGCTATTTGAGATCCCACACTGAACTACAAATAAGGTTGAAGAAAAAAAAAAGCGATTGCAGCTGGTTCATGGCTAGTAAAACGAGCACAAACCTAAAAAACGAACACTACCATCGGATTTAGCGTGAAAATACTTTCACCGAGCTTAATATCATGTTTGACAAACGTGCAGAATCTGGTTTAGTTTGGAGAAAAAGCAACATTGATTTCTTGTTGTATATCCCCAAAACCATGTTCTGCACGTTTGTCAAACATTATTTTTGAAGGGCAGATTCCAGCCGTGGTTTGAAGTAGGGTAAATCCAAACGTACCGGCACGGATAATAGGGTCCATGGACTCGATTGCGTTTTTCAAATTAATTTTTACCAACTAATGATTGCAAGTTAGAAACCTGTGAAAACTGTACTAATTTTTTTAGTTGTTAACTAGAAATCTTTGAACATTATCCATTCTACGTACTTTCATCTATGAAGGAAGAGAATCCTGCAATACCTATGTAGGCAATAATAATTTCCAAAGTGAAGTAAAAATTTTAAAATCAATTCGTTCAGTAATAATAATAATACACAGTTAAATATTTAACGAAATTAAAACTTGATCGATTCTCAAAGAATGATTATTACAATATTCAAACGTGTCGGAAATCAGATATTTTCCCAACATAAACTGTAATATTTTCGTTGATAAAGAATCAAAAAATTTCAATGATATTAACTTAATCATCAAAAAAATATTCACATACCAGATGTCATTGTATTAATTACGATATAGGCGATTGGAAGAAAAATTCTGATAGGAAAGAAGTTTTTATCGCAGATTCTTTCGACACACTCCAACTACTACCTATTTACTTTGAGTAGATTCCTCGATTAATGCCTGAAAATGAATTATAGATTACAGAAAAATGGATTACATTTTTTTTTTCTTATGATTTCTTCTGCGAGTTTTATTGGAATAAGAACGCATTACGTCTCACTTTGAGAGAGGTTATACTCAATCAGACCAATTCGGGATCCATCGGGAACGTTGATAAGACGATTGTAATTTATTCCTATAATTAACAACTCTAAATTTAATGTGTTTTATTTATATTTACCAGATTCGCATCGATAATATCATCCCAATTCTCTTCTTGAATCGCGTTGATAGTTTGTAGAAGTATCTGTTTTACTTTTTCCACATTTTCTTCGAAAGTTTTCACCACATTACCCACACTTACTTTTTCGGCAGTGCTATGCCAGCAGTCGTAATCGGTAGCCATCGCTACGCAAGCGTAACACAAACCAGCTTCTTTCGCCAATCCAACCTATTACAAGGACAGAAAGATTAGCGACTGTTTCTACCATCTTTTCAACACGGATCTCGCATATTTTAAAACTTTGTGTACGCACTTCCGGGGATAAAGTCATATTAACGAGATCGGCGTTCCATGAACGATACACTTTACTTTCAGCGAGAGTAGAAAATCGGGGGCCCTCGATAACAACTGCGGTTCCACTTTCTACGACGGGAATTTTCAACGATTTGGCCGATTGGATAATTAATTGCCTAGTTTTCTGACAGAAAGCCGGCTCCATCGGAATATGAATTACTTTGTTGGGATTCGGTTCGGTGCAATTGAAAAAAGTAAGTTCTCGGTGTTTCGTTCTAAAATGTGCTTGAGTATTGGTACAAGAGAAATGAGGTGAAAAAAGAAAAAACATGATAAAATTCAAGCCTTCCTTGATAGAGCGACTTACAAATCGATATAGGAATCCGGTATCACTATGGTGCCCGGTGAAATTTCCTCTTTCAAAGAACCACATGCCGATGAAACGAGTACATGAGTGCATCCTATTTCTCTCAAAGCCCACATGTTGGCTCGATAATTTACTCTCGTTGGAGGAATATTATGCTTTCTGCCGTGTCTATCAGATGAAAACAAAAAAATACGGAAATTACAATCTATCTACAACGAGTATTATGTAAAACATTTGTTTAATTCGTCAAAAAAAAGTAGAGAAAAATACCGGGGAAGGATCACGCAAGAGATGCCGCCGATGGTACCCTCCATGAGCTGATCAGATGGATCGCCGAAAGGCGTGGTAACTTTTCTGGAGGTCGCGTTTTGGAAGAACTGAGGATCGTCCAAACCAGAGCCCCCGATTATACCAACCTAGAAGTACAATAATATTGTAAGCCGACACATCTAAGATTCCACACATTTTTGAAAGTACCTACATGAAAGAAAATAAATTATATAGGTAACGTGCGGAACAAAAATCTCAAGACTCACTTTAACTGTGTATTTCATTATTTGTTTACAGCTCTTCGCTTCTCCAATGTTCCAAACAAATTCAATTTGGTCGCCGAATAACTAGCACAAGGAATAATTGCAATTTTATCCTCCTGAAGCGATCGTTTTTATTTTAACTGGAAATAAACGCGTATTTTCAAGTTATTATTGATGTAAGGACTACATTAATATAATGACTGTCAGTTGTTCCACTTACTTTTTCCAATAAGTAACTGTTACGAAACTTCGAAAGAACTTTTTGCACTTCAGAACTAAGTTTAATGTCTTAGACCGACGTAAGGTTACAATCAAGAAAACTGATTAAATTTCAACGCACTAAATCTATATTATTAATATCGATTAATTACGTCGTGAAGAGTTTTTTCACATTAATTAATATTGAATAAAATCATGAAATGATAAGTTACGGTACGGAACTCCTACATAATAATAGATTGATTGATTATTGTTATGACAATTTACAATTATTAGTAGAAGCAACAAGTGCACTGCCGTACAAAGTAGAACGGACGTAATATGCGAAAACAACGATCACGGGAAAGTATCAAAAAGAATTTAAAAATGTATTCAAAAGATATTAAGATGGCATAAGTTGATCACTCCTAGTAATTTTCAACGTAGAATTCGATAATTCTAATAATTTTCTTCAATAAGTGCTCAATCTTCAGATACAGTACATTTTTTCACCTCGCGATGCATGTACGTCCAAAAAAGGACGTATAAGCATTGATATGCAATCGACTGTGATAGTAGTGGTATGTGAATACGAAGCTTCGTTACCATCACACATACAGCCCATTGATCCGAACGCCTCGTTTGGGTGATCGTTGTTTTCGCATATACGCCCGTTCTACTTTGTACGGCTGTGCAAGCCACAGGCTGTCGCGCCCACAAGCATGGTCATCTCTACTCTAACCATCTGATTCTAACAATCTATACTCCGTTCACGTTAAGAAAGGATGGAAAGTGGAACGAGGTACGTTCCTCGTACTACTTTCTATCCTCTCTTAACGTGAACTGACTACAGCATCAGGCCGGAATATTGGAAGTAATGTGAATATTGAATTCCCATATAAGAAAAAAATGGGTTGTTTAAACTATCGATGGTTGAAAAATTGTACATTTTTAAGATCTTGATAATTAAATTCATCATCTAGAGGCTTTTATTGATCTTTTGAGCCAGAACCATAACACTTCCGTTATTTTTTTACCTCTTTTAGAAGTAACAATACTTTGATAACCACTAAACGTTATCACTGTGTTAATTAAAACGAGTGGCTACAAAGCCTCCTATAGTTAGAAGCCATGAACGTAGAAAGGCAACACCGCATTCGGCCCACGCATTTACATGTAAAACACCTCTCTCATGAAAAAATCGAGTTGACCCTTATTTAAAGGAAATTTCACAAGCTACAACTTTTGTTCTTTTCGATTTTTTCAAAAACTTGATATTTTCTTAAGAAACAGACGCTCAAAGAGTTTCTCCCCATAAGAGCAATGTAAAAGTCGGCCCATGGTTGTGCAGTTGCCAATTTTACGTTCATGGCTTCTAACTATAGGAGGCTTTGGTGGGTATTTGGACTGTGCAAGCAACAACAACAACAACAACAAAGATTTTTCAGTTTTGCAAAATTTCTTAAAAATATATTTTCCTGAAAGAGAATTTTATGCTCATTAAACTTAGTTCTTTGCGTTTTTTCTTTAAATTCAGTATTTATTGAAAAATTTAAGAAAAACTGAAAAACTGTATACTCCAGAATTGTATATGATCAACGTGTTTGAAAAGAGGTGTGCTCAGCTCAATGTAAACAACAAGACGCTACATCAGCTGATCTCCATTTAAAACAATGTAAAAACGGAACCGGGTGACGTTACCCGGTTCTGCATCCCATGTATTTTTAAATGTGCATGCGGGGTGCGTTTTGTTTACAATTGAACTGAGCACACCTCTTTTCAAACACCTTGGTATATGATGACCCTTTCCTTATCAGTACTTTTTCATATATAGATGAAATTATACATGGGCGACGCTAGCACACCTACAATATGCACACCCCAAATTTCACGCTACATTTGGAGGGAATATGATTCCGCGAGTCTTCAGAGTTCTTGCGTTTGCACGCTTGCGTTGCTGTATTCATGCTTTGGACTGCAGGTTTATATCAAAGGGGTCTGTATGAACTTCGAATATTTTCCAAAATATTTTACTAAAAAAAAAGACGAAGTAGAAGAATATTTTTGGACTTGAAAATTTATTTTGAAATATTTTACTTAAAAAAACGATCAAAGTACCAAAATATGTTTGGACTTCAAAAATTATTTGAGATATTCTCCTTGAAAAAACGACCAAGTCCGAGAATATTATTGGACTTCAAATATTTCTCAAGATATTTAACTCAAAAAATATTATTTTTCAAGGTAATTCACTTGAGAAAAAGACAAAGTACCAGAAATATAATTGGACTTATAATATTTTCCTGGATGATTTACTCAAAATAACGACAGAGTCCGAGAATAATACTGGACTTTGAATATTTTTTGAGGTATTTAACTCGAGAGAACGACAAAGTGCAAGAATTTTTTTGTGCACTTGGAAAATTTTTTTGTTATTTTCTTGAAAAAAAAATAACAAAGTCCTAGAATATTATTGGACTTGAATTATTTTTCGAAGTATTTTACTGAAAAAAAGGACGAAGCACCAGAATAATATTGGATTTATAATATTTTCCAGGATACTTTACTCAAAAAAATAACCAAGTCCGAGAATAATACTATAGACTTGGAATATTTTTCGAGGTATTTTACTCGAGAAAACGACGGAGTACAAGAATTTGTTTGGACTTGGGATATTTTCCTTGATAATTTACTCAAAAAATGACAGAGTTTGAGAATAATTTTGTAGTTGGAATATTTTTAGAAATATTTTACTCCAAAAATCAACCCAAGTACAAGAACATTTTTGGACTTGGAAAATTGTTTTGAGATGTTTTACTTGAAAAAACAGCCAGTTACCGGTATATCTCAGAAAATATTGTAAGTTAAAAAATATTCCAAAACTTCATTCTTTTCTGAGAGTTCAGAGAAATATTTCAAGCCCAAAAATATGTTCTGGTACTTTCTTGTTTTTGTCATTTTCTCGCGTAAAATATCTTGAAGAATATTCTGAGTCTAATATTATTCTTGGACTTTGTCTTTTTTCAAGGAAAATATCCAGGAAAATATTCTCATACTTTCTTGTTTTCTTAAGTCAAATATTTTGAAATACCTCAAAATACGTATATTCCAAGTCCAGTTTTATTCTCGAACTCTGTCTTTTTTTTTTTTTTTTTTTTTTTTTTTTTTGAGTAAATCATCCAGGAATATATTATAAGTCCAATAATATTCTGGTACTTTGTCTTTTTTTCAAAAGAATTACCTTGGAAAAATAATATTTTTTGAGTGAAATATCTTGAGAAATATTCGAAGTCCAAACATATTTTGGCACTGTGGTCGTTTTTTTAAGTAAAATATTTCAAAAACAATTTCCAAGTCCAAAAATATTCTTGTACTTTGTCTTTTTTTTTGAGTAAAATATTTTGGAAAATATTCAAAGTCTATACAGATCCCCTTGATACAGACCCGCAGCCCAAAGCATGAATACAAGACGCAATGCCGCGCAACGCGAGCGTGCAAACGCAAAAATTTGGAAGACTCGCGGAAAGGCGGCGGAATCATGTTCCCTCCAAATAGACAAATTTCCTCTGACGTCATACAGCTGACAAGAATACCCGTTCCGGTGTTTATGATCTGACAAGAGTACCCGTTCTGGTGTTTTTGATTTGGTTGCTCGCATAAGAATACACGGGGAGCAAAGATCTAGGTATAAATATACAAAAACTACACGGTGAACTTGACGTTAAAATTAGTATTTTCAATTTAGATGGTTCCTAGAACGTGTTCATGTACTTTTGGTTATTAAGAAATGGCTTATTTCCAAATAGTAACACTTCAATCATTGCTCCTTGTGTTATTCTTATGGGAGTCAAAAGTCTCCTAAGCCACTGTGGCAACACTGATTCCTAACTATGACGTAGGCAGGAAATCGGTCTAATCGACTGGAGAAATAGTATATTTCACAACTGTAGCGGCATAACGAGTGCTAACGTTTGCGACACAAGTTATGACTGCTCACTCCGCTACTGTTGTGAAAGATATTTTTTTATACGAATGTAACGAAAACCCACAAAAACCGAATGCACTTCTTGAGAAAAATGATCTATCTCGCAACTAAATTGAGGATGGGCGGAAAAACCATATTCTTTCCACACGCAAATTCTCTTTCCACCACTGTTATCAGAGCTTGAGCGCTCGTTGCAATAAACAGATCTTTCCACCGTCACATTTGTGACGATATCATTAGTTTTCGTTACATCCTATAAAAAAACTTGTTTACATTTTTGTTGCTCATCCAGACCGCAGATTTAGCTATAAGGCACGACTTGTAACATCACAGGAAAAAGGTCTGTCATGGGTCTTTCTTCCTACATAATTTTATATAGATAGAATTTACATTAGTTGCATCATAGTGATAAGAAAATTACCTCTTGCCGTTCCGTTCTCGAGGTACGTATTTTGTACTACCTTCTACCCTTTCTTAACGTGAACAGACTATACAAAGGTATTTGCTGTGGTATTTGCCAATAAGAGCGGAGTATGCGCTGCGATACAAAATTTCTCCAAAGCACGGTACATTATAGAGGTATTGACACAAACGTATATTAGCCGTGTTTGTTACTGTCGCCTGAGTTGTGTCAGTTGATATAATCTACGCTAGGAGCGTTGCAAGGTATTACTAAGCATGAAAACTACATGAATACTAGGTAATGTAAATTCATTAATTTTCAAAAATTCGTAGAGGAATCAGGTATTAACCTAAAAATCTAAACCGGGTACGAATAGACAACTCACCATGCTCTACTTATTTAAAAAAAAATTATTTTCTTAGGTGAATTTCTTCACCTTTTACAACCCTCGAAAATTTCGTCAATATTAGGGTACCTCCGGTAAGGTTCCGACACAGGCGGGGTGTGGAAGGTATTCAAACGATCGCTGCGAGCGTAGCGGAATTCCGTATAAATTTACCCAATTCGTGCGACAGAAATTTTTCGTTGTGTCAATACCTCTATAATGTACTTACCGTGCTCCAAGGCTTGCACTCGAAGGTGAAGATGAGTGATAATGACTAAACAACGTATTTTCTTTTTCAAACACATACGCCGAAAGTACGTTGATTTTAGACAGCGAAAACTGCATTTTATTGTTTATCATTAAGAAATTAAGAATCATGAAAACAGTGGTGAAAAACTCAGCAACAATGATTCTGATTGGACATTAGTGTATTACTGTACAAGCAACAAAAGTGAGAATTCACACCGAGTTTGATCATAACACCACAAGCAAAGCGAGGGGAGCTTATCAAATGTGTTGCGATATTTCTTACATCGCAACTTGTACTGTAAGATGTTTTTGAAACAACATACGCCGAAAGTACATCTATTTTAGACAGCAAAAACTGCATTTATCGTTCAACGATAAGAATCATGAAAACAGTGGCGAAAAAACTCAGCAACAATGATTCTGATTGGACAAAGACAGATTATTCTGAATAAATTCAAATATCCCTTTGTTTCTTTGATGAACTGAATGCATACGGAGAAAAATGAGTTTGAATGTCAAATCCCCATGAGAGCCCATGTTAAATTGGGTCGAACTACTCCTGGCGATTTTTGACCTGCGGTGGAACACTGTAATTACTTCCGTGCGTTATCTTGTTCTTCTAGGTACTCATCTTTACAACACACTCTCAAGCATTACCATGCCATTATTTTAACCGTGTGAACGGCGACCGGGCCGCTTATCTGGCGTCGTGTGGAACGAGGCTCACCCACATAGCAGTGACTAAAACTCTCATCGAGATTGATTGAAAATTAACAAGTTCATTGTTAGGTGTTCGTTTTTTTTTTTGTTGTAAAAACTGGATGAAAATTTCTGAGAATAGGTGTGAGTACTGTCAAGCAGAGTTGGAAAGCTACCCGAAAGCTTTCTCCAGCCTTATTTTTGTTCAATGTTAAGCCGCGATCGTTGTTTAGGGTTTGTGATAGGTTTATGTTCTGCAAAGTAGATTTCACCATAATACATTTGAGGAGTCATCTGTCAAAAGGGCACCCGTCAAAAGGACATCCGTCAAAGGGGTGCCCTTTTTGCGGATATTCACATTTTTGAACTCTCTGAGCCATTTCCTATCAACATACAAAATTTTGGAAAAAATGAAAAATAACATTCACGCTTGTGGTCACTCAACCCCATCTCCATGAAAAGGGCACCTGAGGTACACATCTTTATGTAATTCTCCCCAATTCATTTGTTGATAAACTTGAAAAATAATTAGTGATCAGTCAACCCGGTAAACATTGTTCCCACTTGAAGCCCTCAAATATAAAAGGCTTCAGGGACACAAAAAGGAAACAGGGCTTCAAATGGGAATTAAAAGGGTAGTTTTTCCCAAATTAAGACCTGTTTCCTTTTTGTGTCCCTGAAGCCCTTTATATTTGAGGGCTTCATGAGGGCTTCAATAGGGAAGTAAGAGGGGAACAGGGAATCAACAGGGCTTCAAATGAGGGCTTCATAGGGTAGTTTTTCCCAGGGGCTTCAGAGGGCTTCAAATTGTTTACCGGGAAGATGAAAACACGCAAAATAAGAATTTTTTTGTCATTACCGGTTTATAGATTTTTTGATACAATGAACGTTGAATGAGTAATCTGAGCACGAAACTTCAAAGAGGTATTTTGAAAGTCAACTAAGTATTGCTCATGGGTGCTCTTTTGACAGATAACTCCTCATTTACATGCGTTATGCTATTTTATAAGCGATGGAAACAATCAAGAAATAGATATTCGAATAAATCAAGGAATGATATGTATGTAAAAGTGTTTCGAGAGCTGTTAAATAATCACAAAAACAGAATACTTCCTTTCTGCATTTGAAGATTTTATTCTTGTATTTGTTCTTGTAGAAAATATCTAGATGAAATTTTCTGAGAGAAGAGAGTAGAAAGTGAGTATTATCGAGATCAAGACAATCGAGAACATAGTTCTGAAAAGAGAAGGGAGTATTATACTCCATTATCACTGACCATATAATTACCTAGATCCCTTGTGGCACAGTCGACTCAAGTATCGAGGTCGATATCTGTCCGGTTTTGATACGTACAAGCAGGTTAATATCGATATTGAATCCAAATCGACTGAACATCGACTGAGGGTCGACATGTCATGTCGAGGCTTTTGTCCGTTTGTCAATGTTTGTGGCAACAAATTCTACGAGTAAAAACTTTTTGTAGGATAGTTGCATGGAAAACTGTCATTTTGTTTCTGTTTCTGAACGAGAAAGTGAGCGTTTTTTGTTTTGAAAAGTGACGCCTTTGTAAAACTGAAGCAAAATGAAAAAAGTGAACAGTAATGAGAAAACTGTAAAGTAATGAACTCTACGACTTTGGCTGCTGGCTGATTTCCTTTGTTTACCTGCTCTAATCCGAGTTTACTTTTTGTACAGTGAGACTGAGGATGAGAAAAAGGACCTTGGTGGGTAAAAAAATTGATTTTTCTTTACGCACATACGATAACGCCGTTTATCCTACTCGATTTACGGGAACAAAGCGCTTTGTTTCGTAGGTGAAACGACACTCTGTGAATGCGCGTCGTTGTAGCAGGGATTCGGAGTTCGGCGCTGCGTGGCGCTGCGCCAGAATCAGTGTTGGCGCTGCACCGAAGTAAAAATTTGCGCGCCAAAATAAATATCGGCGCTGCGCCGGGTGTTTTCTTATCAGTTCTTTTTACACCTATTGTGTAGGAGTAAAGCTCCATTTTTCACGTGTTAATCTGGTTCTTTTTTAAATTTTCTTGTCGCAACTATAAATTGGTGTTTGGGAAGTGTATATGAATTGATGGATTTATCTAAAATTAAGATAGATTATCAACCAAATATAATTATAATACGCTCGTACTATTGCAATTATCCGCGAGCATACCAACATATCCTTTCATCAAGTTTGTAACAGCAGATACCTAGAAGACGTTTCATTCATTTAGGATGTAGGTAGGTAACTTCTTGCGATATTACTTATTAAGAATTTGTGCAAATAAAACTGATATAAAATTGCTTCACTGTGTAGGTTCTATGTTTCTGTTGCAATTGTCAAATTGTAAGTTCAATCCAAACAATACTTGGGTAGGTAACCAATGTTCATCTATCTACTTGAGCTACAGCTTATTTTATCTGTCTGCTGCACAAACAGCAAAAGTAATCCTACATGCATGTTTTAGAAACTAGATATAAGAATATATCGATTACAATTTAGAAATAATTGTTGTTGTGGCGTAATTATTTGTAGAGATCCACCAAATGTTCTATGTTGAAAACAAGATATCAACAAGACCATTAGATACCTAATCATGGAATGTTCGGAAATGTGGTTTTCCCATGGCAGTTTCTGATGCTACCCAGATTTTAGCTATAACCATAGCTTTTTCATTATTGTTAAAGTAAGTTGTTGCTTATCTTGGGTGACTTTGATGAAAATGCAATCAGATCACGCTAATTTTTTTATTGAACTTTGGTTGGAAATTCAAAGAGCTCTACCTAGATGGTTGATTAAATATTTATAAAATGATTATAACAAGAGATAATGTTTATAAAATATGATACATTTCAACTTTATTCATATCGTTAGAAGTATGTCTTAGTCTATTAAATCAAAATTTTCTCTTATAACTAATAATTTATGAATGTTGGTTGACGATAGACGGTTTCTTAAGGCATTAAATATGAAAGTGACGCTGGAGAAGAGTCGTTCTACCGACACCTGAGTGACCGGAACTGCCAGGGTAGCCATTGCGATGTCTCTTAATTTTTCAAACTTACTGGTTGCCCAGTATTCCAATGGATCTGTTCTTCTGTCGACAGAACCAGAAGCCAGGTACAACGATAACTGATTTTCGAAGTCTTGAGTACCCTGACTACCTGATTCTGTCTGCTGCAAGTTTCTCAAGTACACATTAAAATCGTACGGATCATTTTCGTCATTTTCCTCTACTCTTGTCTGTAGAATGATAATCAAAGTAAGTAAAGAGTTGAATTGAGCTATATCCACACAAAAGATTTCAAATTAATTAGACCTACCCGTTCATTGAATTGTTTTAGTTTTTCATTTAATTTCCGAATCACCACCAGAGCTACATCTTTCGATTCCTGGCTCACAAAGTTTTTTGTTCGCGGATCCATAGTCATGCTTGCCAAAAATGCTTCGTTTTTAAACAATTCATTTTTTCTTTTTTCGAGCGAAGAAATTAAATCATTGACAATTCCAGTTTCTGCATCAAATGAAAGAAGGAAGGAATATTCCTCAAAATTTTTTATCAGGAAGTAGAAATAAGTGAACCAATTTATTGACAAAACTAAATTTTGGACTGTATTATCTACAAGTTCTTCTGTACAAAGTGTGAGCCGAATGTGCCATTTAAATAGAGAAGTTGGTCTCATCTCTAAAAAACTGACACATTGTGGAAATTAGAAACATTTTCCGTGATTTCTATCCAGAGAAAAAAATAATAGATAGGTACCTGAAAATTGGTGACATTTTTTTTGAAATTTTATGTTCTTAATTAACAAAATTTGGGTTACTCTGTAAGTTCCTGCTACTCAGAGGTTCTAATTTTGAATTTTTTATGTATACCTATACAATAACTTCAAAAATTTTGTTGTCTAGAACATGATTCTGTTAAATTGGTTCACATGATTGTTGAAAATATGAAATGGATTGCCGCTTACTAATGTTCAGATTTTTCATTTTAAAAACACATTCTTCCCAAATGAAAAACAACTCTGAGCAAACGAGAGTTTCTTTTTGCAGCTTATTTGTTGCTGCAAGAAGGGGTTCCATCATGTTTACGTAATACGCAATTGCTCCCCATTCTGTTTCCGAAAAATTTCTGAATTCTGCCTTTGGATATTCTCGCTTCAATTCTTCATAGGTATTACGAATACCAAGAAAAGCCCTCATCATACGGGCTTCGCTAAGCCATCTGATGGACGACAAGAAATAAGTTGAAATTTGACTACTGGTAGTGAAGTAGAGCCCTATAATAATGAGTGAAGACATTGATCGCCATATTTAGTCCATACCTCATCATTAATCCTTGCAGTTCCCTAATAGGGTGAGAAATTAATACAAATTGATGGACCTATTTTGTATCATTTAAAAGCACTATTTTTTGCCTTTTACTTTGGCACTGATGCCTGTATTCTAAAACAAATTCTAGTAGTTCTCTTATCATTTTCAAATCGTGGGAAACTGTTATCAGACATTGAAATGGGGAAGTCCGAAGATGAATAATGACATAACGATTAAATATGGCGGCCCATGTCCTCACTCGTTATTATAGGGCTCTAGTAGAAGAAATATAATTTGAATGACCTGGTATGTCAAATAGATCATTTATACGTTTATATTACCTAATGTTTGTGTCTTTTGGTGGAATTTTAACCCCTCTATTTCTCAATTCTTGAGAAAAAGTTGGAGTCCGCAGACTTTTTACCGCTTCCCGAACAATCTTTATAAGACATTCCGATTTTTTCATGCCATCTTTTATTGCCGTCTGAAATTTGTGTGCGGCGCATGCGACTCCTTATGAAAATATTATTTACAATGAAATAAAATTAAATTCTGATAATTGTCTTGTTTGTTTATAAACTAGCATTATCATCAATTTTGCAGGATTACCAATAACAGGCAGATCAATATTCTGGATTCGAATCATCATATTTTCAATGCCGGAAATATCCTCTTCTTCATCGAATTCTTCGATATTAATGACGTCACTGATAGCTAACATCGATGCCGCTGAATCCGTCGTCAATGTATAAAGCTGTTCCAATCGAATTTTATAGTTACTCAAACATCGAAGTATCATATTCTGTTTAATATCCAGAAAAAAAAAAATCAAAACCACAATTATTTTATGTAGGTACTTTACATAATTGAAAGATGAAAATGGCCTAGATGTTCACAAGGATCATCACAGATAAGGAAGGAAGTGGAAGTATTACAAATAATTAGAAAAAAAATCCTTGCTCTAACAGGAATTGAACCCGCGATTTCTTGTTTTCATGAGTCGTCATATTTCCTCTTTCTTCCGTTACTCTGCATAATACTTTTAATTTAATAGCATTAAATACAATGCTGAACAACCATGAAAAATTAACGTTTGCTCAAATTTTTGACCATCAAGCAGAAGTTCTATTCATAACCCTTTGCATTCAAGTTGTATACAAGACTGCTAAATCTCTTGTAGCCAAATTTTTTAAATTTTGAATCAGGAGGTATCTATGCTTGATGTTCAAAACTGAGCTGTCATCAAGTAGAGTACATAACATACTTATGAGCGTAAGATCTGTTAATTATTGAAGTATGAATCTCACCTTTAAATTTTGTGTTGTGTGACTACCCTCAATTTCGTACACACCCAAAGTAACCACTCGTATGGTACCTTTCTTGTCAACAAATTGAATATTGATACCAAAGTAACCTTTTAGATGTCGAGTGGTGGCATCAGCTTTTAAACAAATCAACTTATTTTCCAACAATTCAATTAATTTATTAACCACTTGGTTATAATACTTCGTCACGATATTGTTAACTTTCTCTATATCGCATGCAAATCCAATTTTATCAAATAAAAATTCTCGAAAACCACCATCTTCGAACATTGTAAACGGGCGACCACTCTTTGCGACTTCCGATACAATAAATCTTTCCAACTCAATTTCCGTGAATTTCAGTGTGAAAGTTTTTGTAGATGCGCTGGCGCAGGCAATTGTATCACAGATCTCTTGGTAAATTGTTGGGTGTCTTCGTTTTAAATGCCTTTTTTTGTTAAAATTTCGTTTATCCTACATAAAACATATTAATAGTATCCATATTTTAACGATTTCTCTTGAAAAATGGTAACGCACAAAAAATAACGGTTTTGGGTTCCAAATTTTAAATGGGAATATAAAACTGCGCAAAAATGCGTTTCAACAAAAAACATACCTGGCACCACAAAAAAACTATCCAATGTAACAAAATAATAGGTGGTGGTAACAAAAAGCACAGTGCACAACATTTTTGAGTGTTTCCCTCCCAAAAAAATGAAGAAGAAAAAAAAAAAAAATAATAATAATAATAATAATAATAATAATAATAATAATAATACATAAAATTTTCAGTGACAAAAAAGAATAGGTATTTGAGGAACAAAGGTTACAAACATAAAACAGACAACCACTAGGAAGATTACATCAACCTCTTGATTGGCGTGCATACTCAAGGGATAAGAAGTTGTGGCTAGATGCTATACACACTCCACAAGGATGAGAGATATTCCTTTGAACTAGTAGCAATTGCATCTTTAGTCTTGACGCATACTGCTGGAAGGTTTAGTATTAGAAAGAGGATCATTTTCTCGTATTTCTGGGCATAAAAAATACTTGTAATACAACCCATTTCTCGACTTTGAATTATAACAACTCCTTCTTTTGAGCTACCAAACTTTTCCACTGACTTTCAGTTCATTGTGGGTAACTCTAAATGGATTGGAACTTCTTTGTATCAAGGGAGATTGTCTACTAAAACAGAATCCAACTGGTAGATTGCATACTGAAGCAGCATCCGGTGAGGATATGCATTGGGCTGTAGTTACTGTCAGTACCATCTGTTCAGCAAAAAAGAAAACGTAAGGCAGGCCGGGCAAAGCTAAATACGCGCTTATCATTCAATAAATCAATTTTTGGTCTTTTAATTTATTTCATAGTTACATACTTTCTTCTGTAGGTATGCATGAATTTTTTGGTCCGAAGTTCTAATTTTTTGTTTTTTTGTTCATTTTCTATGTTTATGTATATCATCATTTTTAATGTTTAATTAGATTCCATCGTTTGGTAAAATTATTCTTAACCACTTGAAGTTTCTTTTCCTGATTTCTGACTTTTTAATTTATGCAAAAAAAATCCTAGGTACCCTAAAAATTACTTCATATAATTTACAGCTGATTTTTCTAGTCATCTGATCAGGAGATTGGTTCGTTTGATTAATAGTTTCGATTTTCTGCTCGTCCGTGCGTATCTTAAAAATAATAATATTGATTTGAGTCATTCAAAGTTGATCTAGGTAGATATACCTTTTCATTATTTATAAGTTCAATAATTTCTTGGTGAGTAGATATTCCATGAAAAATCCACCTACCTACTTGTTCCAGATGAGCGTTCAACCAAAATGGCAATGTCAAATTTACCCATCGCTAATAAATGTTACACCAACATTGTATGAACTGAAAATGAACCTTCATTCTCAGAATTCAATTTTGAATGTATAGACTATAAAGCGTGAAAAGAGCTTCGTTGATTTGTAACTTATTTTATAATTAGGGGAAGGATTTTCTGCAATATGAACCATTACTTCTGGCTTTAACAATTCTACTTGTGACATTTTCTGACTTAATAAATAAAATTCTGAAAAGAAAAAATGAATAAAAATTACAAAAAAACGAGAGTTATGTATGATGAACGATGTCGAGCTAAATGTTTGGGAGTGAATTCACTGCGTCGTTTATCGATTAATGGGTTTTTATATTCTGAAAAAGAGTGTTCTAAAAGGTAAGAAAACATGTATTTTTTTTTGTTTTGCTTTAAAATTAGGCGTTTTGGCACTTTTATCGCATTTAAGTATCTACTTTATTTCTGGAATTCATAACCCAGTGTGGCGATTTATGACAAAATAAACTTTCCTTATTAGGCCCACACCAACATAATTTGTACTCATCTCTTATTAGTCCTTTTGCTATTTCTTCTTAAAACAAAATTATAAACGCCAATGAATAATCCTTTCTCTTGTCATAATGATTCCTGAATAAAATCTAATTTGTTGGGGCTTATAGGATAAAATAATATGATTTCAATGCTGAAGTACAGGTTGTATGATAGGTACCAGTACCTGGACAATTATTATCAAAACGCATCACATTGTAGTCAGTGAGAAAACACTTACCTATTTATAAGGATTGTTATTAAGTTCGTTTCAAAATTACAAAAAATACTATCATTGAATATCAGAAAAAAAAGTGAAGATGAGCTTTACGATTATTGTAAATTTCATTAAGAAAATTAATGCTTGCTCTTTCCTCTTTGATGACGACAGATTAAGTAATTGTACTTATAGGTACGGTATCGTATTTCATATTTATAAATTTATGGACATTGAAAATACAGTTCTTACACCGGTAACCCTTTCCTCTCTTAAACAGAACTCACTGCGATGTTATTCGAATACTCTTCTAATTATTGAATCACTACCTACATCAGTATATCGAGCAAAATAAAGTCAACTGAAACAAAAATGATCGTCACAAGCGATGCGAATAGTTCGTAAAAATTACTTAGTAGATTGATGAATGTATTGAGTAATTTGTGACGATTAGTCGAGAAATTGGGCTTGGAAATAAATCTGTTGAAAATTATACTTCAAACTGCTAACAACTATACCTGCGAATAGATCTGAAAATCACTTGCTTGAAGTATCAGCAAGGAACAAACTTTTCTTGTAGTACAGTTATGTACAGTATATTGGTACAAGTTGAATCTGATTGATATATATTTTCTGTTCACGTATTCGAGGGATATGACGATTAACCTTGAATTACAGATGACCCACAATGATGTAATTAAGGTACCTTCTTTGGATGTACCTAACTAAGTTCAGTAGGTAGCTAGGTAGGTGCCTACCTACTTTGTCAATTTGAAAGTCAGCATTAAATTTTCATTTTATTTGTTTGGAAATTATATCAAGAGTCGTCAATATGAAGGAGGGAGGTCGAGCGTCAGAAATTTGATGTAAGTTAGTGTTATTCTAGTTTTTTCGGTTCTGGAAAAATTGTATCACCAATTCAATTTTAACAAACCTTCTATCATCAAACTCTGAAACTATCACTACAATAGGCCTACTGGTTCCTGTTTGTTCAACAATAGGGTGCACAATTTAACGTATTTTTAGGACTATAGTATAACTTCATCTGGTGATACAAAAGTATATATGCAGCATGTTACTGAAGGGTTCAACATCCCCCAATCCTTACGTTACGGTAGCTAGTTTTGTCAATATACATTCGAGTACCTTTATGACCTCGCGTGAAGGACTGCGGGGTAATCAGTCTCCCTTAAGGTGGAAATAGATTGTTGTCGCATTTAGTTTTAAGCCCATTCATATGTAGGTAGGTACCGTATCTGCGCTGTATGAAATAGTTGAACGGTAGTTGAAGACACTTAGGGGCAATTGAAATTTTAAGGCGTGTAGGTAGTAAAGGATGTATTATTCTGAGAAAATGTGCCGTAATTTAGAGGAACGGATCAATTATTCCAATAACTTTAGCTATAGATCAGTATCTTCAACTTTACGAATATTTATTGTACGAGTATTATAGTTTTTCTGTCTAGGGTGTAGGTAGGTATACGTACTTTCATGATGAGAAAACATTCCCGACATGTTGTGCTAGAATCGTTGTCGGTAAATAAGTCTCCGATTTTCAGTTCTTCTTCTTCCGACATGATCTCCAACTAACCTTCTAAATCTTCCAAAAAACGAGGGAAAAACTTCTAAGTGACCAAAAAACCTGTAAAGTCAAGTGCCGACTGGTACTTCATATCACACAACTACGGCAATAGGTCACAACTCAATTTCCCGCAATTTTCCAGCTGATATGAGATAACGTGACGTGGGAACTTGGCTGTATGCATATAGAGAAGCCCACCCTCACAATAATGCACCTCATGAGACAAACCAGCGAGAAAAAAAGTGAAAATAATGAGTCTTGGACAATTGAACAAGACTATTATTATTATTATCATTATTTTTATCATTACTTTTATTTGTTCATTAATTTAATTAATATTAATTAATTAATTTATTTATTTATTTATTCGGTACCTATATACTGAAGAGAAGCGACTTTATTTGTACAGCGTGTACAACCTGGGGATTCTTTTCCATCGCTTCAGCTTACCTAAGGAAAGGATTAGCCTATTTGTAGGTAATAACTTTAAAGTTACAGAATCAGGAGAATGGTGGATAATAAATACCTAGAGGGAGGAAGGAAGAGGGTCACAAATGATTCAGAAGATGAAAACAGCTCCGAATCATTCATTGGTTTATTGATTGAAAAAGCCAAGCAATGTTTTTGGTCCTTTTCAACCATTTTTAGTGCGGAAAGTGCCATACATAAAAAATTCGATGGTAATGTAATATTCAAATACTCATATACTACAAGTAACTGCAAATGGTGATGTAATGAACAAATTCAACTGGTAACAAAATGATGCATAGAATTTTCCCGTCTTCTCAAAAAGGGCAACCATCATTTGTTTGGAAAGTGATTATTACATCATTGTAGAGCGAAAGATGCTCTAAATTTTTCAAAATAGCAAATCACTCCTTATACCGGATGGACCAGAAAGATATTACTAGTTAAATGGGACTTTGCACTAAATCTTTTCTAATGTAAAAACGCGAAAGTCAAGAAACATCTTCTAAGCAAATAATATCAAAATGATTTTTGGGACAGTCATGTGGGGCTATGGCAGTGGCACTCAACTTTTTTGAGTCACAATCAACTTTCACCAAATGTTCCTCGATCGATCAAAAAGAGAAAAAAAGTTTCCAATGCTCTTGTTGCCAAGTAAGCGTCACACACTTCCCTTTAAATTTGATTTAAAAAAAAAAAACATTTTCCAATTTTTATGAAAATGTCAAGTTTTCTGTTTTTTATTTGCGTGAGACATGGTGATGCTTACTCGGTTTGTAAACGTACTGAATGACGCAGAACAATGAAAGAGGAAAAGAAATAAAGAAGAGCTACGGAATCATTATCGGGCAATGATGTATGTTGTAACTTGTAAAAATTCCAGTATTTTGCAACTCCACACAATAGGTACCACAGTATATTTACGCTTCAAATTATAAATCATCGAAAAAATGTGAATAAGCCCTAGGTATTCTACTCAAATGTTCTTGTACCCTCGATTTTCAATCTTTATCAAGAATTTGAGACATTGATTTTTTTTTTGACAATTGCTTGAGAACGCTGGCGATCGACCCGTTGAAGACCGCTGGGCTATGGCCAATGTCCATAACATATGATAGGACAAATTTAACAAAAGTCTCAGAAACTGCTGTTGTTGTTTCAGGAGATCTTACTGATAAAAGAGATTTTATAATAATTGAAGATTATTTTTCTCTATTTTTGTTCTATTTTTATTGTTACCGATTCAGCAATAACTGTAAAATTGTCTCATAACGACGCTAATTGCGTCGTAAAATAAACGAATTTGAATTGATTCAGAATTAATGATAATTTTTTCCACGTAGAATGTAATGATGCCAAAAAAAGAATTTGTCCTACACATAAATCATATCAACTTCTTTTAAGAAATTTCATATCAGATTCTTCCAAGTAACAATGGTGAGATTGAAAACATCTTCATAAAAGAGATTATGTATTCAGCTATACAAGAAAAAAAATCAACTATCAAAAAGAAAATTAACTATTGTTGAACGGTTGCACATTTTATATCGAAGAAATAATAGATAGGAGCAGTAGAGGACAATAATATTATGCGTCAATAATGGTCATTGAAGAAAAGCAGTATAAAAAATTGTTACAATATGTGACACGCAAATCCAAACAAACAGGATGAGGAGACACAATTGACCCGTCACAAGAAGTTCAGTTGTACAAAAAAAACAAGTTGAATGAATTTAAGTATTACGCAAGATTTGTGAAATTGCTGTTTCTTTGAAATCAGCAGAAAAATTGCCAATTTTGTGAGATAAATAACGCTGTTGCAGAGAGAGAAGATTGTACAAAGGATTTCAATTGAAGAACCATTTTCAAATACTACACATTAAAAACAAAATGGAAAGTATCAAGAGAGATATTAATAGATTGGAAAAAAAAAAATAAAAAACAAAAATAGGTTAGAAACAAAGCTAATTAGGCTTGCTATAATGATGGAAATGAAAAATTTGAATAATTGTAATCTAAAAGTTGATAATACTTGTCGATCTAACAGCTTGTTATTTATAAAATGAATTTTACTTCAAAATTTTATTACAGTGGAACCTTTGTAAGTCGAATCTGAAGGGAAACACACAGCATTTCGACTTATAGGGTTTTTCCGAGTACTGTAGTTTCGAGTTAAAGAGTTGAATTACGATGTATTTTCGAGTTATGCAGTTTTTCAAAAATATAGCTGTTCATATGCGAATTTTTTCTAAAATAATTTTTTTTTTTTTCTCAAGTACATACATAGGTACACTTTTATTGTATAGTTGGTACATGTACATACATAAATAAGGACCAACGCGCTGTAATTAAGTCTTTTAAAAGAAAATGAAATTTAATCGCGGGAAAAATAATCTTCGATCGAAGTTTGCTTCATTCTACTTTCACGGTTCAAATCGACAAAATTATCAACATTCAGTAAAGTCAAAAATACGTCGTCATCCACATTATCGGATTGTTCAAAAAAAGATTGCAAAATGTGGACAGCTGTTTTCGCCTCTTTCATGGTGTAATTATGAGATGGTACAGTACTGTATTTCGAGATACACAATCAAAAGTTCAACCACGGTCGACGTATAGAGTTTAATCCGGTTGTGCTTCGAGTTATGCAGTCGAAAATGGGACAACGTACGACTTACAGAGTCTTTTCTTCTTCAAAACGCAATAAATTCATTTCGAGTGACGACTACAAAATTTTGACATACACGGTTTAATTTTACATTGAGTGTTATGGGACTTTCAAGGGAAATCAGTTTTACGTCGACTTACAGGGTTTTTCGACTTACGTGGGTTCGACTTACAAAGGTTCCACTGTACTACAATGCTAAATTACTAGGTACCGGTACTATCAAAAATTTTGTCCAGCCTTACAAATTCTACAATTTATCAAAGTGCAACAATTGTTTGACATGAAAAGCGCAAATTTTTATAATGTGTTACTTTAAATAGGTGTTTGACTTTTTCAGCACATTTTGACAGAAATTACCAAGTTTGGGGTTGCCTCGGTAATATCATTTATCTTGAATTTGGAAACAGGTACTGAACAACTGATAATTTTTATAACTAAAGAAAAAAAAGTACATTTCTCAATGGTGGGGTTTGCTGGCAAAATATTTTGATAGTTGTTTGACAGTTATTGGAGAACCATTGCAGGAGTAAGTTTGTAAGTTTTGGACTGTTGGTTGCCACTTATCTTGACAGATCAGGAACAAAGTATACAGCATACTTATTGATTTCTTCAATATTGGCCTAGTGTTCTAGAGTAAACTGGTATGCTTCATTGAAGAATTACTTTCAAATATCTCGAGTGAAGTTGATATATCCAGATTGAACCATTTCTGACATGTAACTAAACAATGTCTCTTACTTTGTGATTGCATCAGATGCGAGGATAGTGTCTCACAAAAGCTGTAATTTGAAAACCATTTCCATCAACTTCAACTCTCAGAAACTAAAACATCAACTAGACCTTACTTCAGGTATATACCATTCAATAGCGGTGCTAATGAGTTGAGAGCTCAGATATACAATATAGGTAGCTAGCTACTTCAATGATCAATACTTCCAAGATTCCGACAAAACGACATACTTGTTTATGATGCAGAAAATTAAATTCAGAGGAATATATTACGGCATCTGTAATTTGATCATTCAATTTCATTTACAAAATCTTGAACGTAAAAAGATCCTGGTAAGGAAGAGAGTATCGTCGATAGATGATAATAATTTATCATCAAAGTTCCAGGGTAGCCTACTATTACTAATTTACTTTCAAGTTTTTATTATCAAAATACAGAACAATAATTATCTTGAATACCAAAATACGAGGATAATTACTCCGTTAATTATTCGGAGTTTTGTACAAGAAAGAAATAAGAAATAAGGTACCGGTAATTAGGAAAAAGATACAAGAATGCTAATAAATCACAGTGGATAGATAATACGAAAGAGATCAGAATGATAACACTCGGAGTAGCACTGGTGCTGCGCCGAGCGCCGGTGCTCCGTGGATTGGAGTAGCTCCGGGTTGGCGTTGCGCCAACGCCAGCGCAGCGCTCCGGCGTCAATTGGTGGCGCTGGCGTCAAAAAAGCGCCTACTCCGAATCCCTGCGTTGTAGCGTCAAAATCAGTATTGCGCATGTGCAAAGGGTAGATATGAATTTTCATATCTACCCTTGGTGAGATATGAATTTCCGCGGGTAACAACACTACTCGGCTTTTTCATCGCTTTTTCATCGCGTAAAGAAAAACTTTATGTGCAACACGGGAGAAAAAGCATTTCTCAACTCTGTGCAAATATCAACCCTTGCCTTCGGCCCGGGTTGCTAACTTTGCACTCGTGAGAAATGGCTCATTTTTCTCCCTTGTTGCACAAATAACTATTTCTTGATTGCACCATGTGAAAAAGTGTGAAAAATTGTGTAAACAACTATCATAGATAGGAAAATTGATTTTTTGCCCACTAAGGTCCCTTTTCTCATCCTCGGTCACTCCAAAAAATCTCTTACATTGCAGCGTGCAAGATCTTTAGAATATGTATAGGTCTGCTCATTCAACGCTACTACGCTGTGATTCGTTACCTGCAAATTACGTCACTCGTTTCCTTGCATTGGCGCGTAATTCAAACGGTAATGTTTTTATACGGCACTATACCACACTATCCAGTGACAAACAGACAGAAGTATTCTTCTTAATTTATGTTATAAATTTCAAGTATTCAAGTATGAATTATTGAATATATAGGAAGACTCGTTTTTATTAAATGTAATAACGTAGATGAGAAATAATAAACATGCGCTGTAAGACAAGTATCGAAATATAAATATAGGTAGTTATATGACGGGAGAACGAATAAGGCTCACGAAGTAGTCTTTTTTAATTTTTTAGCCGTTCTCTTTGGTTGATCTAACTTCTTCAGTTGTAATCTAAGATTCAAGTATCTAATTCTTATGAAAAGACGTATTTTAAAGAAAAAAGAAATAACATCTTGAGAAAAAGTGTTGAAACCTTTTATTGAAACAGTATAAAACAGTACTGATAAGCGATAAGGCACGTAAAAAAGGTAAACGTAGAAAGAGAAGAAGGCTCGGTGTGTACAAATAGGAGAAGGGGTAACACAGAAAATCTAACACTCCTCCTCACCGAGCACTACGTATAAAGTAAAAAAGTACATGCAAAAAAAACATACAAAAAAAACATGCACAAAAAATACAAATAGAACAAAAAAAAATCAAGACATACGTAAAATATCACGAAAATAGAGAAATTTATTCTGACTCAAGCTTTTTGTAAAAACGTCTCCTAATTGTTTTTCGGTAGGAACATATAAAAGTTTAATAAATCCGTTAAGAACCAACTCTTTAATATATCTAAAACGAATGTCTATGTGTTTCGAACGTTTAGAATTTATTGGGTTACTCATCAGACTAATAACCGACTGATTGTCTTCTAGAATAGTAATAGGTGTTTCAATTTTAACGCCGAAGTCACTGAGAAGATTGAGAAGCCAAAATAGTGTGTCGTGCACAAAGGTAGAAAGCGAAACAAATTCGGACTCGGTAGAGCTAAGCGTTATGCAGGACTGTTTTTTTGAACTCCAACAAACAACGTTCCCATACAGCCTCACAACATGTCCTGAAACGGACTTTCGATCATTCGCATCTGACGCCCAATCCGCGTCCACATTGCACACCAAGGCCGGACACTGCTCTCGTTGAAAAACCAAACCCAGATCAATTGTTGTCTTCAAATATTTAAGGATTCGCTTGAGGTGTTCGAAGTGTGTGTGCGAGTATCCATTCATGAAACGTGACAAGTAGTTGACCGCGAATGAAATGTCTGGTCTGCTACTGATGGCGATGTAAAGCAAACAACCAATGAGTTCTCTGTACGGTAGCTGTGGATCAGGTTCTTTAGTGAGTGTGAGGTGAAGGTCCTTCTCCATAGGCGAATAGATTGGCTTTGAATTCTTCATACCAAAACGTTCAATGACCTTCAGAATCAGGTCTTTCTGTTTTAGAATCATGACATTTTTTTCTTTGACGTACTCTATATCCAGGCTTAAAAAACGACGAGCCTGGCCCAAATCTTTTACTTTAAAGCGCTTAGTAATTCTGGATTTAAAATCACAAACTAAAGATTCAGAATTTGATGCTATAAGCAGGTCATCTACATAAATTAAGACAAAGATAACCTTTGAATTTTCAGTTTTGAAAAACATACAAAAATCAAAATCTGATCGTGTGAATTTAAGATCATTCACTAAAAAATCGTTAACGCATTTATTCCAGAGCTTGGGCGAAATCTTCAGGCCATATATAGCCTTTTTTAATCGGCAAACATAATCCTTTCCCTCACTGAAACCGGGAGGTTGTTCCATAAACACCTCAGTTTCAAGATTACCGTGCAGGAAGGCGTTAGAGACGTCAATATGTTGAAGAGCCAATCCTTGCTCCACCACTATCGATAATAGACATTTCACAGTCGTCATATTGACCACTGGAGAGTAATAACTTTCATCATTAATCGACTGATCACACCCGACTGCGACTAACCTGGCTTTCAATTTGTCTGGTTTCTCCTTGAGGACCCATTTGGAGCGCAAAACCTCCATTTCTGGTGTTCTTTTAACGAGAGACCATACCTTGTGCTCTTTCATTGAAACCATTTCTTCTTTCATGGCTCCTTTCCACCTATCACTTTCTTCACCTGTCAACAAATTTTCAGTTAACAGAGCTTCACAATATTCGAGTGATACCTCAAAATCCCTAAGATACTCAGGAAGTTTGGTCATTCGTTTAGGTCGTCCAGTATGCTGTTGAGATTTCTCCTCAATTGTTCCTCCAATTCCTTGAACGACTTCCTTCTCCTGTTTGTTGTTGTCGTCAGGTCTTTGTGGACGTATGGTTTGCTGTTCTCCCGCGCGCGATAAAGAAATATTTAAATCGTAAAAAACATCTTTAAACAATCGTTTCTCATAAAACACAACATTTCGCGCTAAGAAGATCTCATTGGTCTCTGGATCAAGTAGGCGATAACCATTTGGCGAATAACCAACATGAATACCAAATCTAGACCGTTCATCCAGCTTCCCATCACGTTTTTCCTCTGGGATGTGAGCATACGCCACACAACCAAATGCTTTCAATTTTGTGTAGTCAATCTTCTTACCATACCAAAGATCGGCTGGTATACCGTTGTTGCTCGAACATGGACTGCGATTTAATGTATAGTTGGCACACAAGACTGCTTCACTCCAGTAAGATTTATCTAAACCTGCATCAATGAGCATAGTTCTAGCGCGATCTAAAAGACTACGGTTTAGTCTCTCAGCTTTTCCTCCCATTTGTTTATTATACGCGATAGTATTCAAAAAAGTTATACCTTTACGTTTACAGAAATTTATGGTCTGAGAATTCACGTATTCTGTGCCGTTATCGGATAAAAAAGACGCTATCTTCAAATTGAAACGCGACGACGCAAGCGCTTCGTACTCACAAAATTTTTCAAAAACTTCACTTTTCTTTTTAAGTGGAAAAACGATCGAAAAATGAGTGAAAACATCTAAGAAGGTTAAAAAATATCTATACCCGACGTAACACCCGTACGATTCTTCAATAGAGCACACATCCGACACAATTAACTCCAAAGGACGCGAACATTTATTTTCACTAGGTTTATACGGTAACTGAGTTTGTTTACCACGAATACACGAATCGCAAATATCGGGAACGGGACCGCTAAAATTTATTAGACCCTTTGACTTGAGCTGAAGCATGGATGCCTTATTCAAATGTCCAAGTCGACGATGCACAACTTCGTAGTCAGCTGCTTCAGTGACCAACGCTTCTGATTTTTGGACACCAAATTTGATGAAAAAAAGATCATCTCTCGTTTCACCCAAAGCAATAGTTTCTCCTCCTGACTTACGTAAGTCAACTCCACCATATGTGAAACATACCTCGACTTTTTCTCTTGTAATTCGGTAGACGCTCAACAAATTTCGACGTAAATTTGGCACATAAAGTACATCCTTGAACGTGAATAAAAATCCAAGATTACTGACCAACTTTAAGATACCGCTGTGTGTTGCGTAAACAATTCTATTATCAGCCAAAATAACTGGGTGAGGTTTTTGAAGCTTTTCGCGCGACCAGAAAACAGAATCGTCGTTGACCATAAAGCGCGTACAACCAGAGTCGGAAACAAACTCTATCTCCACTTCAAAGACCGAATCGCATTTATTAAATGCTAACGAAGAATCAGCTGCGAAGGCAAACGAACGAAAAATATTTGATTCGCTGGTCAGCTGATTTTCTCCACCCCACTGATTAGCCGCAAACGCAAACGAGCTAGCAGTATTTGACGTGTTCGCTACCTGAGCTTCGCCAAACTTTTTATTATCTGAGGTAGAGGTTTTTTTCTTATCGATTCTTTCTTGTTTCTTCTTGGCGTAACAATGGGATTCAAGGTGGCCGTTTTTAAAACAAAACCCACATTTGAACTTGGCTTTATACTTCTCTTTGGAAAAAAACGCAGTTGAATTGACTGTTTCCTTCTTTTTAACTGACGACGGATTATTTTCATCTTTCCTTTTTAGCTGATAGTCGAGTAGACAGCCTTTGACCATCTCCAATGAAAGAAGATCGTCCTTCTTTATTTCCCCAAACGTAGAAATTACAGATGCAAAATCGGACGGCATCATAGACAGCAAAAAAACAACTGCTTCCAAATCTTTAATAACGCCGCCGCTAACTCTTATCTCGGCAATGATGTCGTCGTACTCTTTGAAAAAGATATTCAAATCTTTCTCGCCATCATACCTTAAATTCGCCAACTTTCTACGTAGGTAGGCATGTTGTAGATAACTGCAGCGTTGGAAAGTCGTTTGCAGTTTCTTCCAAATCTCGTAAGCCGTAGCTGTACTTGGGGCGTAATGCAAAAACCCGTCACTCAGATTTTCGACAATAACTTTCTTGGCTTTGGCATTGCCTTGAATCCAAGAATCCTTCTTCTTATCGTCGTCGGAACCTTCTTCATCCACGTATCGATGTAGCAGTTCTGCTTGTAGCTCAATATACACTCGCGTCCTCCACGAAAGATAGTTCGACCCGTCGAATCTTTTAATTCGCGACACGTTGATCATCACTTATAAATCTTATGATTGATCACGTAAAAAAAATCGAAATCATAGGAGAAAAAAAAAAAAGACGCACAAAGAGTAGTGAGAAAAAAAAGAAGATTACCGAATTTCGTAAGCTGGGCCCATAACCTGTTGAAACCTTTTATTGAAACAGTATAAAACAGTACTGATAAGCGATAAGGCACGTAAAAAAGGTAAACGTAGAAAGAGAAGAAGGCTCGGTGTGTACAAATAGGAGAAGGGGTAACACAGAAAATCTAACAAAAAGCCGTTTGCGTAGATAAAATATAGTCTTTCGAAGCCTTCTCAGTTATATTTTTGATTCTCTGAAATGAATCCTGCGGATGAAAACTCTTGAAGAAGGAGTTCATTTTTTGAACTTCGTCGAACCAGTCGCTATTAGGCATTATAGGAGACCGCCGAAAGAGAGATGTTGGACCCATGATGGAACAGTGGAGCTGAATTTCTTTTTATAGCTATGTGAACCTAGACTATATTTATCTTTAAATCTAAACGCGATGTACCCAGCCAGATATTCCAATCCATCATCTTCCAAGTCAGCTGATAACACTTGAGCAGCTGATTGTGGTGTTTCGATAGCGCAAATTTGGTCTTCTTCATCGTCAGTCATGACATTTTCTCCCGGACTGACCGGATCAATGTGAACAACCTTCAGTAAGTTCGCAGTCACGTACTCACTTTCTTCCACGTCACTTGTGTTTTTATTTTCGTGTAAAAAGCTTGAATTTTTCCCCAGAATAATCAGTTTTACTCTTCCAAAAAAGTTCAAAGAGGGGAAGGGTGTTCATGAGGACCACCTGAGCCACGAATCTGAGAAAAGAAGTTTTCTAAGCAGTCTTGGTTCAGCTTATACGTCATTATGTAACACATCTTGTATTTCTCCAAAACATGAGCTCTTAGCGCTTTAATCGACTTAATTGAGATAATAACTCCTTTCTGAAAAGTTTGTATCGAATTTTTCCCTACACATCTCATATTTTCGACAGTATATAAGAAGCTATCTAAAATTTTGTTTTGTTCTTCTTCATGGAGACCGTATGGTCGCTTGTAAGAAATGCTCTCGGAAGTGGTGCGTGAATTCATGACGTCGAACCAGTTGTTCACCTGCAACATTGTCAGAAACCAAAGTCGACACTTGGAAAAATTTTAGAACTTTGAGAACGCCATGAGATTTTCACCAGCACCTTAAGTCAATTTTGAACTGTCTTTCTCGCACCTTAAGCCAAATACCTACAACACAATTCAAGACAGATCAGACGTTTGTATGAAAATTTTTGAGGTAGTACTCACTTGAAGAATGAAATCAGCTGTAAAATCTTGCGATACACATAGATTATGATGTTTCAAAGCAATTGCAGTGGTTCTGGATAGCAATTCAGCTGCCAAACGAACATTCTGTCGACGACTTTTGACCACATTCACATGTTCGGATGTGATTTTATAGATAGCACGCTTCAGAAGTGTTCGATCCTATCAGCTTTTGTAATGAAGTTTGATTCGCAAATTTACCATCTGGTAAGACAAAGCCAGTATCCAAGAGCTAATTTAGAATGTAGTCGAGAAAATCGCAAATAACAAGAGTTATGAGTTCTATAAGACTTGAGCTTTGTTATTCCTAGGAACTAAAAGTTATGAGAAGACATTTTAATGATTTTTGGCTCGGTACTATCGCGATCTCAATTTTCTTAAGAGTTTGAAAATTTCATTTCTGCCATAAGCAAGTATTGTACGTGTTTCAATGTCACAAACACCTTTTTGGACCAAGCCATTGACTATACACGTATCAGACAAATACTCGCATTGTTAGAAAAGTTTTTACTTCGCTGGATACTACCACCAGAGCGTGCTGCGTGTTAAACAGCAGAGTAAAAGAGACAGAACATCTTTCCCTCCCTCTTACACCTACGTCTTAACACAGAGCACACTCTGGTGGTAGTATCCAGCGAAGTGAAAACTTTTTTAACATTGCGACTTTGACTATACCTACATAGTCAAAGCATTGCGAGTATTTCTGGTACGTGCGTCGTCAATGGCCAAACTTTCATACATTGCCACCTGCAGCAACACTTTCGCTGTCAAGTCCGAATAAGTGTGCTATTTGCAAAAACTAAAACAGCCATTACCCTATCCGGAAACGCTCAATGTTGTGATGGGATACGGGAATTACGATACACAAAAACGTCCAAGTTCATGATAAAACAAAATAATTTTATTACCGTAGATGGAGTTTCACAGAGACGTTATCAATTTAGTGGAAAGAATATTGGTTTGAAATCGATTTACTAAGTAGGTAACTGCTTATTTGGTGTACTACAATGAAAATATCTGATGCAATATCTCGGGTTTTCGTCCTATGATTCTAATGACGTATTAGTAATTTAGTTTACATCTTATTCATGCTGTACGTGAAATTGGGTGAGTCGGATCTATCGAACGTTTATGATTAACGGTAAAAAAGAGTATATTTATGATTGGCTATATTAGACGATAAAATCTTGATCGTTACATATTCTGATAATGCTACTATACGAGGGATACGTGACGTCGACGAGCGTCGACGCCACGTATCTCCCTGCAATGAAAATAACTATGCACCCAGCAATTCCCGTAAGATCAACGTTAAGAAACACCACCAGATTGGTAACACATAGGAGAATATAATTATATGCAATATGGAATACTGAAAAAGCCCTATAGAGCTCTATCAGTCTCAGGCAACGGCTTAGAAGCCAATTACAAACGGCTTGTCAGTACAATGAATCGACTCAGGTGTCCAAAAGTCCAATCTAAATGTTTGAAAGTCTCACACCCACGTAAATGTGAAATACCTACCTAAACCTCAGGCAAACGGAATGCAAGAGTGTTTGGCCGCCCTGCCTGTAATTCAACTAACAAAAGATTAAAAGAAGCGCCAACAGATTTGATAAAGATGATGTTCTGTAAAAATTATCGGAACTCATAATGAGTGAGTGAGGTGTAAGTAGAGCACTAATATTGAAAAAGGATTTTTCAATTGTACAAATCTACTTTATTAGTTGCTTATACAAGAGTACTTTCGGTTGTTATCCCATCATCAGTTGTGTCGCAACTGAGAAACAAGGCCTTAACCATGAGTTTTTTTTTTTGTTTTTTTTTTTTAATATTATAACACTGTGATCTTATTGGCTATACTATTATAACAATGCTCATGGTTAAGGCCTTGTTCTCCAGTTGCGACACAACTGATAATGGGACAAAACCCGAAAGTACTCTTGTATTAGCAACTAATAAAGTAGATTTGTACAATTGAAAACCCCTTTTTCAATATTTCTGTGAAAAGTGTGAAAAGTGCGTCGGCAAAAATACCCCATTGAAATGTAGCGACGAGGGCGCGGCGCGAACTTTCGGTTGGATTGGGTTTCTCGAGAGGTACGCAATGCGAGAGTATTGGTGTGTGGAAGCGAAGTAGTAAATATTATTTTCTGTATGCCTATATTTTTTATCCTACCGCTGGCGCTGTGTAGCGAACATTTTCCTTAGCTTCCCCTTCCGTGTATCCTTATCTAACATCTACCCTTGCCTTCCTACTTCTCCCACTATCTCGGTTCTGCCACAATCTCTCTCGAAGAGAGGCGATAATACGAGTAAAATTTTATGCTTCACCGAAGACTTTTTGGTCATCGGTGAGGGAGTTGCGATCTGAATTTTGTCGAGGAAAGACATGTCTTTCCAAGTGAAAATTTTAGACTCGTATTCTCGCGCGATCTCGAAAACGTGCTTCTCTCCAAGTCGATGGGCCGTAGTTGTAGTAGAACAAAAAATATTCATGAATTTTTCTCTTATCTCATCAGATGGTACGATAGGAGTTCTTAGAAGAAAGGATAAGAATATAGCGAAAACGTATTCATTCAATACGATGATACGTTATAATTGATGAATTATTTTTAATAGCCGAAGATCGGACTTTTCTATCAACGTGTTGTTTACGTTTCCGATTCGAGATCGAAAAATTGGTGTTGCACCATAAGTGCATATCGAGTGTATTGACTCGTATGTTATTTATAATACCAGACTGAGCGAAAGAGTTCGTGCACTGGACCTCAGGATAAATTTTATTGCGGCTATATGTGGTGTTCGTATAGTTCGATCACGCTCATGCAGGGTGACCAGATTTTTTCAAAAACGAAAGAGTATTCAACCAAAATTAAATTGACGAGCAAAAAAAAAAAAAAACGTCAAACCTGAAAAAAAGAGTATTTTTGAAGTGCTCATGTGCAAAATAGAGTATAAAGAGTATAAATTTCCAAGAAAAGAGTATTTTCAGTAAATTAAAAAAAAGAAAGAATTCTCTTTTTTTAGACCTTCAAAAGAGTATTTTCCTCTAAAAAGAGTATGATCTGGTCACCCTGCTCATGTTTTGAGGATATTTATTGAGTAGGTGATATCTAGGTGTTTCGAAGACTAGGTACCGAATTCGTAACGCTTTACCATCAATGTCGACATCGAGGGAAAACCAGACCAAAGTCACTGGAATTCGAAGGTAGCTGAAATTGAAATATC
Source organism: Aspidiotus rigidus (assembly GCA_035079385.1). Lineage (NCBI taxonomy): Eukaryota > Metazoa > Arthropoda > Insecta > Hemiptera > Diaspididae > Aspidiotus > Aspidiotus rigidus. Next base: position 1,122,235 of record JAVHKY010000043.1, on the reverse strand, counting down.
AACAAATTCAAGTTTGCTATCATCTTACATTTATATTTTTAATGATAGATTCGACGGATATTCCCTTTGCTGGCCATGTACCCAGTTGGGGTATTGTATATAATTGTGCTAATCATTGCCGATGTTGAATATTATTGTTAGAATATAATGTGACTTTTACCTGTTTTTCGATGAGTCCGAATATTTTCCCCGCTTGCCGATGAGCGGCGATAAGATTTGCTTTTCAGAGAAATCGTGAACTAACGAATTAGACGACGAAGTGATTATACCTAGGAAGATATCTGCGGTCTGCGAGCTATCAGCGAATAAGTCTTTCGATCCTATCTTACTCCAAATTTTATTTTAGATTACCCGTAGTCCCTTTCCCATCTAGGCTCAAATGACCGGCTTGTACGGTCCTGGTTATTTTCAGGTTTATTAAAATGCTCGTTCACGTACTCCACAGACGAGCGGTGATTATGTTGATTTGATTTTAATCCTCTCTTGGATAAATGGTAGACTCTTAGCTACAAGATTTATGAATTACTACGACAAACTACTTTCTTTTGTTTGACGGGTGAGTAGAAACCGTATCTGGCGACAACACTAGCCTCAATTATCAAGATATTTCGTATAGCCTATGTGATCTCAAAAGGTGAACCGAAAACTGACTGTGGTCTATCTTCAGTTTCTCACTCCCTCAGAAGGATGTATTCATGCTCTTGGTACCCCGATTTGAGCTAGTCTGGGTCGGTCCTCTAAGGTGGAGAGGAAATGAGGTAAGGGTCGGATACATCCGGATGATGGTTGTGATTAATTTGAATTTTAGAATTAGTTACGATATTTTGATGAAGTACGAACTCTTGTCTCATTCTTGTCTGCCTTGGTAGAGCCGTGCCAATAATTTCTGTAAAATTTCAGTGTCTAGGTTTCATGTGTTCGTACTCGTATTCTTCTACTAATACGCTGCTACATCACACCATGTGAAATATAGGTACTCGTCGTTACCCTTTCTACGAGTACTGAGCCATGTAATTCACTGAAACTCTTGTTTCAGTACTACTTAGCGCATTTCTGATGATACGTGCTTGTCGTTTGTCTTTGATGAAGTCTCTTTTATCGTGATTTGTCTGGGTAATATCGTATCATCTGTGAAATAACGACCGTTTTTCAGACGATAAGGTGTGTGTGACTGCACCGCGTTCGTCCGCATGACCATGTCGACTTCGACGATTCGTATGGTACGCTTTATCTAGATATCTACTTTCCTACCTTTTCCTTATCACTCCGTTTCTCTCTCTTTTAATTTCTCCTTACGTTTCTCGTGTAATCTTCTTTATCGGTAGAGCGGAACATCGTATCGTTAGAGGGGGAATCTTTGCTGTTCTCTTTCGGCTCGTTTTGGCGGTTCGTGAGTGGCAAGTTCGCCCGTCAACATCGCGGTCGCGTTGGGGTGTAGAATTCCGGGACACGAAAACGTGGTCATCGAAAAAGACGGCATCGAATATGCCCTCAAAGTCGACAGCTATATTTTTTTATCGAAAAGGCACATAGAATTCTCGTTCATTCAAATTTTCGTTTATTTTATCGTGATCGACGTGCCGGCAATTTTGATAAGTGGCCCATAGGCTATGGGCCATAGCTATCGGATATATCGAATAGTGTTCATTCAACACTGTCGTCGATCCGGTCTTCTTAATGAGTGTATTCGAGACTGTTCACGAGTCGTGACCGTGTCCAGTATAAATTTTCATCGGCTTCAAGAAAAACACATCTTGATCCAGCAGCGCTCAGATTATCGTGGGTCAACGAATTAGATGAAATCGAGTATACCTGAGCGTAATGCACGTTCTGCACTGCTTAAATATCGACAACTGCCAGAAAGCTGTAAACCGAGACAAATAGACGAGATGATAGCGTGTACCATCGAAATAAGTAGCTATCTTGCACTTTAATTTTATTTTTTCAGATCGCTGGTCGGCGGTACATCGACTGAAAAGCGAATCGTTACTTTTCTGTCGAGTTACTGTGTAGTTATTGAATAAAATTTTGTGTTTATGTGTAAAATGTCTCTTGTATTTTCTCCTTTCTCGCTCGTTGAGCAGTTATTCGATCTTTGGTCTAGCTAAGACTTACTAGCGATTCGTAGTATATCGAACGTCGTCAAACGATCCCTAAACAAGATGTACGTGTCCCTCCTTTTCGATCTTTCTTTCTTTTCTAAATTTATAACAGTCCCATAGTCTCGTCCCTTCTAGGCCCGTATGATTGGTTTTCCAATCCTCGTAGTTTTGTTTTGTTTTGTTGCACACACACAATCTTTTTTGTCTGTGTACGGAGTCAAGCTTTCTCAATCTTACCTCATTACGCTACCGAAGAGCGTACTGTCTTCTACATGAAGTAGGAAGGATGAATAATGATAACAACAGACTATTCCTTGAGTCTGGAAAGAGGTAGAGTTTTCAATCAGCGTACAACATTAGCCTCCTCACGTAGAAAAGTTTCTTATAGCCTGAGTGATATCAAAAAGTGATACCAAAACTGGATCTGTGGTCTAGCCTCGGGTTACCCCGCCTTCCAGATGAGTACTCGCGCTTTCCGACTGAGCTGGCTCTGCGGTCCTATTCTGGTCGGATAGGCTGGGGATCAGAGTCTTGAGTATTCTCTGGAGTGGTCGGTGGTAGCCTCCTGGCTATGTCTATGATGTAAGCTTCACCGAAATAAGCAAGATCATTTGATCTAGCCTGCTGTCTCGATAGATTTCACACATTCCTTTAAAATGCTATAGTTCATGTTGGTATCAGGAAGGAGACTCTACTTCTCCCCCTCCTCGTTACATCACACGTCATTCATTACGATGAAATGAACAAATTTCTGCTTGACTTATAAAATCAATCCACCCGTGTGACAACAATAAATTTCCTTTCTTTTTAAACTTTTATTTGAAACAATTTGCTTAAAATTGAACGTGTTTCAATCATATAGGAAGCAGGGGTAAGTTAGGTAGGAAACAAAGTGTGGTGTCATAAAATCCGATTTTTGGTCGACCGGTTGCATCTCATTTCATGCGAACTGATTCTAATCAATTGAAAGAAGGTTCAAAGTACTTATTGAAAATTCGGCATTTGCCGAATCATTTCTAAGCAGCCGAATAGGATGAAAGTGATATAGAAACACGTTTCAAGAGAAGTAGAGCCCACGAGCAAAAATTTTTTTTACCGGAAATGGGTGTAATTGCCGAATATTTGCCGAAAATGCTCTTGTTGAACGTTTCAACGAAAATGTACCCTCCAATTCGAAAAAATCAGCGAATTTTTGCCAAAATCGCACCTTTTTACAAGTTTTTAACACATGATACCGTAAAATAAGAGAAAACCTGGAAGAGATGTACTTAGAATAGTGAAAATAAATACAGTCGCGTAACAAATTTAATTATTTTCACTACTCTGTGAACATATCTCGTATTTTCGAGGAGTTCGTACATCTCAGAGATGTACTTCACGGGTAACACATCGAGCATGTATTAGGGATGAACGTGCTATAATTTATATCGAGACGCCTTACACGCTACCTAGTTATGTACAACAAACAATTTTTGTAAAATTACCACTTTAATGTGATTTTTTCCTCCTATGACCATTAAATTTCAAGTATTTTTTCATGTTGTCGAAAAGTGCCGAAAATACAACATTTGATTGCCGAAAATTTATCCGTTCTCTGTTCATAAATCTACTTCTTTGTATTTCCCAAGCCCTGCTATTTCCTCGATCTCCATAGTTTTTTTTTTTTTTTTTCAAAAATCCCACCCTATACCTATTTATGTAAGAATGAATTATTTGAGTGTTTTCCTTGTTTGGTTTGCCCTCTGTAAAATTACCAATTCGAAAATATTCATGTCTGGAATTATGGGGTTTGATTAGATTTGGCTGCCATTCAAAGTTACTGCAAAATATAAAACTTATGAGCACCACAGGGTTACAGAGTGAACAACTGTCTTCAACTGAGAAATATTTTGAATGATAAGAAATAGTAACTAACGACATGAAGTACCAGCGGACGGCTGGAAAAATTGTAAGTCGATTAAAAGATTCAACAGGGAACATGTTCTATGGGTGTTTTTTTTTGAGAAATTTGTCGCGCACCGTACGCCGTCCGGCGAAAAACTTGGAAAAATTTCGACTCTCGAGCTATGTATATATACGATAGAAACGTGATTTCGAAAAATTTCGACCTGTAAGCTATCTATGATAGCAGTCGACCACGAAGCACGCTTGAAAGAGAAGACCATATTTCCGAGATAGGTAGGTAGGACGACGTGTGACGCACGACTCCGTCGAGCGCCACAAGTTGGTCAAAATTCATAAAAATTGATACTTTCTTGGAATATTAACTTGCCTCTGTAAGTTAAATCGAACAGCGGTAGTTCACTCATCCGCGAAACCGCGAAATATCGCGGATGTTTAGTCTACGAATACGGCATATAAAAATTTATATATATGTCACGGTACAAGTAGGTTGACGGTACAAGTAGGTAAGCGTGTTTTAAGAAGTTATTGCAATTGTATATAAAATCGTTCACCGTAATATGTAACTGATGTACTTTTCAAAACTCCACATCCTCCAGGATGTTTAGTCTATCGCTAAAACTGCACATATTACCGTTACTTGTACTCAATTTTTTTTGCTTCGTTTGCTCAATTGCACACCCCCACTAAGAAAATTGTACCTGAACATTTTGGTATATAAGACATAGGCTGTAGAATGATAAAGTCAGTCAGTCAGAAAAGTAAACCTTTAAGTAATTAAGAGGATAATTGTTCGTTCGCGTAAAAGTTCGCAATCCATTCGAAATAAATAAGTGTTTAGTAGTCGACGTCTTTTTTTATTCGCGTTCGCGGTTCAAACATCGACAAATGCGTGTACATCTGACATCACTATTTTTATTTTCTTCGTCCGAAACTAAATCAATAAAATCGTCTTTGGGTCCTTCAGACTCGTGAGACTCATTATCAGTAGCCCAATCTCCATCGTTCGCCGTAGACTCAGCAACACAGACAGAATCGGTCACCACACGACGTATGGCAATGCATATCTTTGTAATTATTATGACAGATAAACATGCAGCCACCAATAGGCAGTACCGGTACTTCTATTACTGCACTTTAATGTGACAATGATGATAATTTATTTGTACGCAATAAAAGACGTTCGAGTATATTTCGTACATGAACCGAATACTGCCCGATAAAAGTTGTACTTAGCATTTCAATGCGGATGATGTTTGTCCACATTCGAAACGAAATCAAAACGTATCGCTTTCGCATCAATTAATGCTGCTTGATGAAAATCGTAGCGTATTCGAGGAGGATAACATATTGATTCCATCAATTTTTTTATGGTTTCTTCCTCCGACCAACTCAAATGTTGATTCAACCAATTCATTTATGATTTCTTCTTAAGTCTAATTCAAATTTTGATCGTATCTATTTTCCATGGTCTCCATCTCTTAGTATCATTGAAACATGTTGATTCTATCAATATATTTATGCTTTCTCTCTTGGTCTAATTGACCTGTTGATTCTATCAATTTATTTATGGTTTCTCTCCGAGTCTAATTCAAATTTTGAATCTATCAGTTTTCATGGTTTCTTCCTCAGTCTAATTCAAACATATTGATTCCATCAATTTTGATGTCTGCAATGAACATATTATCATGACGATGAAAGAGATGAAAGATGGAGTAATATCTGTACGTGAAGCTATGGCGATGGTATCCGTCAGCAACATGACGCAGGGATTTATTATTCTCTGCTCATGCAAAAAAAAATTGTTCATCTTCGCGTTGTGTTTGTCGTTCAAAAAATATGCTCTGTAATTCTCACTGCTACAACTCGAACCCTTCTTCTAATAAATGAGTAAATTTGCTTACCAAAGGAAAAACAATTTTTAATGTATCGTTTTTTTATGGTTTCTCCCTAGCGTAAGCGTGAAGATGAGAAAATAATTTTTTCAAACATGCCCGATTCTATCGATTTCTTATGATTTCTTCTGTGGAAAATAAAATTGAAAGGGTACGAATGAAAATTAGAAGGAAAAAACATAAGAAAACTGGGGGAACAAAATATGTGGAGCTGGTAGGATTTGAACCTCAAAGTAAGATTTTTGAGATTAGCGTAAGCTGAAGATGAGAAAACATTTTTTTCAAACTTGCCCTTGATGTCTGGTGACCACCCGAAAAAAACTCGCTTGTAAGACGGTGAACGCGTGAAAACCCAAATGTACTGGTTACCTAAATGTACTATTTTGATTTTGTTTGTTTCAGTTTCCAAGATCCAAGATTTTCTCCTACTCTCACAATATTGTTTAAGACACAATCAAAACTCATAAGATTTTGTAAGGTATTTAAATATTGCGAAAATAAAATAGGTTTGTCTTATCTACAACACTGAATGAAAAACGGATGAGTAAAAATAAAAATGAATTTAATTTCAATCGCAGTAAAATTAGAAGTACCATCAGTCAATCGATGAAAGTTTGATACATTTGATACATGAAAAACATACTCATCTGATCGGAACAATATTCAGATTGTGATCATCGTAATATTTTTACTGCAATTACTGCGGTACTTACAGAAAAATACAAACAAAGATTAAGTCGAGAAACAATTAGTAGCTGTGCAATATTTTATAAACGGTCGATTTAGATTTAATGTAATTACAGAAATAGAAATATATTTAAAAAGAATTATATAATGATCACGAGAATCCACTATACCGGTACTTGTATGACGGTAAAAAGCAAGTGGGTTAATCACAGACCCATGAAACGTCCATGAGAACTAGTCGAGCACAATTCATTTAGCCGGATAATAAGTGGAAACAAAAGAAGGAGACGCGTTACAGTTTCACAAGCTCATCTTATAAGACTTTGAAAAAGGGTTTTCCAATTGTACAAATCTATGTTATTAGTTGCTTTTACAAGAGTACTTTCGGGTGTTATATCATCAGTTGTGTCGCAACTGGAGAACAAGGCCTTAACTATGAGTTTTTATAGAATAACACTGTGATCTTATTGGCTATAACAATGCTGTGTTGTGATTGGTTCACTTCTTAGAAACTTATTCTTACAATAATACGACACTGTGTTCTTATTGGCTAAAATATACTGCTTAGTGATTGGTTCAATCTATTGTTCTAAATGCTGCGTTTCTATTGGCTACCTGGATTCCTGCCGTCTCATTGGTTGGTTCTGTTCTTCTTCTCTCGTTCAATCACCAGGCCGAATAATTTTTCGCTGCCAAATGTGATTACATTGTTTAAGAGGCAGGCTTTTTCTCCCTCTTAGCTTTTTCAATCTCCATTTGTTCCCAGAGTTTTCTTCTCTTTGTGCGATTCTCTACATGTATAACTTCAAATATTCCCTCTCCATCGTGGTGTTCTTTATTACAGTGTTTACCAAAGAGTGACTTGCAATCTTCTTTCTCCCTCGACTTTTTGTGCTCATTTTCCCTGATCTCAAACTTTTTCCCAGTCTCACCAATGTAGATGCCCTCACTCTGCTCACAACTGAGCTTGTAAACTCTGCTCAAGCTTTCAAGTCCTTTTCTTCCATCTGGTCATTGCTGATTCTCTTCATCATGGGTTGGTTATTCTGGATACCCTGCACATTTACGTCGTAGCCATTGAACGCCTTCATCACATTGTTTGTGTACTTTCCTATATATGGTATCGATCCGGAGTACTTTCTCACTACACCATCATGGGTTCCTTTCTTTGTTTCCATTTTCCCAAAGACTCCAGCCTCTACGGTAGTCATTGGCTTCTAAGATCTGCTTTACTATCTCGATCTCTTTCCTCTTCTCTTTGTTGTTCTTGAGGACAGGAATTGCCCGATAGCAGTAGTTCTGGATTGCCGCTAACTTGTGCCTAGGCTGGTGGTAGGAGTCATTTGGGATGATGGTGTCAGTATGCCTCGGCTTCCTGTAGATTTTTCTATCCTATTGTTCTCCATTGTGAGTGTAAGGTCCAAATGGTCCCAGCAAGTTCAGAAACTCGATCAAACACTGGGCCAGATATGTAGATGATATCCTAATTGTGTGGTCAAGCACTGATAGACAGGTCGATCTATTCCTTTCAGAAATGAACTCGATGAATGAGAGCATCAAATTCACAGTGGAAAAAGGCAGTGAGACCATCGACTATTTGGACCTAGAAAACCACAATGGAGAGGGAATATTTGAAGTTATACATGTAGAGAATCGCACAAAGAGAAGAAAACTCTGGGAACAAATGGAGATTGAAAAAGCTAAGAGGGAGAAAAAGCCTGCCTCTTAAACAATGTAATCACATTTGGCAGCGAAAAATTATTCGGCCTGGTGATTGAACGAGAGAAGAAGAACAGAACCAACCAATGAGACGGCAGGAATCCAGGTAGCCAATAGAAACGCAGCATTTAGAACAATAGATTGAACCAATCACTAAGCAGTATATTTTAGCCAATAAGAACACAGTGTCGTATTATTGTAAGAATAAGTTTCTAAGAAGTGAACCAATCACAACACAGCATTGTTATAGCCAATAAGATCACAGTGTTATACTATAAAAACTCATAGTTAAGGCCTTGTTCTCCAGTTGCGACACAACTGATGATATAACACCCGAAAGTACTCTTGTAAAAGCAACTAATAACATAGATTTGTACAATTGGAAAACCCTTTTTCAATATTAGTGCTCTACACATACCTCATTCACTCATTATGAGTTCCGATAATTATAAGACTTTTATGAATATCTTGAGGAAGGGGCGAATACAAAATGTAAGATTAGTAGCACAATTCAACACAAGGGGAGCACAATTTATTAGCCAATTTTGAATCTCATATTCAGAAAAAGGGAGGGAGTGAAATGAATCTGTTTATTAAATAATTTTTTTGCAGAAAAATAAGACTACTAAGAAATGAACAATAAAATCATCTTTCAATTTTTTTGATATTGACACTCTAATTTCATGGATAAGATAGACACAAACGTCGATCCGGGATAAAATTCTGTGTTGATGATTTTTTTCCCCCCCAAGTGCAGTAATACTCATAAGTTGGATGAGTCTACTCGAATCCGATTTTTCAAGAAATAGAGTCGTTATAGTATGTATCTTCAGCAGAAACGAATCTTTTTAAGCGTTATTGAACACTTTTCAGCAGTTTTGTAGCACCGTACTTGTGTTGTGATTTTTTTCAAGGAGATTGCCTACTTACTTTCAACGCCAAAACGATATTGCCGGTCGAGCGCCAGTCGTTTCCTTCAATCACTTTGAGTTTTTAAATTGCCACCATCAAATTAGCAAAGTAGGAAATTTTCCTAAAAAAGTATAATCATCTCCCAAAATACTATTTTCAAAAAATATTTTCTCAAAGACAGTTGACCTGAAATAAATTTTCCCGAAAATTAAAAATTGTTTAAAGAAAATTCTTCAAAGTCAGGTTTAAAAATGGAAGAACGTATCGACGTAGTAGGAGTACCGATATTTTTCTTTTTAAAATGGCACTTTTAGTAGCTCGCTGATACGTTTTACAGACAATAATATTATTATAGCTGTCGTAACGCGTAGGTATGATTTCTAACTTTCAAACGAAAAACAGTCGGCGAAGAAAGTCATACTCACAAAAAAAATAAGATTTATTAGGTTTACCAAAAACTTTGTCGCGGTAAATGTAGTGCGCGCGACGTAACAAATGATCCAGACCTAGAGGAAGATGTAGTATACTACCCTAGCATCGTGATTCGGGAGCATCCGAGCACGCACATCTACCTAACGAGGAGGAACGCGCCGATGAAGTTTTAACGAGAAAAGAGTGAAAGAGCATCCAGAACTCCTTCTGGCACAGAAACTTTGGTAGGAATTGTAAGCTGTATCTACGGGGGTACTATAAGTCAACTGCCAAAGTGAGGGGCATCAAAAAGGCAAATGAGCGAAAGGTTCTGCTTTTCAATTCTCGGAGAAGGATTTGAGAGACTTCACGGTCGTTTTCACCAACAAACCTCTTCATGAATAGGGGGAAAAAAAAATTCACAAACAAATATTTTCAGTGGGAAAAAATCCCACAAAATATAAAATTACAATTGTCAAAGCGTACTTACACATGAAGATGAGAGAGGAAAAGAAGTTATCAATTTGACCAAGTCACTTGTTTTTGTGTTACTAATTCGTCATGATCGAGTAAGTAATGACATCATTAGCTAATTTATAACTGTGCTTCGTGTACCGCAATTTTTTTCGAGCAAAACAAAATAAATTATTTTGTACGAAATTCTTCACAGTTCTGGGTTTATACAAAAGGAAGTTTGACGAGGCTGACCTCCATATCCGCCTGCTCCTTCTGTAATTCTTTCATGCTGCGGTTGAATGAGTAAAAAATACGCGAAATCTGCGGATTTTTTGAAAGTTGAAGCCTTTTATCATTGCAACGATATCTGACCAATAAATGGTGCTATTCACAGAATATTGTTATCAGAGTGAGAATACTGCAGCGCTATCTCTGCTTACCAATATGGATGCTATTCTTGAAACATTCGTGCAGTTTCAGAGTCATAAAGCGGCCGCAAAATATACAATCAGTGTGACACGCTGACCAAAAAAAAAAATGATCAAGGCCCTGGAAGAAAATTTAGTAACCGTGCTTTCTGCTTTTCTATAGGAACCCCATACACATGTTGGGTGCTTTTCACAATGTTAGTGTGAACCAAAATATCTTCTCAAGACATTCATATTGTTTCCTCTCTCCCAAAATACCTTTTTACATCTATTTTGAGTTTGGAAGAAGAAAAAATACAAATGGTAACTGACCACGGTCCAGGAATTTTATGACGTGTAAGTGGTACTTACTGGTCATTAAGGGTGGGGGTAACCATATCTATATCTGGAAAAATTTCCCAACTAATGATCCACTATAGACATAAGAAGGTTCTGTGATATATGTATTATTTGTCATATATCGCATATTATGATAACTGGATTTTGGATTTTGTTTGAGAATTAACAATCTGCGTTGTATCAGTGTCGCTGTCTTAACTCGATCGACTAAGAATTAGTACAAACCCAACGCTTTACATATATATCTGAATTTTTTTCCACATTGAATTGATTTACCTATTCTCACTCACAACATTGACGAATAAGGGTTCTACTCTCTGTCCGTCCGTCATAGGTTAAAAGTAGCAAGGAATTTCCAGATTGTCGATTCCAAGGAAAACCCATCTAAAATGTATAGTTACACCTGCACCTTATAATAGTCATTTTTTATAGTGAATCATACATTCAATCATTTGAACTGACTCAATGGTTTCCTCTGGTGAAATTTCAGCACGTTTTCCACAGCATTAAGCCTTTTCAGCTATCTCTCTTCCTCATTTCCTATGAACATAATTGGACGAGGCTTATCAAGGAGCAGGCGGAACTAGATGTGCCACCCATTGCAGAAATTGGCTTCTTTTGGCTCTGTGGTGGGAAAACGGCTTAGGGTATTGATAAAGTAGCCTTAAATAACTTTGAGCACTAGGGTTGCCCCGAATTTGAAACTATTTTTAATTAATGTATGCTTTTGTAGAATTTGAACAATGTTTACCTAGTTCCTACTTGAATACAAGAGTTATTACCTAACACTAAAATCGGTAAAAAAGAAGTAAGAAGATAATTATTATGACTTGTACTTCAATATCATCAAGTAAGCGTACATGGAGCAGTGATCAGACCAGATAATATGAACTCGTACTCCATCAAAGCTACCCCATTTTTACAGATAGACGTCCACTGTACAGCTCATGAACAATAAGTGGAGAATCATCACAACAATCTGAAGTAATGTAGTTAGTTATGTTTGCAATTTACATCGTCGTTTTTAATGAGATATGTGTATCCTGTCAACAAATACTATCTTTTCGATCTTTACCCAAGGCAAAATCGGTGCTGTTTATCGAGTAGCGTTTACAATAAATATCTCCACCATGACCTGTGCCGATATTGTTGATATGCAAATTGCTGCGCGCCGATTGCTTTTCCGCTTGACGAGCTTCTTTCTGGAATTGTCGGTACTTGCACCACGTTGTACAAAGGATGAGCATTGTCAACAAGAAGAGTAAACCTCCACCGACCATTACGTACATGATAGGAGCGCTGAGTTGTATACAATTCATATCACTTTCGTCGTAACCAGAAGGACAATGTTGCACGTTATCACACCATAAAGTAGAATTAATACACGCCTTAAGTTCAGGGCACCTATAACAAACACACACCAAACGCCCAATAAGTACATCATATTTTGTGACAAATTCAAACAACAATAATTTGAAAATAGCCTACAGGTAATTGCTGATATAATTATGAAGGTCTTATTTTATTTGAATTACCTACTTATTAGATTATATTGTGCGCAAACACACTGAGTGGTACCGGTCTTGTATGCGGTCTACCTAGTTTTAAAGGAAATTTTTGCATCTTGTATGCGGTCTACCTGGAACTTACAGTCTAGTATGCGGCCTACCCAAACGAAGCGATTAATTCCGTGTGATTAATGATATTTGTATAAATTAATGTTGAACAAAGAGTATTTGTCTAACACAGAGATAAGCCGTCTTGTTGTAACTTGTGGGTAAGTTAGGCTACAGAAAGAAGGATGAGTGATTATTCATGAATCATTGAAATATTTTCAAACAATGCGAAATGAGCGTAGTCCATTCAGTGATTGTAGGTCAACTTACTCGTACGTTCAAAATGTTGCGTGATTTTTGTGTCAAAGTTATTCTCAATGAAGACACGGCCTTAAAATTTTTGCGGGATTATGATTTACTTGATGATGACGTTGCCCCGTGCTCAAAATGTGGTGGTGAGATGGTAACTGCTCGAAAGCGCGACCTGGAGCAGAATTTCGTCCATTGCCCAGATGCCGCAAGAAAAGTTGTCAAGCCACGCGCTCGGTACGAACGAATAGCGGGCACGTGCCCCCTCAACATTTCCAGTCGCACCTCGACCACGTTCCCTGGAAAATACTCCGAAAATATGAGGATGATTTATTTATAGTTTTTCTAAAAGATGTTCGTTCGGTTCACCGATGAATGATAATTCGTATTTTCTTACTATTTCAACAAAACAGAGTTTCTGTGGCTATTACTCGTTTAAATAAAATCATTTGTCAAGAATTTTGTCGATAGACCACACACATTTACATGGTAGGCAGCAGATTGGTGCTGGACAGAGGTAAACCGCATATAAGACTCATCACTTTCCTATATAACCCATATTAAATATAATTATCATGGACAGTTATGAAACAAAAATTTCCCACATTGCAAAATGAAGAAAAAAATTTTCTGAAAAAGGCCCCTAACGCACAGTGGGATGAAACACTCTCGTAGCCGGCAAAAAATAAAAAAATTAAGAAAACTACTTTGACCGTCTTGACCAGGGGGTTTTAATACTTGTAAAACACGAATCTAAAATACATTTTTGGATTCGAAGCCCCCTCCCCTCTCCACACATATTTACACATGTTTGACAGAGAATACATAGAGATTCTCTGTCAGAAAGATCAGTTTGGGTGTTTTTTGCTCCGCAGAACACCTGAAATCCATTTTTTGCTTTGAAGCCCTTTCCCTCCCCACAAGTATATGATACTATAATTAACTATGATAATGGAGTAAATAGAGATTCTCCAGTAGAAAGATCTGTAGGTTTTTTTTTAATCCACAGAACATAAATCCGAAGTTCATAATTTAATTGAGAGTCCCTTCCCCTCTCCACAAAAGTTCAATTCTGTAGTATATATGAAATGAACCACTTCGTTCACTATTTGATTTGTCACATTTATATGAATTATTGTAATTGTGCCTCTGAAGGAAGTTTGAAAAAAAAAAAGGAATTTCTCCATCATTTGTTAGTACTACCTATTTACACTTATTTTGTTCTTTTACCGACTTTTCTAACTAGAAAAGTGAGGTATTACACCCGTAGCAAGGTCAACAGGGGGAGTGGGTAATGAACTTTCTCGACGTTTTAGGGGTCCTAGATCACAACTAGCATAAAAGAAAATTTCAGGTTTCCTTATATATTTATATATATATATATATATAATAAGATTTTTTTGTCCGCGGAACTCCTCTGAAACTACCCGATGGATTTTTTTGTAACTCGGCCATATTGTAGTATTATATTTGAAGATGTGCACCTGCATTTTTTTTGAGGATCGGATGAGTAGTTCTCGAGAAATTTTTACTTTTGTTTCACTATTAGGAGTAGCTTCTTACGAATAGCTGCGAGTAGCTGCTTACGTTAGGAGAAGCGGATTTTCCTATACGTTTACCACTTTCGTTATCAGTACGTGTATTGTGAAGAACCTTTCATCATTCGACAGGTTCATTCTTTGTTCATTCTTTACCAAGGGTTCATTGGATTTTATTTCCGATGAAACCTTTTCGTTCAAATTTAGTACACTTGTATCTCGCCTCCCACAGCCCCTAGAGCGTTGAATTTTGTTTTGTCAAATTTTATTTGTTTTGTTAAATTTATTTTTGAACGGATAGTGGCAATGGCGAGTTGTTCATTTTTCTAGCTATTTTTCATTATTATTAGTCATACTCGATAGTTTTTTTTTTTTTTTTTTTTTTATTATTATTTTACGAGCATTATAAACTGCACGAGGGTTGTTTGCTCGGCGTTACAATCTTATTTTAGAACATTACTTGAATTAGGTTAAATTAGGTACGTATTGGTGGAATTGAGTGGCGATTGAACGGAATTTGTTGGTGAATTATATGAAGTTGTAGAATTGAGTGGTGCGTGCTCGTAAATAAGTTAGGGTTGAGTCGATGGTTTCGGAGTTGTTGTTTAGTGCTGCATTGATATTGGAAGATATATTTAGGGAGGTTCGAGTGGGTTGCAGGACGGGGCATGAGAAAATAAAATGATCAACTGATAAATTTTCTTGGAGACAGTGAGGGTGTGACGCCACTTTTGGCTTTATTTGCGTGGCGCCACAAGATTGTAGAAATTCTCGAGGTTTCACTAAGTTGAATTCATAATGTAAATATTAATTGAAGATATATTTCGTACATTTCGTACATACGGAAAAATTACCGTTATGCTGCATTGTTATTGTTCATACGTAAATCACACGAATTCCCGAAGCGCGAGTCGTATCGGAGATGACGTATAAAACGTCATATGGCGCTAAGCCAATTACCTGATGTACAATACCCCCTCTTTATAATGTTTACCAATTTCAATCAAATCATCCAATAATGTGAATTCTCCCCAAAACTAGAGTTTAGACCAGCCCTCGAACAAATTGACTTCGAGAGTGAAATGCAACTCGAAAATCAATCCATCAAGAAGAAGAATTCGAATAGTAACTACTGTCTAGAACCAGATCCGTTTTCATATTTTTTACCCGTTTATGAACTTAGCCATTTTATGTAAATAATATTTCGTGTCTTGCTTTTGAAAAATAATAAGAAGTAATTGAAGAACACACGCTTTTATTTTATATGTTAACATTCGCGGCTTAGCCTTTCGTACACCGCTTCCACGAGGCTCAGACTCGCCTCACAGAGGGCATGATGGAGGAGCGAGATTAGTGAGAAGATAAGTATGAGTAAGACGAGTGTGGCCTATTCGCAGCCGAGCTAAAATGACCTCCTCTTGCCTTGAATTTCGTTGGGATGAGGACCAAAATGTGGGTTCACGTTTTATTTTTCTTAATTTGTTATTCGACTGATTTTAGTGAAAACCTTGAGTTTGAATGATTAAGTACAATTTTTTAATCTTCATCAAGTGTGCTGATGCGAAACTACCTGGGTGATTTCACTCTTAATTAATAATTGATTTATTTGTCATTTTTTCATGTATGGGTACATAATTAATAGTGGTTCATAGTTGATTTGAGGTGTCAAAAGAGATGGAAAGATTATTTTCAATTTGGACTGGCTTTTTTGAGTGAGATTTGAGATTAGACTAACGAGTAAACCGGGCTTGTGTGCTATATATTTTTACCGAATTTTCTAGCTAGAAAAGTGAGGTATTTTGTTAATACGTTTGGAATGGTTGAAGCGTGAGGGAAGGAATGAGGGGTTGACTATTGGGTGATTGGTTGCTTCTTTCGTTTCGACATCGATTTTTTTAGTTTTTCGGGATCTCGTTGTAGCTGGATTCCCAGATGAAGAATTTTGGGGTGGAGTGTGCATAGAAAATGGTGATATGATAGCGTGAAGGCAATTTATGAGTGCACGAGAGGAATAGCGGCTCGAGATAGCTTTTAGAGATGCCAGAAATCGGAAGTGATAAAGAATTGAAACACTCATCCTAATATACAGTATACTAGACTAATAATATGCTAAGAATAAGGTATGGGAAAAAATGATTGTAGAGCTCTTTTTTATTAGAAACAACTGTTATAGCCTCGTAGCAGTTTGGACAGGGGGAGGGGGAGTGGTTTTTCTGGAGACGTTTTGTAGGTTTTAGATGACTCTTAGCCTAAATTATAACAAAATTCAGGTTTCCTTATTGGATTATAGGTATCTTTACTCTGTTATCTGTTGATGTGACATCGTAGTGATAGAATTTATAAACTGAGTTTTATTGTTTATTCTACAAATGTTTGACATGATTGACAGGTCATTGGTATTTAATTTAAAGAGAGGGAGTGACTCTCTCAATGTTTCTTGCATTGTGGGAAGAAAAGTCGTGTACTACTCACGCGACTGCGTGAGTGTTTTTTTTTCAATTCTCATCATAATATAAATCTTCAATTGAAAAACTCATTGTTGTAGTCATCTTCTCCTTCTTCTTTTCCTCTTCTTCTCCAACAGTTTTCTTTAGCAATTTTGATACTTTTTTTGGGTGTTGTCAGCGTCTTCTCAATGAGAATAGGCAATAAGGGCAAGTTTAGTAACTAAAAAAAATTATTGTACCGATTAAATATCTCCACAACCCTCCCTAAATTTTAATCTGCAAGAATACAAATAAAATTCAAATGGGAAGAAAAATGGCTTGAAATCATCTTTGTCAGTTACTATTGTGAAAAAAGGGGAAGAATTTATTGAGCATCCTCAGAGGGACCTTTGTGTTGGTAACATAAATAAATAAATAGGCTGTACTCACGGATTTTTGCGTTGGTTGACATTTTGCGCACAGAACGAATAGATAATACAACAATTACTCACTAATAATAAATCTCGACGAGATTATTCACAAACGTAAGCTAGGTACACTGCCATTTAACTAAACATAGCCATAATCAATACAAGAAATCAATCATTTTTATATCATGGTCACTATTCTTAGATTGCCACCGAGTCGAGTCTTGGCAGCGATTTCTAATGTTCCTCTCTCAGGTGTATCGCTCATTTGGAAGGGGTGGTATACTGTTATACAATTTCAACCACTAGCGTAAAAGATTAGCTTTTGTGTATGGAGGAAAGGGTCTCCTATTATACTATCTCAACCATTACCTTAAAAAGGTGAAGGGGTATGGGAGAGGTATGCCACCTGGGGGGTGTTATTTATGTATGTACAGCTTCTTTCTAATGAATGTTATATTCTAATTAGAGAATAGTAATTAGCAGATTTGATATTTTATATCAAAATATTCAATATTTTCGACAACACTTTACTTTATTTTCAAGCTATATATCGAAAATCAGTTCAACATAGGACTATACATGTAAGTTTGTTGTACAATTTTTTTTTTCGACTTGGAGGAAAAAAGAAAAACTGGATTGGTAACGATTGCGTTTATAAGAACGAAATAATCAAAAACAAATGTTCGTTACGACTATATTACAGAATTTAAGATCAAAACAAAACGTCTTATTAGAAGAACGATAAAATAGATGTGCCTGCAAGCAACACATAAATCGAACTAATATGAATTAGATAAATTATATGACATGAAAATATAAGATCACCAAACTGACAAATCGTTAGTCATCACACTCTAGTTTATTGTTAGCCGTCGATCGTGATAGAACGCCTCACCATTCATGAAGAGAAAAGCTAACTTATTTGTATAATGACGTAAAAAGAAAGGACGCGTAGCGCATCTTTACATACATGTCGGCATTTTTTCCCGTCTGAATAAATATCGTATTGTTCGTAAGAGACAACAACACTACCTAACGTTCTTTTTAAACAGCCAGAAAAGACATGAAACATGATCTTTATTCATTTGGCTACGTCAGAAAATCAATCATGAGGTTAGGCATACTTGAATCGTGGGCGAGCCCGCTGCTTTTTTTAGTCAATGCGACTCTTATTTTTTTCTCTCCATATATGAGACGGGTTTGAATCTTTTCCCAGCGATGGGATCCACAACAATTTGCCAATATTACCTCATCAATTTTTTTTTTTCTTCTTTCTTCAGGTCCGGCATTTTGTAATAATATTTAACACTTTTTGGTTTGTTTTCATTCGCCGTTACTAGGGCTCTCTGGAAAGAAAAGAGAGGAAAGACTCTCGACAGTCCTTTTGAAGTTTAGTTTTGGGGATGACCTTTTTCAACATTTCAAAGCACGAGGACTTGGAAAATGATTATTTTAGGAAGACAATAATATGTAGGTATATAGCAACAATTATGGACACGAGATCTCAAGAACTATAAAATATTGCTATTTCCTGAAAGATTATTAATTTATGAAGTACGGATTTCGTTCGAGCACTCATATGTCGGTTCACATCAAGTAGTTAAATGTAAAAAAAGTACTTTGTTCTTAGATATCCAAATGGAAAAATCAACATCGTTGCCCTTGATAGATTGAAACCAGCATTTGCGCTAGCATATGAGTCAAATGATCTGCGGGATTCTTCAGATGGGATCCCCAAAAAATAAATTTCAAAGTGAAGAAAATTAATGACCTTATGAGTATGACAGAAGTAAGTTGTTAGGTATTACCCTATATGTTAGGTATTACCCTATAGGTATTACCCTATCACTACTTACCCTAGTTTTACCCTACATTGGCATGCATGTCCGAATTATTATCAATACACTCTCGTACGAGAACTACGCGTAAAAAAGTGTGTTCTTTTTCATTTTATTGAGTACGAGAACTATTACATCTAGATGACGTCTAATCTAAAGACACAACAAATTACCTCCCCTCTGAAAAAAATCTATGTGTATGTAGGAAAAACTTGAACAAATTAAGTGTAAAACAATAAATGAAGGAGAAAGAGAAAAAAAAAAAAACTTAACAATATAGGATACACATAGTACAATATTATTATGAAAGAAAAAAAAATTTGAATTGACTTCACAAATTCAAACGAGAGGGGGGTTTTTGAACTCTGCCTGAACGTCGAACTTCTGGATCAACATGGCCTGATGGAGTGGTTGAGGTTGGCATACCACGACGCTGTACAGTAGTAGAAGGAGAATCTCGTAACTGGTTAATGTGCCGGGTAGCTGTTGAGTCATTATGGCAAATTCGATACAGGCGGGAACCCAAACGCTGGATCACTTCACCGCGTTTCCATGTAGTGAAGTTCTGGTGGTAATAGCGAAACAAGACAAATGTACCAACTGCATATGATCGAGTTGCAGAGGGAGCAGGAGTTTTATTGAAATTTTCCTGCTTTTCAAGTAGCCGTGATAGGTTTGTGCGTAACTCTCTTCCAAGTTGACGTTTAGCCGGTGTAACATTTGTTGTACTGTGAGGTGTTTGGCGATATGCAAAGAGAAATGTACGTAATTGTCTCTTCACTGGAACCTGTGGATCATCCCAATTGATACGTACAAGGGCTTGCTTCATGGTGTCAACATATTTTTCAACTTGGCCATTAGAGGCTAGATGATACGCAGGTGTAAACATATGGCGAATACCATAATTTTTAATGAGGCTTTGAAATTCATCACCAGTGAATGATGTTGAATTATCTGACACCAGTGTCTTAGGAATCCCATAGCGTACCACATAATCTGCTACAACATCAGCAGTTGTGTCAGCCTGTAGATTGCATACTATCTCTATTTCAAGCCATTTGCTGAATGCGTTAATAATAAGTAGAAAATGCGGTCCTGCTTGCTTACCGGCATGGTCAATATGAATTTGTTGACCTGGGCGAGTGGCTTCTTCCCAATGATGTAGAGGAGCCTTGTCAGGATTACGTGCATTGTAGGCGCACGATTCACAATCTCGAATGTTTCTTTCAATCTCAGCGTCCATTTTAGGTCAGTAAACATATGAACGAGAAAGACCTTTCATCTTCTGAATACCCGGATGACCTTTGTGTAGTTCTTGTAAAATGCTCTCACGTAAGGCACTTGGAATGTAAACTCGACTACCAAAGAATAGTAAATCACCCTCCACTGAGAATTGTGTCTGAAGATTTGCAGTAGCCTCAGACATCAACTTATTTTGTAATTCTTGTATTTCTTTATCTTTTTTAGACTCTTCTTCGAGTACTTGTCTTGTAATTGGCAAGCGCGATGCTTGACTCAGATGAAATACAGTGATGTAGTCAGGTTTCCCATTATCTAAAGTTTTTATGGGAAATCGAGATAGAAAATCAGCATTTCCATTATCTTCTGAGCGTCTGTATTTAACATCGAAATTGAAAATTTGTAGCTGAAGTACGTAGTGTAGGAGTCGGGTTGCTGTAAGCTTGGGCAAATTTTTCTTCTTTCGAAAAATATGCACTAGAGGTTCGTGGTCTGTAATCAGTGTAAATTTACGACCAAACAGGTAGATAATGAAATATCGTGTACCCCACACAATGGCCAGTGCCTCCTTGTCAATTTGTGAGTAATTCTTTTCGGCACTAGTCAATGTGCGCGATGCAAAGGCAATAGGTCGTTCTACTCCTTCAATAGTATGTGCAAGGACTGCTCCTAAGCCTGAAGGGCTAGCGTCCACAGACAATACAAGAGGCAGGTCAAGTTGATAAGATGTCAGTACTACATCTGAAGCAACAGCTTTTTTAATCTGCTCAAAAGCTTGTTGTTGCTCTATTTTCCATTGAAAGGGGGTATCTTTCCACGTTAACTTGTAGAGCGGAGCAGCTATATCAGCCAAGTTTTCTATAAATTTGGCATAGAATGTAACCAATCCTAACACTGATTTCAACTCAGACACTGATGTTGGTTGCGAAGTATTCAGAATTGCTGACACTTTATCTTGTGTCTTATGGATACCACTGCTGTCAATCTGATAACCAAGGAATTCAACAGATTTTTGAAAGAATTTGCATTTCTGTAAATTCAAGTGTAAATTGTATTCTCGACATTTTTGTAATACTGTCGTTAAATTTTGCAAATGTTCTTCATCTGTGCAACCTGTAATAATGATATCATCATGAACAACTTTACAAGGTAGATCCTTGAAAATTGTGTCAACTAACTTCTGCCATATAGCTGGTGCTGAATGTACACCAAACTGTAGACGTCGAGGGCGTAAAAGTCCCTTGTGCGTATTTAGCGTCAATATATCAGAAGTTGCCGGAGTAACTTTTAAATGCCAGAATGCAGAACGTACATCTAGCTTAGAGAATTTCACATTTTCTCCTTTAGTTGACGACGCAAAAGTTTCCTCAAAACCTGGAAATGGGTATTGCACAACATCTGCCTGTGGGTTGACTGTTATTGAATAATCACCACAGATTCGCATATGAATCTGGTTTCACCACAGTGACGACTGGAGTTGCCCATTGAGAAGTGTCGACCCATTCATATAATCCTAACTGAACAAGGCGATCATATTTGCGACTTAATCTTTCGCAAACAGTAAAAGGTACTGTACGCGCTTTACAATATACAGGCTTAGCGTCCTTATGGAGTTTTATATCGTATTCAAAATTCAACACTTCACCTGGGTTAGCGCTGACTATGTTCTGAAATTCTTGTAATATTGTACATAATTTCGATGGATATGCTGACTCCTCAGTAACTTTATGAACATTTTCAGGACCTTTCAAACTAAAGCCAAAAGCGTTTAACCATGCACGACCAAATAAAGGTGGTTCATTACCTGGTGTTACGTAGTATGTAAGCCGTTTCTGTAGTCTTTTGTAGGTGACTTCCGTTGTAACTGCACCGCAAACTTTAATAAGTTGACGATCTTTTCCATACGGTTTTAACCACATTTCAACTGGTTTCAATAGCGACGGCGACAGGTTGAAAGTCTTGAAATCAGCTTCACTGATAAGCGTATGTCGAACGGCTGTATCGAATTCGAACACAAACTGCTTCTTATGTAGATTGACTGTAATGTAGATTGGAGGATCTGCACCAGGAACATTGTTATCAGTTCCTATATGATACACGGTAGGAAAATACTCTTCGTCGTTGTATTCATCGATGTATTTCACTGAACTTGTGCTCTGCGGCTTCCGTTTACAGACGCTATCTACATGTCCTTGAGTATTACATTTGCCGCAAAATAAAGATTTACGATCAATTTTACAAAAAGTAGATTTATGATTAGGCTTGCCGCACTGATAACAGACAACAGTTTTTGTTTTTGATTCTGAAAATTCCTTCTTCGGTTCCTTTTGATTCTTCATTGGTCGTCTGTTGTTTCCTTGCGATTTATTAGGAATCGTGCGAACCTTATTAAAGCTCTGTTCCCCTGGCCCCCCCAGACAAGTTTCAAAGTCAAAATATGGCTCAAAAGATTGTGCTCGAGTTGTGCTCAACTGTGCCGTAAATCATTCAATTTGTGCTGCATTCGTTTCTGAGATATAATAGAAATTGTTTGGGGGGGGGGGCCAGAGGACCACCAGCCGCCCCCAAGTCGAATTTTAAGTTGAAATCATGTAGGACAATTGTGCTACAATTGTGCTACATTGTGCTGTAGTTATTTTTCATTGTGCAGCTCCCCGAGCCCCAGCCCCTTGCCCCCCCAGATGTGTTTTAGAGTCAAAATATGGCTCAAAATATTGTGCTCGAGTTGTGCTCAACTGTGCCGTAAGTCATTCAATTTGTTCTGCACCCGTTTCTGAGATATAATAGAAAATGTTTGGGGGGCAGGGGAACTGTGGGGCACCACTCCAAATCGAATTTTGAGTTGAAATTATGTAGGTGGATTGTGCTATAATTGTGCTATAATTGTGCTACACTGTGCCGCAGTTATTTTGCATTGTGCTGCTCCCCCAGCTCTTCTACAGAGAATATTGCTCCCACCACTCAATTGGCTTCAAGACATAAAAATGGACGGAATTGTTTTCATTACATTCATTAATTATGCATTATATCACTACTCCCTCTTATTTGAGGATACGCAGTATGGGCTTTCCCCCCTACCTCGAAATTTATGAAATTTTAAGCAAAAATTTTGTTCATTTATTATTTTATAATCATTACTAAAACTGTATTGTACTTTTCTTCTCATTCCCTTCTTAAGAAAGATATTCTTCCCTTCAGACCTTCAATGGATTTTGAAGCTTGTGATTAGATCATATCTTTTAACAGAGAACCCGTTCCATGGAAGTTGTTTCAAAAAAAACTTTTCAAAAAATTTGCCGTGCGTCATGTGATGTCCAACCAAAAAAAAAATAGTCCAAGTCCAACATCATTGGTAAAAATGGCCCAAGTCTTTTTCCTGATGGCTTGGAGGTCAAGCGATAGAGGGAGGACTTGAAAAAATTTTGAGTTTTGAAAATGTGACTATCAGATCGATCGCCACAAGACTTGGCGTAAGATGGGTCAAGCTGAATCTGATCTTCTGCATACATTACTAGGTTACTAGGATACGTATTTTCTCAATTATATTGTTTATTTTTATATACAATAAATACTTGTTCTCGGTTCTAGCAATTATATTTTCTCAGAATGAAAGCGAAGTAAAAGAGAGTGTAGAAATGGTTCGTCGCGCGGCAGTATTGCAACGCCGCAGTTCACGCGCAATTTGTGCGCGTACTCGTCCACACCTAACAAACGGCGGATCAAACATGCGCGTTTCTTGTTGCATTGCTCGCGCAGCGCGGGCTTGGCGCGCAAGTGTGGACCGGCCTAAAGTAAATGAACTGACTATGGAGCGTGACATCCTTAGTTCAGTCTCGAAGCCTCGTGGTTGTGTTGCCCTAGCTGTGGCGAGGGCCGCCATGCAACGCGAGCTCATTGCGTCACCAAGCACTCTACAGGTGCAACGCGCTAAAAAAACTGCCTAGCGAAAAACCAGTGATCCCTAAAAAACGAAACGCAACCTCGCGCTGTACATGATGCCTTTGTATTATACCGCGACTAGACAATGGCGAGGTACTGCGAGTGATCACTGATGCCTCTGTATTGACAGCGAATAGACAACGAATCGGTATTCACTCATTCAGTGAGAACTGAACGAACGATCGCATAGCACTGCAGATATTCATTCCACAGTGATCAGTTGGGTAGCCATGTACACCATACGCTAGCTACGCTCATAATGTATTGATAAAAAATCCTGTATTTGTGAAAAATACTCTGTGTACTTTTTAGTTTGAAAAAAATGCGCCGAACACAGTCGGAGGTATTGAAGATCAAGAAAAGTGTCTGTTCACACCGAAGCAAAATAATAGACAAGAATAATAAAATAGCTGCTCCTTCGAATGAGTAAGGCAAAATATTTATGAAAAATACTTTATTCAACGAGCTTATTCAAAGATTATTGGCTGATTTATTTTATTTCTTCCACATTTTTATTTTTTCTTTTACGCTCATCTACGTGTGGGTAAAATTCAATTTTGACAGTGCCCATAGATGCAGTGAAAACGTCGTTCTAACTTCATGTATTAAATATTACTATAACGTGGGTAAAGTGAGCGTTTACCAACGAGGCAAAAATAGCGATCTGAGCCGAAGGCGAGTAGAGCAATTTGCCGAGTTGGTGAACGTTCACGATACCCATTGTATTGTAAGATATTTTTTTACGGCCGCGTTTTTGGGCTACAATTACCATACAACTGTTAATAAATTGGATAAGTTCCTCTTGTGTACGAGCCCTTTTTGAACCACTCCGTATACCAAACTTTTCGAGCTACCTTTTGTCCCCACTTCTCCTTTCAATTTGCAGATTCACTATAGGCAAATTAAAAGAAATGAAAATTGAAAAATGTCAATATACGTCAGGCTTTTTTCCATTTTGACAGATGTTGGCGAGAGATCCTTGAAGAATTACCAGCAGATGTGCGCTCCCTCACGCCGAAACACTTATATACAATAGTTCTACAAAATCGTTACGATATATGGACTTCCTTGAATTATGAAACCTCACAATCACAATCTGTAAACGAGTTAGAAGAAGGTGATGTTTCATCTCACTCCGAGCATGAAAATGAGTCTGACACGGAAAATACAAGTAATAATATAACATTTGTCATTTATTTTTCGGAAGAAGAGTGGACCGCATTGTCTTCTATTAAGGAGTATAAGAGGACAGATGAAAGGTCGCAGAATCTAAGACGGTATTTCACTCTCACGCCGTACGAATGGACTCCAAAAATATGTACAAAGTTTTATGAGGAAACGCGGCTGCCGTGTGGCATTCGCTTCAAACGAGCGAAAATTCATCCTCTTGGGGCCGTATATTTAGTCATTGAGGGAAAATGTACTACTTGCGGATCACAATTTACAGGCACAATGCATGAAGATCCGTTTGAGTCTAAAGATGAAAACTTGTTTGCAATTTTTCATTGTACTTACGCGGATGATTTTAAAAAATGTACTGGTAACAAAAAAAGGAGGTTACAAGGAAGTGAAAAATGTGACTTTGAGGAAAAACTGGTGAAGTTCAATCAATCCTCATCGTATATAAGGACGAAAATGGCGTCCGATATTATGCAATTTGGTGAACTTGAACCTAGCATTCTGCCAAGTGGAAACCAACTACGAAAACTGAAGTTCAGGGCACGGCACCGGGAATTCTTGGATGATGACCCACTAATATCATTAATAAAATTGAAAGATGACCTACCGTATAATACAGTCATACAAGATATTGGTTTCGATCCTTTTTTCGTTCATTACTGGTCATCTTTGGAGATAAACTGTTACCGCGAGTACTGTAAAAAAGTACAGTTCCCAAGAGTTTCGGTAGATGCCACTGGCAGCTTAGTAAAAAAAATTCCTGGTCGACATCCAATTTTTTTGTACCAATTGGTGGTAAACGATGAGCAAGCTGATGGAGTTCAATTCTCCGTAGCTAATATGCTCAGTGAGCGTCACAACAACAATGCTATCAACTTCTGGCTCTGCGAGTGGTTGCGATGTGACGTCCCGACCCCTAAAATAGTTGTATGTGATCAATCTAGAGCGTTGTTACTTGCCATTTCTCGATCATTCACGCAATATTCTTTGCCGGTTTATATGCAAATTTGCTCAGACTTGGTACTTGGTAAAGAAGCAGTCAAACCAACATGCATGATTCGTCTTGATGTTAATCATATTATGCACTTGATAAGTTCCTGGCCGTCACTGAAAACAGCTAGCAAACGTGTTAAAGAATTCTATATGCGTTGTATGGGGCAATTAATTCAAAGCTCCGATTTTGAGTACATTAAACTTCTATTACGACATCTTTTTATAATTTCGCTGAACGAATTTGAAGGCACTTGTACTGATGTATTGACGGACGAAGAAACTCCATGCGAAAGTTCAAAAAGATTTTTAAAAAATCTTATTAGCACAAATGACGGGATGGACGAAGTCTATGATTATTGTGGTGACATTGATAAGTTTGAGGGTGATGAGCCGGATGATGTTTACTTCATGGAAATTGACGTGAATGATAATAATATTTATCAACAGATAAAACAACTGCATGCAGAAATCGAGAAATCATCCAATTCTATAAAAGGAGATAGAGATAACGCACATTATTCCCCGGCATTTGCTGCAAAACTTTTACAATTTTGCGAAGATATAATTTTTTGGTCAGCTATCATGAATCCTATTTTTGGTTATGGACACAAAACTGAAACCAGTTCAGCGTCAGAAAGTATGTTCAACGAAATTAAAAATCGTTTATTTCAAGACACCAAACTGCCAGTGCGCGTAGACGAATTTATATCGAAACATATAGAATACAATCAGGGACACAGTATTCTTTCAAAAGCCAAGACACTCATGGAAGGAAGAATGACAGTCAATTCCACTGATTCATACAAAAGAAGTTTGCCGCTATCGCAAAACAATTCTACAGTCATCATCGCACAAGAATTTAGTTCAGAAAATTGGCGAGGACTAGATAAGAAACCAAATTCAACCAAAAAAAACACTTACTTGCGAAAAGATCCTTGCACTCAGTCACTTACTAATACGAACGTCGAAAGAGACACATGTTCGTCTGTCAACTCAGAAAGTGAAAGCATCAGCCCACAACTGCCCGATCCGTCATTTACTTCTATAGACAAAAAGTCACCTGTACTGCCGTGCACTTCCTTAATAACTGAGTCGGTTGATAAGGGAGACCAGAACGATGCTGTTACTAGGCCTTCCAAAAAACGTACTTACTTACAAGTAGATCCTTGCATGCGACATGTGAATTTGAATATAAAATCAAAATCACGAGTCATCGGTGTTATGAAGAATGGCAATATAAGCGATCTACGAATTCATAACATAAAAAAAGAGGCCTTTACTTTTTTGAATACATGCCCCTTTGATAGCATTTTACAAATTTTGTGCGTGGCTTATGCTGATAGCGTCCCCTATTCAGAATTTGTCGATAAATCAGGGGATACATATCCTGTATTTAAGCTTGTCATCAGTATGATACGCGACGGAGTTAACTCTGCAAGTTACAAAAAAAGAGCCAACATTCTCAAAGAAATGACAGGTATAACAAATTTATTCTCAGTAAATAAGGCTCCCTCATCAGGTATTACGGTGATCAACTGTCAAACTACGGCAACATATCTCGCGAAGGAATTGCTTCAGAAATTTCCAAGCGTTGTAGAGACTCGCATTTGCGATACTTGTCAGTCAACGGAATGTAGACGACGTTCTACTGTGGTGGCCCAGTTACCTCTTGAAAATAGCGCCTCTCATCTGGAAGAAGCCATTCTTAATACGTTAAATCCACCCATCGATTATTGCTATCTCTGTCAAGAAAAAACTGTCACCATCTATCCTGACATAATGAGCCATTTTTGGGTTGAAACGCACACACCCGACGAGAGTAACGGTTTTGACCTGCAAGTTCTGTTGAAAAATATTCCCAAGTATATTCAGATCGCGGAGAAGAATTACGTTTTGAGAGGAGCCATTCTTTTTGAAGCCCCTCGGTCCAAAGATCCCAATGCGATAGGCCATTACGTGCCATACGTATACAGAGAGCATGATAATTGTTGGGAAAAAATGAACGACTTAGAACCTGGAGCAAAAAGAGTTCGTAATACTCTTAATTTACCACGTTGCCAGTTGATTTCATATTCCATCTAAATCGTGCAAAACGAGACTTTTATACAATTTTTACTGACACTGTAACTTACTGTAATTCATTTTTCTGGGTTCATCTTGTTTGTTTCTTTCAAAATATATTTCTTCTTCCAGAGCCGCTCTATTCCTTTACTGTCTTATTCAATTTTCCAACCTTACCAAGGGTCGTTTATAAACTCAGTACCTTGCAAAAGTGGATACTGACTTCTCATTACAAGTTCACAACAGAAGACAAGCCTGTAGAAAATTCTACATTCTGTGACTCTAGAATATTTCAGATGCGGTGTATCAGATTTCAAGAATAGCATGTCTTAAAACCCCTCTCTCCTCCATTTTTTTGATCAGTTTACGATTTTTCTTTCTTCATACCAAAACGTTGAATGTATTCACGCAAATAATTCTTTTTGTAGACTGATAGCGCGGGCAGTTTATCGGTGTTCCTGGTAATACACTCCCTCATTTATTATTTTAAACCCAATTTTGAAAGGTGGCAAGTATTCTCGCATCTTTCCTTGGTCATTGGCCTTGAGAGATGAGCAAATAAAGAAAAGGGAATGTATGAAAAAACGACGGCTTCCTTAACAAAATTAAACAAGGAAGGCAGGGAACCTGTTCTATGGGTCGACTTGGTTCTGGAATTGAGAATTCAATGGCTCAAAAATTAAAATTCTTTCCATTCCCCCTTTCATCATACACTATGGCTCGAGAGTCGCAATTGTTCCAAGTTCAACTCCTATTATTATATATTATGGCTCAAAAGTTGAAATTTTGCCAATTACTCCTCCAACATATACTATGGTTTGAAAGTCAAAATTCTTTCAAGTCCCTTTCCAACACCCCCGCCAATCATATATTATCCGAAAACCGGAGATGAAGAACAAAGAGAATATTTTAATTACACAATTTTTCCACACAGGAGGAAAATCAATAATGATCGTCAACCAGTCAAAATTATAATTAATTCTACGAGGCGATTGTCCCTACTTTCTTCGCATTATGTCATAATTGTGGATTAAGATTGGCGATTAATTATTATAATTTTACGACCAAAAAAGGAGATATTGGAGAAATGGGTTGATCGCGATATGCGCGATTGTTTATTACGAATCAGCTGTTTTAATTTAGAGTTCGAATGGATTTCTGAGAAGGTGAAGCATACGTATGTGTACTATAAAATGAAAATTTATTGAATTGAAAGATGTGGCGATCGATCTGATAGTCACATTTTCAAAACTCAAAATTTTTTCAAGTCCTCCCTCTATCGCTTGACCTCCAAGCCATCAGGAAAAAGACTTGGGCCATTTTTTCCAATGATGTTGGACTTGGACTATTTTTTTTTTGGTTGGACATCACATGACGCACGGCAAATTTTTTGAAAAGTTTTTTTTGAAACAACTTCCATGGAACGGGTTCTCTGTTAAAAGATATGATCTAATCACAAGCTTCAAAATCCATTGAAGGTCTGAAGGGAAGAATATCTTTCTTAAGAAGGGAATGAGAAGAAAAGTACAATACAGTTTTAGTAATGATTATAAAATAATAAATGAACAAAATTTTTGCTTAAAATTTCATAAATTTCGAGGTAGGGGGGAAAGCCCATACTGCGTATCCTCAAATAAGAGGGAGTAGTGATATAATGCATAATTAATGAATGTAATGAAAACAATTCCGTCCATTTTTATGTCTTGAAGCCAATTGAGTGGTGGGAGCAATATTCTCTGTAGAAGAGCTGGGGGAGCAGCACAATGCAAAATAACTGCGGCACAGTGTAGCACAATTATAGCACAATTATAGCACAATCCACCTACATAATTTCAACTCAAAATTCGATTTGGAGTGGTGCCCCACAGTTCCCCTGCCCCCCAAACATTTTCTATTATATCTCAGAAACGGGTGCAGAACAAATTGAATGACTTACGGCACAGTTGAGCACAACTCGAGCACAATATTTTGAGCCATATTTTGACTCTAAAACACATCTGGGGGGGGCAAGGGGCTGGGGCTCGGGGAGCTGCACAATGAAAAATAACTACAGCACAATGTAGCACAATTGTAGCACAATTGTCCTACATGATTTCAACTTAAAATTCGACTTGGGGGCGGCTGGTGGTCCTCTGGCCCCCCCCAAACAATTTCTATTATATCTCAGAAACGAATGCAGCACAAATTGAATGATTTACGGCACAGTTGAGCACAACTCGAGCACAATCTTTTGAGCCATATTTTGACTTTGAAACTTGTCTGGGGGGGCCAGGGGAACAGACCCCCTTATTAACTGGAGCTGTACTTGTAGGATGCTGCGATGTATTAATTGTAGAATCGCGAGAAGGATCTTGTAGAATATCTCTCGCTCCGGCTTCAGCTTTCTCGATTGCGTACGCAATTTTAAATGTTTTCTCGAGGGTAACATCGTTCTCTGTAAACAAAGGATCTAACATGGTGCGCGAACGCAAACCTGATACAAAAACATCACGTATGATACGTTCCAAGAACGCGTCCGGATATTTGCATGGATGAACAGCTAATCGTCGTAACTCGTTTAAATACCTACTAACCATCTATTTCTCTCCTTGTTTCCGAGTAAGAAACCGATGCGAGCTAGGAATTATCAAAGGTTCCGGCTGTAGATGCTTGAGAAGCAACGCTCGGATTTCATCGTATGATTTCGTAGTATACAATCCAGGGTAGACCAATGATTTCAATAAATGATGATGTTTGGGCTTCAACATCTAAATGAATGTGAATTTCTTACTCTCGGCATTCACGTTATGCACGCTGAAGTGAGTTTCTAAGCGGTCGAGATAATCGGAAAACGTTTCCTGGTTCTCATCAAATACGCCTCTGGGTGACGTATTGAAACGGAAGTTGTACCTTGATGAACTGGCGATGATCGGGAATCCGTAAAAACTTGCACCAACTGCTGTAAATGTTGATTCTGGGCGTGTAATGCCGCAAGCATCTGATTGGTCTTCGTCAGTTTTCCGCCTGACGCTTCTATAATATCGTCACCAGCCATAATACTGTAAGATTGGCCGATCGGACGTTTGGTTAGACTTAATCGACTGCGCCAATTTGTTGTGTCTTTAGATTAGACGTCATCTAGATGTAATAGTTTTCGTACTCAATAAAATGAAAAAGAACACACTTTTTTACGCGTAGTTCTCGTAGGAGAGTGTATTGATAATAATTCGGACATGCATGCCAATGTAGGGTAAAACTAGGGTAAGTAGTGATAGGGTAATACCTATAGGGTCATACCTAACATAGGGTAATACCTAACATAAGTGATGGAAGAAGTGATTTAAATTGAACTCCGGGTAAAATTTGCTCCTAAAATCATTTCCCATGCTATTCATCCAAGAAAACACAAGACAAAAACAAGTAAGTACCGTGAGTATAAACAACTTATTATGATCATAATATAATTACGTCGTTAATAAAAAAACGTTTGTATTTGCAATATCACGCAAGTCGAGACTTTATCAACTGATCGCCAGAATGTCAGTGTTATCAGGTGAAAGCTTCAAAATTATGCCCTCTTCACAGAACAAATGTGCCAGATTGACGAGTGCGCCAGTACCTATAAATGACACAATTTGAGTGAAAGAAGACCTTTAAGAAGACATGTTTTTCCATTTGTGATCACTGATCAAACTTTAGGCTCGTCACACACCTGAGCTACATAGTCCGCTCTGCATGGTAAATGGAGCGTCACAGTGTTTCGGGCCTTATTACTTGAGAGTTTGTTTTTTCGCCAAAAAAAATTTTTTTTTTTACCTAAAAACGTGTTTTATTGCCTGAAAATATGTATTTTGACTAAAATCACGTTTGCTTCAAGAGAAATATGTTATTGGAGATAGGGAAAACATGCACATTATTTCCAATCGAAATTGTGCCGCGGTGATGAAATTTATTTCAGTCTTAGATGGAACGGAGATTAGTTTACAATATAACCTGGCCATCATGGGTTGCAAAATTGAAAAAGTTTCCCTCCATCAGTAAGTATCTTAAATTTAAGTACGGTACGGTATTATATCTATTATGTTCTTTAGGTCATCATTACAACTACGGGTAGTAATATAAGGTATAATGTAAGTAGTATTTATTTAAGTAAGCATACGAATACACAAATAACTTAATGGAGCTCACCGATGCGGGCATTTTGAATCAAACGACTTAGTAACTTCCAACCACGAGACCGGGTATATCAATGAAGTTGCTGTGTTTTCTGAAGTAAAGAACTCGATCACAAAGCTTCGAGGAAACGAACTCAAATTGGCTGTTTCGTAAGTTGTTCCATTCCATCCATTTGAAAATAACATGACCCATGAAAGACTGTTCCTTGATTGAGCAATTAGAATTACAGGACAAATTACTTTCCAATTACGCGGATCCGAAACCGTGTACACTACAACTCTGTAAGAGGTCGAACAGTTCATATTTGTGCTCGTTAATTCGTATCCCCTCGTTCTCAGGAACAAGTATTTCATTGGTTCATCGGCTGCTTCGATTAACCATGGATAGTTACCACATTTGCGTGAAATTGGAAGCATTGTATAGTTGGAGCCATCTTTCAAGTCTGAAAAAGAAGAACAGAGAATAGGGGAAAGAACAAAACGTTTTTGAATGTCTGCGGTAACATATTTGAACGAGTATAACTCAAGATTGCATGAGCATTGATATAAGTTGCATACGCTATGTTGTTTGTGGTGCCAACAAAGAAAATGGTCTACGGAGGTAATGTATAGGTACCTACTCTGATTCTTTTTTTTACTAACCCGCACACCTAGGTAGGTACATTCTTTATACTGCAGTATTATTATTTAAACGCCTTCTTCATAAAAATTTTTCGCAATGTTTATTTGCATGTGTTCGTACGTAGAGTTGAATACAGTTAAATACTTCGCCACGATTTTACCTCCATCAAGTTCAACTTAATCGATAAAGCCATCAAAGGCCGCCTTTAAGATCGTTCAGAGAAGGTTGAAATTGTTGTGGCTTCTTCTGTCACCAACAGAAGCTCCCTAAATGGTACTCGTCTTGTTTGTGCGAATCCATTTATCTTCAAGTTTCACAATAATTTATCCGATGATAATGTCATTCTTTCCAGACCTCCTTCCTTACCGTTCGCACACGCGTTTAATTCAGTCTTTGTACTTTCACTATCTGATGATGTATTCCTGACCCAAGAGGAAACCGGTCTTGTTTAATAAACTTTAAGTGACTGTATTTTCTAACATTTGGCCTAGTATGGGCTCACTCGATGGAAGATAGCGTACAGAAGAAAAGAGATGGAAAAGAACCAAGGAAGAGTTGTGCTGATTGCCTGCTACACTATCTCTACGGAGGCTCTCCACATATCAGCACGTTCGTCAGCAACCGAGCTCCTTGCTGAGGAGAGAGCGGTGGTGTTCAAAGCAAACAAGAGAACGACGACTGATCAACAGCCTTTATGGGTCAAAAAGGAGACCAGGCGCTTCTTATTCGTGAGAAGGGAAGTGAGAATTGCTCAGATTGAGTCACGAAAATGGACGAGAAAAGTTTAAGAAAGTACAGCAGGTAACGTATTTGCATTGCGATCAAGGGCGGGATGATAGACCACATACAGCTTATTTGAGTGTGAGGCGTTGAGGCGTGAGTGGGGTAAGCTTAGTCGGTCACTGCAAGAGATTGAGGTCGATGAAGCGCTTCCTCCGAGTAGTCTGGTAGCCACCATGCTAAGTTCCCAAGGAAGCATGGAACCAAGTGTCTACATTTGTAGCCACATTCATGAAGAAGAAGATGGAAACGAAATGGAATGGAATATGCAAATGCAGAGCATTTCCGTGCGCAAATTCATTGTGACACTTTTTAAAATTATGTTCAACTTGTATTTCAATCCCGTTTGTTTTTTTTTTCACGTTACATTTATTTATATCACGTTTATTTGTCTTTCTGTTTTGTAACAATTTTTACTATTTTGTGAAATTTTTATTTTCCCTGTCAATCTATAAATATTCTGCGAATACACTGCTTTTTTGCCGTGAATTTATAATTTCCTTACGGGCCGAAAAATCACACCCTTTGAAAAGTGCGTTCCCGTTATGCTCTCAACATCAATCCTAGACCTCAAACCTTGAACACTAATTATGAATTTAGAAACTTTAAGTTGGAGGGTTTCTTCGAAACTACGAGACATAATTTGTAATAACGTAGAAATGAAATACAATCACATAACGTGTGAAAAATTTTTAAGATGATGTGCTGCACAGTCGGTACGGAACACGTGTTGTGCGTTTTAAGATTAATTTTTCCATTAAAAATTTTTCACACGTTACGTGATCGTAATTCATTTCTACATTATTTTAGAAACTTACCTACCACAAACGTGCATTATAGTAAAAGGTATACAGTCCATTTGAGGAGGTATCTGTAAAAAGGTCGTCCGCTTCTTGTATTTCTTAAGAGATGGAAGCCCTATCTATAGATATTTCCTCATTCAATTTTTTAAAATAGACATAAGTATTCGAATTCAAAAATTTTCGATAACGTAGACCATAATTGTATACAGGCCTGTGTACTCATAGGTAATATGTATGTACTTACTTTTGTTACTTATCTCGCCACCAGCTCCTCTCATTCGATTACTAAGCCGATATTCAAGACACAATTCACTGTCGGCCGGCGATAATTCGTTTACAAAGTCATACTCGCCATCAAAAAGAATATTTTCGTGATCCTCGCTGACGTTCATATTGGTAACTGTAAAATTTACCTCAAGAATCGTCGCTACTAAAGAAAATATTTGAAACGACCCTTCCAGTTGCGAACAAATGCAACCGCGTGGTATAGCTACATTCGGCCATATGTATTCCGAAATGAAAATTTCAGCCTTTGCTTCACTCGTTTGGTCGTACACGCAACGCGATCGTTTTGTATCCGTATCGACTTCTGTTCTGCAGTGTCTGGAAGAATGACAAACAAAATGTAAGTTATACATTACCTATTATTTACGATTTTATTAATTTATAGACTCTTCCTTCCTCATCCTCCCTCCCTCTTTCCACCTGCATCCTTCTTTTTCAACAATATATTATTATTTTGTTCGAGGATGCCATTGTAAAAGTGCTCCAGTTTCAATGTGCTTATAGAGCTTCTTATCAATGCGATCATCGATGTTACGGTTTCTTTCATTACAAAGAAATAATACAAATTACTGCAGAGGATCTACGGTAATTTGTATTAGTTTTCTAAGAGCAGTGCTTAGACTCTTAGAGCTTATCAAAAATACACCATTGGCTACAAATTCATTTTCATTATTAAAAGAGATATCTACTTTTGACTATTTTCACGAATGTAAAAATTTAATTTAAAAAAATCTTGCATTAAAACTTTAGGGTAAAAAAAATCGTAGCCCCGGCGGACTGCTCGGGGCTGCTTTCATTATAACTTTGTTAATTGAGGCAAACAGGGAACCTGTTTTATGAGAGTCACTAGAGTGCATCGACATTCTTATACAGCTTGAACTTTATTCCTCGCCACCTTGATGGTGTTACCCCATCGGGTCAAGTTCTAGGCGCGCTTTTTTTGTTAATTTAACGGAATCTAAATGGATTAATTTGACTAGGGCAGTCCTCATGCCGATTTGTGGCACTGGTGACGCAGCCTCCGCAAAAATTTTGACGATATATTGGAATATCAACAAGTCAATTCACTTTTGACAATTTTTAATATTATTTAGAATAAAGTGGATATTCAAAATTATTTTTTTCAAGAAATTTTTAACGTCATTTTAAATAAACAAAATTCCATGCAAAAAAGACATTACAAGATACGTAAGCGCTAAAATTGTCTTCAAATAGATTGTTATAGGGTCCCAACAACTGTGGCGGACCAGCCCCGGCGTTAGGGAGCAGCAAAGGAGGCAGCTGCCTAGGGTGCCAAGGTCAAGGGGGCGCCAATTCAACGATCAACAATAAAAACAGAATTGAAGTTTTTCCTGCATAATTTCGCTACAAAAAAATATGTCAGAAGGAATCACGAATACAATCGCAAAAATATTTCATTTTAACCGCGTTTCAATACATAGGTATCATCTTCAGGTCGCAAAAAGTACCGCGTGCAAGTTGAAGAAAGGATAAAAATACGAAGGTCAACGGATGAGTAATCAAAGATTAACTGAATACCGACACGACGCTGGCGGAGTCGAACAAAGCAGCGAGCGTCGACTCTTCTAATACCTCGGAGGAATTTGATAAAATACTGTACTGACATGATTTTTCATTTGATAACCAACGCGTTACATTATACTCACAGAGTTCATTGTCAATTGTAGGATACAATTCTCTCCTCTACTGTGTACGCGAATGCTCAACTTTTTTCGTTGTTTAGCTATTTTATTCATTTCCTCTTCCACTTCAAGTTCAAAAAATGTCAAGTGGCCCTTCAAACCCTAAACGCAAAAGGCCTTCGGGTAGCGTATTCAGAAAACAGAAAAAAGCTCGAGAAGAAGAAGTTAAACGGTTATCAAGTTCTTTACTCGATTATGTTCGACCAAATGCTGGCACCAGCGAAAGCACTAGTATAGCAGATAATATTGAAGGTAAATTTTTTAGTCTAGTCTAGGTATACCTCTCGAGTACAGAAAAAATTTCTTTTGATGTGTAATTTGTACGTCTCTTTCTAAATAGAAATTCCGATTAGCGTAGAAACGACAGTGAGTGAGGAATTTTTTTTCGAAGAAAACAGTGATTCCAATGAAGGAAATGATACAAATAAAGTTGAGCCCGAAAATAGTGTCCTACATGAAAACGAAAGTAGCCCCCGGCAGTTGGAACTTGGTACAGACCCCGCTATTTGGCCAAATGGGATTCCTGACGCTGTGCGAGTAATTTTAGTTACTCATGGACCAACGAGTGTAGATTTAGATTTCGAGTACCCAATTGATGGCCATGGTCGTCGATTTTCGCCAAAATGTATCCAACGAAAATTGAAGAATGGAGAAGTTGTTGTTAGATCGTGGATAATGTATTCGACGAGTGCTGATGCAATTTTCTGTTTCTGCTGCAAACTTTTCAGCAGTAATTTGATATCTCTAACAACTACAGGTTATAAAGATTGGAAAAATTTGTACGCGGGATTGGAGAAACATGAAAGAAGTTCCGTTCATATACAGTCACTAACTGACTGGGTAGAACTACGAACTAGACTACGTACTTGTACAACTGTGGACTCCGAAATACAGAAAATTTTAGAGGAAGAGACGGACCGTTGGAAAGCTGTCCTCGGAACGGTTGTTAGCTATCATAATATTTCTTGGCGAGCAGTGTTTAGCCCTTGGAGGGAGTTCTGACGTACTGTTTCAACAAAATAATGGAAACTTTTTAAAAACAGTAGAATTACTTTCGAAATTCGACAATATTATGGCCGAACACCTGCGTGAAATCAAGAGCAGAGAGACTCGAGTTCACTATCTCAGTCATGATATTCAAAATGAACTTATTAACCTTCTTGCGAAAAATATTCGTAATCATATATTAGACAAATTGAGGTTAGCCAAATATTATTCCATTATTGTGGATTGTACTCCTGATGTCAGCAGAATCGAACAAATGTCTATTATCCTTCGTTTTATTACTATTGAGGGGTCAGGGACCTCTGTAGAAATAGTTTTTTGCGAATATTTCTTGGAGTTTTTTCCTGCTGAAAAATCAACTGGGGAAGCATTGACTGAATACATTCTGGAAGTGCTTCAAAAGTACAATATACCTCTAAATAACATGCGCGGTCAAGGTTATGACAACGGGTCGAATATGAAGGGGAAATCATCGGGGGTGCAGCGCCGCATTCTCAATCTAAATAGTCGTGCCTTCTACGTCCCATGCTACGCGCATACCTAGTTTGAATTTAGTTGTCAACGACGCTGCAAAATCTTCTAAAGAGGGAATCAAATATTTCAGCACAATTGATAATATTTTCAACTTTTTAAGTGCTTCAACTCGACGTTGGGGAATTCTAATGAAACATTTAGCAGGAAAATATTTCGTGAAACGAGTGAGTAGCACCAGGTGGTGTAGTCGTATCGATGCTGTTCGTCCATTCCGTTACAACCCCGAAAAAATATACGACGCTCTGGGAGAAATTAGCGAAGATGAGACCTTTGAAGCCAATATTAGATGTGAGGCTGAGTCATTAGCTGAGAGGATCTCGACATTTTCATTTTGTTGTTGTACTGTTTTGTGGCACTTGCTTCTAAATCAAACCAATTTAGTAAGCAGAGTGCTGCAAAACATCAACATGAATGTCTCTGAGGCTGTCGACATGCTTAAAAGTACGTTGACCTTTTTGAAAAATTGTCGTTCTGATGAAAAGTTTGAGGAAATTATTGGTGAAGCCGAGTTGTTAGCGGAATTACTGGATATTGAAAAAAAATTTCCTCTTG
Organism: Aspidiotus rigidus; assembly: GCA_035079385.1. Classification (NCBI taxonomy): domain Eukaryota; kingdom Metazoa; phylum Arthropoda; class Insecta; order Hemiptera; family Diaspididae; genus Aspidiotus; species Aspidiotus rigidus. The sequence continues at coordinate 1,083,437 of JAVHKY010000043.1, read as the reverse complement.
CAGTAACAGCACGTCGTCGAACGAAAAAAAAAAAAAATGTTCTCGTACGAAGATTTCAATAAACCAATCGTTGATCCGAAGCAGAAATTCAAGATTGAATGTTTTTTTACCATTGTAGACGCTGCTACCATGTCCGTTGAAGAAAGATTTGGTCAACTTCAAGAGCATCAAGATATTTTTTGGTTTCTCTATGATATTGGCTCGTTAACAACCTTTTCAAAAGATGAGATACAGAAACACTGCAAGGACTTACATATGGCCTTAAGTGATGGCGACGAATGCGACATTGATGGCCTTCAATTATGCGACGAGTTGTTGGCTCTGAGGAATCTCATCAAACCGCACACTTCACCGGCGGAAGTATAAAAAATTTATTGCAAAAAACAAATTCTTCACTCCCAATACTGCCATTGTGTTAAGAATACTTCTTACCCTACCCGTTACCCTTGCTAGCGGAGAGCGTAGCTTTTCAAAATTGAAACGCGTTAAAACGTATCTTCATTCTACAATTGGGCAAGAGCGTCTTTCAGGGCTTGCTCTCATAGCGATTGAAAACGAAATTGCGAAAAGTGTAGTTAAGAAAGATGTAATCTACGAATTTGCTAAACTTAAGGCACGTAAAGTTGTACTCACTTAGTAATTACGCCTACCTATTAAGTTATATGCATGTGCTCAATAGTTTTGATACCGATACAAGTAAAAGAATATGTTGAAAAAAACGAGCGTAATTTCTTGAAAAAAGGGGCGCCAAAAACTGAGTTTGCCTCCCGCGTCAAAAAGTCTAGCGCCGGGGCTGGGCGGACTGTGTCAATGTTCTGATGTACCACCGTTTGATTGTATTTTGTATCACTGCTTCACTGTTCGCCAGTTCCCCTGCAATAAAGCCTTCAAATTACACGTTACGTATTTATATGAACGCGATAACACGCTACACAACTTACAAATGTTACCATTGGTGCGATGAGAAGGGTTTTTTAAGGACAAATCTTGATTTTAGGGAGGCTTCTTTTTCACACACAGCTCAGAGTTGGAAATTATTCCAAGTCCCACTCCCGTCATACATAGCTCGAGAGTCGAAATTTGTCCAAGTCCCTCTCCTATCATATTATATAGCTCGGAGGTTGAAATTATTCTGAGTCCCCCTCCTATCACATATAGCCCGGAAATCAAAATTTCGCCGGACAGTGCACGCCAAAATTTTCAAAAAAGCCCCCATAGAATAGGTTCCCTGTTGAAAAGTGGAGTGCGCCAGGGCAGAATAAAGTCCAAAACTTCTGGTAAAACAAGGCTGCGGCACATATTCAACAGATATCTGGAAGAACTCTATACTACCCTGTCATTTTTTCCTCAAGGAATTACGTATGTATTGTCTCATCCAAGAAAAGGAATGCTCGAGATCCTGCTAAATATAGGCCAACTGCTTCTTTACCTATAGCTTATAAGATATTTATAGTATGTACAATCCAAAAAATAAGGGACCATTGCCAAAAAATACATCACAATGAGAGATAAGAAATTGAAGTAAGTGTACCTTATTAATATTGCCGCGGAAAACACAAATAACATCCAAACAACAATGCAATATGAAATAAATAAATAAATAAATAAATAAAAATAAATAAATAAATATATGAAACTCTCATCAGGAAATAGAGCAGGCATGGAAAATGAAAGTCCAAACGCTCCCCATTGTTCTCTCTACAACCGGAATCAACCAACGGTTGAAAATGTTAGAGAAATTGGAGATTTATCAGAGCTGCGGAATATGCAAGAAGCCGCCCTACTACATACAGCTAGTAATATTGTGCGACGGGTCATTGGTTATAATGAGCGACACCTTTACAGCAGACTTGGATAATAATATCCCTCGGCTGTGTGGGAGCGAGAGTAACATCTCTGAAGAGGATCATAATCATAATCATCATCATCACAACGAAAATAAAGAAAGAAAAAAAAAAATAAAAGAAGGGAAAAGAAGTCTCAATTTCCGGGAGCGATATTTTGAAAGACAAAAATTCGGTGAAAGTTCAACCCTGTACCTAAAACGTAATGTTACCACAGGACCACTAGTGAGTAGCGCAATGCGGCGTACGGCTATGCAAAAACAAGAGGAAGGGAGTTCACTTTTTTATAATTATGGTGGGTTAGCTCTCTTGTTTTTAATGTAGTTATACATTTACCGGTTACCGAACTTGGCAGACGTGATTCGCAGCTGAACCTTTTGGTGAGAGGACGCGTGGAATCTGAATACGCAGGTCAAGTTGCTGGAGCCTCCTCGACCGTAGTAAAAAATTCTGCGTGGGGAGCGGAATTCGCCTCGAGTATTCGACAAAACAGTCGGGTCAAATACACGATCACATCCGTGAGACATAACTGGAACTGGCGAATTTTCCAACGACGACGACGACGTTTCGACAAACTCGTAACGTAACTCAAAATTGAGAGGATACAATACAGAGCCTTGAAGAAGTAAGATGTTCAAAGTCAGATCACTGCTGTTAGAAACGTAACTTTCCTCCAGCGTACATGGCCTCGTAAAGTGACTACGATTTTTTAATATCGCGTGGTCGCATATTTTCGGCGTTTGGTCGTCGCAAAATTCTCCCATAATTGTCGCGTTCATCTGCAAAAGAATCTCGTGTTGGTACGTGTCTTCACGAATAGAATTAACTTTTCTGATAAGCACGCACTGCTTATGGCACGTGGTTCGACTTTGAATACGGCAAAGAAATTTTCATTTTTCGGTTAGTCATGAATATTAGCGAAACGATCCAAAAATATCGAATCGCTTCGTTGATATATGCGAATAAGTAACAAGAAACAATAGGAGTAATAGGAGCCTAATACTTTCGGAAACACACACTCGTAGGTATTGTACGTACAAATAAAAAGAAGGGAACACCAAGGACACTATTCTAGTTACGTGTATCTTCTCACTGATTGTCCATTGGATAATATTGTCGGTCCATCCAGGATGGAGAGCTTGGCGTTACACTCCATTTCCATATCGTAAACGTTCGGATCCCAGCTTGCCGTGTGATAGCTCAAAAATGAAATCCATACATTTTGATCACTTAGCCCCTGGAAGTGGTATTCGCAAGTCGTGTTAGGCGGTAACGAGTGAGCAGGAGTTTTTATGTAGCCCCAGTTTTTGGCACCCTTTACGCTTGCGATGAGAAATTTGCATTTTTGGTTGCGTGGCACATGCGTTAAGGAGTCGACTGTCGTATGAAGAATCTAGCGATAACAGAACAATAAGCATATATGAATAGCTTAATACGTATCATCAGTTATTCAACGGTATTACAATTTTTTCAGACGGGGGGAGGGGGATTTATTAGGTTATTATGGCCGAGAAGATTAACTACTTTTTTGATATTTCACAAGCGAAAAAAAAAAACACTCACGCAGTCTCGTAAGTAATACCCGGCTTTTCTTCCTGCACATTCAAAACTCATTGAAAACCACTCTTAATAGATCAAATAACAATCACCTATTAATCAAGCCAGATATTTGTAGAATGAGCGGTAAAATTCAATTTACCATGACGTCACATTAACTGATAACAGAGTAAAAATATCCATAATCCTCGTAATAAGGAAACCTAAATTTTATTTTATTTTAGGCTAGAAGTGATCTAAAACTTCCAAGACGTCGAGAGAGTTTATTGCCCCCTCCCCCTGACCACCTTACCACGGGACCATACCAGTTGTTTCTAATCTACGGTCTTTGCAAATTTATATATTTCAGTGACTCCACCGAAAATTCTTATTTCAATATGATTATTAACCATAACCTACAGAATCGTATCAACTCAATTGAAAATACGTTAATGAATTACTACTAATTAAGCTCATCCGATCCTCGAACAAATCGCAAGTGTACATCTTCAGATATGAGACTATAATTTGCTTAAGTCTCAAAAAAATCCATCTAGTAGTTTTGGAGGAGATCGGCGGACAAGAGAATTTTATACATAACACAGACGAAATATACGCTTACTAGCGGTTGGCGGCGCCAGACCGCCAGCCGTGTGTTGAGTAGATATGTGTGTTTTGTTAATATTTGGATTTTAACGGTGAGAGTTACCAAGACAGGTGAAGGCTGCATTGCAGCAAAAAATGGACAAATTCATCAATATTTTACCAGTCGCAATGATTAAGGAAATGGATGGACAGTAGGCAAAAAGCCTGCCATATCCCTGAAGCATTACATCAGTCTGCTGTATATAGATAGTAACACTGCTGACTCACTGTTGTTGCAGTTCCCCTTTCCCCTGGCTCCATGTGAATTCCCATAAGGAAAATAATGAGTTGTTTAGACAATCAATAGTTGAAAACTTGTAAAGATCTTGGTAGTTAGATTCATCAAATGTAGGCTTTTATCGATCTTTTACGCCATAACCTTTCCGTTATTGTTCTACCTCTTAGAAGTAACAATACCTACTTGGAAAACCACTAAACGTTATCACTGTGTTAATTGAATGGACAAAAAGTTGTTTACATTTTCGTTGTTAACTCAGACCGCAGATTCAGCTGTAAGGCATGACTTGTGACATCACAGGAAAAAGATCTATGCAAAGAAGTGTCGCCTCAGACCGCTAATGGCGCGTAACTACCAATTGGACGAGAGTTTCCGGTATAATCTATCTTATATAAGAACAGTTATTTGAGCATCAATCACGTTAGACATAACCGATGTTCTTGAACAATACATCAAATTGAAGCGCTCATTCCCGAGAGTGTTTATAAAAAACAATATTGCCATAATTTTCAATTATTTGGCTGTAATTAAGCATTTAAGTTTTACACGCATGAACTTATAAAACGGAATTATCACCTTCGCAGCATGAGGAGCCAACGGTGCGTGCTACTAAATGGAGACTGCGGACGGTAGGGTAATGGGTTCAAATCTCGAGAGAAATTTTTACATTATTATTTTTTTTTAAAATTTGTTTTAAAATAATAATTCCTTTTAATTTTTTTTTTTCGTTTTGAATTTTTTTGGTCTTCAAAATCACGCATGAACTTATAAAACGGAATTATCGCCTTCGCAGCATGAGGAGCCAACGGTTCGTGCTACTAAATGGAGACTGCGGACGGTAGGGTAATGGGTTCAAATCTCGAGAGAATTTTTTACATTATTATTTTTTTTTTAATTTGTTTTAAAATAATAATTCCTTTTAATTTTTTTTTTTCGTTTTGAATTTTTTTGGTCTTCAAAATAATGTAACATTTGTGTTCTTTGAGCATCAATCACATCAAGTAGCTACACCAGTTTTTGAATTTGAATGAGACAGCACAACTGGTATCACTGTTTTTACATTTGTGTTCAGTAGACTGGTAAAATCAATTTCAGTAATCAATTTCAGTTATCACTCATTATCTATCCTTTTCTCAATCACCTTGAAATCTTCAATTTACAATGCCTTCTCCTAAGAAATCACAGATAGGTCGGAAGACACGCGCGGCAGTGAGACAGTCCCAAAATGTAAAGAAAAAGAAGATGGATCCATTGAATGCCTTTCAATATAATCTAGAGGAAGAGTACAATCAGTTGGTTAATGTTGGTAGTCCAACTGTAAAGTGCGCACATTGTTTTGCAACGCGATGGCCTGAGGAACCTCAAGGATTCTGCTGTTTAAATGGAAAGGTTGTTTTACCAGCATTACCACAAGTGCCAGAAGTGTTGAATAATCTCCTACATACGTAAGCAAGATAAGCGCAGTGGTTCATTTCTCAATAACATAAGAGCTTATAACAATGCTTCCTATTTTTATGACATAATTTTCATACATTGTTTTCTATTTTTTTGTTTTGTTTTCCTCATCAGGGTTCTTCACTTTCTTACTTTTTTACAAGTTGGATCCCTTAATGATCTCTTTGTTTCTTTTCAAAACATACACTTTATATACATTATTTTCTATTTTCTTTAATTTCAGGTTGTTTACTTTTCTTACCTTAGGTACCTAGGAAGTTCGTTCTGTTAATGACCTCTCTCTGTTCTTATTTTCTAATAAACAATTAATCATCATGTTCTCCTTTCTTATTCAGTTCTATGGAGTATGATAATTTAAAACAAGGCCTAATCATTTCAAATGTTTCACTTTCACTTACCTGCATAATAATATACTTTACACAATACATTATACTTGCAACCGCACGAAGGGCGGGTAGGAGGGCTAGTCGTTTATACTATAGTATTTCAATACATTAGAAAGCGGATCATTGTATAGGTAGAAATGTACATTAACGTTGTTTTGGTAAGGTGATTTATTGGAGAAAAGTTAGAATAGTATATTTCACAACTGTAGCGGAAAGTGAGCGTTGTCATAACGAGTGCTAACGTCTGCGACACGAGCGGAGCGAGTGACACAAATTTGCACGAGTTATGACTGCTCACTCTGCTACTGTTGTGAAAGATATTTTTTTATACGAATGTAACGAAAACCCACAAAAACCGGATGCACTTCTTGAGAAAAATGATCTATCTCCCAACTAAATTGAGGATGGGCGGGAAAACCATATTCTTTCCACACGCAAATTCTCTTTCCACCACTGTTATCAGAGCTTGAGCGCTCGTTGCAATAAACAGATCTTTCCACCGTCACATTTGTGGCGATATCATTAGTTTTCGTTACATCGTATAAAAAAAGAGGGTTCCTCAGTAAGGAATTTTATGGGGTAACGTACCTCATAATTCCTGACAATTTCAATAGAAAATAATTATGGACGTCATATCACAAATACGATTCGCGTACAGTGGAAACTGCTAAATGAATATCTGTCCCCTTCCCCCTCCTCTCGAAGTACGACTTCAAACACTGGTAATGAAAGATTCAGCTTAATCGAGTACATGCATGTATTCTCGTAAGAAGAGAGAAATAAAGATTTGATTGAAACAAATAAATATCTTCTAAATCACGTAATATTCTTCTTCTGCTGGACGTCTGCGTCTTCTTCGACTAGGCGCTAGATTCTTCTTTACCTAACGGAATACAAAGGCATACCGTCAGTAATGTCAGTATGGACGAGGACGTTATTATAATAGATACGATATATCCTGCAAGTGCAAGATAGTACGGTCAAATCGGGCGCACCAGCCCTACAAGATGGACCACGAGTCCTACGATTAACGTTTATGTCGAAGTGACGAAATGAATCGAGGCTTGTGAGACGTAGATGAATCAGATTTATTCGGCAGCCACGAGCTGCTGGTATTAGTACGTGTATCGAACATGTAGGCATTTAAATTAACGGACGTAAATAAATTTATCCCATATCTGCAGCCACAGGCTGTAGGTATTAGTACGTATATTTTATGTGTATGTATATCGACGTATAATTCCTATCGACAACCGGGTGATCTTCCAAATTTATGAAATCGTATACGAGTAGGTATATTTCACTGACCTGATTATTTTCATCCATGGGTGAATTAAACACACCGAACGACGACACAAATTACTCCAAACGATATAGATGAACCGAAATATAGAAATTACACGTACGACGGCAAAAAATACGCCGATTAAAGGACGCAAGAGAAAGGAACGAGCGAGAACAAGTGGCGGTTAACCAGCGAATGATGCAGTATTACTATTGACTGCACAATCCTGCTACTTCTACTATGAGCGAAGGTAGTGACTCAGGACGATTACGAGTATGTTAGTCACAAAGAGAGCTTATCATACGCGTGGAAGCCAGCTACTCCTAGTACGTGTAAAGGTAGTGACTTTAGACGTTTGTATGAGTATGCGAGTCAAGATTATGACGAACAAGTCAAATATTTGACACTCAGTACCGGGTTTTAGAGAGAAAAAAAATATTATTTATATGTTACGCCAAATTCGGGCAATCTTACCAAATGCGCGCAGTCATTAACCATTTTGCTGACAGCACGCAGTCGGCATTGTAATTGCCAAATATGCGCAAAATACTGACGAGTGCGCGCGATTGGCAATACTTAAGTGTAGATTGCGCCAATTCAGCAAGTTATCATTTTTAGTGGTACCCTGAATTTGTGCAGGCAAAAGGTGCGCGCAGTTGAAAGAAATTCTGCCGAATTCATGCATAGAAAAATGTATTGGGAGTACGTAGGCAAAAAATTTAGAGATGGCAATTAATTTCAAAGTGTGAATCATTCTCATAGACTAGCTCAACCAGACCCTCATCAGGAATATACCTGTTTAAGACGGTGAAGTCTTCGTTATTCCCGTGTCGTATGATTTTGATATTCCAAAGCCATACGTTTAAAGTATGAGTTCTCCCTATGGAGGAGGGTACCAGACCACTCTTTGACCCTGCGGCCACTTTTGATAAGGTGATCGGCAAAGGGTGACTCACGCAAGTTACCCTTCTCCCACGCTTTTTTAGGCTCATCAATTCTTTTTTGGAGCTGACGGCCGGTCATTCCTACATAAACTCCAGAGCAATTGTTGCAGGCTTTGCTGTAAACACCACTCCTCTTGCCTAGAGGAATGGGGTCCTTTAATTTCACAAATAAACTTTTTACCGTGTTAGTATTATAAAAATATGCCGGTCGGAACCCAAAAGGACTGAGCACACGGCCCAACTTCAACAAAAATCTACCCAAGTAAGGAAGGAATCCAACATTTCCTCCTATCTAGGTGTGAATCCTCAAGGAGGGAGGTGGTAGAATCAAGGCTTTTTCTGGTAAGCCTCCTACAAACCATTAAGTTAATGTCCATTCTCACTTGATTCACTCTAGCCAGGGGCTTGATTGTCCCTAGTTCTTTCTGGAAAGCGTCCTGACTCAAGGTATTGATTTGATTGGACAGGAAAAAGCTGGGTGCAGTAGGTCAGATTTGTAGACTGTTTAACCACTCATTCATCACATGATAATACGCTTCTTCAAATATCATAACAACGGCTTTACCGTTTTCATCTACGTACGATGCAGCCTATCCTGTTCTGTCTTGTTGTGGAAAGGTCGGCTGTACTCTATCAATTACGAATATTGTAAATGTAGGGATAATCTTGATTTGTCATTTCATGAATCATCTGTGATACGGTCATTGATACCTGTCATGATTTGCGAAGGTATTTGTTAGATTGATTTCTCCGTTCGTATGAGTCGTACGTTGAATGACGTGCATTATCTGTACGTGTATAATTTAGTGTTCATTTCGTATTTTATTATAATATCTTTTTGTGTATTCCACTAAATCCTTGATATGCACATTTGTTTTCGATTTCTGTAATTACATATTAACTACAATCGTCAACAGTCATTTTCGGTTTGTTTCAACAATTGGAGATCGAAACTCACATATATATGTTACGGTACATTTGAGTTTTCCGTAACATTTGGGTTTTTCACGCTTTGAATGCCATTTATAACGCTAAACATATGTGGTTACCACTCGCGGCATTCACGCGCGCAAGGAGCGCGTGAATATTTGGAACCTTTTTCATCATTTTCTCGATTGTTCGAGGTTCGAGCCTTGGTTTTTCTTCTTGAATTTTTTTTTTTTTCATTAGACATTTTTTACGTTTTTTTCCAAGCCCTCTAGCTTATGACAATTTTTCCTGTCGAAAAAAATTTTTCTCTTTCAAATTTCAAATTTTTATTCGTCTCAAGAAGTAGAACTCAATTGAAAATAAAATCTCATGCGCAACCAAATGCAGTCACGTAGCCGCATATGCTTCTTTTGCGACGCTTTCTTCTTCTCTCGTAAATCACTCAATTGTGGCCATAATTACGTCCTGACTTGAATTTCATTTGTTCTTTCAATTCGACTAAGGAAGAAACCATGATGAAAAATTGATGGAATCAACATTTAAATTAGACTCAGGGAAAAACCATAAATAGATTGATAGAATCAACATTTGAGTTAGGCCAAGGAGGAAACCATAAAAAAATTGATGGAATCAACAATTAAATTAGACGTGCTTTTCAGTATATTTCTTGATGCACGGTATCGCATATCTCGCTGTCCTTTTTCTTTTTTTTTTTTTTCTATTTATACGTGTTATTCGTCTAACGTATCTTCTTTCATTCTATTATTCTTTGTACATCAATCTCTCTCTCTCTCTCTCTCTCTCTCTCTCTCTCTCTCTCTCTCTCTCTCTCTCTCTCTCTCTCTCTCTCTCTCTCTCTCTCTCTCTCTCTCTCTCTCTCTCTCTCTCTCTCTCTCTCTCTCTCTCTCTCTCTCTCTCTCTCTCTCTCTCTCTCTCTCTCTAAGTTGTTATGGGAATCGCTTTTTTTTATGTCAATAGTCATATCAATGAATACCTCTCTTTTCTGAATGTTTTTCCCTTTTTTCTTTCTTCTTCTCTCGACGTATGTATTTCTACCGTTCCTTTATCACCGTCTTCTTTGGTTCTACTTCTTTCCATGTCAAAAAAAAACTGTACGCGAATGCGCGCGCAAAACGTACGTACTGTGCAGGTGAACATATGAGCTAGAGATTTACACGCGTTTTTAACAAGTCGTTCGTGGCGGAGTGGACCGAGGCGCGGATGAGCATGTGTGTATTACTGCATGCATGCTTTGTACGTCTTCGAAAAACACGCAAACACGCGTCGCGAGTTCGACAACGCGGAATACTCAAATGTTACGGATGACCCAAATGTACCGGAACATATACATATTGGAGAATATACTGAAATTTACTCGCACCGGAGTAGGATAATCGAATACAATTGAAAAAGAAAGGAAGAAAATATATGAACGACGGACCCACGCGTGGTGGCCTCAGAATATAATTAACTCGTAAAAAGTTTGCTAATGTATGATTTTGAGCTGAACGAAAGGCGGAGAATTGCAGGGCGCAATAGTATTCGGTGGATCGTAGACCCAGATACCTTTGCAAGAAGAAGGGGCAATGAGAGTTTTATTTTTATGGTAGGTATTTGGTTTGCACTACACTGCGCCATCCGCCACAGTCCACCGTCTAGGCCGCGTGCCATTCGAAATTCCTCATTTGTGTGTTCCATATTACGAGTATATAGATATTATAAAGTGATAATAAATACAACATGTACGTACACATACAACGAACAACAAGCTGTAAAATACAAATTATATATCAGTTTCGGCTCCTGTCGGTGTGGACGCCGCCGACGCTGGTACGTTAGGTCACCTTCCTTTCCCCGACGATCCTACCCCAGCCCGAACAAGCGAACGAAAAAGGTTACAAAATTAAAATCAAATGGACCTTTTCTAATTAATATCCGCCCGGCGCGACCCTCGGCCACAAATCATTGTTACCTCGTTTAATTTTCCCTCGTAAACGACAATCCTTTCGAAGTTTAATCTACTTCATAATTTGTTTTCGGCCATTCCGTTATTATTAATGATTAATATTTTCATTAGTATCGCACGGAAATATTTTACATTGCGAGTAAGTATAGAGGTACCCAACCAACGTTCGTTTCTCTTCGAGAAATACAAATGACGGAACTAACCCACACATACTCGTATATTACCTATACTGATGGGGGTATAAACTATACGTGTAAGTATAGAGATAAACAATCGTTCCTACTTCTCGTATCATCGTATAAAATAATATTCTTAATTGCGTACTTTTTATTTATTTATTTATTTTATTTTATTTTTTTGTCGGGTCATTTTATTTCTTCAACAAATTAATTCACCGGACAAAATAACTACCTAATCAATTTCATCATTCATTCAACAAATTGCAATGAACTAATATATTATTAACTCAATTCCACTTTTGCATATTTGTTTATTGATTTATTAACCTCAGTATTTTATTACATTTTTTGGTATTTAAGTACTTGTATTAATTTTAATTATTTAGATTATCTAGCCATCAATCTAATTCTCCATACTTACACTATTGACTATGCTTACACGTACAATTTTCCTACCAGAATAGAATCGAATTAGGTCATACAAGTATACTTTATTGTCGACACGTCAAGTTCCGCAGTCTCTTTATTTTTCGAAGTTTTAAGCACGAATTCTTAATCTATGGATGGGTTCTTAAATCTCGGCGATAAAACCATTCGCATAAACTTGGGAAAGTTTTTGTAAGTGTTGAAGGCAATGCAAAGAAATTTTTTTCAAATTGACTCACGATAGTCATATATTTTTATTAACCTTTATTGGAAGCGTAATTCAACAGAATTGGATTTATAAAAATTGTAGACTTTTCAAGTACTATTGACCACCTATAGAAGTTATTGGACTCACATCAAGATCTGAGCACTTTGCACCATTTCAATTCACCACTATAATTATTGAAGTTTTATCAAGTACAGTGCAGTCTATAGAGAGATAGGGAGTACGATTGTAGAATAAAATAAATTACTCCCTAATTTGTGTACTGTAAAATCATTTACCTTTACATCTAATTCAAACCCAGGCAAAGACGTTGATAGTACTGGGTGGAACGGGTTATCGTACGGAGATGTGTGGAATTCAAGAAGCATGTGAGCGTTACTTCCTATGATATCAGGTACAGGACCTCCACCGCACATACGCATTAGTATTGGATCTTCTGTAGAGGGACCATCGTAAACGGTTAAATAGTCTTGAATTACATTACACTGGTCCCAAGTTCTATAAATAAAGGAAATTTCACGTATGCAATTAATAAGTACCAATATAATGTCGTCTCACTCACCTACCGAAATGCATCAGAATTTAATTTATGGTCTGAGAAATTTCTGATCAAAAACTGTCAATTTTCAGTTCATCAATCAACGACCACGGTATCTGCGAGACCTTGTCCTTTCATTAATATTATAATAATATCGTATCTTCCAAATTAACAATTGAAAATTAACCGCTATGGGCTATTTGCCTATATTGGCTGCGCACAAATGTGTCGATGGCAATATCACAAGGCATCCTCTGTCAAAAAGGTCATTAAAGAAAAATATTGTGTTCAAGCACAGATTTACTGAAGAACTGTGAAATAGATCTTTCCAAACTTCTAAAAAAGTCCAAATTATGCATATAAGTTGATGAATTTTTCGAGCGAATTTTTCGGAGAGTAAAATATCATTTTAATAGGTACCCCTGAATTTGCGGTCGGCGTATCTACTCCATGAACAGTATTCAAATTTCCTGGTTAAAAAAAAGGATAAAGAGCGTACATATTTGAACGTCTATAGGATGCGTAACGTGAACACAACTGCCATAAATCCTGCGCGCTGTAACAATCGTCGTTCTCATGCGCATGAGCAGATATGTGCAATCCGCATTATACATCAAGGGTTCTGGCAGTAAAAGTCCGTCTTCCGTAGAATAGACATCCTGATACGTTTGAATATCTATGACAAAGAAAATAAAGAGCAGCGCACTTGCTCTTTATTTTCATTCCGTGTACATATAACACATTTGTTTTCAATTTGAGTGGATATCACGCAACGATTCTAATAAAACTGATTTTTGAAAGACTCGTTATTCCTCATCTCATACGAGTACATAATTATACACATGCCTAATTACAAGAATCGCTGTCGGAGCGATACTGGTGAAGAGGGGGCAAAATGAACCTTTTAGGGTCACATATCAGAGTCATCAAAACCCTTCACAATCATATTCAAAATTTGTTACGTGTCAACTATAACTAATAATTGTCAAGTGTCAACTATAACTAATAATTGTTAAGTTGTGAAAGATAACTGCTACAAGTACCTACGATCGTATGAAATACTACTTCTTTTAAATTTTCAGTTCAACTTTTAGTGGAGTCTTATAAATACAAATGAGGACATAGGCCACCATGGGAGTTGGTAATTTGTACATACTTTCTCGGATGGCATGAGTAATCTGCACACAGTGTATTTTACATATCACAGTAAATTGAGTACCTACATTGTACACAGATTATTTTGCAAATATCAAAATAAATCGATTATAACATTTTACGGTGCAGGGTATAAATATTGTACTTAAATATAGAACACGTCGACATTGTATGTGTTAGATAACAGACGCCCAAATTTCAAGAAACTTCAAGTTCCATAAATAGAAACAAAATTGTCGATAAATGATTCAAAAAATATGAAAAAAAAAAAAAAACTCGCAGCCCACTTTGTTAGCTGCTCGACGTTGCCTTCATTAACTGTGTTAAGCGAAGCAAACTGGGAATCTGTTTTGAGGGAGTCTCTTTGTTTACACTTGCTCTAAATTTAATAAAGATTAAACTTTATTCCTCATCACCGGGAGTTTGAGTGAAATTTTATCAAAAGTCCCTATTCCATCATATTATGTATATAGCTTGATTTTCAAAATTTTTCCAAATCCCTCTCCCATTATTTATATATACACAGTATATATGTTATAATTACACCACCTAATTTCACAAACAATCATGTGTACGATTGTTCACTCTTGTCTGTCTATTCGGCTGGTCTCGTGCATTGATGGAACCTTTCAAACCAGTCAAATAACAGTACTCGCTGATGAGCGGTTCATGAACGCGTTCATTCTATATTACAATAAATTTATTATTACCTATTGTTTAATCCGTTTTTAGACTCGGTGGTCATAAATCATAATTTAACGATTCACATCTTATTTTGTACATTGTTATTATAATAAAGGAAAATTTACGAACTAATAAGTAAATTAATTTTATTAGGTTCATGCTCGTTCTACGAGGCATGAACCACTTGCAATCGCTTTTTTTCATCAGGTTCAGCCTCACGTTTGTTATTAATTGTTGTTCTCCGACCTTTCGATTTCGATTTACAATGTACACGATCGTTTTACCGCAACGAGAAAACGAGAAAAGTTGTTTTTGCGTCCGAATGTGAACGAGGTTGGTGGCCGTTTTTTCTTTCGCTTTCAAGTTTTGTGATTATTATTCTCGTGAAGTGCGTACTTCCGCACACGTATGTTCGCGTGTTCGTCATCTCATCTCACATTGTTCTTCCGTGATCGAGTAGCTGTAGTCTGCTGATGACGTCTTTATTAGGAATAAACGATAAACGAGTTAATGATAAACGAGATGAAAATAGAAATGTGAATCGAGTAAATAAGAATGTTAATAAAGGTGTATACGAAAATACGATTGAACAGATGAATATTGTGAAGATGAAATGATTCATCGGAAAGAAGTAGTTGATCGTGACGGTATTTCTATCAAAAATGCGAAATATTATCGGTAGTGAGAATCGACTAAGGATTCTTTCGCAACGTTATCTCATATAACGTATTCGCTCTGTTCTTCAAATAATTACGCCGTTTTCGTTGGCTAGTTCTATCAGCTTTACTACAATTAGACACAATATTATTACAAATGTCAGGGCCCTACTACAATGTGTGGTAGTTCAACTAATAGTAGCTATGAAAGTGATGAAATTTCAAGTTCAGGTGTAGATAGTAATGATAGTGATGGATAATTTATTGAAAAACAGGATGACGTAGATAAGTGTCGCGATGATGAAACTGTATTGTTGTTTAACAAAGGTATTAGTTTTGCTCCTGGTGAAGATAGAACTCCTCGTTCATCTCTTTATGATCCTCATGCTGAAGCACGTACATTCATCAAAAGTAATGCTGGTATGTTATTCTCGTGAATTACGTACTTCCCTATTACCTAGCCTATTATTATCGAGCAGAATAGAGTTGACAAGTTGGCTGAAAGCTGAACGTCTGAAGCCAAAGTCACATAATTTTGGGAAACAAGCTGAAATTTGTTTTACTTATTCATACGGTACAATGCTTATTCATAAAAAGACATGAGCAAGTCACTGTTCAGTTGTTCTGTGAGTGGAAATTATGTGGACATCCCTGTAGTACAAAGGTTTATTGACCTAGGTTAATTCATATAATAATAACAATCAGGAAGAAATAGTCTTCCTTCATTGTCCAAAAGAGACAGTTTGCCTGATTGTAAATTTTGATGTACGTCAATTCAATTTAGTATGGCACTAACAAGAACGCAAAAAATAATTCAATCAACAGAGTGCATGAACCTCTTCCGGCCTGTCGCGGGCCGCTTGTTGTATAGTGGTTTGGTAAGTACGTTGTAACCTTAGACCATATAGTACATAGACCGCCGAAAGCCTATGTAAATGACGTTATCAGTTGTCGAAACATAGGAGGTTGGCTGTAAGTCGGGAAGGTATGGATGGTTTGGTGCATGCGACGGAAGGGGATGTGAGCGATGCCACGCCCACTCACATTAACGACGTGAGACCTTACCGACTTACAGAGTCTCCTATGTTCCGACAAGCTTTTTATCATTATTAGCGGTCCATGTACTTTATGGTCTAAGGTTGTAACATAACTGTTTGTGCGAATGTAATAAGTTGTGTTTATATTGCCTGCGAGTAAACAGTGGTGCGGCACTGTCGCTATGATTGGCTGATGTGGATGTCTTGATTTGTCTAGAAAAATAAAGCACTTTACACGACGTGCAGCACGCTGCAGTGTGGCCATGCTCCAACTGACGAAATTACCGAACCACTATAATAAAAATAATAGGGTACTGTACAGTAATCTACTATTGGGATGTTAACCTATGTTTGGTAGCGCTAGAATCGCCTTCCTCTCTCGCCGCACTCGCTTGAATTTCTGGGTGACGATTTTACGTTCAATGTATTTGGCACGGTATAAGATGAAGAGGTAATGACACAACGCTAAAATCGTGTCCGCAGTTTTGAAGTTGTACGTACAAACTTCCGCTAGGTTTGCAGCGAACACTCGGGCTGTTTCCCTGTTCCTTCTACACCCCACCTGCGCCGAGACGTTACCGTTGGTACCCTAGTATTGATGAAATTTCCAAGGATTATAAAAAATCCAAGAATTTACTTAGAAGGGTGATTCTTTCAAAATTTTATAGAGTAGATTAAATGGTATTTTTATGCCAAATATGAAATGCATCGGCTGATTCCTGATCCTGCAATAAATTTTTGAAAGTAGCGGCGTTCCCATAAGACTCTGTACATTACCCATCACTTTCATCACGAGCGCTGCGCTCGGGATGTTCAGAACTACTTCAAAATCACGGACAGCGTTTACCACAGTCAGAATACGTTCGTGTCACTACCTCTTCATCTTATACCGTGGTATTCGGCCATAAGAAACGAGATTTTCAATTAGTCGTAGATGACTCAATACTTCACCATTAGAATTACTTCTTTCAGTTATCGATTCTCTTGAAGTGTTTAAACGATTTATAGGATATAATTTTTTGATTTTACAAATTGTAATAATTTAAATTGTATTTGAAAATTGTAAATTCCCCACCATGAAGCATGGTACGTTAAAATTATCCCCCACATGTTCGAGCACGGCTACCAACTTACGCAACTTGGGTTAACATCCCAATTATATACATATACTAGCGGTTGGCGACGCGCCTCCGGCGCGCCTGACCGCTAGCTGTGTGTTGAGTAGATATCTGTGTTTTATAGGTATCTGTATCTTGTAGGTATGTGTGTTTTGTAGGTATCTTGGAATTCAGATGAATTTTTAAAAAAGAAACAGTGGAAAGAGTTTTGCAAAATTCACAACTATTCAGTTCAAAAATAAGAAAATAGACACCAAAAACTGCGACTCTACTTATAAAAATATATCAAAGTTCCGAGTCGCACAAAAATAAAATCACCAAATTAAATTTTTTACACACTAATTAACTTGAGAGCTGACTTAACGCGTGAAGCCTGTATTCATCGCAGCAGAATACAGACAAATCCATTGACATTTTGCCAGTCCCTAAGAAAACACACGGGCAACAGGTAAAAAAAAGGGTCATTTCCGCTAGCCCATACGCGCAGCAGTGCGCACCGTGTCTAGACATTGGTTCTTGTATGAGATACCGGATGTAAAATCCTTTATGTAGGTGTTTTTAAAACTGTGAATAAAATAACTTACTTAGTATGGAAGTACAGTGAATACTGTAGTCACAAAATTTCCTCCTAAAAATCTGGAACCGGGCTCATTCGAAAGGAAATTACAGGGGCTACAATTTTTGTTCTCTTCAATTTTTCATAAAAATGAGTTATACTCGAGTTATCACAATAATTCAATTCTCGAAACTGCGCCACTCAACGCGCGTAGGTCTAACGTACATGGCAAGCTACACCACCACGTTTTTTTATATTGAAAAAAGTCATTGTTTTCGCCCTTTTTTGAAATTACTCAGCACCTCCCCGTCAAATTTTATTTTTATGAGTCTATGTGCTGCTCTGGGATGAGGACAATATATCCTGAAAGTTTGAAAGCGATCGGCCCAGTAGTTCTCGAGTTATAAACGGACAGGAGGACGGACAGACAGACAAACTTTCTGCTTTATATATTAGATATAGCTAGGCAGTGGAGATTCTTCCAAATGAAATTTCAACAGGAAACCTCTGTGCACTGTACACGTACTGTTATACTGAAGGAAACCGTTGAAAGTGAATAAACTACCATGCATGAGAGTGGGTCACAAACAAAAAGAAACTGCAATACATATGTATATTATAACTCAGTAATAATATAATGGGGGGGGGGGGGGTGATTTATTGAACACTTTCTGGATGGGACGGTTTAGTACGTTTTATTTTTCAATAATGCTCTCTTCGATGTGTGCAGATTACTCAAAAAATTTTGTACAATTTTTAGAAGTATGGCAATAATTTGTATAATTATGATGGTAGCTCATATCCTCATTCGTATTTATAGAGATTTAATTTAGGCAGAGAATTTAAGAAATGAAGTCGTATCATTGCTACGCGATTTTTGTGGAGAAGACTTAGACGACATGATGTTATTTCGGATAGTTCGTTGCAGCCTACGTAGGTAATTGGGATACGTTGAGCAAAGATGGGCGTGTAACGAAGCATATAGGTACGAACAATGTAATCATTCCGAGTTGACTACAAATACCTAGTTTCTGACTCAACTAAACGGGGAAATCACGTAAATGGGAAGTAAAATGCCGCGAATTTTTCAGAATATTTAATATAGACTACCTTAACGTTCAACTGCCATCATATTGTTGGAAAGTTTACGGCACGACGGTGACGCTTAGTACCAAAGCTTTAATAATACGACATTAACGCGTTTAACTCCCGATGACTGGAGGCATTTTATACCGCACAGTCGGTTGTAGGTAAACACAGAACGAGAGTAGACTCTGACATATACATATATACACCTTGTTCAGTAAAGGTGGATGATGCGGTAGCGTATTAGGTACAGTTTAGATAGGTTCTCTCATCGCTGGCTTGTAGCAGATGCGTCGCGGTCGTAGAATGACACTCCAGAGGTTAATTGTTGTTACTCCAGTTGAATATTATTATTTTGCACGTTTACCAATGATAAATTTTATAACGGTACTAATCGCTCGTTATTCTATTAAGGTTTAGTGCAACGCTAGCCATCCCAATGCATGTGTATGCGCACATACTGTACATACTAAAAGCAACCAATGCGATTTGTAATCGCTCATTGCGCTGCCGCGCCGCGTTGCCTGTATGCAAGACCTAATTGTATACATTTTGGGGCAATGATAAACAATATAGGTTTACCAATAAGTAAACGTCTCGAACTACGGCTTGTAATCATACAAATACGATACAACAGACCACACTTCATTTGTATTAAGTACTTACAAGGAAGATAAAGAAAAAGCGTTGGCACTTACCTCAATATTTGGTGATGAATGCGTTCGTACTTGGTCGAAAGATCTTTGATGTGGACTTTTTGGGCGATGCGCTGACCTATCGTGATTAGCGGTTGCTTCCCCATCTTGCCTTCTCCGCGTACTTCAACTCGATAATAACAAGTTACATTGCGCGGATATATACCGGGGTAATTGGGCGATTGGATGCGGCATTGGCGAGTATCGCAGCGTTCCAGAATACGATCACAATACGTATCGGCGATCAAATTTCCTCGGTAGGAACTGATTGTACTATTCCCATATCTGACTATTGCGTCCGTTTTGCGTAAAAATTTGAATAATATTTTGAAATCGAAAATGTAGCCCATTCCCTGTAGTAGATACATATGAAAAAAAAAAAAAAACAGTTTAACTTTTCTCTCAGTCTTTCTTTTCCTTCCACGGTCAGCGTAAAATGAACTCGTATGTACATACTATGAACTTTGTAAAGTACCCATATTTGACATATTTCATGTCTTTTCTCTACCCCTAACGTAATTTAAAACACTAATACAAAATGCGTGCCAGCCGTTAAGGATGGCGTCCCCTTCCTCATTATACATGTAAGACCATGGCCACCTTAAAGGAAGGCCAGAACATGCAGATTTGGCAACAATGAAGTAGACTGTTATTAGTAATTTGGTTCCGTAAGCACACGCTAACACTCTTTCAGTCCACGCACACGCGTAACAGCGTTTAGCGTGTATTTTTACGATAAAAAGAGATTTAGAAAATTAATAAGAAATAAGTACTTACCTATTAAACCGGAAAATCTGAAATCATTGTGAGAGACGAGACGCACAAGGATGGTAGCTAAAATTTGGGCCACGTTTGAAGATGATAAAAGAGTTCCTGATTTTTAAATTATTTTTAGAAGTGACCCTATTTTTACACGCATCCTTATGGAACCTTCAAAAAAGTTCAATAGTTGGCCTATTTGCACAGCGTTGCCGTTCGATGCATGTTCCGGCCTTCCTTTAAGGTGACCACGGTAAGACTCGACAGAGGTTCGTCAGTTCATACACCGTTTAGCTAATTCAGAGGTGGTCTTACTGTAATCAATATTAAAGATCTTACCATTTGGTTACCCGACTACTCTTCAGCATAATTGATAAGAACCAGCGTAATAGAACTCAATAGCTTTTGTACTCGCAACTTCGACTGCGAGTGCCGATGCGACGCTACCAATACAAAAATTTGTAAGAACGATAGTGCGTTCTTATATAGGGCTTTTCCATGTCGGCGCATTGCATACGTATTCTCCTACGTGTTATCGAAATGGTAGTATTTCTAACATTGCTCTTATGGGTGTTGCTGGATTGCATACTCATTTTCATTGTGGAGTAGTTTGCCATAAGAGCAATGTTAGAAATACTACCATTTCGATAACACGTAGGAGAATACGTATGCAATGCGCCGACATGGAAAAGCCCTATATTATAGTTATGTTTAATAAATTTTTTACGGACCGTAAGTTGGAATCCAAAATTATTTGTATACGCGAGCGCGCTTTCAACACATCGTCATTATCAAGCGAAAATTTACAATAATGAACTTAAAGTTGTGAAAGGCACGAGAATACTCGTAAAACAGAATTAAAAATTAGAGAACAAGAAAAAACGTGAGGTATGAGACTCTAGTTTACCCTATATTATAGAAAGAAACCCAAAAATCGCATGTAACGGGTACTCTCTGCTCCCACCCTAAGAAATTCGATGAAATTCGAACATTATACTGAAATTGTGGGGAGGATTATTTTTAGGGTGATATTTTTTTCGCAAGAAATCAAAAATTAGAAATCACGAGGGAAAAGAAAAGAAAAGAAAAAAAAAAAAAAAAGACGCTAAGGTGGAGAATAAATTTCCGAAAAAATTAAAAATTGAACATAAAAATGATACATGAACATGAAAGAATTACATTAAACAAACCAACAAAAATATCACAAAAAATTAAAAGTTGTGACCAAAAAATTGATGCATACAAAAGAAAGCATAAAATTATAAAATAAACTGAAAACTAAAAAATCCTAACAATAAAAATTTATTTGTTGAATGATAAGCGCACGTTTGGCTTTGCCTGCGCCCGGTCGCGTTTCCTTCTTGGCTGAGTGGTACCGTTTTTGCCTCAATTGGCACTGAAAGTAACCTCAACCAAATGCACATCCCGGTGGATGCTGCTTTAATATGCAATGTACGGGTCAGTTTCTGTTGCAGTAGACAGTCTACGTTGATAAAAAGGAGTCCAATCCATTATGAGTTACTCACAATGAACTGAGTCAGCGGACGAGATTTGCAGCTCAAAATAAGGAGTTGTTATAATTCAAAATCCAGAATTAGTCGTATAATAAGTATTTTTTAGGTGCAGAAATACAAGAAAAAGAAGATATGATTGCTACAAGTTCAAACGAATATCGTTCATCCTCTTGAGGAACCTATTGTGGGTGTCTCCAGATTGCACGAGACGAGTCGGTTGGTCGCATACTAAAGTAGCACGTCCTCCCCCCTACTAATTGTATGCTTTGCGACAAAACTGCATCAAACAAATTTCGGTTGTCTTTTGTTTTTACCGACTTTTTGGCTGAAAAATTAGGTATTACTTCCAACACAACTTTGGCTGATGAGCCCGAGAATGAATTTTTTCGACGTTTTAGATGTCCTAGATCAATATGAGACTGATACAAAATTTTCAGGTTTCTTGTTACATGTACATACATATTTTCTTTTTGTCAGCCCAACCACTCCAAAACTAATGAGTGGATTTTTTTTTTCAACTTTCTCAAATTATACGTAGTCATGTATGTGGGGGGAGTTGTGCATGTGATTTTTCTAGTGAATCGGTTGATTATTTGAGCAGTTCTCAATTTCTTCTCCAATTTGTTATTGTCAATTCTTGAAAACCATCCAACAAATCATCTTCGTATGACCGTATGATTTTACTGTACATGAGAAATTGTGTTATTTGGATGAATGGTTTTTGTGTAATTCTCAAGACAAAATAGATCAAATCAATTTATTAGAATGATATTGTATTTGTATAAGTCATGAAGATTATTACATATTATGCATAGCATTTATTGACTAGAAGAATTCCTTACAAACAACCGTACAGGGGAGAAAAATTTATAACTTTTAAAATGAATCCTTTTTCCTGGAAGCTAATTTCTCGAACCGTACTCCAAAAAGCCATCTTCCCAAAAGACATATTTCCCAAAGCTTCTCAAAAGGCAGAAATCATAAGTTTGTGCGAGCAGAGCCTTATTTCTTTTTAATATATTTGGGAAAATCTTTGAATGAATGGACTTTGAGATTGCGATGCTTTACTTCAAGGTCGGTGCTATACTTGAAGATCGTACTGTGGCGTTCTGCAATGAAGCCGCAAGCACCAAGCTTGCACATGCCGCTAAACTTTTAATAATAGCAGACGCCGCAAGGAAGCGCACTTATTGCTCAACTAGTTTGCCAAATGCGCGCGAACAACTGGAACATGCTCGATTGTTTGTAAGAACTCTTGTATAACCTGTTTGCCGTTCTAGAAGAAATCTCGAGAATTCCGGAATTAAGGGTGAGACTATAAATAGCCGACAGCAACCCGATAAAACGATTCAGTTGTAATCTTAAAAGCGGTAGTTAATGTGTTTTTTTTTTTTTTAATGCGATTGTGTTACAGTTTAATGGTGTTTAGAAGTGTTGTACTTGCGGTACCAGTAATAAAGCTTGGTTTTCGTAATTGTTCTTTATTTTTGGCGTCAAGAGATATTCAGTGACTGGTACAACGTCTCAACTGGTGTCAGAAGTGGGATTGCATAAGCCTACTCTGTGCGTTTGAAGCTTGTGGTGATTCAAGATGGAGAAGAAGAAGTTTCATGAACTTACTCGGGATCAACTCCGCGAGGAACACCGAAATTGTAATCTCTCTGTTAGCGGAACCAAAAATGAATTAGCCAATTGTCTGGAAAAAGCATTCGAAGACTCGGGTTTGAACGTGGCCAATTTTGAATTTGAGGTTGATGAGACTATTGTAAACCTTGAGACTGGTACGCCAACAAAACAGTCTCCAGCTATAGATTTGAGTACAATGCTGCAAATGTTGACAGATACAATGGCTAAAAATTCAGAGGATCTGAAGACTGGGTTTACTGTGATGGACCAGAAAATTGAACAGAAACTCAAACAGAACAAGAATGCGATGGAGGAGAAACTCAAACAAAACAAGGCAGAAATCTTTGATGGGCTAAGGGAGACTGTCGATGTTGAGGTTAAACGCCAGATCGAACCAATCCAACATCAGGTCGAGGAACTTGGGCAACAATGGAAAATTATAGAGGAACGACTCCAGAGACTGGAAGATATCCAACAGTAAGCATGGTTGTGGATCCGCCAGGTGTTGCTTTTTTCAGTTCTGGGTCAAATGAAGGAAATGTACCAGTTGTAGAACCGTCATCAAAGACCAAAGTCAAGATACCAACGTTTGATGGTGAAATCTCTTGGGAACTATACAAATCACAGTTTAAAATAGCAGCTCAACTCAATGGATGGGATGACAAAGCCAAGGCTGGTAATTTGATTGTCAGCTTGAGAGGAGCTGCACTTTAGCTGTTGTCCAACATTGCCGAGGGTGATAAGAAGAATTACCAAAAGTTGGTTGAGATCCTTGAACAACGCTTTGGTTAAGCTCACTTGGCTCCCATCAGACAAAGAGAACTAAAATTCTGTCAACAGAACCGTGGAGAAAGTCTTCAAGCGTTTTCAAGCGAAATCCTAAAATTAACTCAACAAGCTTACCCAGAAGCTACTGTATCAGCCATTGAACAAACTGCGTCTGAGGCATTCATTGATGGAATTTTTGACTGGGAGATTCAGAGTCAAGTTCGGTTGGCACGTTGCAAAACCTTGAAAGAAGCATTATCCTTTGCCCTGGAAGTAGAAGTTGCAAGAAAGGCGTCCCGTAGACAAGGTTCCGCAGTTTTGAAGCAAACAAAGGTTGGACCAACTGGAGACAAACGTCGATGCTACCACTGTGATGAAGAGGGTCACATCAAGCCCAATTGCCTCAAGTGGAAATCTCTGCAAAAGAAGGTGGAAAACTTCAACCTGGAGTTGCCAGGGGCCAACCAACTCCAGGTCAAAGCAGAAGGGCCCAAGAAATAAGAATTTCCAAAATGCGTACTTCAAGTGAGAACGTTTATGTATCGGGATGGAATTGTTGAGGATGGTGGTACCCACTTCATCTTTCTCTTACACGCGTACTCATAAATTACTGTGCCGTACTAACTATAACGGATCAACCGCATATTCTTGGCTGCCAATAGTACTCTGAAAGATAAGAGACTTATTTCGATAATGTTTCTCATTGTTCTTGTCAGTCAATTCAGAAAAAAGATTATGGTTGAGAAATATAGTTACATATTGATATTTTCTCAACCAACCGATCGTCAACATCAACCGTTAATCTTAAATTTTTTTTTTCTCGCCCTTGTGAATTCAGTTTCATAAAAATGAAGAGTACCAGAAGCCAGAAGAAGGTGACTTCTGAAGATGATGAATTGGAGAGTGAGCCGTCCTTGTCAAAACTAAGGAAACTGCGTCTCCACCCTCAAAAGAAAATTCGTCAACCATGCAGAAAGATGTGGAGGTAAATGAAGATATGCTTGCTAGTATTATTGAACGTAAAGTGCAAGAAAAGTTAGCGGGTATGTCAAACTTTGAGAATACTTATAATACTCCAATATTCCAAATCCGTAAGTTTGAAGACTATGAATTATTAGCCGGTCATTGTAATTTTAAGCTGTAGAGGTCAACTCTTGAGTTAGATTTAAAAGTTTTAATGCTGATGCCATTTGTAGAAAGTGAATGTGGTTCAAATATTGTCGAAATCTCTCCCTTAAAACGAGTTACCTTAGATGCTCAAACGCTACAGTATATTAAGGCGTCCGTCAGTAAATCAATTCGTTCTAGCTTGAGTATAGCCTGTAACGCGTTTAAGGCGTTTACTACCTTAGAGCAAATGTATGGTGGGGGTTGTACGCAAGATTACATTGACCTTCATCCAAGTGGTTCAACTTGAGATTCAAGTCCTTTTATGATCCAATTTGTTACATAACAAACTTTGAGAGAATTGTTGAAGATTTCCGTGAAAAGGGAACCGAGTACAAAGGGGTCTATTTGACGACAATCTTTCTACAAAAAATAGATAGCATTTATGATCACAGGTCTCCAATGTCAGCTTTTTATAATGCCATGAATGCTCTACCACCTGAGATGGCTACGTATGAATATATAAAAGAAAGATTTCTTGCTCTGGATCATAAGTCCAATAAACACAGTGCTGCAGATGGTACTTCCACGTCGCAGCTCTCAGCCTCCAAGAGATCCAAGCACGGTGATCAATCAAAACGTAGCGATGATAATATTTGTGTGAACAAAAGTATTGTTGGTTCAGATGGAGATGGTAAAAAGTTCAATAGTGATGGTTCAGCTAGGAAGTTGTGGATGACACCCTACACTCAAGAGCAAGTTAAACAGCTGAAGAAAATTACTACTAAGGAGAAACAAGTGGCAATGTGTGGTACGTGCGGTCTATACTTCCATAAGAAATCCGAATGTAAATATAAGGGATGCGTCTGTTTCAAGTGCATCCAAGAAGGACACGAAGCTAAGAACTGTCCAAACGTTGGTAAAGGTGAGTTATTGAGCTCACGCGATAAATTTTTTGATAAATCCATACTTTTACTCGTTGATTTGTGTGCGTTGCTTCATATTGTGGGGGAAAAATGTTTATTGTTCAATTATCACGAATTTGAAAATCCAAGAATTGTAAAAACTGCCTGTAAAAACTCCAGCGCTTTTTCGTTAGGGGAAGGGTCATTACCTCTTCCTCTTAGTTTTGGGAAAGTAAAAATAATTTTGATTTTATCAGGAGTACAATTTGTATCCAACTTTGATGAATATATTTTAAGTGCTGGTGCTTTAAATTGTCAATTTAGAACATCGTTAGTTCTGAATCCTTTAGGCGGTTATTTAATGTGTCGTAAATTCAGACGGAAAATTGCCGTTATTGAAATGTGTCAAAACTTATACAGTTTGAAAGGTAGTCTTATGACCACCAGTGAGTGCAATAATTTGTACAAACCGACTAAAAGTATTGTCAAAGCACAGAAATTAGCTCCAAATGTTTATATTGATAATTCTTTTCCTAGTGAGACAGAAAAACTTGAGATACCTAAGTCAGATAAAAATGTTGTATGTTTTAAAGTTGGTTGTAATAAAAATAGTAAATGAGATTTTAAGAAGAAGTTATCTCCTAAACAGTTGAAAGTGTTGCAAGAGGAGGGGGAGAAATGGCATCGTCATATGGGACATATTGCTCCCGCTGCTCTTTATAAACTCAAGTATGTTGCCTCCGGTGTTGGGGACATGATATGCAATTTGACTACAGCAAATTGTGTGGTTTGCGCGCAAGCTAAACTTACGCGGAAATCATTCAATAAAGATTGTGAGCGAGCAACTTGAACTTGTGAAATAGTTCACTGTGACTTAATTGGTCCTATTACTCCTAGTTCATTTGTCAAAAGGTATAGTTATATTCTAACTATGTTTGATGACTACACAAGATTTTTGCAAACCTTTACATTTAGATTGAAGTCAGATACAGTTGAACACATGAATATGGCTTTATATTTACTTCAAGCCCAGTACCCAGGACCTGGTCAATTCAAAACTTTACGTTGTGACCAAGGAATGGAATTCATCAGTAAAAGTATGTTTGAAGTTTGTAATAAATATGGTATTGACATTGAAACGTCAGAACCATATTGTCATGAGCACAATGGTACAATTGAACTTCTAAATAGAACTCTAGAAGAAAGAGCTCATGCTCTAATTTTTGAGTCAGGTTTTCCAGTTGGGATGTGGAGTTATGCTGTTGATGCTGCCTGTTACATTTATAATAGAACTCCCCACTCAGCTATTGATTTTATTACTCCATTCCAGATGTTCTACAATGCTGAACCTGAACTAAGTAATATGAAGTATTTTGGTCCTCGAGTTAGTTCTACACATCTTACAGTACCAAAAGGTCAAAGTTTGATACTCGTGCCACATTTCCTTATCTGATTGGATTTACAAAAACTGGTTATTTGGTGTATGATCCATCCAATAAGTCAGTTGTTGATGTTTGTAGTCTGAAAGTAAATGAAGAAGTTTTGTACAAGGATGATCATCCAAATCCAAAAGCAGAAATATTTGTTGTTCCCAAACGCAAGTGTGTAAAGTGTAACAATTCTACTCAGCTGTCAACAACTTCATCTGACAAGATTCACAGATAGTGGATGGTAATGCTACGTCTGTTCAAGAAAGTATTGATCTTAGTGATAATGAAGAAATCTCAGTAAATTTGTGTCATCTACCAAATTCAGGCTTGGGTTTTGGTGATTATAATAAAGATGTACAGGATACTCATGTACCCATTACCTATTGTGAAACTGTCACTGGTAGTAATGCTGAACTTTGGGGTCCTCCTATCAAGTTAGAATTAGATGCAATGACCAAATACAAAGTATATGATATTGTTCCCCGTTGTAAAGATATGAATGTTATACCATTAAAATGGATTTTTACTATTAAAAGTGATGGTAAAAAGAAGGCTCGTTTGGTTGTTGTAGGCTGTAGGGATGTAGATCGGTTTCTCTTAACTGACAAAGCCTCTCCTTCTCCTGCTGCAGTTACTACTCGTTGGTTATTGATTATTGCTACAAAATATGGTTGGAATATAATATAGTATGATGTTAAATATGCATTCTTGAATGGAGTTATAGATTCTATTAAGTATGTAAGTGTTCCGCAAGGTATTGAATATGATCCAAAAAAGTTTGCATGTAAATTAAACAAGGCCATGTATGGACTTGGTGAAACACCAGTTTGTTGGAATAGAACTTTTAATAAGTTTATGCTATCAATTGGTTTCAGTCGTAGTACTAGGAAGCCATGCCTATACTATAAAAGTGAAAATGATCAAGTTACTTTATTATTGGTACCTGTTGATGATATCCTAATTACAGGGAATAGTCATATTGCTATAGATGAAACGTGTCAGAAATTGGAGTCAGGTTTTGATATGCCTAATCTGGGTTATCCCACAATGTATCTTGGGGTGCAGATTATCAAAACTCAATCCAATAAGTTGTTTTTGTCTCAATCCAAATATATTGAGTCAATGTTAGATTGGTTTGGAATACCAGCGTGTAATTCGGTTACTACGCCCCTTCCTCCTTTAGCTAGTCACAAAAACATGAAAATTGAATCAGTTACTCATCTTATGCTTATTGAGAGGCAGTTGGAGCTCTGCTGCATGCAGCCAAATTCACCCGTCTTGATATTGCTTTTTCAGTCAACTTCTTAGCTAGAGCTCAAAATGATCCCACTGATTTACATTGGGCACTACTGAGAAGGTTATTTCAGTACTTAGCAGGGACTAAAAATCTTGGTCTTCTGTATGATTGTAAAAGTAACATTATGGATACGTTTGCCGATGCAGATTTTGCTGGAGATCCTAAGACTCGTAAGTCTACATCTGGCTATATTATACGATTGTTTGGTTGTCCTGTTGCTTGGGCTTCTCGGCTACAGTCATGTATTGCTGAAAGCTCGGGTGAGGCTGAAACCACTTCAGTATGTGATGCTACACATGATGTACTCTTCTTAGCAAGGTTAACTGAAGAAACATTATGTACATCACTTCTACCTGTCACGATATATGAAGATAACAATGCTACAATAAGCATTTGTACTAAGCCCACTAGAAAAAGTAGAGTCAAACACATAGAGCTAAAGTACCTAAAAACACGTGAATAGGTTCAAAATAATGAATTAAAAATAGTCAAAATCGATTCAAAAAATCAGTTGGCGGATATTATGACAAAAGGTTTGTCTAATGATGCCCTCATTTTTCAAAGAGATGCTCTAATCATACTTTAGACTGAGGCTACTTAAAGTTAGTCAAAAAGTCATAAAGTGCAGTACTGCTGAAAGTGTAGTTCGTTGTCTGTTTCAGGCGCGAAAAATTGAGTGGATAATTGATTCAGATTCTGACGATTTAATTTACAACATAGCTTAGAAATTAGAATATTATCAATAATGTTATTACAGTTATTATTCATTTACTTTTCATTATTCCCGGGTAATAAATTTTTTTTTTTTTCTCTAGCCATATTATTAATAATGTACTCTAACCGCTTATAAAAAATTATACGCTTGAACAAGAAATTTCGATTTTTTGTCATCATACGTCTGTGTTGCTTCGCTGAAAAATTTCGATTTTTTTGTGATGCGTTTTGTGGACCTGTTCCTACTTCAGTTTACTTGTACGCGTGGGAGGGGGTGTTGAGGATAGTGGGACCCACTTCATCTTTCTCTTACACGCGTACTCATAGATTACTGTGCCGTACTAACTATAACGGATCAACCGCATATTCTTGGCTGCCAATAGTACTTTGAAAGATAAGAGACTTATTTCCATAATGTTTCTCATTGTTCTTGTCAGTCAATTCAGAAAAAAGATTACGGTTGAGAAATATAGTTACGTATTGATATTTTCTCAACCGACCGATCGTCAACAGGAATGATAGTATTGGACGCAATATAGACATGTGCGTGGACTGTGCTGCTACTGGTTCAGTTATCAAGACACAATTGGTCAAAGACATCCCAGGTTTATCCATTAATTGGAGAGAAAAGTACCGCCTCAAGACTGCCATGGGTGAACAAGCATGGACCAAGGGCACTGTCCAGCTATCTATCAAGATTTCCTCAATGGTAATAACTGGAAAATTCATCCTTGCTCATATCGAAGATGACTGTATTCTGGGCCTGGATTTAATGCGAAAGTATGGGTTGATTATTGATCTGAAGCATGACGTTTTAAGAGGTCCCTGTGGAGATATGCCGCTTTATGAGTTGGAAGCCAAGGATCGTCTCCTCCAGACCAAAGTTGAAGAAGAACTAAGCACTATAGTCAATGAAGTGAAGAAAGATTTAGATTGTGAAACTATGTCAAGTTTCAATAAATTTTTGAAAGATTACCAGATCATTTTTGCTAAAGATGAAAATGACTTTGGGAGGACTTCTATAGTTCAACATCGCATAAACACTGGTGACGCGGCTCCAATCAGGCAGCACCCCAGAAGAATGCCGTTTGCCAAGGAAGCAGAGATGAAACGTCAACTGGAAGAGATGCTGAAACCAGGAGTTATAGAACCTTCCTCTAGTCCATGGGCTTTGCCAGTAACACTAGCACCAAAGAAATGGAACTTTGAGATTCTGCGTTGACTTCCGGAATTCTCGCGATTTCTTCTAGAACGGCAAACAGGTTATGCAAGAGTCCTTACAAACAATCGAGCATGTTCCAGGTTGTTTGCGCGCATTCGGCAAATTAGTTAAGCAATAAGTGCGCTTCCTTGCGGCGTCTGCTATTATTAAAAGTTTAGCGGCATGTGCAAGCTTGGTGCTTGCGGCTTCATTGCAGAACGCCACAGTACATAATTTGAAACGCGTGAATTTCCATGGAATTGAAACAGCGGCGTTAAGGCTTCATGCCGCTCTTCTTGCCATCAGTTTTGAACTAAAATGGCGAGAATAATAGATAAGAAACTTTGCCCAGAAGGTTATGTGTACCTTAGATCGCGACGTGCAAAGAACAAGATCTACTGGGATTGCCGCAAAGTGCGTAGCGGCGAATGTTGTGCTCGCGCTATCACTAACGATCCGGAGCCGGGTGAAGATATCGTCGTGATCCAAGGTCCGCAGGACTCGCAACACAAACACCCTCCTAACCAGGAAGAATGCGTTGCAGAACGTGTGAAAGATTCCCTGAAGGGGAAGGCGAAGGCGCACCGAAAACTGCCTCCGGCACAGCTGATTCGTACCGAACTGCAGGGACTTCCGAGTGATGTACTGAGTGAACGACCAGAACAGGAGGCACTGAAGAAGCAGATGCGAAAAGAATGGCGAAAAGAATACGGAACGTCGCTCTCGAATACAACGAATACAAACGAGAAAATCGTATTCTAGATTACTTGAGGACGATACGGTATAATGTGAAATTAAGTTAAATAAAAAATTGAGTTTTTTAAAAGACTTGAAAAAATTTTATATCGGGAACATACAAATTGGGAAATTGACTATTCGGGAATATGGCTTTGGGAATTTGACCGGTATGGGTAGAAAAGTCTTGAGTGGGTAGTTACTGACTAATATCAGGTAAGGATATGATCACTAACGGGATGTGATCATTTGCAGATAAATTTCTCTTTTGGTGAGTGAGGTGTCACAGGGACAAGTCGGGTGTTGACGATTATGAATAAGTTTATAGTTAGAAAATGGTTGATGAATATAGTTCTGTCTTACAATGTAACAGTAAAGCCACAAGTTGACCGAGAATATAATATGGGTCTGGGAGGGGAAGTGTTTCATTTTCACAGATCCAGCGAGTTGGGAAAGTTTCTCATGGAAGGGTAGAAGTCAGAGAATACGTAGATAGGGTAGCACTTGGACAATTAAAGGGAGATCGTTGAACTTCAGGAAATTACAGGTATGGTTAGGTACTATTATAACCAAAATTTTGAAATTAGTGTTGTGTTACCTAAATCTATAATGTCTTCGAAATGATTAGCGTAAGGCCGCACTGGATTCATTTTATTTTTAAACGGCGCGGATCTTCTGTACCTCCTTCGTGATTTTTGAAGAAATCGTGACGATTTTCTTACATGCGTAACCTGGGTGATTTTGTGCCAATTTCACGAATTCAATAGCTGTTTCCTACTAATTACGCGTAATCCCGAACAGTGGTAACGACGCTTGCTCAAATTGTGTAATTTCAAAGAAGTGGATACACTTTATGAGTCAAAAAATATCTCAAATGAAATTTTGGTACTAGTAAATATAAAATTTGAAAATATCACAACACGTAATAATACATAAAATATTATAAAACACATAACAATACCTGGGCCCAAAGTGATAGTGAAAAGACCCTAGTTGTTTGCTGATCACTTCGAGTGGACCTTTAAACCTAACAATACAGACTCTGATTTAACACCGTCCGTCAAGCTAGCTTGCAACACCCTGACGTCAGATTATTCACGTCTAGAGAAGCGTACAGAGCATCAAACCTGTTAAAAACCCGCAAGGCACCAACGCCTGAGGGTATCCCTGGTCAACTAATTAAAGAGCTACCAAAGAAGGGTATTGTCTTCATGACATAACTCTTCAACGCGGTACTTCGGCTGCAATACATCCGAGAGCAATGGAAAACAGTCAAAGTAATAATGCTGAACAAGCCAGGAAAGCCACCAGAAGACCCACAATCTTATCGACCAATACCGTTACTACCCATAGTATCAAAATTATTTGAAAAACTTTACCTCACTTGACTAGCATCCATCATTGATGAGAAGCAAATTCTATCAGACCACCAATTTAGCTTTCGTGCTGAACATTCTACACTACGAGAGCAAGCACACCGTGTAACAAATGAGGTACGTGACGCCCATGAGAACAAGGAATACTGTCCATCAGTTTTCTTGGATGTACAATAAGCATTTGATAGAGTTTGGATTGGAGGATTACTTCACAAAATCAGCCGCTATCTTCCGCCGTAAATTATTGTCGGTATAATCCAGTCGTATCTTCACGCACGAAAATTTCGGGTGCAATTTTGAGAGGCTAAATGCACACTTCGAACAATCTCAGCAGGTGTACCCCAGGGAACACTCTACACTGCCGATATTCCAGGAACAACTTCGACCACAATTGCCATTTTTTCGGACGACACGGCACTAACATCGGACCATAAAGATTACCACACTGCCTCATACAACCTCCAAATTGCAGTCGAGAAGGTGGCTAAATGGACTAAGAGATGGAAAATATCCATAAAGAAAATCAAGTCGATTAGAGTGGACTTTTCGCTTCGATCTCCATGTCTGCTTCGACGCTCAAATCATTCCAGTGACGGACAAAGCCAAATACTTTCAGAGGTGACTGCTCGTTTTACGTATATCTACAGAAAAGACATACTGATATCGTGAAATAGATATTATTTTCCGCGTTCATTTCACGTATATTTAACACATCAGATGTTCATTACTCATATTCAGCAGATGGGTTGCTGATTTCACGTATTACTCATTTTTTCTGTTTATTTCATGTAATATTCAATTACGCGATTTAGGCTTAACATATACAGACAGAACACGATATTTTGAGGCACGTGTCCTCATCTTCTATCGCGTCAATTTACTTCAAAAGATGAAAATAGCTTCATTTGAGCGGTCTCAAAGAGTTTCTTGTTTTTTGCTTTTTTTTGTTTTTTTTTTTTTGAAAACCCCTCCGGGGACCGAAAGGTGAATGAATTTAGTCCTCATTTTTCCCTGTAATTGACGTTGTAGTGTGCGTGGCGTATGTAGTGGCCAGAAGAATTGTTCATGCTTGCCGTGAACTGTACTTAAAATTTGATACTTTAACTGGCGTTATAAAATTCTACAGAGCGAAGAAAAATCAGCCGCACGTTTGAACTGTAATTTTGTATGCGTTGTGTTATCTCCAATCTCATAATTGTTTCAAGTTCATCATTGTTCGAAGATTTTATTTCGTATTTTGATGAGGACGCGCATAATATTAGGTATTGAGCGATCCTCGAGAAAGAATTCCCGACAGGAGTACTGTCACGCGTTGGTTCACATCCCTTTTTTGTCATGGCGTCTTGCACCTGATGAAGGTATTTACAATAGCGAAACGTCGATTCATACTTTCGAATAAAATACATGTGGTTAACAGTACCAGTCTTTCATTTATTACATTCTTACCTAACCTAACCTAACCTAACTTAATTGCATTCGGGTAGTCGATTTCAGATGCGTTGGATATAATTTGCTGTTTTTAGAAAAGAGATGATGTTTCGGGTGGATGGTACATCGTTGGCGAGAGTTGTTTTCTGCCGTACAAAGTTATATTGATGTATATGCAAAAACAACGATCACGGAAAAGTATTAAAATAAGTTGAAAAATGTTTTCGGAAAAAAATCAGATGACTATTGTTATTCTCTAATATCAGTTTTCAATTTAGAATTCAATAATAGTAATGATATTATTTCCTCTAAGGAATTCTCGATTCTGAGTTACAGCAAACCACGATGCATATACGTCAAAAAAACTGACGTATTATGCATTCGATTGTGATAGTAGTTGTGCGTGATTACGAACTCACAACGAATGGTACGGAAGACGTCGTCTCGGTGATCGTTTGTGTTAAGCACATACACTCATTTTCCATGGTGAACCAAAATTCCTTTCTTCACTCCACCCCTCGCCTAAAAGAAAGAAAACTTGACATTGACATTGAATCATCCGTTCAATGCCCTAACCTATATTCTAAAGATGCGAATTTAGACAAAATCACAGCCGACTGTGGATGAAATGATTTGTGAGTTACGCTAAAGGGAAATATGTAGATATATGTATGTGGCTAGCTATTCCTCTTAATAACGATGATCTTTTTTGCCGCACTTTGTTCACTTATGTATTATTATAGTTCAGTTCAGTTTTTCTACGATTACCTACGTGTCGCATTTACGATTACGTGTCGCATTTACGTATCAATAAATAAATTTCAAAAATCGTTTTCGACTTCTTACTTATATTCGTTCGCACTGAACAGTTTGTTATTGCATGTACGTCAATTTAGCTTTGTACGGCAGTTTTGGTGGATGGTGAAGTTTGGTGGGTGTGGCGGAGAGAATCTAAAGATGGGCATACGAAAATGTGGGTGACTGCGAGGGGGGGGGGTGGTCGAGGCTACAATATTCACATGAGAGCGGGAAAAATTCGGAAAGAAGGTGAGCGTGTGTGAGTCGCGCGTGGCCGATTCGGGGACGTGTAAGGTGGATTTCGTGACGGCAGTATGGCGGAGTGGGGGGGGGGGTAAAACGGGTGATTACAACTTATTATTTCATAAGTATAATATTCTCAGGTGCTGAATTAACTAGTGTTAATTGGATTGGGTGGGTAGAAATTCCAGGCAGTAAAATTGACGAGAGAAAAATGCAGAAATTTGGCTTTAAAAAAACAAATAGACATATTGAAGCACACTGACTCAAGAAGAGGATACTACAAAGAAGAAACAAGCAAGTGTCGATTATCTCAAGATGATAGAAATAAAATATTAACGATACCATCAGTAACATTCGATAATATCGGTATAACATTTGTTTACTAAACGAGAATATTCCTCATTTACCGCTATCTGAGCGCATTTATAAACTACAAAATAATCATGATCTCATACCTCACGTTTTTCGTTGTTCTCTAATTTCTAAGTAGATATATTTTATTTTCGTACTTTTTGCAACTTTCAGTTCATTCGTAAATTTTCGCTTGATAATAAAGATTCGTCAAAAGATTTTCTATTTCAATTCTGTAAAAAATTCATCAAACACATTTACCGTATATTTTTTCGATTATAATACGCACTTTTAAATTCAAAATGTAGGGTGCGTATTATATTCAAGTAAGAACAGAAAAATTAAATACATACGACACACACCTAAATTTGATGAGTGAGAGAGAAAAATAGATAAACCAGAAAAATTTTGAAAAATTATCGCAGATAAGCTGACGAGAAAGAGAACAAAACAAATTATCGCAGGCTTTTCATGTTACTTAGGTAAGTAATTCTTCCTAAATTCAATCATTTCGCACATGATTTGTGTTCGTC
Organism: Aspidiotus rigidus; assembly: GCA_035079385.1. Classification (NCBI taxonomy): domain Eukaryota; kingdom Metazoa; phylum Arthropoda; class Insecta; order Hemiptera; family Diaspididae; genus Aspidiotus; species Aspidiotus rigidus. Next base: position 1,047,067 of record JAVHKY010000043.1, on the reverse strand, counting down.
AATGTTTATGAAAAATATTTTCCCTTCGAGTTCAGTACATACAGCACAAGAAAAACGTTCTAGAATACTATTGAACCCTGTGTGTTATATTTGTGTGATAAAAAAAAAATTCTAAAATGAGGTCTTCAAATCTTGCTGCGTATTATGTACGTGTGCGTATTATAATCGTAAAAATAGGTAATCGCCTTTAAGAGAGACGGGTGCGTATGAGCGTGCACGCACGCCCAAAGTGGTCCCCGAAAAACCACACCTTCGGCACCGGTATCCACCCCTTAGGGCATTGCGTCGGTAGTCCAGAGGGCTCGAATTGAGAGTGGCCTGGCTCCATTTCTCCTGGGGTTCCGCACGCTGTGCAATGTCCGTCAATGAGGCCACGACAGCGCGCTCAGCACTCAACCTGGAATTCAGATAGTCCTGTACCATGGACGCACGCGTATCAACTCCTCCACCAGAGCTTTCAGTCACCACTGGGAGCTCACTAGGAGCTCACCAGCAATGTTTCGCGACTCTGGCTTCTCAGGTGGGGGTTTCTTTCTCCTCCTCTTCTTCTTCTGGGTTGTCTTGTGCTTGCCCTTTTTATTTATTTATTTTTTTTCTTCTGTGGGGCGCTCCCTCCTGAGCGCCCTGTGTATGGTGGTACTGGTGCTGGCGAGAGGTGATGTGACAGCAGCAGCAGCAGCAGCGTGGGGGATGGTACACGTAGATGTGAGAGGCCATAACGTGGCTCTACATCTGCCGCTCCCATTCCACGTTCATTTTCTTCTTCATTACCCTAGCGGCAAATGTAGATACATAGTTCCATGCCTGCGTTGTTCTGAGCATGCATGGAACCAGATTATCTGGGGTGAGTTCTTCATTTTCCCCAATCTCAGCAAGAGACCGTTTTAGCTCACCCCGCTCACGTCTCCACGCCTCACAATTGAAGATGGTGTGTTGTGGTTCATCATTCCGCTCCTGACAGTGTGAACACGACGGTTGCTCAACTTTCCTCATTTTGTGTAGGTACTTGTTGAAGCACCCATGGCCACTCATCATTTGTGTAAGATGAAAGTTCAACTGGCCATGGTCTCGGTCCATCCACTGGTCAAGATCACGTATTAGCACGCGGGTCCACTCACCCTTTCCTGTTTGGGCGAGTTGCTCTTTCCATTTGGCAAGCAAGGAGCGCCTGGCCTCCTGCTTGACCCGCAAGGCTTGATTGATGGTCCTTGTCTTCTTCTTTGCCTCGAATACCGCTGCTCGCTCTTCCGCAAGCAGCTCAATTGGCGGCGTTTGTGCTAATACGCAAAGAGCATCCGTCGATGCAGTGCGGTAGGCACTAACACACCTAAGTTCAGCTCTTTGTTGGATTTTTTCCATCTCTCTTCTTTGATAAACTCTCGGAAACTGTACAGGGTTGCCTTGTAGATTCTACGATATTAGTCAAGCAAAAAAAAGTCGAAAGACTAAGACAACCATGGGCAACTCAAAATTTGCTAACCCTTATTAGAAAAAAGTCGGAAGCTTATAAGTTACATAGAAACATCAGAGAAAATCCAGAGCTCAAAATGAGTTTCAAAATCCTCTCAAACCTTGCAAAAAAAGAAATTAGGATAGCTAAAACCAAATACGTATTATTCTAAATTACTTGATGATAATGTACGTGATCCAAAAAAATACTGGGAAGTTGTCAACAATAGAGAGTCGAAGTCTCTATTTATATAATCCGTCCAGACAAATAATTAATTCTTAAGTTGTCAACAATATTCGGGGTAAAAATGAGAACAGAGGAATTTCAATAATTAAAATTAATGAACAGAAAATACTAGTGGAAAACAAACCGAAAGAAATAGCAGATAAATTTAACCTGTATTTTAATAATCTTGTTGGGAAACAACTTTCTGAAAACTCCTTGAACCCGCAATGTGATAGACTTAACCTGGACCAGAATGCAATGTACAATGTTCTAGATTTTTAGATGGTTTTCACCTGACTAATGATGATGTTGAAAGGGCAATAATGAAAATGAAAAACAAAAAATCTTGTGGAATAGTTGGAATATCTGTGAAAGAACAGCCAAAATTTTTTTCGAAAATTCTCACACCTCTTTTTAATCTGTCATTAGAACAGGGTATATTTCCAAACAAACTAAAAGAATCCCTTATCACCCCAATACATCCTGTTACTAAAATTACTACCTTTTCAAAAATCTTTGAGAGTTGTGTTCGGGAAAAATTGCAGAACTATTTGGAACATATAAAATTTTTTGCACCCCAACAACATGGGTTCACACCAGGAAAGTCTGTTGATACAGCTTTGTACCAACATGTATATGAAATTACAGAAAGTGTTGAAAGGAACTATGTAACAATGGTAGTATATCTGGACTTGTTAAAGCTTTGATACTATCAACCATATAAGATTGATTCAAAAACTCAATGGTATTGGTATTCGGGAAACACTCTTGAATTGGTTTCAAACATACCTTGAAAATAGAAAGTACCGAGTCCAAATCAACAACTGTTACAGCGATGAATTAATCACAAAATGTTCTTGGCCTTATTTTGTTTAATATCTATATAAACGATATGTTCCAGTTGCCTCTGAGAGCAAACATTTTAGGATTTGCTGATGATACCTCCTTGCTGTACCGTGCAGTCTTTAAGGAAGAAATGCTTACAGGTTTTTATCATGACACTACAGTGCTCATTCCCTGGCTAAAAGAAAATATCTTATTATTAAATATTAGAAAATGTAAATTCATAATCTACGCGTACAAAACCCCGTCCTGGGCTTCAAATCTTGAACTAATCACTTCTGAAGGCAAAATTGAAAAGGGAGAGGATGTAAAATACTTAGGGTTCAAAATTGATGAAAAACTTACATGGCGTTCGCAATCTTTATATCAACAAGTAAAACTTAGAAAACTGAATTACTTATTCTATATTTTAAAAAATTACATAAACCTCAACCATCTTCAAAAGTTATACCATCCACTCTATGAATCTGTACTTGGTTATGGGATTGTTCATTGGGGTGCTTGTGCCCATGTGAAACCACTAAAAGTACTACAAAATAAAGTATGCCGAACAATCCTGTCCCTGAACAGGAGAGCAGGAGAGCTGTAAATTTACAAAAAAATGAACGTAATGAGTCTGGAAGACCTCCACAAATATAGATTAATGATGTTCTTATACAAACACAAGGAACTCTTCCAGATTCATAACACTGAACAGAAAACAAGGAAGGGGGAACAACTGCAAATTACCCTTTCTGGACTAAAATGCATTCCAGGAAGCAAGCGAGGTATCAAGGCTATAAAATATTTAACAATCTTCCAACATCAGTAAGAAATGAGGGGAGACTGTTGTCATACAAAAAGCAGAAAGAATACTATTAAATTCTAAACAAATTTAAGGAACTCAAAATTAGGGTGGGGGGTCGTTTCCGGTGGTCTTCAAATTTTAATTTCATGCAGATTAAAGAATGAAAGTACTATAATAATAATAATTTTAATTGCATTGCCATTCAGTTTTATTTTATTTTGTTTCATAATTTTTTGTTTTCGTTTTATCATCTTTTTTAGTTGTCCTGTTTCTCTACGGTACTGCGTTGAGGTCCCTGAATTTCAAGTGAACCTCCGTGTGTATCTGGGAAACGGGACTAAATGAGAAGATGATTACATATTTGTTATTTTTTTATTCATTTTTTTTATTTTTTATTTTATTTTATTTTATTTTATAATTTATTTTATTTAATTTTTTTTTTCATTTATTTACTTATTAATTATTATTTCATTCAGTTTTATTTATTTATTTGTTTATCTATTTATCTTTATCTTTTCCTATTGTTTGGTTCTTTTCTTTAATCTTTTAGTAAGATAATAGTAATCCTCAAATCCCTCCAACACTGAAGTTGTTACCCGAAAGGGTCGATTCCGATGCTGGAGGAAACAATATTAAATGCATACGCAACCCGCACCTACTCCATTATGGATGACGGGCGGTGCTTCACATGCGACGCAAAAGCGATTATTATTATTATTATTATTAGAAAAAAAATTATTATTATTATTATTATTATTATTATTATTATTATTATTATTATTATTATTATTATTATTATTATTATTATTATTATTATTATTATTATTATTATTATTATTATTATTATTATTATTATTATTATTATTATTATTATTATTATTATTATTATTATTATTATTATTATTATTATTATTATTATTATTATTATTATTTTCTACTTTTTTCTTAGTTTCTGTAATAATAAATTATACATGAAAATGTTGTTATAGGTATACCTGCTCAGTCAGTCTCGACAGAAATAACGTTAAATTCAAGGAGTAACTTTCGCTGTAATAAACTGAGTAACCCCAAGCACTGCCGCACCATTTTCCTCCAGTATTTGGTAAATTTTCTTCTCTAATTGTCATATATCCATCTGGACATCCATCCACGAAATAAGAAACAAATTTACCAACAGTAAACTTATCAAATATTATCTGAAAAATTAATTTTCACCTAATTACAAGTTACGCTTAAAATATAGAGAGTAAATCTTGCAAAAATTATGAAAGTGAAAAAAGTATATAAGAGGAAACTTATGTATGACATGGAACAGTTTTTGAAACAAAAAAGTCTTTGTAAAGCCAGTCAAGATTTTTCTAATATTTTTGCATTTTGACTAATTCAGGTGTTTAAAAATTCTCAACGATTGTCTGCTTAAAGTACAAGTATTACAGAGGAACTAAGGTACCAGAAAAGAACAAATTGCAGACAACTTGTACACATCAACGTAGTAACTAAAAATTCCTTTGTATCAAAAGAGAAACGTTAAAACATTGATATAATCATCAACATGGCAGGTACATACTACGACTTGCACGTTAAAACATTACTGTAACGCAATTATGACGATGAATAAATTTATCATTGTGCCCTGATTGTTGTTACAAGGGCATTTAAAATTACTCGAAGTACATCAAGTTTTACCGGGGCGTTGATGAATGCGCTGCGACATTCACCACAGGTGATTACGTATCATTGGGGAGAAAGTAAACTGCACACACTGTTTGAGTAAATTGCACACAGGTGTAAACTGCACACCGCAATTAGACGTGAGTAAATTGCACACATGTGAAATATTGTGTATTAATTGAAAAATATATGGTATTCTATGCTTAAAGCACTACAGAAGTCATCAGAACGAAGGTACCAATATTTACACAAACTACTGAAGGAAAAGAAAACGTTCCTGAGCTTGTAGTAGCAAATATTGTAAGGAGTTGCAAAATCAAAAAAAAAAATAAAACTACTTGTAAAGAAAGAAGAGTTGTAACAGAGTCACAAGATTGATATATGAACAATTGCTGCGATATAATGTTACTCCGGACACATGTACTATTGTGCTTGTTTAATGAAATGAAGCCAGCTTATTTCATTATCTTTGTACTGTCGGATAAGGTTTTCTATATAATATAACGTTTACTTGCATTGGCTCTATGAAAATTCAACGCGTGAAATTCAACGCGCGTAATTAAACGCGCGAAATACAACACGGCAGAAAATTCAACGCAACGAAAATTCATCTGCCAAAATTGAACGCGAAATTTAATGCGGAAAAAATTAAAAAATACAGTTGCAATTTGTGAAGTTACTAAGAAAATGTGAAAAATTATAGTAGGACTGGTTAATAGCGGAAATTATGAGCAATGCCTCGTAAATAATCGACAATGGTATCTTTGTCAAAGTTGTCGTAATTGAGCACCAATCTTTGCAACCTTGCAGCATTATCTGTATACTTTTTTCAACGTTTCGGCTGTGGCTCTCCAGCGATGTCCTCCTCCAGCCTTCCTTCTGTGAGCACCTGTTCCCGACGTAAAGCAATAAGCAATTTGTAAATATTCGCGTGATATGCATCTATGGTTGGTTGAAACCCATGATGCTAGCCCTCAACAGCGTTTGTTGTCTTTGGGAGGTCTTCCAAGACGGAGTCGTAACAGTTCCACACATTTATTGCATATTGAGGTGCTCTTTGGCGTGCTGACTGTTCCCGCGCCCTACATGTTTGCTGCAGACGCCCTATCCAAGTGTCCTTGAAGTAATCGACGACAGTGCGTGCATTGGCTGGTATGGTATCACCTGCAGTCAGCACCTCAAATGCATCAATGACGGATTCAGGCGGGACAAAAGCGAGAGCAGCAAGGTGACGTAGCCGGCAGGCGAAATCGGCACTACTTTTGTATTCACTTTTCAAACCATCTGAGATGATGTGGCACATGATGCATTGCAAAAAATGAAAGAAACATCCTTGCAACGAAGCATCGGGAAATTCAGCCAATAGAAACACACGGTACTTGTACAATTACTGCGATAAATCAAGAAATATAGTCTAACAACTTATGATTTACCTCAAAAGCATTCATTGCAGCTTTCTCGAAGTCTATTAAGATCACTTCCGGCTTCAAATTCGGTTTCAGACGTTTTAATTCACAAAGAAGTTTTAAGTACGTAGCTTCAGATTTTGATGGCAAAAGTGCATACACTAAGTGATGGGGAGCTGTATCGCCATCGCGCAATCCATGTAGGTATGCTATAAATTTGGGCAAATAGTAACGGGCTTGTATCAAATGTCCCATCTACTAGCTATACTTTACACTGTCAAAGAACTGATAGGTTCTGAGTCGTGCCAAATATAAACATTCGTTTGGGATCACCCAAACCAGAGTTGTAAAGAATAAAGTTATCTCCATTTATCGTAGTCTGTAATTCCAGAGGAATTTCTATGTCTTCTCGGCATGTTGGTAACGGTGGTAAGGCGCACTCTATCGAACGTAAATTATTAATATTTTGTTTGAGATGTCGTAACTTTGGTAACTGTGCCTTTGCACTCTGCGACGCGACGCTCCTCCTAAACACTCCGCTAGTATGACTTTTGGAGCATCTGACGTAGTTTGAGCGGCATTAGAAATTTTTTGCAAAACTTGCGCCGCTTCAACCTCCGCTGCGTCACCTAAATGATTATGATCATGCAGTCTCCTTACTATTTTCTTCTTCCGGGTTGATACACGAGCGGGGCACTTGAACTTGAAATAATAATGACAACGCCAATGGGTCATATCAAGTACAGTGAGATCATAGTAAAAGATGTGTCCGCTTTCACATAACTTCAGTTTTCCTTTCTCACTTTTGACGAATTCGAGAGTCATTTTACAGCACCAGAATAGTAAATAGGTACGAGTAATAATAATATGATAACAATCATGAAGGACAACACACGAAAGTTCGACAGATACTGAAAAATACAATAGAACGACAATGTTTGTAAGCAGCTAAATACGTGCTGTCAATTCCTGGTTCATACTCGTTTAAACTCGCCGCAACTCTATCTCATCTACACTCTTCTTATTCACCTCACAAAAAAGAGAACCGATATTAATCATTACAATGGAAGTAAACTTTGATATCCTGCGTTGAACTCCGCTCGTTAAATTTTGCACGAAAAATTTTCTACGCGTTGTATTTTTATTGCGTTAAACTTTCGCGCGTTTAATTACGCGCGTTGAATTTTCCTGTCACCACTTGCATTGTACACATTTTGAACTTTTTTAGGAGTATGGAGACTTTGAATAGTAACATAAGTGTCAGTCTGAAATTCAATAAGTCTATCGATGAATGAAAATATGTCCGGATGAGACTTGTACAGCGAGTCGTTGAATCTGCTAAGAAACAATTCTCAAGCATTTGTAGTACGCTCAAGAATTGCTGTATGACAAGCCCAAAGAGAAGGTGGACAGGTGGCAACGTCCTGCACGTAATTTTGCAATATATATTCCAACAAGCGGCCCGCGACAGGCCGGAAGAGGTTCATGCACTCTGTTAGTGCCATACTAAATTGAATTGACGTACATCAAAATTTACAATCAGGCAAACTGTCTCTTTTGGACAATGAAGGAAGACTATTTCTTCCTGATTGTTATTATTATATGAATTAACCTAGGTCAATAAACCTTTGTACTACAGGGATGTCCACATAATTTCCACTCACAGAACAACTGAACAGTGACTTGCTCATTGTACCGTATGAATAAGTAAAACAAATTTCAGCTTGTTTCCCAAAATTATGTGACTTTGGCTTCAGACGTTCAGCTTTCAGCCAACTTGTCAACTCTATTCTGCTCGATAATAATAGGCTAGGTAATAGGGAAGTACGTAATTCACGAGAATAACGTACCAGCATTACTTTTGATGAATGTACGTACTTCAGCATGAGGATCATAAAGAGATGAACAAGGAGTTCTATTTTCACCAGGAGCAAAACTAATACCTTCGTTAAACAACAATACAGTTTCATCATCACGACACTTATCTACGTCATCCTGTTTTTCAATAAATTTTCCATCACTATCATTACTATCTACACCTGAACCACTTTCATTGCTACTATTAGTTGAACTACCACACATTGTAGTAGGGCCCTGATATTTGTGATAATATTGTGTCTAATTGTAGTAAAGCTGATAGAACTAGCCAACGAAAACGGCGTAATTATTTGAAGAACAGGGCGAATACGTTATGAGATAACGTTGCGAAGGAATCCTTAGTCGATTCTCACTAGGTACCGATAATATTTCGCATTTTTGATAGAAATACAGTCACGATCAACTCTTCTTCCTTCCGATGAATCATTTCATCTACTCACGGATGGGGACATCGCACATTGTATGGTATACCTAATTTTACGTTTTTTCGGTTTCACGGTTCATCTCATAACGTATTCCTTATACGCCGTTTTAAACATAATTCCTCTCTGTTCGTCAAATAATTACGCCGTTTTTGTTCGCTAGTTCTATCAGCTTTACTACAATTAGACACAATATTATCACAAATATCAGGTTCACAATTCATCTGTTCAATCGTATTTTCGTATACACCTTTATTAACATTCTTATTTACTGGATTCACATTTCTATTTTCATCTCGTTTATCATTAACTCGTTTATCGTTTATTCCTAATAAGACGACGTCAGCAGACTGCAGAGCTACTCGATCACGGAAGAACAATGTGAGATGAGATGACGAACACGCGAACATACGTGTGCAGAAATACGCACTTCACGAGAATAATAATCACAAAACTTGAAAGCGAAAGAAAAAACGGCCACCAATCTCGTTCACATTCGAACGCAAAAACAACTTTTCTCGTTTTCTCGTTGGGGTAAAACAATCGAGTGTATATCGTGAGTACATTGTACATCGAACATCGAAATCGAAAGGTCGGCGAACAACATCGTGAGACTGAAAAAAAAAAAAAAAAAAAAAAAAAAAAAAAAAAAAAAAACAAAGCGGTTGCAAGTGGTTTATGCCTTGTAGAACGAGCATGAACCTAAAAACTTCACTAATTTCTCACAATTGGGTCTGATCAGAATTGAATCAAAAAGAAATGCGTCATTCACTTCATCTGGGATGATAAATTTCAGGCCAAAGACATACCGTAAGCACTTCCCTCTGTGTGATATGACGACCTCTCCCGTACTGGACTTTGTTTTTCTGTACGTCATTTGTAAGCTGGATTTGGCAGTACCATTCCTGCCGTAGATGAAATCTGCATCCAACTAATGTCAAATTAGGCCACTTGGACAAGAGTGAGGCCTGTATTGCACTTTCGAAATCGACAACAGCATTTCTTGGAGCAAGGGGGCAAATTTCTATGAGTTTTTCAAGAAAATTTTCATAAGTCGGGACACTTTTGTTTGGCAACAGTGCGTGACACAACTGTACATAATGTCCATTTTGGATGCCATGTATTGTAAAGAGCTGCTTAAAAAATTTAGCGCAGTAGTCGAACGTACCATCAACAAAAATTGTATCTATCACTCCGAGGACACTGAGATTTGTTTGGCACAACAAAATGACAATATGTTTTTGACTATCATTCACTAAGAGGAACGGCTCACCCTTACATGTGACGAGATTCATTTCACTAAGCACAATGTGAGTCATAGCAATACCTGCGGTTTCTTGAAGGGTCGTACCTTCTGGCGCGCATTGTATATGTCACGGTACAAGTAGGTTGACGGTACAAGTAGGTAAGCGTGTTTTTAGCCACGCTCGTCGACGCGTGTGCGTTGCTAGCCACGTATGTTCTTCTTGAAATGCAAAGTTTTGTCATTTGAACAATACTGTTCGCAAGATTTTGGATGGTCGTTTGCAAAGGTCATCCGTTGCTTTTCGCTTATTTTTTTTCTCTCGAGTTTTACAAGATTTGTTGCGTGTTTATGAGCCCCTCGCTCTTTGGGTGAAGTATTGTCGCCTTCTACGAAAAATTCGAAAATTTTCTTTACAATTCATGATAATTTAAAAAGAGCATCGTGTACATATATTCGTTACCCTCAATAAGCACAGTTGCTGTGCAGCCTTGGAAAGTACATCGCCAAGTTACAAAATGCGCAGAAGTTTGAAACTTGTAGTAAGTGAAATCATCCAAAACGAGCAATAATTTATCTTCTCGACTACTCGGTATGAAATTCAAAGTCGCTATCGTTAACGTGTTGTTGATGAAAGTTGCCCAACGTTTACACGCAGCCTCGTCACAGAGAGTACTAAACGATGATTCCCTTTAAGTAAGGAATTTATCTAGTTAACGAATGATGAATCACTTATATTTACGACTCATCTCGCACCTAGGTACTTCTTACGTGTGCATTTTACTCATCCGATTTATTCGTGTACAATTTACATGCGTGTGCATTTTACTAAAAAAAAATTCTTTTTTCTTTTAATTGTGTGCAGTTTACATGCGTCGGTATCATTGATAGGACGGTCTTTCAATGTAAGTACCTTTTAATATAGTCAAGTACCTACTTACATGCGAAACTGAATTCTAGACACCGTCACAGTCGTGACTGACACACACTCAAATGCAAAGAGACCAGTGCAGTGTACTTACCCGTTCACACGGGGTAAATTCAATATTTATATTATTCTCTTTAGAAAATTTGGTAAAATCGAGTCAAAAACGAACAACCAACGTCGCCACATATTATCTGTTCCTTAGATAATCAGAAATTCGAACTGTACTGGTGGAATACAAATTCGTGAACGTGTACGCACGTGTCTTTGTAAGTATAAATTTTCATTCAGGAAAATAATAGCGAAATGCACTACGTATTTTTGTTGTATTTTTTTTTGTAACACGTTCGTTGACTATGACGGTGGCCGCTGTTACCGGCGAGCCGCGCCATGCCACGCCATCTATCCGTCTACGAGCGACACGTTCGTTCACTACCTCCTACATATACACAATACACAAGTGCTGGCAAGTGGAAAGACGACGAAGGAGGAAGAAAAGAAAAAGAAAAGCTACGTTTCAGGCCTTGGCCGGTGCGTCGCGGATACAATTTGAACGAGACGTCGCGACTCGCTTTATGTGCGAATACGGTATTCGGGCGCGCGCCTATACTCGGTAAGACTCGAATATATTTCAGACAAATTCATTCGCAAGTATTTTGAAAGAATTTTCATCACCCTCTCACCTGATTAATTTGTTCTCTTAACGACGCGACGCATTTTATATTTTTCACGTTACAATATTTTTTTGTTCATGTGCTCCACGTCTTGGGCCATTTGTCAAGCGTCAGCTGCCCCGAATGAGTCGGAGTTAGCGCAGAGTGTACGACTCCACCTATGTTTTATCCTTCTTTTATTTCTTCCGACTGTTTCTTCATCTCCCGCACGCACCTACCAACGCGGCAAAAATATGACTACAGCACGTAGGTAATCTATGCAATATTTTATTGGGTCTGAATTTAGATCATATGTTTAAAGAGGGCTTTTGTATACAGATTAATCGTGTAGTATAGTACGGATATTATTAAATTACATTGGACATCATAATAAAGCAATGGGTATTCCGAAAGAATGAGACTTCACAAAAATTGATTTACGCCTTTTTCTCTGTATCAGAGAGGAGGAAAGTGAAGACATTGTCGAAATAATTTTTCTTTGCGAACAAATAACGGAAGTCCGTTTGAATAATATCTTCGAATTGGTTCAATAAAACGCATGAAGTTACTCGTATTAATTAAAAACACTCACGCAGTCGCGTGAGTAGTACACGACTTTTCAACCACAATGCAAAAATCATTGAGAGAGTCACTCCCTCTCTTTAAATTAAATACCAATGACCCATATCAAATATTTGTAGAATGAACAATAAAACTCAGTTTATAAATTCTATCACTATGACGTCACATCAACTGATAACAGAGTAAATAAAATACCTACAATCCAATAAGGAAACCTGAATTTTGATTTAATTTAGGCTACAAGTCATCTAAAACCTACGAAACGTCTCCAGAAAAACCTCTCCCCCTCCCCCTGCCCAAACTGTTACGAGACTATAATAGTTGTTTCTGCGATCTTTGCAAATTGATATTTCGATAACTCCCAATATGAATTGGAAACGCACTGAAGAATTACTATCAATTATTCGTCGAAAAAATTGTTGGTACCCATCTTCAGATTGAGATAATAACTTATCTAAGTTTCGAAAAAATCCATCCGGTAGTTTTGGAGATCTGCGAAAAAAAAATTTCCTTCAGCGTAAATATAGGCCTATATAAAAAAAAAACTGATTTTTTTCATGCTGAAAGTAATATAGGCACCTCCAATTACTGGCATCTCTTAAAGCTACCTCCAGCTGCTATTCCTCTCGTGCACTCATAAATTGTATTCACGCTATCATCGCACCATTTTCAATGCAAATTCCATCCCAAGATTCTTCATCTGGAAATCCAGCTAGAAGGAGATCCCGAAAAATTAAAAAAATCAATGTCGAGGCCAAAGAAGCAACCAATCACCCACCAGTCAACCCCTCATTCCTTCCCTCATGCTTCAACATTTTCAAACGTATGAACAAAATACCTCACTTTTCTAGCTAGAAAAGTCGGTAAAAATATAGCCTGGTTCACTCGTTAGTCTAACCTCAAATCTCACTCAAAAAAGCCAGTCTAAATGGAAAATGGTAATTCCATCTCCTGAGACACCTCAAATCAACTATGAACCACTATCAATTATGTATACATGAAAAAATGTTACACAGAAAAAAAACGCGTAAATATACAAAACTGTAGGTTCCGCGGCAACTCAACTAATAACTGTCCATAAAAGGAACCAATATTTGTCATGAAATTTTTTTTCTCAAAGTGTTAGATGAGTGTTTGATAGTCATTAGGACAGAAGCGAACTTTTTCGAGGATACAATTCCCTGCTAAAAACTAAATGAAGTTGCGTGTTTTAAGTTTTCAGTGGTAACTCAACTAAGAAAAAAAAAACTTCTCAAGTTCAAACTTACTTACTTGTACAATGTTTCCGTGACTACCACCCACAGCCGTAAAATTTAAGAAACACAAAAATGGTAATCCATCTTCTCGCGGTCTTTTAATTTCTAACTCGTAAGTTCGTCCCACATCTCCAAAGTATGTACGGTTGCAAGCTGTAAATAGAATAGAAATCTGTATTCAATAACTATTCAATTATAGACAGTGGAAGTGACAGTTCTTTCACCATAATGACGAATTAGAATATTTTGGTCGACCAAAAAAAAAAGTGTACTCTCGTACGCACAGACATACCTACTCAAATCCGTGATTGGGGTTTAAACTTTGAGTTGGGGAGTTGGTAGCCCTGACGAAATTCACCTTTTCGTTCCATGCTTTTTAAATGGAGAAATTTCGATCGCCATAATTAATCGGATATCATTTTTTAAAGCAAATACAAGCATAAATATTGTAATCCATATCGTCAACTTTGGATATAAAAAAAAAATATAGTGATAAACGCGATATTGAAAAAATAACGGCTGTTTGAAAATCAATGTACAAACATACAAAGTACATAAGTTCTCTCGTTCACCTTTTCAGTAGCGTCCTCTAGTGAAGATTTAAACCCCAATTGCGTCACAACAGAGTGTGACGATACAAGGGTATGAGACAGCGCAGGATATCACATACCCCAGCGTGCAAACCGTCATCATGTAGATCCAATAACATAATCATAATTAGCCCGTGGTCGCGTTACTCTGCCGATGCCATGAGGAGGGTGTGAAGAAACAATTTTGAAATAGATAGGGGAGTATCCTAACTACCTCACCTGTTCTCCACAGCCAGAAGATCAAAAGATCGCTAAGCGTCAGATAGAACACTAACTACGGGCTAGGAGTGGGTCCCTGGCTAGCTCAAGTCCAAGACACGGGGTTAGAGACTACTTAGCTCAAGGAAGTGGAGAAAGAATCCTACCTAGAGTTCACTCCGGGGCCGAGACAAACAAGTGATCAGAGAGAGATCACTTCACACTCATACTCATACGTTCCATGTCAAAAAATAAGCCAAGCTCGACCCATAGTCCCCTTTCCTCCCCCAAGATATTAAACTAGATCACGCCATTCTTTAACAGGCCAAAAGTGATGGATGAAAAAAAAGAAGGGTTCTCTTCGGCTCAAGAATTCTCGAGCGTCGAGTATACGTTACCTACTTATAATAATTTGCTACGAAATACCTTGTATGGCCGATGTAGTTGGCTTCTTCAGCTTGTATACAACAGTTGGCAACGTACACCCAACGGTTCTGAAATCTTGAGCAATCCCGAAAATCACTTCGTTCACCAATGGGGTGCAGAAATTATACAATGAGCACAGCAATGTATCCCCGGCTCAGCAGTAAGTCAAAAAATTAACAGACGGAGAAAAAGTTCATTCAAAATTTCACGATTCTTTACTTAAACGAAAATTCAACGATAATACGTAAAAGGCACGTTATCATGTGCATTTTAATGAAGAAGTGTAGCGCCGGCGTCGCGATAAACCCGTCGTGCGTGCAACACAACGAGCGGAAGGGAGCGGGGAAGAGGAAAAGGAAAGAATTTAGAGGGAGGAACAGTGACGAAAGAATTTAGGAAAGAGGAAAGAGAAAAAAAAATTAGAAGCCATTGCAGACGTTGCAATGGCAGCGGGGAACCCGCAATTCCTTAACTCGACCTCTCAGGTGGTGTGGAACTGAGTTGATAATCTTGTCATATAATTCAAATCGAAATTATCATTCTACATTCCCTCCTATCATATATAGCTCGAGAGTCGAAATTCTTCTAAGTCCCCCTCCTATCATATATAGCTCGGAAGTCACGATTCTTCCAAAGCCCCCCTCCTATCATATATATCTCAAGACTTGAAATTCTTCTAAGAACCCCTTCTATCATATATAGCTCGAGACTCGAAATTCTTCTAAGTCCCGTAACCTAACCTAATCTGCGGACGCGGACGTTTTCTGAGGATGTAATCTCCTAACAAAATGGATAGCGGGTTCCCCGCTAAAAAATTCACCGTGCTTCACAGCGTCTACGTCTCTATGTATTACCACAAGAGTATAATATCAAACCCGATCAGAGAAAAACATTATAAATAACCGTGAGTGCTCTTGTGTTAGGCAGAGGGTGAGATACGAATCAAGAAAATTATGAATTTAGTTTCGCTCGAGATTTGTACAAAATTTGGGCAATTCTGACGCGAGGATTATCGCGGAGTTCTTAACGAAACATAATATTTTCTCGTAGCACTCGTAAATTATAATTTTAATGGACCCCCTTTTTTGTCATTAACTTTTTCACATTTTCTCATCGTACAATTGCCATATTAAACGGGCTAGTATGGTCAGTGTAGCCCAGGCAGCTACTTAAAATCCATATGGCTTGTGCTCATTCAAGAATCGAGTACAACGATTATCGTGAAATATCTTCAAGTCTGGCTTCTCTAACGGAATGTGTGAACTGCAGGTTTCAAATGAGAAATCGAATTTTAAATTGACGAGAGAAAACAACGCAACGTAGACTGGTTAAGAACAGCAATGCCGTGTGAATGAGGACGAGTATACTCGTATTTTTTGGTTGGTTGGGAGATATTTCATATTTTTCTATGATTGTACGTATATTACGATCGACTGATTATTGCTAGGCTATATTTTTAGGGTTGAGCGTAGTTTTTTCTGGTGCGCAGGTATCGCAACTGCATTCAGTTTTTCATTGTCGCTTTTCTTGTAACCTTGATGGTACTGCATCACTGTTAGGTTTCAAAAGCTTAGAAGTACGTGATTTTGTAGGAGATAAATCCAGCTGACTTAATCACACACGGTTAAGAAGAAAGCCCTTGGTACACAACGTTTTGCTTATGTTCATGGCTTTATTCTTTATTTTTTTTATTGGATTGGTAGCGTATTCTCACCAGCATACTAATGAGTCAACTGTGGATGGTTGATAAAATATCTATAGCGTATCGTTTGTCGCGCAAAAACCTTCTCTTAACGCTCGTTTACAATAAAGGCACGTATTTTTTTAAAAAAACTTACGACACGCAGTATAAGTAAGTCAGTTTAAAAATCTCAATATTGTAATCTTAGGGCTAATGTAGATGAACTAAATATCATCAGAGCTCAACAAGACTTGTATTCGGAATTTCCTTTTTTGTGTAACAGTTCAGAATAAGTTTTCTCGAAGTCTCATGAGAGTGATAAAAAAACACGACAGAAAAGTTTTTTTTCCATGGTTGTAGTCTCTGAAAGCGAGGCGATCAAAGATAAAATTATGCAGCATAACTATAAAATAATTGCAGGAATACACTTATATCATCGATGAACATTACCAATGTTACCTAATTCAAACGGATAATTAAGAAAATGAACGAATATTTTTGTAGAGAATTAGGCGTGATATTGTCTAATACCTTGATATTTTTTGTTTTTTTTCTTTTTTTCATATGTGACCAATCACGAGAAAACATACGTTAACTCTCTAATCCGATCAGCGGAAGGGCGTTGACGTGTTGTGCAGGTACCTTCACTCTTGGTGCTGAATTTTAGAAATTGATGTTCGTACGACGTACAAACCTAACTTGACGTAAACCTGATTTGGGAAACTTGGAAATATTTTATATCCCACCCTAACTTTTGAAATTTATATCCAGAGATGGTTACTGGAGAATTCCATAAGAAATAGGTAAAATCAAAATGGAAAGACGAAAAAGAAATAATAAACTGTTATTAAAAACAGAGCGTTAAGAATATGAGGATATGGAGGAGAATTGAAAGGAGGAGTCGAGTCAGGTGCAGGGGCTTAAATTATGAGTCAAGAAAAAAAGACGGATATGTAAAAGTTGGAGTAACTGAGTAACGCAAGTACGGAAGTATCAAGTGTTGGAAACTGTTTTGGAGTAATTCCATAGTGCAGAGGATATGACATAGGTCACATCGTAGGAAGTATGTTAATTTTGGAGAGCAGGACATGAAAAGAGGTGATAGGTTGTCAGATTATCTGCCTAATAAGATTTATACACGACAGTGGAGCATGGAGAGCCAGCAGGAGATGAGAATGGATGATTCGGGGGTGACCAACACCAAGTCGAGCGAAAATAATCTCCTTATCGTGGAAATTTCTATTTTAGGTGGATCAGGGATGGGTTTACGTTGAATTCAAAATTGGAATCCAAAAGAGGAGTTGGCTATAGCAGGAGGGACTCAAAAAAAATGAAAAAATTGAGACTTTCGAGCTGTATATCATAGAGGGGGGTTAGAAAAAATTTTTATTATCAAAGGAGTGGTATTTGAAAAGATTTCAAATGTTGGGAATCGAGCTTTACAGGTACCTATATGACAGGACAGGAACTTGGAAAAAATTGAACTACCAGAAGAGTTGGAAATGAAAAAATTCTATACATCAAGCTATATAATTATGACAATGGTCGTTCCTTCCGCATGTACATAATAAAAATGCCGCATACTTCAATATGGTTTATCAATTATTGATTAATGATAACAACTTCAAAAAAGAAGTCAACACCATCAAGTATATTATTGCCCAGTGAAACGGATTACATATCAATATCGATATAATATTATAAAACGCAAACGTCGTACCCAATTTCTCAGCCGCGTCAGAGCACTTTCAAATAGCAGTCATATTGATAAGTCGCAGCCCCACGAGCTAGAAGCAAAGAACCAAGATAGGTAAGTGGATAAAACAACCTTTCATCGGGAACGCACCATACAAAATAGCAAAAATCCTCAAAAAGCTAGATATCGCACCGCCTTTTACTTCTGTTACAATTATTTTAAGGAGTTATATATCCGTAAGATAAGGTATACTCGCGAAGAGTAAAAGAACAGATACAAAAAAGCTCATGCAGCAGCGTAAGCATCACCGACTTTTCAATAATTTGCTATAAAATAATTTACATATGCCCTCCATATCTAAACTTCATTAATTCTTAGTTATAAGCTGATTGTGATGACAATAATGTAAAGTATTCCACTTACTCTTCTATTGTTCAATTCATTTCTAATCTCTTTAATAGGTAGGTACTTTTATAATTTTCAAATACAGGTATTCATGGGAAATAACTCGAAAAGGAGTAGATTGATAGCTTTCTCTCCCTACACGTATATTAAACTCTAAATAGAAGAACGGGAACGGAACACGGCTCTATTAAAATTAAAATATAAAACTTTGGTGATTTAGAAGAATCTCAAAGTATTAACCTGACTGTCCATTTCCAGAAACACTGTGAGATGTATGAAGTCGATAATGACGAAAATCAAAACATAGATAAGGAAAATTGAAATGGGCCATGAAACTTCCACTTCTTTGTCTTTACCTAAATTTCATTACTCCCCAGTGTTCAGGCTACGAGCCTATTGCGATGACGTAGATAAAAAAAGAGATTTACCCCGAGCAATAATATTGAATCCATCATGACGTAATGCAATGATATAAAGATAATAAGATTTCTATTCTTTGAGAAACAACACTAAGAAATTCGAGGAAAATTGAGGATTACTCAACTACTCATCCAATCTCAGGAGAAAATGCACATGCCCAACTTCAGATAATCCACTACAACTTGACCAAACTTTACGAGAATACAGCCGGTAGTTTTTGAGGAGTTGCGTAGACCTAAAAAATCTATATCTATATATAAGGATACCTGAAATTTTTTTATTAGTCCCAGGATGATGTAAGACCTCTAAAACGTCGAGAAAATTCTTCCCCGGGCTTCCCCGTCACAGTTGTGTCGGGAGTAATACTTGACTTTTCGTTCGAAAAGTCGGTAAAACCGCAATAAATTACACCGACCGAGCGCTTTCGGCTAAACGGCCATTCTGGAGGTATCGAAATGCGACTGAACCAACAAGAACAAGTGTAATTTATCGCGTTTTTTGTATATGTTCTTTTACTCTTCGCGAGTATACCTTATCATAATGGACAACCTTATCAGTCAAATTCAAAAACGTATTGATTCTGAGTGTATCCAAACTCGAAACTCCGACCCCTATCTTACAACAGAGTGGTGTATATCTTAGCGTTAGAGTGTGAAATCCGTTAATGTATGGATGAACTAGCTATAACATGCATTAACTAAATGCTAAATCAGGTCGTTAAAGAATTAAATTTTGCCTATTTATATGTTATAACTAGCTAATGTATGAACTGACGAAGAGGAAACAGTTAATGCATAAATGAATAATATAGGTATTTGATTGAAGGTCATGGATGTTTCTGAGAGGAAATTATTGAGGAGGGGTGAAAACAAATATTTGCCGAGTCACCTTGAGCAATGCAACTTGTACCCAAGCTGGGAAAGTATTAGATAAATTTTGAACATTTGCCGACTGACACAAAGGCTCACCCCCTGAAAGTTATTACCTAGTAGAGAAAGAGTTAGGTATTTAAGAAAGAAGAAATCACAAATATCACGAATTATGCGATGCAAATGAACACAGGTGAGATTATTGCTTACAAGTGCCGAGAAAAACTTCTTCTAGAAACTAACAAGAGCATCAATTTTTTGGACATCACAATTTTTAGAGATGCAAATGGTGTATGCAACTTTTGAAATTATCAAAAACCAACCTTCACTGGCAGGTTGATCAATTTTTGTTCAAATCAACCCACCAGCTTTAAATCTAACACTACTGTTAGTTTGAAAAATAGATGTACCTTTCTTCCTCCAATGTATGTTACCATCAAGAAATATTACGTAACTTTTCCAAAATGTTGAAGGACAATGGATACCTATCCTACCGGTTTTATAAAACGAGTTTTAAATCACCAGCCTGGTAATTACGGTGACAATGTTAAAAAGACCAAATTCTTTTCCATTCCGTACGTTGGTCCAACTAGCATGGTAATCAAGAAATTGTTGTGTAAATTAGATAATAGGATGGGCATTTCTTTTAGTAACCACTGTACCAGTAGGGAAAAGGTTTTCTCAAAAGTTGAACAAAAAACGCCCAAAGAAAACCAATCAGGACTAGTTTATAAGATTCCTTGCACGAATTGTAATAATATTCATATAGGGGAGACCTCACAACTTTTGAAGAATAGAGTCTCCCAGCATAAAAGCAGTATTAAGAATAACATGAAATACTCTGGCCTTTCAGTCCATGCTCTGGAATCCGGCCACAAGTTCGACTTCAACAAAGTTTCCATTCTGGACTACGAATCAAATTTCAAGAAGAGGAAGATATTGGAAGTGACCCATATAATCGTCAATCAAAATAATGTAAATTTCAAATCGATACGAACGGGTTATCAAACGAGTACACCTTTATAATACTATCGTACGTAATCAGAATTAGTCACGTCTTGTATTTACATGATTCATTTTAATCTTCGTAATCTCTTTTTTTCCTCTCGTATGTGCACGATACTGTTGAATTCATTCAGTACGTTTTTTTGCTCTTGAAAATGCAGTCCGGGCGCTGCGAAACGTCGAGCTTTCTGTAATATACGAGTATATTTTAGTGTAGTAGTAGAGCCCAAAATTTTGACATATTCCATGTCTTTTCTCTCGCCGGACCCCGATTTTGAAACTCGCGAGTACACCCCCTCCCCCCCCCCCCGTCAAGAGAAATCTCTACCCCGTGGGTGATTCAGAAATTCGCGAGTACACCCCGCGTAATGATAATAAATAATTAATTAATTAATAATTAAATAATTAATATAATTAAATAAATAAATGATTAAATAATTAATATAATTAATAATTAGAAAATCTCTACCCCGTGTGATTCAGAAATTCGCGAGTACACCCCGCGTAATAATAATAAATAATTAAATAATAAAGAAAATAAATAATTAAATAATTAATATAATTAATAATTAAATAATTAATTAATTAATAATTAAATAATTAAATAAATAAATAATTAAATAAATAAATAATTAATATAATTAATAATTAGAAAATCTCTACCCCGTGGGTGATTCAGAAATTCGCGAGTACACCCGCGTAATAATAATAAATAAATAAATAATTAATTAATTAATTAATTAATAATTAAATAAATAAATAATTAAATAATTAACATAATTAATAATTAGAAAATTTTCTAAGTCCCTCTTCCTATCATATATGGCTGGATAGTCGAAACTTTTCCAAGTCCCCTAGACTTGAATTGTCTCATACCATTCCAACACAACAGCGAGACAGGGGGCAAACGAGCGGAGCGAGTTCGCGCTACCTCATATTTCTCATAGAAGACTTGAATTTTCTCATACCATTCCAATACAACAGCGAGATCGCTCGTTCGCCCCACGAAAGTTGATACCTCAAAATATTTCTCATACAAGACTTATACGATGCCAAGATAGGTAAAGGGGTAAACGAATAATATCTCACGAACATTTGACCTAGTAGAAGAATTAATAATAAATAAATAAATAAATAATATTAAATAATTAAATAAATAAATAATTAAATAATTAAACAATTAAATAATTAAACAATTAAATAAATAAATAATTAAATAATTAATATAATTAATAATTAGAACCCTAGACTTGAATTGTCTCATACCATTCCAATACAACAGCGAGACAGGGGGCGAACTCGTAATAATTAATAATAAATAAATAAATAAATAAATAAATAATATTAAATGGTAAAACGTCATCAGGAGATTTTCAGTTGATGCGATATTACGACGTAATACCACTAAATGTTCCAGTAGTAAGAAGACAAGGTGTGCATGCCGAAAGAAAGGTTTGCTCTGTAACTCTCGATGCCATAAAAGTAACTCGTGCGAAAATAAGTATTAATTTGCAATTTTGCCAATTTTATTTTTTATTAAAATTTTCTTATTTAGTTTTTATGTACTTTAGCTAAGTGTCTTCTGTTAATGCATGAAATACCTACTTATTATATAAAGTCACTAGTTTATCTGTAAAAAAAACATTGCTTCCAACACTCTAACTAAACTGTCTTGTCATTACATGTAATCCCTAGTTAGATACATTTACTGAATTTCACACTCTAACGCTAACATATTATATAAATCAAATTGTGCGGAGACTACAATGCTGTATAAAGCGGGCAAACCGGCAGGTCGCTCGCAGCAAGAGTCAGAGAGCATAAGAGCGCTTGGAAATCAAAAATTGGTATCAATGATAAAGATGAAGGAAAAACTCGCAGCCCATGTGGTGAGCTACTCGGGGTTGCCTTCATTAACTTTTTAAATGAGACAGTTTGCTTTTGTTGCCACCTTTATTTGAATAAAGGTGGCAACAAAAGCAAACTGTCTCATTTAAATTGATATCTGTTTGTCACGTAAAAACAAAACTTTCTTTATTTCATTAACTTTGTTAATTGAGGCAAACAGGGAACCTGTTTTATGGGAGTCACTGGTGTGTATATTGTCATTCCTGAACTTTGTTCTTGACCACCTTGATGGTTTTTCCTCATCATGTCAAGTTGTAGGCGCATTTTTTTTTCAGTGGTTCCCCCAGTAGGCCTAATCTACTCTGATGTTCAAAGCTCCTCTTTCTCTTTGATAGTGTTCCGCCACCTCTATCATATACAGCTCGAAATTTTTCGAAGTCTCCCTCTCCATCATAATTCATAATATATAGCTCGGAAGAAGAAATTTTTACCTACACAAAAATTTGTGAGAACGGTAAAGCGTTCTTACATCTCCCTCCTTAGGAGAACCCCCACAGGAAAGAGTGTCGGGCTGATCGTTTACCGGTTTTCTTTCCGGCATCTCGTTTTCCCCGACACCAAACTCGTCAATTGATTTGTAAGAATATCGGCTGATCGTTTACCGGTGCTCCAAGTTTTTCCGGCATTCCGTTTTCCCGATATCTTAATGCACGTACAAAACGTGAAATCAATTGACAACCACCTACTACTCTTATCTACCTTATAAAACATCAACTACCAAACCTGTCTACGAGTATCGATGCAACGCTACCAACACGAAAATTCGTGAGAACGGTAAAGCGTTCTTACTTACATGAGTACTTTGTGTTGGATAAAAATTTTAAATAAAATAGATTCAGAGAAAAGTTATCTAGAGAATTATTTTTTTTCAGAATCCAGAGTAGAATTATCTACTGAGGTTACTAACAATTATTTTTGTTCACATTTTTTCCATAGAAATTAAACTCACGCGGACAGGCTAATTTATTGAAAACTTCAAATTCTTTTGTTTCGTAATGAGTCATACGCAATATGAAGAAATATTGAAAATTTAGATGACACAAGTATCAAAAAATGCACAAAGTTAAATGAAAAAAATGTATTCCGAAAAAGGAGAAATATCTAAAGATAAAATACGCCAGAACGAGAGAGACGTGCTGTGTCGTCTTGCTAGTATGAAACTAAATTTAATTTCACTTTTTTCCTTTTTCGTTCTTAAAAATTGATATTCAACTTGAGCACGATGCGATGTGCGATGGAAAGAATCTCAATAGGTATCTACCGTCCTACGATTAATGATTTACAATTATTCTATCTTCAGTCATCCTCATTTGCGTATTACCAGTAATAATTTGATACTTATTGACAGATCCCATCACAAAAATCTTTTACCGTCAAGTATATGTAAACTATTCAATATTTATACGTCAGCTGAAAACACTTTCAGAATGATCGTTCGAACTCCATATACGCACGTACATATACAAAAATATTATGTGCGTTGGATAAAATGCAATTTGATTCAAGAGTTCTTTACGATCGTACGCGAGTACAGCGCTGAAAAAGTCAACGAAAGATTTTCTAGAAACTCGACTCGTAAACTTTAACACGAGAATTATCAAGTTTTGTTATTCCTTCTTCATGAAGTTTTTGCTAAACAGTTCTTTTTTCTCTTTTCTTTTCTTCATTTCTTTTTTCCTATCCTTTTCTCGATAGCGTAACTTATCATTTCTCCTCTTTTTCTGTTCTACTTTTTTCCCTCGTTTTCGCGATCTGAAAACCAATTTTAAATGAGAAACGCGTACGTTTTAAACGCCCCAGTGTGAATAATGACAACTTTGAATCCAACATTTTATCGCTTTTACTTCCTAAATCGTTAGAGCGCAAAGTTTTCGACGTCTCCAGTAATGATAGGATAAATTTCTTAATCAATACAGAAGATAAGTGTGGTATCTCAAAAAAAAAGAGAGAAAAAAAAAAAAAAAAAAAAACAGGAACGTACCATGTATTATCTACTTTAAACAGTATCATTTCAGAATTGATTATCAGGGTGTTCACTTTGTCCACTTTTTATCTGAAATGAAATTCCCTGACTTTTCCATGACTCTTCCCTGACTTTTTCAGGTTTTTCCAGACCATAATCTCCACTGAAAAGCAAGAGAGAGAAAAAAAAAGAAGAGGAAAACTTCCTAACTTGAACTTTTTTTGACGAATCTCAAACCAAGTCTCACAAAATTCCCTGACTTTTCCCTGACTTCCAGATTTTCCAGACAAGTGGACACCCTGTAATATAAAGAAGAATTTTGATTTTTTCAGGAGTCGGATTAATTAAAAATTATTCCTCTTCGTTCACTAAATAAATATATTTTAGGATAATGTACCTGTACTGTAAGTACGTACATACGTACAAGAATTACTCGTACTACCACTAAGGTCGTCCTAATGTCTAAGAGGATACATAGAATAGGTGCTGGATTATAATAATCTTATTTTTAATCTTGGATCGTCAATTCATTATCTGTGGTTTGGAGTCAAAATACAATCAATTAAAAAAATGTATTGTCGGGGATTCGTTTTGATTTGACTGCCAATGTTTCGTTCAAAGAGGGAACTACTCAATAGGATAGTAAGAATAATAGGCGAATTGTTGAAATCAGTCACAACAGACAGCAGAATAACTAAAAGTCTAGATTTAAATTACAGTACCTATTCAGCTTTTTTATTTCATTCTCAATTATGACGTCTTCGTGTACAATTGGAGAGAGACAGAGAGAGAAAGAGAGATTGAGTTGTAGACGTATAGTTTGCATTCATTCCATCTCAGATTCCTATTTCAAAAATTAGCCGAGAGCCGACCCTCTTAGCACCTCGAGCATCGGGGGAGCCTTGTTTGAAGAATATTTTAGTATAACGATTCTTTTCAACGTAGTGCAGAGAGTGTAGCACCCTTGCAAACAGTACTGAGCATTTTGCACCAATTAGGACAGATATATATCTAATCATAAAATTTACGAATACCATTTCAAATTTTCTGTAAAGTGGAATGATTTTTTGGTTGGCTTAATATAAAGTTACGGGAAAATAAAAGTATGAGCACGACAGGGTTACCGAAAATTTTGCTCGTTGGCTCAAGTTAGAGTAGATGTAATTTTAATTTATGACCACCAAATTACATTTTGCACATCAATTCATCCATATAGAATAGTGTTGACTGTAATTGAGCCACCAAATCTTGTCTGCGATGCTCATGAGGAAAATATAATGAAAATTTCGTTTATAACATTTGTTGTGAGTAGAGCCGCACTTTTTTCCTCTTCAAATGATGTTATCAATTTATTACGTTTTTGCTCTGTTACTTTTTTTTCCTAAAAAATAAGAAAATGTTTTCTTTTTTATTTTTACCAGTAACTTATATATTATAATTATTTTCATAATCAAACTGACCATCCCAGTATTGGGGGACATTCATAAATTACGTACGGTATTGAGAGGGAGAGGGGGTACAGCTGAATCTTACAAAATCTCATGAGACGGGAATCTTGGAAAATATCGCGTAATTTTCGGTTACAGAAACACAGCCTAAAATGAGGCAAACGGGGTTCAATTTAAAAAAAAAAAAAAACATATTTTTCTAACAAACGGTGATTGCAGATTATATATCCTTTTAATGAATCTAATGCAATCAAGCACAGCTGAACGTATTACTATACAATAATGAACACCATTTTGAAAAATCCTGTACGAGAGGAGAGGGGGGAGAAGGTGAGTGAATAGCCGTTTCAAAGTCCACAATAACGGTACTTGGGCTTCGTAGAGGACAGACGTTAACCAGGATTTTGAGGAAATACTTGTAGACATCCACTGATTTGGAAGACAGCACAACTGGACGTGACCACTGTGCTACAAGACGTATATTATCAGACTACGTTTTTTTTTTTTTTCATGTTAAATGGCTGAATGAGTAATTCATGGCAATTCAATCAGAATCTCTCTTCGTTCCCGACGTGCAAAATGAGGTCACAACAGGGAAAGTGTGTGACCAGAGTCGTCTTACCCGTGTGACCATAATATGTGACTAGATTGTATCGGGTAGTTAACCAATCAGAATGCAGGAAACAGAGGACATATCTTGGCGTGTAACTAGGAACTCTTAGGTAACATAGGGGGAATTCGCCTGAATTGCAGGTGTGACTTAAGATAGGTACTTACAGGTTACTTATAAGAAGTATTGCAGTCACATCAAAGGACCATAACATTTTGGTTTGTGACCATAGAATAACATATTTGTGGCCTTCTTGTGACAACTGCTTCCTCTCTTGTAGAATTATTTCTGTAAGTCATTTACCATATCATCTTCATCCTACGACGCCACCTCCTCCATAGTTCGCTGAACGAGGTGAAGGCAACAAAGAAAATGAGCTCTTAATTCGTTATTCAACTCTCATGTAGTATATGTACGCTGAGGCTCCGTACTTTTCCTAAGATGCAAAAAGGGTTCCTTACATGTGACCATATAGACCTTACGTTGTTTCTCCGGGTCATACATGCGACACATCTGAGAAACACTATATCTCGTAGTTGAGTTCCTCAGATGTGACCATATTGTGCCACCGACGATACCCAGTCACAGTTGAGTTTCATAAAAAGTAGGCGTGGTTGACATGGTCGTCATAGAGTGACTTGAATGTATCCTGCCATCTGTCCTTATGTGGCGCGTTGTGTCTGAGTTACCCTAATGTGTCGGGGTCACAGCAAATATTTTGTACGTCGGGTTGTTGTACTATCTTTGTCGGAGCAAGCTCAAACTTTCCATGCTCATTTTTCATGCGTCGCGATCATTATCAAAAGAACGAAACACCCGTGTGCATATTACGTGTGTGCAAAATACATCATCAATTTAGGAAGTAAAAATTACACCCCGTGCAATTTACGTTGCCCATTTTGTGCGCAAATTAGTGCGTGCAGAGGAGTGAAAAGTGCGCGCATCACTCGAGCGGGCCAAGTTATTTATTCTCTAATCTTATTTATAAAAAATGATGAAAAGTACTACACTAGTTCCTTATCATATTCTTCCACATTGTGCTAACGTTGTGGTGTACTTTTATGGGCGAAGCTCAATCCATTATGTTAAATAGTCACGATGCCTAGTAAGTACATGCCTCCACATTAAGGGAACAGGTGTGCTGTAAATTTTGCTCATGTTCACAATGCATTTTTCCCACATAATGTGCAGTTATTGTTTGAACTTTTCATAATTTACCCAATTATTATCTTTTAACCTTGAGATATAAATTAAGTTTCCGGTTCTCATAAATGAGAATGCATTCTTTATGTGTAATAAGTCGTACTTCGTTCTTTAGGGAGAAAAATACGCAAGTTTTTCTTTAAAGGATGGAACGCATCGCGCATGTGCACTGTGAGCATTTGAACGTCGAGTCACGTTGTGTCGTGTGAACCAAAAAATAGCTTACGCCACCGCAAGAACAAAGTAAGCGCTGCGTTCCCTTATTGCGCATACGTAATATACTATTCTTCAACACCCCTTTTGTTTACACCGCAGTTGCGGCTATCAGTTCTAATTTTTTCCTGCCCAATCATCTCTTTGCTGTGTTGGAAATGCTGTCTATCCCCCCTCTTTTGTATTGAAATTCTGAAGTCATCACTACATCGGTGTCTGAGCTCGAACCTTCAACATTTTTTTTTTTTTTTTCCTAGTTTGAATTTATTTAATGGGGCGAGTGTATTACCTATTCCCCGCTTCTGAGAGTGCGATGGCAGTGCTCAGCAGCGGGTAGAGAGAATTTGTAGCTAATTACATAACTAATTCCATCTTACATTTAAGACATGATTAGTGCGGGTCTTTTGGAGGAGTGGTTTTGTTTTGTCCTTCCTGGGTATTGGTTGAAGGTTCCAGATCAGTCGTCTGTGAATAACTTGGGCAGTTTTCTTCCATCAACAATGTCTCTTGCTTCATTTCCCTCGGGAGATTGTTTGGTGTTGCCCAACCTACCTAGCCCTACGTCCCTAACCATTACATCACCATGTCGCTTGCAATTATTGTAACTTTTTCTACCTATTACTCGACAATGCGTCAACCGGAATATATTATTTTTCCAATATTAAATGTACTTAATAATTATATAAACAAGGTTAGCGTTATTTGTAGGTACCGTGGATGAAACTCACCCATGGTGAATAAAGATTTCACTGAGATAAAAGTTCTACAACAAATCGGTACCACAAGCGGGCATCAACAGAAAACTTCATACCGGTTGATATTGGAGAATGTACCGTGGAAGATTTTCCGAGGAGGCTGAAACTTGAACAGTCGAGAGAAATACAATGTCATTTTACCTGCGCTATTGAATATTGCTTCCATAGCATCGAGTCACGGCACCGATCAATTCAACTCGTACTTGAATAGCATGAAAGAAACCGAGAGCAGGGTGAGAGCGGGAAAGAGATCACAAGTATGCATGGTGGAAATAACGGTGGTGGTGTAGCGGAGAAGGAGAACAGAGACGAGTGTGAAACAGAAATAAGTACACCAACACATGAGGACAATATATCCGTGCCCAGCTAATTTCAAAATCTGCAGTTCAAAACAAAGGTCAAAGTAGGAGGGCGACCAAAACGTTCTGTCCGTCAGCTCTGCGCGTTCAACAAGTCTGTTACAGACAGAACAGCCACAAGTGCCAAACCAAAATCGCGAAAACGAAAATCCAAGTTGGCTCAAGAGCGGTGGTCCAACTCAACCAAAAAAACGACGCCGAGATGAAGAATGTATTATTTGTAAAAATACTCTAGACGGTGATACTATAATTACCGGTTGAATGTTGCTCCACTGAAGTGCATGAGGATTGCATCATTTAAATCACGTGTCCATCTTGGTTTGCATAAGTACTTAGTATGGTTTTATTCCTCCAACTGTTTTTGATTTATTGCATGTAATTACATATTTTCAATTTATTTCTTTTGTACCAACAATCCTGATGAATAAAAAATTTTTCATGGTACCTACAAATAACGTTTTATCCGACGGTACGGTACCTACAAAATATAATGTTTTATTCGACGGTACGGTACCTACGAGTAAACACATCATATTAATAGTTGAAAATATTACGAAGATAGCAGTATAAAGTTTAGGAACAAAATAACAAGTGTCAAGAGATGTCAGAGATCGGTAGGCGGCTGGTAGTCCTCTGTATCCGCATCCGCGCAATCTGATTTCCTTTCTGTTTGGTTTACCGAATGGTGGCTTGGGGTGGGGCCCGGGGTTTGGATTCACGGTTTTCGGAAGCACCATTTGAATATCTTTTTTTTTAATGCTCTTCTGTAATTGGCTCTCTTTGCTCTTGAAGAGAACTTTAATAATATTTAAATAAATAATAAATTAATTAATATGGTTTATACCAGGGCTATTCAATTAGCGGCCCAAGGAGTAACCGAGAGTGGACCGCGACATACGTCGACGAATAATAAAATTACGTCATGAGAAAAGAGCGGAGGAGAAAACACGTGTAAAAGAAAAAAATAGTCATGAACATGAATACATCTGAAGTAGAATTCATAAAGTTGACAGGTATTACAAAGGGGAGTTTTTATATTTTCAAGTAATACTTTTGGTCATTTATTTTCTTCTTTCTTCTTGCGACCCGCGTGCCTGACAAACCAGGAAAAGTGGCCCATGATGAAGACTAATTGAATAGTCCTGGTGTATACTTTCTTTCAAAATCAAATTTTAAGGCAACGTTCTTTCTCTCTTTTTTTGAAAAATCTATGCAAAATTAAACGCAGGATTTAACAAAAAAAAAAAAAAAAAAAAAAAAGGAAGAGGAGGAGGAGGAGGAAAACGTAGTTGAAAATTTCTCACGGCTCATGAAGCGCCTGAAAGCAGAAGTGAGATCATTAGAGGTTGAACATTCAGGAGTGGAGTATTTGACCGCGCCGGTTTTTCCAAATGCGAGATTGTTTAGGTGAAAGAGGTGTTAATTGATCAGCAAAAATTACACTCTTATTTTTCAGCATTATTTGTAATATTGTTGAAAAATATTATGGAAAACACAAAGTGAACTCAGAATGTGGTTTGTTTATTAACTGATGATTATTATACTTGAATATTGTCGTTCAACAATCCACCCGAATACATAATAAGATTTTTAGCTGTGCATAATTTTATGAAAGGTTTCTATTTTTTAAATATCTTTGACATGATTTCCTGATTTTAAGATGAATAATCCACAGCTTTCCTTCCTCCCTTTGAACTTAAGCCACTCTCGTAATTTTTAGACCCACTCTCCAACTTGGGCCAAAGTGTTGGGAATAAATGGTATAGGAAATTTGAAAACAGATTAATTTTTTCTCATGCGTTTTCTTTCAAAAGTTTGCAAATAAATTTTTGGAAACTGAATTCTTGGGGTAATGGTGACTTTAGTATCTTGATTAGGGAACCATTTGGAATACGTTTGAAAAATGAAAGTTCCTGCTTCAATTAGACTATGTGAAGCTTTTGTTCAGTGGAGGCCACCCATTAATTATGGGAGAGTCTTCACGGGGAGAGAGGTTCAAAAATGACAGCACCAAGGAAGTTAAATGGGGAATGCAGGGAACTTTTTATATGACACAATTGTGGTTTTGATATTGAGAATTGAATCTGAAATTGATTTAAGTTTTTTCCTATCATATATAGCTCAAAAGTCATAAGATATAGTTCAAAAGTCGAAATTTTTCCAAGTCTCCCATTATGTAAAAAATACATTGGAGTTGGTCAGCTTCTGTCGGACAGTGGATGGCCTCGGAGTACATTGGGACGCTATTTCTTGTAAGAAACCTCTTCTTGATCTTACTAGGGGTGGGTGAAAATCAATTCTTCAGAAAATTTCTTCACAAGACACAATTTGCGAAGTACGCATCCAGAGCGAGCAAAAAAGAAATCACTTAAGGCCGATATAAAATAACACGGAAGAAACTGTTGAGGTCATGAAATGACGCAAAATACCATACATCTTCTGGGAACATGATGAGAAAATTAAAATGTTCAAAGGGGAACCCGATCAGGCGAGACAAATGTGGCGCACCACAATTTGTCCCTTATGGCACCGCATTTTTTTCAGATAAGTATTTGCGGCGTAATCCTGTTCAATATAGTTCTGTATCATACGCTCCGGATTGCTGAGGAAATTATTTTGCCTCGAACACGGACAAACATTAATCCTCCTTGAAACGCTACAATTTTCATTAGTCAGTATATTTCATGCAAACGCGGACAAACACCATCTGTCTCGAAATACTACGACTTTTATCAGGCAGTATTCGACGCGGAAGACGTTGTCAACAAAATTCTGCCGCGGAATGCTGCGTACAATTTAATTCCGTGGTATTCCGTACACAATGCAGAATAAACGAAGGCGGAATTTTTCCATTTACGCTCTTGATCGCTGCGAACCTTTCAAAAACAACGCGTAGGTAGCAAACAGGAATCCGAAGTTCGTTTTACTTTGCAGCGGAAACCTCATCTTCCGTACTTTTCCGTGGCGACCGATCGCGGAAATGTCACGCGTGTCGGCAACAGCGTGTTTCTTTTGCCAATGTGATAGATTTTCTTTGTGTGTACGGGGTGGGGGTGAGGGTAAATTTACACCACTTGGTTAAGTGAGAATGGTACTAATATAGTTGGAAATTTGTTCAATATTGATATAGATTGAACATTTGTTCATTGTATGAGTTTGGATTTGATATTCAAATATTGGTATGGTGCGCCGGAGGCGCAGACTTTCGGCTTATATCTATATTTCTATAATTATAAAGGAGAAGACCATTTTTTGCAGACAAATAAACTCCGTTTGTATGGTACCAATTTTCTTGAAACTTTGAATGTTATTAGGTATTCGTGCAGAATTGAGAATAGGGGGGGGGGGGGTTCAAAATAAAAAAACATCCCCTTCTAAAGCCGTGGCGAGGAATGAAAGTCAGGTGTTTCTGGGTGCATCTTTTCATCGTAAAGTATGTAAGCGTAAATTAAAGTTTTTTTTTGAAAGATGAACGGAAAACGTGTGTTTCTACTGAATGTTTTGTGTTGGAAACAGTCCTGTTACAGTGCAGATCAATGTGTCGAGCGTTGCACTGTTGGAAACAAAATGTTTCCGCGCATAGGCTGGCCTTACGCGGAAACACTCTCATCATTCTTCTCTACCACTTCTTCTCGAACGCTTCGCTTGCCTCTCTCACCTCCCTTCACTCTTACCTGCTGGGCTGACTGTCGTTCATACCGCTGGCACCGGCTGGATTCGAACCGCGAACTTCTGAGTTAGAAGTCCGATCACTTACCAACTGGGCTACCCAGTTCACCCAAGGTAATTGCGTTTAGTGTAGCATATTGCACGGACAAATCAAGGTTACCGGGTGCGCGTGGCGTACAAGCGCTCGTTAAGGAACCGATTCACTCGTTCATAATAGAGACATTCTTAATCATTTTCCGTTCATCTTTCAATAAAATAGACTAAATCGCCGTGACGTCATTCACGGACATTCACTAATAACAAGGCGATGTTTGCTCCGCAATGACTTACCCCAACTTACGCGTAAGTTCAAAACAAAAAAAATGCTCCATAAGAAATACACGGGAACGTTTCGATCTTACGTTCAGATTTGAAAACGAGAAATAAGTTAAGAACCGCAGGTACATTTTCAAAGACATGAGAACTTCCTGATTCTAAATATAAACACGTAATTGCTTACTTATTTCCAATTTTTTAATTTGAGCGTATGATCGAAATGATCCCTGTGTATTCTTATGGGAATCGATATCCTACTTTGAACTGATACAGTATACTATCGCATTCTCTCGATTCCTGTTATCAGTAAATGTTCATGAATGACGTCACGGCGATTTAGTCTATCTACTATTACTTTGACGAAATTACTTGGAAATACAAATCGAGGGTCCATTGATGGCCGCTTATAATTTGGAGCGTTTTACGGAAAACGACAGAACGTCTTTATGATTCACTAATTTCCATGGAAAAATATCACGACTTTCGTATGGTACTACTTTCTCGACTTTTCAATTGACAATATTTAACTTGATTGATAGGAAACAAAATAGCTCGACGATCTACAATGGAATAAGAATTGAGCGCCGACGTGAAAAAAACGAGTAGAGTTTATTTATTCAAAACGTAATCGACAAAATAACAGAGATCGATATCGCAAGTGATGAACTGGCGTTGGAAGGTAAGTTTAGACACGTAAAAAAAAGTATCGAATATAGCGTTGAACACATAGAAGTCAAAGCAATTCTGGGATCTGTATCGATTTGAGAACTGGACAAAATACCATTTTGCTGAAAATCCCGGTAAGAATCAAGTATACGAGTACGATATAATCACTGAAATACGTCTATATGACAAGAAAATAACGAGGAGCGGATCTACAGGATAATTTACGGGGGGGAGAGTTTTCGTTTTTTTTTTTTTTTTTTAAAAAAAAGCTTTACACCATTTCCTTCTGTACCTTCTTTTCCTTTCCTCATATATTTTTTTAGGGGGGGGGGGGGGGAGGAGAGATTTTTATTAGAGTAGAGGGTGAAAATAAAAGAGAGGCAGTAAGTCAAGCGAGTTGGTGACCGTTTTGAAACTGTTACAAAGAGCAGGCTGAAAACGTGGAGAAACAGAGTTTAAGAGGGGCGGGACACGAGAAGAGGTGACGAACAGATTTGTCATCATATTGGCTGTATTGACAAGATGGGAGGAGGAGTGAATAAACCTAAAAACCGATAGGAATGTGTAGGGCGTGTGTGACCAATTCTGAGGAAAAAGAGGATGATTTCTTTATGACGGTTACTTTGACTGGAAGAACAGTTAGGAGACAGATATAGAAGTGGATGATAGTAATTGCAGGAGTAAATTAATGCGCTGATTTAAGGATTAGTTGAATGTGAGTCCGGTATAGCCATCAGGAGAGATGAAAGTGAGTCAGTTGGCAGTAGAGATTTCAGCTGGGAGTGAGGAGATGGAGATTGATATGATATGGCATTTTGTTTGGTCGTGCTGAATATGGAGGCAGGATTTCTCAATAACGACTGATTACGACTCTTTGGATCGAGTTCGTGTATCCTGTTTTGGGTCCAGATTTAGATCCATTCGGTACAGTAGGGTTGGTGGGTCGGAAGGTTGGTACAGAAATAACGTTCCTAATAAGTTGTCGGTATTATTATAGTGTTGTGAGTTTGGTGATCATCAGCTAGATCGAGTCGGACATCTGGAGAAGGGGTTAGCTATGGAGAGTAGATGGTTCAATTTGAGATGTTAGAATAGTTCCCCGGAATCCACAGGAAAGTGACAGATGTAGAAGTGGATGATAGTGATTGCGAGAATAAATGAATGCGCTAATTTGGAGAATGAGTTCAATAAGAGTCCTGTACAGCCCGGAAAGATGAAAGTGAATTGGTTAACACTAAATATTTGAGCTGGTGGTGAGGAGATAGAGATGAGAAAGACAAGAGTGATGGAGACAGAATTTTTCAATCAACGGCTGATTATGACTCTTAGGAGCGCGTATCCTAATTTGGGTCCAGATTTAGATACATCGGTAAAAAAGTTTGGTAGTTCGGAAAAAATTGGTATTGAGATAATAGTCCTAATGAGTTGTCGGTAAATAAGGTAGATCGATTCGGATATTTGGTTCGGATATTTGGGAGAGAGGTTAGCTATAGAGAAGTGGGTGATATGATAAAGGGTAGTTGGTTCAACTTGAGGTGATTGAATAATTCAGTCTTAAGAGGAAGGATGAGAGAATTATGTCGGCAGAGTGCGGGTGCGTAGATTGGAAGCTGAGTGAATTGAGCTGTGGATACAAGGAAATTGACAATGAGAGTTCGGAAGCGACATATGAAGAGAGGGGAGAGGAATTACCAACTTCAACGCGGAGGCTGAAAAAGGGACTAAATCGTTGTAGATTAGGGCTTGATTTACTTCAGAAGCGAATACGTTGACTGACATAAAAGAGTTGGATAATTTATTATCAACTTTGGTGTCAAAGAATATTGCGTCATATTCCGGGAAGTTGATCTGGCTCGGAATCCACAGGAAGGAGACTGATGTAGAAATTGATAATAGTGATTGCAGGAGTAAATGAATGCGTTTATTTGGGGAATTAGTTGAATAAAAAGTCCTGTATAACCAGGAGAGATGAAAAAGAGTCAGTTAACAGTGGATATTTGAGCTGGGGTGAGAAAATGGAGATGAGAAAGACACGAGTACATGGTGTTTTGTTTGGTAGTGAAAATGAACGCAGAATTTTTCAATCAACGACTAATTATGACTCCTTGGATCGAGTACGCGTACCCTGTTTTGGGTCCAAATTTAGATCTGTCGCGTCGATAAATAAGTGCTGATGCTTCGAAAAATTAGTTTTCTGTATAATTATAGTGTAGTGAGTTTAAAGATGATCAGCTAGATCGAGTCGGATATTTAGGGGAGGGGTTAGCTACGGAGAAGTGGACGACATGGTGGGGGGTAGATGGTTCAACTTGAGATGATTGAATAATTCAGATTCAAGATGAGAGAATTATGTCCGCAGAGTGCGAGTGCGTAGATTGGAAGCTGAGTGAATTGAGCTGTGGATACAAAAAAATTGACAATGAGAGTTTGGAAGTGACATTTATGGGTGGAGGGAGGGTACCAGCTTCAATGCAGAGGCCGAGAGTATGGCTAGATTGTTGTACGTCGAGGGATTAATTTAGGTACTTCAAAAGCGAGTAGTTATTGCTTAGCACACTGAATAGTGAGAGTCGGATGGGTAGGAAAGTGTTAAGTGGGTACTTCCGCCTAATATCAGGTGAGAATTTCATCAGTAACGGGATGTAACCTTTTGCAGATAAATCTCTTCCTTGCCGAGTGAGGTGTCACAGGGACAAGTCGGGTGTTGATGATTATTAATTAATTAATTGATTAATTGATTAATGTAAAGATATATTTGAAGTGCCGTCCAACAGCGGGAAGCCAATAATAGGACAATAAGCTCCCAGTCAAGAATTGGTTTATAAATAATATTACAGTTCTGTGTTACAATGCGGGCAGTAGGGTCACAAGTTGAGTGAGAGTAAATGTGTGTGGGTGTGTAGGTGTGGAAGTGTTTGATGTTTATAGATCTAGCGAATTGAGAAAATTTCTCAGGATGTGGTATCAATCAGAGAACATACCGGATAGACATAAAGATGCAGAGGGCCTCTTAAGGAGGGGCAGGGATCAGAGAATAGTTAGGGTAACAATTGAGAATGAGTGGTTGGACAGGTGAAGAGGGATTGTCAAAGTTTAAGAAGTTACAGGCTTGGGTTAGGTACGTATAAGGGTTCCGTTCAAAGGACGGGTATTTCTGCTTGTGATATGTAAATAAAAGGAAATCTGAAATTATCTCATTAGGCTAGAAGCCATCTAGAACCTTCGAAATGTCGGAAAAGTTCATTGCCTCCTCCCCTTGTATACCTTGTGTCGGGTCTAATACCTATACCCACGAGAATGAAGGAAGAAACTTGTGCGTGCCACAAAAATTGCCCCTCTTTCAATCAAATCACAGAACTATTCTGGGATCAATGCACGATCATAAGATTACCTACATAGAGAATGCATACCCGGACGAGAAAACAAAAAAAAGTATAGTAGGGTTACCTATCTGTCAGTGTTACAGAAGTAGATCTTGTTATATATTTTTCCAGCGTTTTACCGTTTGATATTAATTCGTGGATATCATCACTCTTTTTATTATTTGTTGCCTCGATATCGATAAAAAATTAAGATCTACGTACCGACAATTTCTTTAAGACTTGATTTCTTCATTACACGGTTCGCTACCGTCGGAAATTGGATATAATTTGCGGGAGACCGGTATCTTAGTTATTCTTTCTTTTGATGGTATTCAGGTCGAATTTTTTCTTATTATTTATTCTTTCCCGCTTTAACGCATCGAATTTTTCATTTATTATTATTATTATTATTATTATTATTATTATTATTATTATTAATATTATTATTATCGTCGTCGTATCTCTCCGTTAATACAGGTAAGTCGCTAACGGGTAATATACAATTGTACGGGTCTATACCAACACGTAAATTTAGTCGCCAGGTGTTAGGACCTCCCTGGTTATTCCGCATGTGTTGATTATGACCGCTTTTTGCATGTGTCGAAATACTCCTCTTTGCACGCCTATTTCCTCCAGGTTGGCCAGGAGTTTTTCAATGGATATGTCCGGTATTGGAGATGATGATTGGATACGTTTTTATCCTTTCGACCTTCCAAATCCTCCTCATTTCCCGGCTCAGTTCACCATATTTTCTTATCGTATGTTTTTTACAAGTCCTTTTTTACTTTGTCGACAACCACTATATCTGGGTGGTTACTGCCAACTTCCCTGTCTGTCGACCTTAACGCGTTCTATCCCAATATATCTTCATCCTGCTGTTCTCTATTGTCTTCTCTGCTGCGTACTGGTAGTAGGGCTTTTGTTTTTCTTTTTTATTACCAAATGCACGGATTAGGGCTGCGTGTAGTATTTTTGCCACGTTATCGTGTTGTTCCTTTTATTTATTATTTGCCAACTCACTGCAACCGTTTATGATATGAGCGATTGTTTCTCCAGGGTATCCACATTTTCGGCATTTGTCTTCAACATTGGGTTCATTCATAATAACTTTTCCATAATTGTTGGTAGCCACTACTTGATCTTGTATCGCGATCATTAGTCTCTCTGTTTCCGGGAAAATATTAGTATTAGCAAGAAGGTAATGCGGAGGTGGCAGCAGAGAGGATGATCAAGACTGTCACCAAAGCTTGCGATGTAGCCATGCCCAGGCAAGGTCCACCAAAGAAGAGGAGAGCCGTTTACTGGTGGACCAACAAGATTGCCGAGTTAAGAAAAGGGTGCAACTGTCAGCACCGGATATACCAGCGTAGTAGTGGCCGCGAAGGGGCGCGGGCAGTTGCACCTGAATACCAGCTAGCTCGTAAAAGGCTGAAGAAGGCCATCAAGGACAGCAAGAGTGCTGCATGGTGAGAGCTATGTAAGATAGCAGATGACGACCCGTTTGGAAAGCCTTATAAGATAGTGCTGAAGAAGCTAAAGGGCCTCTCAGCAATGAGCCGAATGGAGCCGGATGTTGTGGGTCAAATCATTGATGGCTTGTTCCCACAGCAGCCACCACCAATGGTAACCCTACCAATAGTAGAAGAGGATGGTATATCCCTCCTAAGCACCGAGGAGGTGGATGCAGTAGACTGCGGGGTAAGTATTGGAAGGCTCCAGGCCCGGATGAGATTCCAAATCCAGTCTGGAGCGCCATACATTCAGTTGACCCAGCACTGCTTGTTGATCCATTCAATGCGGCAATTTTTGGGGGACTGTTCCCTGTGCGATGGAAGAAAGCCAGGCTAGCGTTGATCGATAAGAAGGATAAACCACCTGGTCTACCATCCTCTTATCGTCCACTTTGTCTGCTAGACAATGTTGGGAAACTTCCAAAAAGAATGATAGCCAATCGTTTGGAGAGCTATCTGAAGGAAAGAGATATAATCTCTGACAGCCGGTACGGTTTTCAAACTGGACGCTGCACAGCAGATGCTGGGATCCGGCTGAAGAGGATAGCCGAGTCAGCGATTGCTATGCGTCAGTTTTGCGCAGCCGTCAGCCTCGACATAAGAAATGCATTCAATTCAATTCCATGGAAGATGATATTGGAAGCTCTCGTGGACGCAGGAATGCCAGCATACCTGCTCAGGATGATCAGCAGCTATCTTAGCTGCCGTGAAATTCAGGCAGAGACGTCTGCTGGTACAGTAAAGCGCCCTGTCACTTGTGGGGTGCCGCAGGGGTCGGTCCTTGGGCCGCTTTTGTGGTGCGTCGCATTTAACGGAATCTTTAAGGTGAAGCTGCCACCGGGGGTTAAGCTTATCTGCTAAGCGGATGACACCCTGGTGGTATGCACCGCCGAATCAACTGTAGCGGTGGAGAGCAGGGTAAATCGGGCCCTAGAGGATGTGATGCGTTGGATCGAGTTGGATGGACTCGAACTTGCAGCAAGTAAGACGAAGGCCATTTTATTCACGATCCGTCGGAAGTTCAGTCCACCCACCTTTCGCCTGCAAGGTGTGGAAATTGAAACCAAAAAGCAAATGAAATACCTGGGCATCTGGTTTGACTCAACGCTGAGCTTCAGGTACCATTTCCTGATGGCAGCGGAAAACGGGCCGGGTAGTTGGTGTGATGTAGCAACAATTACGTGGAGCGAACTTTCGAGTAGGTAGTTTGTTTTTTTTTATCGATGCACGCACTGCGATAGTATTGGTGTGGAGATGCAGTAGTATAATTCACTTTCGTGTATCCACATTATCTCTTAGCCTACCGCCGTGTAACGAAGGTATTTTTCCTACTTCCCCGTTTTGTCAATCCTTATCAGATACCTATCCTTGTCTTTCCTCCTTCTCCCACTATATCGCATTTCCAACACCACAATCTATTGCGGTGAGCGTATACGAGTGAATTTTTGAGGTTCATCGGTGAGCTTCGGCTTGCTGGTGAAAAGTGCGTATGTGCGGACCTTCGACGTCGAAGGATGTGAATTTTTCGAAGAAGAATCGTCGCTCGTATACGCGATTTCAACGTGCTCCACCTTTTTTCGATGTGCCGTCGTTAGGGCGAGGCGGATGACCTACCAACGTGGTCCGATGAGGGTGTTTTATTTAGAGCGAAAACATATTCTGATTTGAAACGTCGATATGTTAGTAAAAATTATATTTAATTTTCGAAGATCGAATTACCATCAATATTTTATATATTATCGATCAGAAATCGCACAAGTTGGTATCGTACCAAAGCCCACTCGGAAGTTTCAATTTCGTGTGTAATCTTTAAGATATCAGACTGGGTAATGGGATTCGTGCCCCGGACCCCAGGATAATTATTTCGAATTTATACGTGGTGCCGTGTAAATCGATCGCACACGAGTTTCGAGGATATTTATCGAAGTGCGAAATTGGATTAGTCTTTAATCGAACTAAGAACAATCGTCTACATTATGCTTTACCATCAGTATCGACGAAGAGAAAATGAACCAAAAGTCATTCGGAATCGAGAATAGCAGTAAGATCGAAGAATTAAAATTGCTATCAAATTTACTTATCTATTATTCAATGATTATTCGACGAATCCCACTCACTGCGTTGTATACGAAATTATCGTTTACATATACGTTGTCATTGGCTGTGTCTGTTCATGTAATAATAATGTAAATATCTACCTGTATTCGAAGAGTCGATTCCTATCTTTTCAGTCGATGAGCAGTGATAGTTAATTTTTCAGAGAATTCTCAAGATCCTATGAATTAGACATGAAGGTGAATGTGTAGTAGAGCAATACTGCTGTCTGCAAACTATCAGCGAATGATTCTTTCGGCCCTATTTTCCAAATTTTATTTTAGGTTATCCTTAGTCCCCTCCTCTCTAGGCATATCCGGTTGGCTTGTACAGCCCTTGTTTACTTTTCAGGTTGATTAGAAAGCTTGTTCATATACTACACTGAACGAGCGGAGTTTATATTGTTTAATCTTCTTATATTTTTCGATCGAGATTTATGATCACTACGACAAACTATTTTCTCTTGTTTGACGGGTAAGTCGAGCCCGTATCAGTGATGACACTAGCCTCAATTGTCAAGATATTTCGTATAGCCTACGTGATTTCAAAAGGTGAACCAAAAACTGACTGTGGTCTATCTTCAGTTACTCACGCCTTCAGAAGATGTATTCATGCTCGCCCCGATTGAGCTAGTCAGGGCTGGTCCTCTAAGGTGAAGAGGAA
The DNA here is from genome assembly GCA_035079385.1 of Aspidiotus rigidus. Classification (NCBI taxonomy): domain Eukaryota; kingdom Metazoa; phylum Arthropoda; class Insecta; order Hemiptera; family Diaspididae; genus Aspidiotus; species Aspidiotus rigidus. The sequence goes on along the minus strand of JAVHKY010000043.1, from coordinate 1,005,697 downwards.
TTGAGGTAAGAGTCGGATACTATCTGATGTTGGTCGTGATTAGTCTGAAGCTTAGATTTAGTTACGACGTTTCGATAAAGTACGAACTTTTGTCTCAAGTCTCGTCTACCTTGGTAGAGCCGTGTCAATAAATTATGAAGTCTTATCGTCTAGGTTTGTGTGTTGCTGCTCGTATGCCTCTACTCATACCCTGTTACATCACATTGGATACCTAAGCCGCCTGATGAGCAACCTAGGAGGATCGAGAAAAGCGAGGAGAAGGATCATAATGAGCACCGCCTTGTCGATCCTCCTATATGGTGCGCCAGTATGGGCCGACTGCAAGACGATGCCATACCAAAGGAGAGAGATGGTAAAGATCCAACGAAGAGCTGCGCTGAGGTGTGTTAGTGCCTACCGCACTGTCTCGACGGAGGCTCTTTGTGTATTAGCACGTTCACCACCAATCGAGCTCCTTGCTGGGGGGGAGCGGTGGTGATCAAAGCAAAGAAGAAGACAACGACCAACCAATAAGCTTTACGGGTCAAGCAGGAGGCCAGGCGCTCCTTGCTTGTAAAGTGGAAAGCAAGAATTGCTCAGAGTGGGCTGAGTACATCGGCAACCCGTGTGCTAATACGCGACCTTGATGAGTGGATGAACCGACACCATGGTCAGCTGATCTTCCACCTGACGCAGGTGTTAAGCGGCCATGGCTGCTTCAATAAGTACCTTTACGAGAAGTTGAGGAAAGTATACACGGGTTTTTTATAATGTCTATGAATAAGCTCGCCATTTTCATTCTTAATAATAGTTACGTCTAGAAAATTAATCGAACCCACGTATACCGGACGCATCATTAATACTTCTATAACTCCAATCTTTCAATTCATTTTAAAGTAAATACTGCGAAATGTATGCTCAAAAATTAGCCTGACGTATCTATAATAAGTAGAGACCGGAATCACTGACATTTGTCAGATGATCTTGCTTGAAGGCAGGTGGCTGAAAATCAATGGAGAGCACGTTTCAAGGTATAGGGAGCCTGGGAAAAAATTTTTATTTTGCCGAAAAATGCCGAATTTGAAATAAATGCCAAAAACGATGGTAGATGCCAAATAATGCCAAAAAGTAGCAAATCTTGGTTTTTCTTGAGAAAATTGATGAAATATAAAAAACTTGCATAAAAGTTGCTTCTTTGTCCTCAGTGTACTGCAAGTTTACACGTAGACCACAATAGGACACGTAAGAGAGAAGATACTAAGCCGCTGAATACAGAAATAGGAAATATTCACACGCTTATTCTCGCAAAGAAAATAGCATTCATACACTCTCACGTAGCTTTTTTACCTGCTGCAATCACAAGGCTAGAGGAACGTGGGCTTTCGTTGCATGATCAGATCGCATTGATTGATGACGTGCGTTGCAAATTACGTAAAATACCAGGTACGCGAGGTTCTACTTTAAATAAAAAATCAGACAGCGTTTTCTCAAAAAATAAAGGTTTCCTCATTCTGCACGACTTGGATCAAGCGTTAACCGACGGCAGCACTATTTCAGACATATCCAAGGATCCTACAGTTCTCAGCTCCTATACATATGCTCCCATTGTTTCGGTCGACGTGGAAATGCTCATTATGATCCTTCTCCTCGCTTTTCTCGATCCTCCTAGGTTGCTCATCAGGCGGCTTATATCTATTACATACATGAACAAATTTCAAACTTTTAGAATGAACGCGAACTAGCAAGAATATGATTCTAGAAGTATTTTTCAGACTGAACACAATGCCATTTGCCGTTTTTGCTATCTCCTCCAGGTTTCTTACAAATAGCGTTTCAATACCTACTTGAAAATTACTTGAGACTGACAATTTTGGAATACTATGTTGTATAATTAGGATACAGAAAGAAGTGTACAGAAATGTTGCTCATACTTTCAGTTATAAAACACATAATATTTTCACTTAATTAACTCTCATGGTTACAGCAATCTTCTCATTTTTCTGAGAGTCATTTCATGATCAAATACGGATGTTCAAAAGGGGAAATTCATGATGGTCATCCTGGTCACACCGATTGACGCGATACGCACGCTTGCACGTTACTCACGTAGAAAATTGTGCGCCCCGTCAAGCCAATTTACGTCCCCATCATCGATAACATGTAATCAGTATTCTCAGTTTAGAAAATATGGGAAGAAATTGAGGGAATTTGAGTTGCATTTCATTTACAGATAGGTTCAAGACGAGGAAACAGTTAGGAATATTATATATATTTTTTCCCGACTTTTTGAATGAAAAGTCAGATGTTACCCCTGACACACTTTTGACTGATGAGCCCGGAAATGAATTTTCTCGACGTTTTACATGTTCTAGATCACTATGAGACTAATAAAAAATTTCAGGTTTCCTTATACAATATACATAACAGGCAAAATTTGTTCAAGTTTCCTTCCTATTATATTATACCTAATAGATCGCTAAGCAGCATTTCAATAATATTCATTCTCACTGGGCTAACCCCTCCCTTAAATTTACTTTCTTTTTGGGGCTCTTGCCTGTGGCAAGGCGAGAGCCCCTCTGCAATTGTGAAAAAAATGGGGGAAAAAAAAAAGTTCTCACTGGAAAAATGTGTTGTAACGTCACTCAAAATAATATATGTTCTCTGCCCTTTGAGATTTAATTTTTACCTGGCAGATTTTATTTCTCATACAGTCTTAGTCAAGAGTGATCAAGGTAGTCTTCGAAATTACAGACGCATTAAAATTAAGTTAATGTTTCGTTTAATTTTATTTTCCTTATTACAAAAACGATGACTTAATACTTGATAACTACCTATCACTGAGCTTTTTATCGAACTACCATCACCAAGATAAGTACGTTTTTTGACTACAAGACAGCCAAGAATATTTGATGGTTGATCCGTCACAGTCGGTACAGCACGTAATTTAATGAGTGAGCGTGTACTAAAAGACGATAACAATTATTTTTCTTTGTCGAGCACTGTATAGTTTTCCTCCCACAAATTTGAACCACAAACAAACCTTAATTTTATAAAGGATTTGCTGATTGGTCATAGTGATGCAATGTTTTATTAATTATGCTGCGTGGCCCTTATGTACTGAAAACTTATTGACTCAAACTCGTCACGCGTGTCCTGAAACTCTTGAGACACCTTTTAATAAAGTCCTCTACCTCATCTTATTCTTCAATTTTGCCCTACAAAGTCATGTTTTTTTTGATATTTCGAATTCCCTGGACGTCTTCATTTTTGCTTATTTTTTTAATACAGCTCTGGCCTTTGCGGGGCGTAGTTATAGTTTTGTTCGGGTCTCCGTTCACGTTGAGTGTCGATTTACCATTACTACTACAACATTACGGTTAATAAAACATTGAGTGTTGCTCAATCAATATCGTTACTTGTATCACCTACGTAGATACTATAGTCGTATGTACGCTACGTAAAATACGTATAGAGTATTTTATTTTTTTCAAGAAACGAAGAAGCATACACTAAAACAACCAGGTAAGATGGTAAAAGCCAAGTTAAAACTACGATAATGATTACCGTCCTTACCATATTTACAGTAAGTTTTTTGCGCGGTTTCTGAAGTTACGATATGTTCCTTCAATAACTATTTGACAGAATTTCTTCTAATTTTCAGAATTGTCAGATACAAAATCGTACGTATTTTGCATCTTCTTACCTAAATACACACCTAGTACACACTCATACGAACTATTGTACCGGCTAGATGAATCGCCATTACGCCAACAAAGAGGTAGATTCACGACAATGAAAATACAATTACACAATAAGGACGCTTACGTTTTATTCAAATTCAAGTACTGTTCATCCCGTTTAACACACTGATTGTACAGTTACATTTCCCCCTTCGGAATCCTCCTACCAAGTTTTTACCCCGTCATCCTTTCAGATTCTTTATAAAAACCTAAATTCAATTTCCTGGAAACCTATCGGAAAATTCTCTTTATCAATCAATACCTATGAAGATATAAAATATATTCCAGCGATCCCAAGTACCCATTTTTCCCTAGACAGCTTCGGTACGCTGTGAAAAAGATGACACCTGCCTGCTGCATCCCTATATACGAGTAAGCGGTTGTGAACCAAGAAAGACATTCTCATCATTCTATCACCAGTCAATTTTACGCGTCGAACGTGTATACGTTCGTAAACCGTTTTGCGGCTACGTCAAAACATTTTGCTGAGTTTACTTTTTCTTATGATACGAGTAGTGGGGGCTGAGATATAAACCTTCAAAGTAGGCTGTTTTTGGACACTTGTTCTCCCTTAGTTCTTATCCTAGTCAGAGGTAGAGGTCTTACCATTGGACATATTATGCAGTTGTTACATTCAAGATAGATTCATGTTATTACCCTGTAGTGCCTTTTCATGCAATGAACTCCCTAACCCCCGTGGATACGTCTCACTCCCTCTCTTGAACTCGTTCTTAAAATTGAGTGTATTTCAAAATTTCAAGTTGCGCGTACTTGCGAAGAAAATGACGCTGAATCCCAACATCTCATTCAAAAATTAAAAAAAACTAGTGACGTCCTATCAAAACACTTACATGTAGAAAAAAAAAAAAAAAAAAAAAAAACTTGAAATGAAATCACTCGAGAAAAAAAATAAAAATAAAAAACTTAAAATGAAATCACTCGCCAAATTCCTGATATCAACTGGGGCAAATACATATGAACTTCACGCACTTGAAGCGAGTGTGATTCGAAATATATGTAAATTGCACCCAGACTAAATTGTATGTGGTTAAGAGGTACTGCAACTTGCACACATAGCAATCCGCACTCAAAAAAGTGTTGTGTCATTTACACGCAAATAATGGCATACGAGAATGCGGTGCCGTACACATAAACGCAAGTGTATCTTTGCTCGGGTTCTAGTCGTTGTAGCTCATTCTATATACACAAGTAATATACAGGAGTCAGAGACTAGGTGTGATGATTAGCTAAGCTTGAGCTGCGTAATAAGTTTCCTCAAACTAAAAAGTACCGCTTGAGAAAAAGAGGAAACTCCGGAGTTCAGCAGCTACAAAGAAAGCATGAGCTCTGCAGTGGTGTAAATTTTTAAATTTTTCTTTATAGCTCTTATTATTCAGTAATTTATATGTTAGAATTTATTATTTGCCCTAAATTGTTTTGATACTCTGCTATTTTTATTGTTCGCCAAATCGCCAAATTTTGTTTTACCTACAGTTTTTTTTTTCTTTCTTTCATTCTTGAACTGTTATATTCATAATTTGCCGTACATTTTACCATCTAGTAGTCCATCAGTTTTGTTACTGTAAATTATTATATTTGCTGCGATTAAATCTTGTATACTGCGTTAAGCTTCCTTTTTGCTGTGCTATAAATTGCAACCCGTTTTTCTGCATTCCTTTTTTTTTTGTATTAATTAAGCTAATAACGAAAGAGAAACGATTGCTTAACAAAGTACCCATAAAATATACAACGAATTTTTTTACGCTGTCTGTATTGATTGTACCAGTCAATATCAACACCAAGGGAGAAGCCACTCGTACAAGGCAATGAAGACGCGCATTAAGAAAATGATAAAATTTTACGGTTTCACTTACGTGAACAATAAGGAATTTCATCCGATTCATCGCCGCACTCATCAATACCATTGCATACTCTGTCCATTGAGATACATCGTCCAGTCTTGCAATGGAATTCGGATAAACTGCAGTTGAATGAAAGGTAGTCCTTGCTCATGTTCAATTCATACGAAGCGCAACCTGTCACCGAAACTATGATGAAGTATAGAAACTTTCTTTGCACCATACTCGTATATCTACAATCTACGTGAACACAACAGAAAAACAAAATGTTCTTTTAATAATAGAATGAAGCTCTGATAAGCGGAAAATTGATTATTTCGTATTTTAACTACAAGTCCTCTAACACGTGTTGGCGAAGGCGTGTAGATCTTTGCTATTATGAAAATTAGGGAGAGAGTTTGGTCATGATCGAATTCTTATATTAAGCCTTCAACGAATCATATACCAGAACAAAAATATCATGGCCAATATATTCGCCTGCAATTATTATGTACAGTACCTGAAAGTTGCGTTGATGAAGGGCTGTCAATACAATTGAATGTACTGATTAAGAGACCAATAAAGATGAATCCTTCAATAAATTTGATACAAATGAAATACTGAGGAATGTTTATTCTGCACAACAAAAGAAGTGAGGGTGCATGATTACGCGAGAGCGGTATAATGAAACTGTGTTTTGACTAAAGTGGACGATAGTTGATAAGCAGAACGACATAGGTATCTAGCGTTCTCAACACGACAAATTTTATGTTCATAGCCCTACAATATTTTTTATTTTCAAGTATTATATTAATCTTTATTTAGATGCTCTTCCCGCACAGGTATGAACATGTGCTGAAAATCAAAATAAATACCTATATCTTTCAAGATACCTATACAGGTATTGTTCAAAAAAACACTCACGCAGTCGCGTGAGTAGTACACGACTTTTCAACCACAATGCAAAAATCATTGAGAGAGTCACTCCCTTTCTTTAAATTAAACACCAATGACCTGTCAATCATGCCAAATCTTTGTAGAATAAAGAATAAAACGGCGTTTATAAATTCTATCACTATGACGTCACATCAACTGATAACAGAGTAAAAATACCTATAATCCACTAAGGAAACCTGAATTTTGTTTTAATTTAGGCTGGAGTCATCTAAAACTTACGAAACGTCTCCAGAAAAACCACTCCCCTCTCCCCCTGCCCAAACCGCTATGGAGCTATAACAGTTGTTTCTGCGATATTTGCAAATTGATATTTCGATTACTCCCAATATGATTAAACGTAACCCACAGAATCGGATTAACTCATTTGGAAATGCACTGAGAAATAACCATCAATTAATCGTCGAAAAAATTGTTGGTGCCCGTCTTCAGATTTAGACTATAACTCTTATCCAAGTCTCGAAAAAATCCATCCAGTAGTTTTGGAGGAGATCCGTGGACAAAAAATTTCTTTGAGCGTAAATATAGCTAGACGAATAGGCCTATATAAAGAAACCTGACTTTTTCATGCTGAAAGTAATACGCGTATAGGGCCTCCAAAGCGTCGAGAAAGTTGACTACTTCTTCCCCCTGTCAATCTTGCTACATATGTAATACTTCACTTTTCGAGCTAGAAAAGTAGGTAAAAATAAAAAGAGGTCTATAATCATCTTTTCCTACGGGACATGGTAACTTTGGACAGTACTTGAAACGCTTCAAAATACCAGACAGTGCACAATGCCTGCTATGCCAAATTAACAATACAGATGATGTCACTCACGTTCTTTTGAAATGCGACTTTTTCAAAACAGTACGAAACAAATTCAAGATAAGAGGAGACACTCTGGCTGACTTGGAGCCCAGCGACTGTGTCTCCCTCTGTCGACTCCTATCGTACATAGACGAAATTATGAGGAAAAAACCTGCCTATCAATTATGATATATAGAATGAATGAGCAAAAGAAATTATAATTTTATTATACGAGTAGAAAAATTTTGACTGAAATGCGAGTTAAGAATTAATTTACGAGTTTAAGAAATAATACGAATTTAAGAAATAATAATGTATACGAGTTAACGAAATAATATTGCACGAGTGAAAGGAATAATAAATAGAAATAAGGTTGTAAAATAATTTGTCAACAGACAGGTTATGCGGTGGGGGCCTGGGCATAAGCACACAATGTAAATACCGCCCCACCGCATACTTTTCGATGTAATAATTACTGTACGTTACTTCTAATGCAATAAAGATTATATCAATCATCTTTTCCTATACCTTATTCTTAGCGGTGTCCCGTAAATTGTACGCAGGAAATCATACGCAGAGAAAATTGTACGTAGGTAAATTTCTACGCAGGGAAAATTATAGGCCTAATGAAAATTGTACGCACATATAATTTTTCGCAGACGAAGAGAGGGACTTAGAAAAAATTTCGACTTTGGAGCTATCTACGTATGGTAGGAGAGGGACTTGAAAAAATTTTGACTATTGAGCCATTTTATATCATAGGAGAGGTACTTGGAAAAATTTCAACTCTCGAACTATGTATGATAGGAGGGGGAATTGAAAAAATTCCTATCAATGAGGTCTAGGCTTCCTTGAATTCTTAATACCAAATCCCATGTGACTCATAAAATAGGTTCCCTGCGCTCCTCGTTTAACTTCCTTTGCTATCTCCAGCTGCTATTCCTCTCGTAAACTCATAAATTGTATTGTAACCCTTGTAATTTCCTTCCGAATGAGCTCGATCCCAGATTTTTAGGAGGAAATTTGGGAACTATTGGTATTTTGACTAATGCGTATTCAATATCATTGTGCTCACACAGAGAAAGAGCATTTAAACCGGTAGCTCTGGATGAATCTATAGAGATTGTTTAAGTTTTACGTACTATAAAAGGAGACGTTTATGTAAAATAATTTCTTGAAAATTCGCTCTTCTTTTGTGATACGAGTCAACTATAATACATCAGGTAGATATTGTCGTCAGAGTTTGAAAGTATCTACGAAAGGGTACTGGGTTCGAGATTACATCCAGTTTCTCATATTATAGGAAACGACTGAGTGCGTCTCATGCATCTATACAAGATGTAATGCGTCAGGGGTATGGCAGGGTTTTTTACTTACTGCGCTGTCCATCCATTTCCATAATCATTGCGACTGGTAAAATATTGATGAATTAGTCCGTTTTTCTCTGCAATACAGCCCTTATACCTGTCAAGTCAGCTCTTACCGTTAAAATCGAAATATTTAAAAAACACACATATCTACTCAACACATAGCTGACGGTCAGGCGCGCCGCCAACCGCTAGTGTTTTTATAAAATGTCATTTTCATGATGTAAAGAAAAAAACGTCGATGTTAGTGATGTTAGGTATAAATAAATTTTGGTCTGATCGACGATCCAGAAAAATTTTGATATTAAAATTCAGCCAAAGGATGAACAATCGTGATTATAGTTCTAATACTCGACCAGCGGTGAGAACTCGCGTTTCACCGCTTGTCGTGTAACATATACTATTTCAGTGTGGTTTGAAAGGGTGACTGCAGTCCTGAGAGAACAGAAGTGGTAACAAAGTAAGTTCGTCTCTCCCCCTTTTCATCGCTTCACATCCTTCCTCGTGTTCTGTTCTTTTGCCTGAAAAGATGAAATCCTCTCTGTATCACAAATAAGTACGAAAGCAAGACTTTTCACTTTGAGCTGAGCACGTCTGTAACATTATTATACATAATAAAACCAGAGCGACGACCTCCTGAACGTCGAAAATTTCATGTACCACCTTCCTCGAATTTCAAAAATGTCCTCCCTGCCCTCCATATTTAATTCATGTCTACAGTAAAGTAGGAAGTTTCAAAAATAGTTGAAAGATAGATATAATTCATAAACACTGCTTCCAAATACAGTACAAGTTGGATAATATCCGTCGAGTTATTTCATTTATGTTATACTTGTAATCGTAGCGTATTTATTCCCTTTGAATCTTCATGTTTTACTTTTATCTGTTCTTTTCTGCAAACCTAGTTTACCATTTTCACTATTAACCTTCTTTCCCTTCTTCTTCATATTTTTTTCATTTTCATATTTCACGTTTACATTTCTTCTACTCTTTTCTCTCTCCCCTTTTCCTTCATTGCGTTCTATTTTCGAATAAAAAGTGTACTTCTACTTTCCACTTCATTTGCGAGAGTTGGAGAGTTAGTGCATATCCCCCTTCCTTTCTCTCTCTCTCTCTCTCTCTCTCTCTCTCTCTCTCACACACACACACACACACACACACACACACACACACACACACACACACACATTCTTATTATTAGTCGAACAAATATCATTTTTTTATTTGCACAGGGTCGTCCATGTATACTTTTTTGCAAATACAAAAAACTGGCGAAGCCAAAATTTTTCCTTTTCGCCATTTCTAAGGTGGAAACGCGGGAAAAAATATTTTTTAAGAACGTGAAACTGGCAAATTGCTCTTTACGTTTCTGTTGTACTTTTCCCACGCGCAGAATATCACGATTTCGGTGTTATTTAGCAGGTTGATGGTGTCAGAATCGACGTTTCATGGAAATAATGTATTACTCGCGTATATCTCGCATATGACTCGTTTTCGTATTTTATTCCTTTACAATATACCTATTATATTTTTCTAGACTTTATCGCTTGCTTCTGGATTTGTCTTTCTTCAAGAACTGGTAATAAATTCTTTTGTAAGTTATAAGTTGTTTATTCGACTTTGTACAAATGAATGCTCTCACCGGATGTGATACGAAATCCAAATTTTCGTTTTTTACAATGTAGAAATTATTTTTCGATAAATCTTATACTCACAAATGAACTAATAATTTTCATTGTAGGTAGAACAAAATCATTACGCGAGACAGATTGTAGAATAGGTAGGACCCACGTAAATGAAAAAAAAAAAAACAAAAACAGATTTTTATGAAGACTGTGCTATTTATAAATTCCATGAACGCTTCTTTCGTACCTATACGAAAAGAAATAGAAATGGCGTAAATACGTAGTCGAACCAACTTTTTACAAAAATAATTTCAAATCAGGTACGTACACAGCACAGCGTAATCGTATAAAGGATCTTCGTTATCTTCTACTGCACAGATCTTGTATATATAGGCTACTTTTTGTTCGATTTTTCCCATACAAGTTGAGAGTTGTGAACCATAATCATTTTTCGCGTTATTGGGCCAAGTCCAAAATCATAATTTACAATGGCCACTTCAATTAAATACCACGATTTGCGCCGCGTACAAAATACTTTCCGCATTCATACACATTCAACATTGCCGCTAAGGCTGGCGTAGAAATTTCTAGTCATTGTTCTCTTTTTGAACGACGCGAAGTAGTTTCAATTTATTCGTGTCATATTCAGCGTGCTCGACGAATATTGATACTTTTTCCCATTACATAATAGTCTCGTGGAAGAAAGAACGGGTTCATGTGGGTACAGAACATAAAATAATAAAATCGTTTCCATATATTATTTTGCAAAATTTATGGATGGTTGAGAGTAAAGAATAAAAAAAAAAAAAAAAAAAGCAAAAAAAAAAAGCGTTAGGGCTCTAACCGAATCAATCGTTGCGTCGCTTCTGTACAATATACGAGTACTTGCAACCAGGGAGATTTGACGATGAGTGACAAAATACAGATAACGAATTCCTGCATGAAGCCCAGAAAGTAAGCGGGAGGATAGAATCCCTTCTAGTAATTTTACGACCCGTGAGATATTACGTAGGTACGTTACCTATACTTGTGATTCATCATTTTTCACAATCTGTTATTGTTTCTTGTCAGCGAGAGCCTGTCTACCCCGAGACTAACTTTGCGAACCTTCAAATAAAACCAGCTCACGATGAGCTTTCTTTCATAAATAGAACGCGTTTGAAATTTTAAAACAATACAAACGAGAATGAATCGATATCGAATCAATGCGTTGTATATACAATCGAATGTCACCAACAGATTGGTTTTAAAGTTGTGAACACGCGATTTATGTGAAAAACGTTTCGACCAGATACGATATCTGTTAGTGGGGCTTTTTATCGTTTTACGTCGAGGGAAACAGAAAGGGGAAAAAAGAAGCGAAACATTCAGGAAAAATGTTTTTTTCTTCGAATTCTGGAAATACTAGGTATCGTACCATGATTTGAGGTAGAGAGAAGTAAAAGTTTGAACCGCGCGACAGGATACAATTAAAATGAATAGGGCTATTTTCCCTCTTCAAAGATTCGAGAAAGAAATTAGCGGAAAGAATGATACCTTTTTTTGTGACAATGAATTTCAACTCTGTTTTCATCTTTTAGGCCCATTGGAAGATAATTAGCGTCATCGAAAACGAAGTCTGAAAGTCGAATTTGCCTGACAATTACCTAAACATACAAATACCTACATTTTGAATTTGACATTTGCAAGCTAGAAGCATGCACAAATAGACTCTCTTCTGACCAAGACTGTGTGATAAAGAAATTAAAATTTTTACAGAAACTCGAAATTATTTTATTTTATTTTATTTACACGACCCCCCGATTTTTAGTAAAAAAAATATAACTGCGTCATCAGAAGTGAAAATATGGACTACAGATCAAAAATATTATGTATTATATTATAGGAAGGTTTGGTTATATAGACACGTAACGAATCGCGAAATATTATCACAGACAGTTCCACCAATATAAGTAATCGATCTTTCAGACCAAAATTTAATTAATTTTAATTAGGTATTAATTTTTTCTGTTTATTATTTTCCATCTCTTTGGACCAAAATTTATGTTGCTTTGTGATTCTAACATTTTATTCGATTATACTGGTGGAACTGTCTGTGATAATACTTCGCGCATGTTATTTTTTATCAAAAGTTTTGCTTTTCTGGTATCTGTGAATTAATGAGTCATTTCTATTGAAAAATTGATTCCTAAGCAGTCATGAAATAGTCTTTCTAGTACCTATTCGCATCTGTAAAGTTGTTCATCCCATTTATAGGTGGACGCTACGCTTTTTTGAGTTATTTAACACTGGAAATTAGCGACCTGCCAGTTCGGCCAATCTGTGGTGCAACTAAATGACCACACATAAAAGGTTTTCACACTATAGACAATTAGATCTGAGGTTATGCGTGGTATAACGGCCAATGTCAATGGTCTATTTTCTTCAAGATTCTATACGATACGGCTCGTATAGACGTACCGCAATTACCAATGAAGGGCTGCCTAATATGTTTTGTACCCACGTTACAGCACATAATTATAATTTTTATAATTTAAGTAATAAAATTATAATAGATTGGGCATGAACTTGTGAATTACTAAACATGTGTAGGTACCTATCCACGTTTCCAGGATATCTCAAGTAGATATCAGCGATCTGGGAGTTGAGGGCAGCTTCCACTAGGAAAACATCGTTGAACTTGTATGTACTGCAACATCTATACGTACAGATCTTCAGAACTTCGATGAACTCAGGTATAGTTTCTTCATCAAAGATGGAGTTGGCGATAATATTTTCGACGTGTTTGATAGCCAGCTCAACGGGTAATGTAGTATATAAGTATGTCGTAGGCACTTAGCATAATTCACCATATCATTAGAAGCCTGGTCGTTTCACAAAATTTGGTCAGATGCTATAATAAAGCTTTTACGGTATCTGATGATTGATATGTTGGCCGTTTCACGAAGTATTCATTTTATTTTTGACCAATAGGGTATGTGCAACGTATCTCAACGGTACGTATATGACCGGATGTCTGGTCATTTTATGAAATAGAGTACCTACCTTCTTAATATTCACATTAATTTATTTAGTTACCGGTGTCTTGAAAACAAATCAGCTGATGTCTTATCTGTTTTTATTGAAATATATTTACAGTGTCACAGTTTTTTTCACATCAGTGAGACAAGCTGTTGCAAAAATTACTGGTGGGGGGGTTCTCAAAATGTCATTTCAAAATACCCAATGAACATTTGATACTCCCATAGCAGAAATACCGGTAATATGTCTCTACAAATATTATGTACATAAAATATCTACATTTTCCCATTATGACTTTAAATGGATTTTGGAGAGTTATACGCCGTGAAATGTTCCAACGGGAACCGTCCCTTACCTAGTGCCAAACCAAGGATGCGCCCTTTTTAGGAGAGGCTTATTGTGTAACAGTCGCTGCCATAATAGTTCTACCTGTCAAAATACATAAATATAAGAAAAATAAGTACCTATCTGATAAGGTTTTCAACGTGCTGTCTCCAGCGGAAAAAAAAAAAGAAGAAAAACACCATTTAATTAAGTGTTCTATGGACTGCAAGAATTTATTTCGGCAACAACTGCCAAAACACTCTTATGGACAGAACGGCCACGATCGACATTCGGTTCACTGCACATTACCAAACATGACTTCGTAAGGACTTGACTTGCATGAACAGCTGGTTCTTCTTGCTTTGGATAAATTGAAAGGTACTCTTCGCATATAACACGCTGTTGTTGACGTCGAGGAGGTGATCATGCGGTGTTTTTTACCATATGACACAGTAAATTAATAAAATAGACTGTACCTTTTCAAATATTTTTTTTTTTTTTTTTGTAAAAAATGCATCGAACAAATCTCTTAATTTCCTGTCGAGTGAATATAATTTTAAATATCTTGGGTTAATTTTTCAAGATCATCACCTTTTCGACAAGCCTCCGCAAATGACCATCACGGAAAACATAGGGAGCGTCTTCTTTGATTTTATTCGCGAATTAATGATGTCACCTATTTTTATACAGAACAAATTTTCTCTCGTACGCGTCGAGGTCCTTCTATGTACCACACCGCGTTGTGATCAATTTATAGGGCAGTCACGATGCGTTCCTTGCTATTGAAAATCTATCATATGCACAAAGCGTTGTGGTTGCTATAAATTGACCGCAACGCGATAATGGCATTAATAGCTTCCCAAAACGCGTTCTAGTAGTTTTTTTCGCTCGATGGCACTTTTTGCGTTCTGCTCCTAACACACACACACACACACACACACACACACACAATATAATTATATGTTACGGTAAACGATGTAAAGAAAATAACATGAATAACCAGATACCTAATGATTGCTTGGTACGCCATAAATACAAGGAGGAAATGGAAAATCATACGTTAATTAGGTACCGGTAATTAACGTGAATTAACGAGGCGCCTGTTTGTTCTTGTGAAATGTTGTTTAATATTGATTGATATTGAACATTTACTGGTGATTCACGTCATCATAAGTCAAAAGTTATGGTAAATGTTGATACAGTAGAATAATTATCTAAAAAATGAAAAATCATTAAAAGTTTAAGATAAAGAAAAGAGTATCAGTTAACCGGATCATCGATTATTTTTCATTTGTAGCAGCAAGTGGAGCCGTCTTGACACTTTGAGTTGCAATTTTGTAGCCAACTTCTCTGGCACGGTCAACGTCAGGGATGGGAACGCGGACTGTGCTGTTTTACTTTGACCGCAGGAAATTGACTATCGGAAAACTTGACCACTTTTTTGGCCTGTAATTCTAACGTTTTTTTACATCTCTTACGCGCTCGTTTTCAATGTTCACTATTCTGGAATTAATGGCTTCAGCTTTGAGTTGGTATCATTCCTCTCTTCACTCGCTAACTTTTCCGCGATCATATTTACTCATCAGTCGATATTCAGTCATGGTTTTCTTTTCCCTTTTCTCATGAAGTATTCGTTTAGCGTTCTTCAGAACCTACAGCTGATCGCTGTACTCTACTCTGTTCAAGAAAGCTTCATAATCCGCGCATTTCTTCGATAACAATTTTTGGATTCCATCCTTAAACTTCAATTTCATTGTGCTTCTTTTTTCTAAATTAGTTTCCGTTGTATTTTTCATCGTGCTTCTCCACTGAACTTCCACGCACAGTCACAAAATTAAAAACTAAAATAAACCTGACGTAAAAATTGACAATCAGAATCCCGACGTACAAAATATTTGCTGTGATCCCGACACATTAGGGTAATTCAAGACACAACGCGCCACATGAGGGCAGATAGCAGGATACATTCAAGTCACTCTATGACGACCATGTCAACCACGCCCACTTCTTATGAAGCTCATCTATGAGTGGGTAGCGTCGGTGGCACAATATGGTCACATCTGAGGAACTCAATTACAAGATATAGTGTTTCTCAGATGTGTCGCATGTGTGACCCGGAGAAACAACGTAAGGTCTATATGGTCACATGTAAGGAACCCTTTTTGCATCTTACGTGACATTCTAACTCGCAGGAAAAGTACGGAGCCTCAGCGTACATATACTACATGAGAGTTCAATAACGAATTAAGAGCTCATTTTCTTTGTTGCCTTCACCTCATTCAGCGAACTATGGAGGAGGTGGCATCGTAGGATGAAGATGATATTGTGGTAATACACCGAGACGTAGACGCAGTGAAGCACCGGTGAATCTTTTTTTTTTTTTTTCTCTTTCCTTTTTTTCTTTTTCTCTCTCTTCTCTTTCCTAAATTCTTTCGTCACTGTTCCTCCCTCTAAATTCTTTCCTTTTCCTCTTCCTCTCTTCCTCCCGCTCGTTGTGTTGCACGCACGACGGGTTTATCGTAGCGCCGGCGCTTCACTTTACCTCGTTAAAATGCACATGATAACGTGCGTTTTCTTATCGTTGTATTTTTCGTTTAAATAAATAATTATTCGTTCGAATAAACCTCGTTTTCTCGTATGTTTATTTTTGACTTACTGTTGAGCCGAGGATACACTGCTGAGCTCATTGTATAATTTCTACACCTCCGTTGGTGAACGAAGTGATTTTCGGGGTTGCTCAAGACTTCTGCAGAACTGTTGGGTGTACGTTGCCGACCATCCTATACGATCTGAAGAAACCAACCACATCGGTTATCGCTATACGAGGTATTTCGGTATTTCAGTTAGTGAATTGTTATAGGTAGGTAACGTATACTCGACGCTCGGGAATTCTTGAGCCGAAGAGAACCCTCTTTTTTTTTTCATCACTTTCGGCCTGTTAAGGAATGGCGTGATCTAGATTAATATCTTGGGGGAGGAAGGGGGACTATGGAGTTGAGCTTGGCTTATTCGTTGACATGGAAAGTGTGAGTGTGGTGTGAGTGTGGTGTGAATGTGAGTGTGAATTTGAGTGTGAAGTGATCTCTCTCCGATCACTTGTTTGTCTCGGCCCCGGAGTGAAATCTAGGTAGGATTCTTTCTCCACTTCCCTGAGCTAAGTAGTCTCTAACCCCGTGTCTTAGACTTGAGCTAGTCAGGGACCCACTCCTAGCCCGTAGTTAGTGTTCTATCTGACGCTTAGCGATCTTTTGATCTTCTGGTGTGGAGAACTGGTGAGGTAGTTAGGATACTCCCCTATCTATTTCAAAATTGTTTCTTCACACCCTCCTCATGGCATCGACAGAGTAACGCGACCACGGGCTAATTATGATTATGTTATTGGATCTACATGATGACGGTTTGCACGCTGGGGTATGTGGTATCCTGCGCTGTCTCATACCCTTGTATCGTCACATGGGGACCAGATATGGTAAATGACTTACAGAAATAATTCTACAAGAGAGGAAGCAGTTGTCACAAGTAGGCCACAAATATGTTATTCTATGGTCACAAACCAAAATGTTATGGTCCTTTGATGTGACTGCAATACTTCTTATAAGTAACCTGTAAGTACCTATCTTAAGTCACACCTGCGATTCAGGCGAATTCCCCCTATGTTATCTAAGAGTTCCTAGTTACACGCCAAGATATGTCCTCTGTTTCCTGCATTCTGATTGGCTAACTACCCGACACAATCTAGTCACATATTATGGTCACACGGGTAAGACGACTCTGGTCACACACTTTCCCTGTTGTGACCTCATTTTGCACGTCGGGATCTCACAAGTAGAGAATTTGTACACTGTGAATGACTAGGTTGACAGAACAAGGAAAATAGCATATAACAAGGAAATAAATTACAAAGAGCAACTCACTAGGTGAGACATGCCCCCACACAGACGTCGATTTATAATTTCGTTACAAGTTTCGACACTGGCCATAAAAGAGGGGTAGATATTTGCCAGATCTTCACGTTATTAGCCTAATGTTACTCTGGTAATTAACGTGAGTAAATCATTTGTCGGCGAATGACAGTCATTTAACGACTAATCACGTTATTTTCCATTTTCACGTCATTTACCGTAACAATTATACATATATTATACGAGAAGGAAAACTGAAATTTTCTCATCAGTCTCACAGTGATCTAGGATATCTGAAATGTCAACAAATTCATTCCCGCGCTTGCTTATCATTTAAAACTGTGTCGGGAGTAATACCTTATTTTTCAGTCGAAAAGTCGCGGTAAAATATTTTATGGAGGAGTTACCTTTGAGAATCGATTAAACAATTTTTCCGGTATTTTCGTGCCTTGCTATATTGTACGAGTTATCTTCAGTTTTACGATACCTCATTTCTTTCATGTCTCTGCATTTTTACCGACTTTTCTAACTAGAAAAGTGAGGTATTACACCCGTAGCAAGGTCAACAGGGGGAGGGGGCAATGAACTTTCTCGGCGTTTTAGAGATCCTAGATCACAACTAGCATAAAAAAATTTCAGGTTATATATTTATTTATATATAAGATTTTTCTGTCCGCGGAACTCCTTCAAAACTATCCGATGGATTTTTTTGTCACTTGGCCATATTGTAGTGATGTATCTGAAGATGTGCACCTGCAATTTTTTTGAGAATCGGATGAGTGGTTCTCGAGGAATCTTCAATTTGTTGAGAAATTTCTCAGTATTTCGAGTATTTTTTTGTCCGCGGAACTCCTCCGAAACTACCCGATGGATTTTTTTGTAACTCTGCCATATTGTAGTAATATATCTGAAGATGTGCACTTGTAATTTTTTCGAGAATCGGATGAGTAGTTCTCGAGAAATTTCCATTTTTTCGAAAAATTTCTCACTATTACGAGTAGCTGCTTACGTTACGAGAAGCGGATTTTCCTATCCCTTTACCACTAATGTTATACGTGAAGAACCTTTTATCACCAACAGGTTCATTCTTGGTTCATTCTTAACCAAGGGTCCATTGAATTTTATTTTCGATGATATTTCATTCAAATTTAGTACATTGGTATTAATTTAAAGAGAGCGAGTGACTCTCTCAATGATTTTTGCATTGTGAGAAGAAAAGTCGTGTACTACTCACGCGACTGAGTGAGTGTTGTTTTTTTAGTTCCTCTTTCATCGTCGCCCAAAGAAGAACTCTAGGCAATTCGAATCGTCGCATTAATATTTTAGTTATTAAATACGTTCTTGTTGTCATTTGTGTGGGAAGCGCCGATCATTCCTTCTTATTTTACCGTCTTTTCGAACGAAAGGTCAGGTATTACTCTCGACACAAGTGTGACGGCGAAGCCCGGGAAAGAATTTTCTCGACGTTTTAGGGGTCCTAGATCAGCCTGAGACTAATAAAAAAATTTCAGGTACCCTTATATATTTATATATTTATATTTATATATATATATATATATATATATATATATATATATATATATATATATATATATATATATATATATATTTATAAGGTTTTTTTTGTCCACGCAACTCCTCAAAAACTACCGGCTATATTCTCATAAAGTTTGGTCAAGTAGTAGTGGATTATCTGAAGTTGGGCATGTGCATTTTTTTTCTGAGATTGGATGAGTAGTTGAGTAATCCTCAATTTTCCTCGAATTTCTTAGTGTTGTTTCTCAAAGAATATCAATCTTATTATCTTCATATCATTGCATTACGTCATAGTGTACTCAATCTTATTGCTCTGTAATTTTTGTATCGATTGAACAAGAGGTTCTTGAGTAAATCTAAAATATAAGTAGGTAGTTCACGTCTAGCCGTAAGAGCTGAATCTCGCTTGTTTATTGTATTTGAGTCCTTTCGCCCAATGATACCTCTGATGCATCGTACACCTATCGGCTGTAAAAACTTCTCATTGCCCGTCATACATGATTGAAAAAATTCGACGTTGATGGGTACGTTAAACTAAGGCTCGTAGCCTGAACACTGGGGAGTAATGAAATTTAGGTAAAGACAAAGAAGTGGAAGATTCATTGGCCATTTCAATTTTCCTCATCTATGTTTTGATTTTCGTAATTATCGACTTCATATATCTCACAGTGTTTATGGAAATGGACAGTCAGGTTAATACTTTGAGATTCTTCTAAATCACCGAAGTTTTATATTTCAATTTTAATAGAGTCATGTTCCGTTCCCGTTCTTCTATTTAAAGTTTAATTTTTGTATGGAGGAGAGAAAGCTATCAATCGACTCCTTTTTGAGTTATTTCGCATGAATACCTGTATTTGAAAATTATAAAAGTACTATTGAAAAGATTAGAAATGAATTGAACAATAGAAGAGTAAGTGGAATACCTTACATTATTATTATCACAATCAGCTCCTAACTAAAACAATGAAGTTTAGATATGGGGGACATATGTAAATTATTTTTAAAACACGCATGCATCGTAAGTACGTTTTTGGGAAACGATTTTCAGTGACGTAGGTAACGATTTTCAGCGTTCGCGGAGCGTGTGAAAAAAATGAAATAACGTCACCGATGGTCTTTTATACACGGAAAACCGTTGCGAAATGGTTATTTACAGTACATGTGTCGTAGGTGAGTCTTTACACAACGAGTACATACGTTCGCGGAACGAGCGAAGCGAGTGAAGTAATGTATGTACGAGTCGTAGACGAACCTACAACACATGTACTGTACATGGCTTTAAAACACAAATACATCGGAAGTGCGTTTTTGCGTGAAAGAAAAGCGAAAACCCTAAAAAAATAGTTCATTGAGACAACAAAAAAAAGAATTGACTCCGAAATTATACAATTAAGATCGAATAATTTATTATCGAACGAACAAAAGTAAAAGTAGGAAACCTCAGGAAAAATCTATATTACTAAAGCGATGCTATCACTACTTATCACTAAACGGCCGACGAATTGTTTTTTGGCTTTTTCGATCCGCCTGATGGTGTGTAGCGACTAGCGACCGTGTTTCTCATATTTTTCTCATCAGTGCCGGAACATTTTGAAAACAAATGGTTGACGTGTACATACGTACATTGAAGACTTTGACTATTTATCCTAGGTATGATAAATAGTCAAAGATCGAAGACGAATTTTTATTGTTAATTGTAGTTGTAGTAGTAGGTAACAAATTAATGTCGATGAACATTATTCGAATTAATAATTTATTATTTATTCGAATTTCGAATTTATCATAGCTTTCGAATTCATTTCTGTTGTGATTTGTAAACTAATCTGTAGAAGGTCTTCACTTTGTTTTTTCATTTTGGATTCAAGATTATTGCTGTTCGTGTTTATACTTCTTTTACTCGATTAAATTATTCCTGACCTATGATAGATGTTCATAGGTACTACTAATCTGTGCTCTTTGTCAACAATTTCAGCAAATTACTCTTTATCCATTCTGGAGGAATTCGACTTATTATTTTGGGAATCGTTCAATCTATTTTATAATCCAGCCGGCATATAGGCCTAATAGTGTCGATATTACAATGAATATTTATCATTATTTGCATTGTGCAAGTGAGAATAAGTTGTATGAAGCCATTGCTGCTCCACTACCTAACCTTGGGAATTTTTCGACTATTTTTGACTTTTGTTTAATTTTATTTTATAAACTTTATATTTTTTAGTTTAATTTTATATTGGTTTGTTGATTTTCAAATTTTTGCCCTTTCTGTTTTTAAATTTTTAACTCCTATAAATTGACTATTGACATAAATTTCTAAGTTACAAGTGTGTAATTCTTCTGAAATATAGTCAGTAATAATTTTAGGTGAGAGAGTGAAGTTTTTAAGCGTGCAAGCAGTTTCATTGTATTGAGGATAACTGATGTCAACCAAAATCCGAATAAAAATTTCTGATGATTAAGTAAATGATGGAGTATGAAGAATATGTGGGTGTGTTTTATTCTTGAGATGGGGTTGGAAATTATAAGCTGAAACCTAATGTGAGAGACGTGTATTCGGGAAAAATAGAGGGAGCGATACCGCAGGGATGTTGACTAAATGAATATTATAATGAAGATTTTAATCAGGATTATATTATTCAACCAAAAAAGTTGAATTGAAAGTTATAATGAAAAACAATGGCGTTAAACAAAGTTAAACAAGGAATTCACAGATCCTCTTCTATGGGATGGATCGATTTCAATATTGAGAATTGAATTCAAAATTAAAGTCCCAAAAAAACGGGTTGGATTTGATAAACTTTCTAAAATTGAGCTAACTAAAGCTGGAGGGAATCGGAAAAATTGGAAAAATTAGGACTTTTAAGCTGTGTATGATAGACGGGGGTTAGGAAAAATGTTTTCTATCAAATGAGTCGGATATAAAACAATTGAAACATTATGGGAATTAAGCTATGTATGACAGGAGAGGATCTTGGAAAACATTGAACCACCAGATGAGTTGAAATTGAAAAAATTTTGTACATCGAGCTATACAATTATGACAAGAGGGTTGACTTGGATTATAAACTGGAGAAGGACTTGACGTCATCACGATCTGACAGAAGAATACTTACAGAATAGTGAATTACAAAAATACGGACTCGACGTCAAAAATAACTGTTAGCTGGAGGTGAGTGGACCCGAAAGAATATATTAAGGACCTTGAGAAGAAAAAGTGAAAGCGAAATGAGAAAATGAATCAACTAATCTTAGAATCGAAACCTTTTTCTTCTATTCATTTGCAGATTGCAGGAAGACGACACGTAGAATCAATTATTACGGTACGGATAATTAGAGGAGATAGATGTAGAAGACTGAAAAAGATGGAGAGTTTGCACAAAAATTTTGAATACAGGTCCAGAGAAAAGTTATCTACAGAATTTCTGTTATTTTTTATTATTTTTTTGTTCCATTATTTTCCAGAATAGGAATTTCTACATTATTTACCGAGGTTATTAAAAATTATTCCTGTATTTACATGTTCTCCATAAAAAATTTGTTTTGTCTTATGTCAATTATTCATTGACAATTCCTTACTTCTTCTGTTTTGTTATGAGTGATAGGCAATATGAAGAAATATTTGAAAATTTAGATGACACAAGTATCAAAAAATAAAAAAAATAAGGAGAAATGAAATGTCTAAAATATTAAATTAATACGTGACAACGTAAGAGGCGCGCCAAAGGCGCGCCGTCTTGCTAGTACAGTACCTAAACATTAATGGCATAACATTGAAGAAAATTCAAACAAACTGTTGTGTAAAGTAGAGTCGAGTATTTACACCACGCTTTACTGTTGTGTAAAGTGTTTCGCTAGCTGGCTGGTAGCTGCATGACTGTAAGCAATGTAAACAGTGACTTTCACCAGTCTAATCAGTTGTTCAAAAACGCACTTACGACGTATGAGTGTTTTAAAGACTATGACGTAAATATGCCGCACAAAAACGTATACTTGCGATGTACAAATTTGTCTTCAAAGTATTTGGGTTTTAAAGCCTTGTACAGTACAAGTGTTTTAGGTGAGTCTTTATAACTCACCTACGCCACATGTACTGTAAATAGCCATTAAAACGCTCATACATCGTAAGTGCGTTTTTGAACAACTGATTAGACACTTACTGGTGAAAGTCACTGTTGACACTGCTTACAGTCATGCAGCTACCAGCCAGCTAGCGAAACACTTTACACAACGGTAAAGTATGGTGTAAATACTCGACTCTACTTTACACAACAGTTTGTTTGAATTTTCTTCAATGTTATGCCATTAATGTTTAGGTACCTACTGTATTTTTCCTGAGGTTTCCTATTTTTACTTTTGTTCGTTGGATAATAAATTATTCGATCTTAATTGTATAATTTCGGAGTCAATTCTTTATTTTTGTGATCTCAATGAACTATTTTTTTAGGGTTTTCGCTTTTCTTTCACGCAAAAACGCACTTCCGATGTATTTGTGTTTTAAAGCCATGTACTGTAAATAACCATTCCAGTGGCAAAAATCAAGTTAGTGGTGCCATTCGAAAAATTTGTAAACATTCTTTTTGAACGATAACCAATTTAAATTGTAGGCCTAAGTGTTTCTTTCACTACATTATTATAAAAAGTACTGTTTGTACTATATAGCAAATTATTGAAAAGTCGGTGATGCTTACGCTGCTGCGTGAGCTTTTTTATTCTTGTTCTGACACTAAAAAATCTTTCCATTTGTACCTTTAACATTAAAATATTATGTGTTTTGTCTTTACTCGACATGATAGCATCAAAAATCAAACAATAACAGAGAAATGAACTCTCTGAAATGATGAGCCGATACGTACTCTTAAATGAATATCGCAAGCATAGATTTTGGAAACAATTTCGATAAGATAACGATTAGGCTAGTAGTTCGTTCTTTCGATCAGGAATTTTTGACAATAATACAAAAAATGTCGACTAGGTACCTTCGGAAGACAGATTGAGCACTTTGTCCTTGTGCAGCTATTTTACTTTGTCTACTCGTGACGCGACGGCGCATTCTAATTCAGTTCTAAATAATACAGCCTTTTACGCGGATAATCGACTGGAGATTGTAAAGTTTTCATCTAGGTATACATTTTATAAAATTATTAAAATTTAATAACGGAAATCGAAAAAAAAAAAAAAAGAAGAAGAAGAAGAAGAAGAAGAAGATGCAGAGAAAACATAGTGCTGACCGGTATTTGTAGTAGCCTATTCGTATTGATGAGAATAAAGAATAATGAGGACGAACGCGTCGCAGTCAACCTTCCCTTGAGAAGAACCAAAACGCTGCCAAGAGCTCATCTGTTTCTTGCAACGTAAAATGTTATAGGCATAACGAATGCTATACGTTTTTTTTCCGTGTCGAAACAAAGAAAACCCGGAAAAGGTCACGAAGTGAAAGTTTCCAATCATCAAATGACTTTTACTCGTCAAACGGAAAGGTTTTGTGCATCTCGACAATCAATTTTTTCCAGAGACTAGAAAAAAAAAATCTTATACATAGAGTTCAATCGCGACGGAGTAATTTCTATAAGAATATCATGTAGTTTTTTCCTCTTATTCCCGATCTTCGTTTTCTAACACTGTACTGTAATATGAGTAGATGATTAAGAAACAAAGAAAAACACTTCAACTAGCTAAATTTAAACTTGAAGGCTCACGCCTGTAGGCTAATTCTACCTTTGAGGTGTTGAGCTAGGGACCTCTTGTACGCGAGACATCTATGGTTCAAATAAGCCCTTTTTAAAAATATTTGTTTTTCATCGTTTCATGATCTCCTTCTTTCTAAGGTATAACACAAACATACTGTAATCGACTGACTACAACTTATAATAGATCTATTCCATCGCGATTGCAAATAACATGTTGTTCTGTCTCCTGAATTTCCCTTCTCTTCATTGTTTTCACCTCGGTTCTACTTCTTTATATTTTTGAAACGTTGCTTTACAAGTTTGCGATCTGCCAGCTAGAATTTTCCAAGCGACGACGAACAATTTCAAGATTCAATGTGAATATTTTCTCAAGCGAATACAGGAAAGCATTATCGTGGCGCTATTACAATATTATAGAAGAACACCAATTACACTACTGAACAGCTATCCTGTTACACAGATTCTATTACGTGATTCTTAGATACTTTTCAACGCTGAACACGAATCCGTTGTCCGTTTTTTCCTAGCACGTCACAATTTTCAGTAATCACGATAAATATTCACGTAATCATAACAAATATTCTCGTCTACTTGCCGCGCGCTGTCGCGGAACGTAACAAACGTTTTCGATAGCGACGCTGCTATCGTCGATGTGTTTCGTAACGACGCGCGGCAAGTAAACGAGAACTTTAATCGTGATTACTAAAAATTGTGACGTGCTAGCAAAAAACGGACAACGGATTCGTGTTCAGCGTTGAAAAGTATCTAAGAATCACGTAATAGAATCTTTGTAACAGAATAGCTGTTCAGTAGTGTTATATTCAATAAGAAACATTCTTGTTTGGCACAGCGAACGCTTGGACGTTGCTACGAAAAGGATTACAAATTACAAAATGGTTTACAAATTACCTACGTATGTACAGTTGATGCTCAATCTCCAGTGATCCTGCCGTTTACGTATATGTGACCTGCGATGAGAAAAGGATGCCCATTGCCCACTGACAGGAACACCATTTCTCTCTGATTAGTTATCCAATCGGAGAGAAATGGTGTTCTTGCGCCAATGGGCAATGAGCATCCTTTTCTCATCGCAGGTCACATATATGGACGCAAGAAAATTATGTCATCTTTCTTTGAGGGCGCCGGGCCATGGAGAAATGACTATGAAATGCGGTTTTGAAGGACTCTCTCGTATTTCAATAGTGATCAAATTATAAAACGAGATTTGGATGATGTGCAGAGCTTTCTGGAAAAATTGTAATTCAAACTTTTGCGAATGACTGAAGGGTTGATGAGGTTGAAACTAGGTGGGAAGAAGCAGAAGAAGATTGCAAAGAGTATGGTACCTATAACTGAATAGTTTGGTGGTGTGAATAGAAGAGGCCGGCCGGATCCGCTCGATTTTGTGTAGCGTAACTACATTGTTTGATGATTGTATAGTATAATTAAAGTGTCCTTGCCCCATGTCTTGCTGTGATAATCAGATTGATTGCCACACATTTACTGATTTACTTCGTCAACTTTTCCCATAACTGCAAATGTACGTGTGTATATGTAATTGAACTCTACATTTAAACTGCTTATCTGTAACAAACAACTGCGCAGTTGTCACATCTTGCATATTAAATGCAATCTTCGCAAAAAGTGTAAAGAGAAAAGCTCATAGGAGAAGAAGATGCAGACGTAACGACCTCCTATATTTGACAGTAGGTTTTGAACAAAATTTGATGTCCTTCGCAGGCTGCTTGTATTTATCCGTAGTATTCCATAAATCATAGAAAAAAATTGCCTTCTATCACTCGCGAAGATGTGCTGAGCGAAAGAAAAGAAATAGAACGAGGATTGAATGAAAAATCGATCAATAAAATTCAGAAAATAGGGACTACGGGATTGCTGAATAATTTAGAAAGCCGGAAGGAAGGAAATCGAATAACGTTTGTAGTATTACCGACTTTTCTAGCTAGAAAAGTGAGGTATTACGCCCGTAGCAAGGTGAATAGAGGGAGGGAGCAATAAATTTTCTCAACGTTTTAGAGATCCTAGATCACAAATAGCATAAAAAACTTTTCAGTTTTCCTTACACTGTATATTTCACAACGAAAGATACAATACTTACGTGCGGGGGTCAACCCCCCTCCTTGTATATTTCACCTTGCTACGGGTGTAATAAAGTCGGTAAAATTCGACTTGGTTTATCACACGACGGTGGAAAAAGACAGGCGCGTATTTAGGGGGTATTTTCGGTGTTCAAACACCCCTCGAAATTCAAAGAAAAATGGTAAAAATATATGTACGTATTAAACAAACGACTATTTCTCTTGTGATATAGGTAAAAATATATTCTTTGAATTACCTTTAAAATTTGCCAACACCCTCCAAAATTTATTTCTGCCTATACGCGCCTGGGAGAAGGAAAGGTGGAAAGGAAAGGTTTTTGTTCGATAGAGATAGAATAAAGAGCGTGATACATGTCAAAAATAATGCTCCTTTTCAAAAGACATTTCATTTTTGATTTTAATTCTATCGGGATTGAAATACGGTAGGAGGCTATTGTAAATAAACGTATCATGCTTAAACCTACAGCGCTTTCGTCGCTAAGGCTACTCTGTAGTGATTGATATGGGGAAAGCAGTGATTCAATCTACGTGGAGGATTTTTCCAGGCCGTATATTTCACCGCGACTATTCATGACTTCACAATCATTCAACTGAGCCTGAACGATTTACGTGAAATATAAAGTCGTGTTCTACGCTATAATTTGTCTATCGCTAGAATTTGTGTATTGTTGAGAAATTTGATTATTATAAGTATTGTTGCCTTTGAAAATTGTCGACGAGTCAAGAAGCAGACGAAGATCAGCTTTTAGCTGAAGAGATTACATTAGTGAATATTTTATTGAACATTAATCTTATCTTTCTTTCAGATAGAGCTAATCATGAAATCGTAATATAGGCTGTCTGAATCCTTCTCTCGCTGGCAACCGAGTCTTCTTCTTTTTCCTAACATCAGTGCTAAACTTCTCCACTCATAAGATAATCACCTTTCATATGTTGATATTGAATCTAGATGAGACATAGTGAGAAGTTATTTCTTTTCGAAGTTGAGATAATCCGATCTTACACGCTCGCCGATATTTATTTTAATTTGGATTCGCTAACGTCTATATGACTAACGGGGAGATTTCATTTTCTTTCCGTTAGATAATAAGAAGAACAACAACAACAAAGGAAAATAATTAGCAGCGTACCATTATAGTTATGACATCCCTAATTTCAAGCGGATATTAGGATTATTATTTTGTACTTACAAACTGTCGATATAACTTAGTCAAGTGAATTTTCGTAATTACAATAAAGTATAATTTGGGTCGTTGTATTCCAGCTTTCTTCTTTTATAACTTCCACTGCAATGATTTTCGACTCTTTAATATAATTTATCGTAGATTTTGACATAAGACTCTGAAGAGCTTCTTTAAGGAAATTGCTCTTCTCACGTGAAGAAATAGTAGGGTCGAAGGTGGGAAATGAAAGTTCTTTAATACTCGACAAGCGGTGAGAACTCGCGGTTCATTCGGAGTTTCAGAGCAACCAATTATTAGGCTTGCTACGCTTGCGTGATACACGGTTGCACTGAAACTCCTTGTGAAAACGTTGCTTGTCGTGTAACATACTATTTCGATACCGCATCGATAACTTCAGTAATTACTTACCCATAATTGTTCATAGATTCGACCCATGAAGCCTACCTAAAGAAAGAAAATCTATTTTTGTATTCGTTCTATAGTATCTTTAATCGTGGCAACAGTGCATTATTGCTATCTACAATTGTACAATCATTGTTTTTTCATCACAGTCTATAGACAACGCTGTACAACTAGTGCAATACAAACGTGTGTGCAAACGTCTCTCTTTTATTTATCACGACACAACACGTTCGAAAGACCGGTTGCTATTTCACAACAGTTACTTTTTTCTATTGAACTAATGGGAAATAAAGTTTTTAGGATAGTTG
This sequence comes from Aspidiotus rigidus, assembly GCA_035079385.1. Taxonomy (NCBI): domain Eukaryota; kingdom Metazoa; phylum Arthropoda; class Insecta; order Hemiptera; family Diaspididae; genus Aspidiotus; species Aspidiotus rigidus. The sequence continues at coordinate 976,923 of JAVHKY010000043.1, read as the reverse complement.
CATGGAAAACTGTCATTCTGTTTCTGTTGAACGAGAAAGTGAGCGTTTTTTGATTTGAATGATGACGCACTGTAAAACTGAAACGACATGAAAAAAGTGAACAGTAATGAAACAATTGCACCCTGTACCAGGCTGGAAGAGGTTCGTGCTTAGCGGTCTAAAGAATTCAGCTTGAATGTTTGGCTTGAGCTTTTGTCTTTGAAAATAAAAGTTTGTCACTTTAGGCTTTTGGCTTTCAAGAATACGCGTAGATGGGGGACCCGGGACACCATCTTATAAATCACTAATACCTCAAAACATGATTGATAATATCCTGAAAAATGTTTAAAGTTTACTGTTCAAGTATCTGTTCGTAGCTCAAATACTGTAACATTTATTTCTGATATAATTTCCCATAGAACGTAGTAAAGAATGACCGCCAGAAAATAATACGGACTACGATAAAATAATACGCACTACAATGGACTGTGTTATTTGTGATAACAAAAATATCGACTGATATCCATTTGTTTGGCAAGAGTACTCATTCTGCAGGAAATCGGTCCAATCGCAAATTTGCTCCCACAAGAAATACACGGGGAGCAAAGATCAGTATGAAATTAATCAAAAATTAAAACAGATTTTGCGGAAAAAAGTTTATATTTATAGTGTGTGAGTAATCGACTTCTGAAAAGGAACTTTTTTTCCCTCAATTCTTTCTCTTTTTTGATTAATACCATATGATCGATTTGCTTCCCATGTTTTCTTATGGGGAGCAAATTTGCGATTGGACCGATTTCCTGCAGAATGAGTACTCTTGCCAAACGAATCGATATCAGTCGATATTTTTGTTATCACAAATAACACAGTCCATTGTCCGTACGAAGAACACATTAGAACACGTTGTTATCAATGATGGATATTCGATGAATGAAATAATAATCAACGTAACTGCGTAGGTGTAACGCACGAATGTTCTTCTCTGGTACAGCCTTTCCGACCTTGTTAGGAAGTTGTATTGTACAAATATGCTTGTAGTTGTAGTTTTATCAACTCGTATCCACTTTTTTCAAATTCGAATGTTCACGAGGAAATAAGAAGAGCAGTGTAGAAGTGTGGTAAAACTACTAACACACAGACAACGGTATCAGGCAAGCTGATATGTAAGAGTTGAGAAATCAACATTGCAGAACCTGAATACAATCACCAAGAAACTCCTTCACCCTCTCATACAAAAAACTATTGTTCTCCAAAATCAATATGTATTACGAAACAATCGACTTCTCGATCGATCGCACAAAAACTCTGGAATATCGTTGAACAAAAATCGCTGAACAATATCGAAAGGCTGGAGAAGAAAAAAAAAAAGCGATTGCAATAGGTCCGCCGTTTGCGCGTACGCGCACGAACCTAAAAACTGTAAAGTAATAAACTACACCACTTTGGCTGCTGGCTGATTTCCTTTGTTTACCTGCTCTAATCCGATTTTACGTTTTGTACAACTATCCAAAAAAATCTCTTACATTGCAGCGTGGTCAGCAACTTGAGCTTCCGTATTGAGGAACGAGCCGGTTGCTTTTCCACGCTGCAACGTAAATAACTACCTATTTTAGTACTGCATGCTCTCATCTACTCAGCACCAATATACATGGTCGTATTTGTCCTTTTAATGAAATTGAAAACGTCGTCAAAACGGAAATGTAAAGCGACAATAACGACGCGATAACTTCTATTTGTCAGTACCAGTATCAATACCACCAACAAAGTAAAAGTAAATTTGCATAATATAAAAGAATATCGTGCCTTCAGCACTTACTATACGAACGCACATTATACGTTTCCTCCAAGAGTGAAAATGGTGAAAATTCACTTTGAGATATTCGTGTATGATAAAAGGTGAACTGTAAAAAATGAGAGGAAATATAAAAAGATACAAAAGAAAAAAAATACGCATAAATAATACAAAGAGAGCACTCGGTTCAAAAATTGTCAAACGCTTACACAGATAGATACAGTTTTTTTTTTTTTTTTTTTTTTTTTTTCTTAAAGTGAAACAGAGAGAAAGAGAGAAAATTATGAGAGCGGAGAAAAGAAATTCAAAACACGTACTTTCCGATTTCACGAAGAGACGGTATAAAAATATCGAAAATACTTAGAGAGAATTTAGGTTTCTGCATTACAAAATATGTACCTATTTCTGTAGAATTCAAAGTCAATTTTTCACAAGGTATTCGTATATTCTTTTTTAAGATTCAAGAATGTTTTTTGATTTTCCATCCAACGATAATTTTTCATTGTACACACGATAATTGTGCTACGTGTTTACAAACGACGGGAAAAAGACCACACAAAGAGGAAAACGAAAGCCAAGACCAATTAAATGAATTCGGACCGGACACGTTTGAGGGAGCGCTAGTGTCTATGTATAAAATACATTGAAAAGTACTGAAGCGAACGGTGATGCAAAAATCCAACGGTGATGGTAACACAAAAATAGATGGCAAACATCAATTTTCCTTTAAGGGTATGCTCTACCTAGTCACTCACACACAGAAAATACACGTGTATTACACAAAATAGTGTGTTGCGGGTAGTGATTTTTGCCCACAGATAACATATCGAATAATGCACAAAATGATTAGGAACGTGGTGTAATTTATTTTTTCAGTTGAGGAAAATACGACTAATTAGTTGACAGATCGCGAAATATTCTGAATGATCTTCAGGAAACGTTCAAACTTACGTCTGAATGGGCCATCTTTGAATCGTTGAATTCCAATTAATGAACAAAATTAGTTCGTGTGAACCAAATACCCGTATTTTCCTAAGTTTTGTCTACAGAAATACGAAGTTTCAAGATATTTAAGGGTAGGAGTCATGCTTTAAGGTTATAAATGCAATAATTTACAAACACAGACACGTTACGGAAATATATTCGTAGTTCAAGTGCACAAAAAACCTAAATAAACCGAAAAATATAAACTAAAAGAAATTAAGTCAGAATTCCAAAATGAACTTCAGGAATCTTGTCCTTTAGGGTTGAAAGTTTTTGGAGCTGCAGCAGGGGATAGTATGCAGCTTTGTAGCCGAAACTCTTAAGGCAGCGAGCTGATGACTCCGAATCTCTTCCCAAGTAGGGAATGCAAACCCACTTTTCGCGAGGTTGTTGAAGACTAGTATTGAATGGATGGGAGGGAGGGAGAGGCATTTGTGTCGCCGGTCTCTGCGGTATTTAGACGTGAGGTATTATCTCGGAAGGCGAGAAGGTTGCGGAAAACTTTCCGCCGAATTAATTTCACACGTTGAAGAATCCTCTTATCACGGATTACCTCGACTACGAAGAGGCAGAAGACTATACTTTTACTTAGTTCTATAGATCGCTTGATGATGGTAGGTCGCGTCCTATCGAAACCGGTCGCGGTATAATTATTCCCTTGTTCATTTTGAAATTCTGACTTAATTTCTTTTAGTTTATATTTTTCGGTTTATTTAGGTTTTTTGTGCATTTGAACTAGGAATATATTTCCGTTACGTGTCTGTGTTTGTAAATTATTGCATTTATAACTTTTCGAAAATGAACTTGTATCGGAAAATGATGTCATTTTGCTATTGTTTCTTTCATATTTGATGATTGAAAATTTTTGACGATTTCCATTCATTGTAGCGGGAGGGGGAGGGAGGTATTCCTTCGACGAGCATTGTCAGGCAGGAAATGTTCAAAAAACGTACTTTCTGTCGTATTTTCTAATGAGTTTCATAAATGAAGGACCATAAGACTTGTATGAGAACGATCTCGAACGTGATACTGCACTTTTTCGGAACGTTATTTGAATTTACTTGATTATCGGATTTACCGACCGACAACCACGACGACATCGACGATAGATACGAACGGCCAAGAGGAGGAAAAAAGATTCGACGGAAAACAGAAGTAAGAGACAATAAAATACACAAATATGAATATACGAATGGAGTTCGAAAATTCGGAATGTTGACATTAACCGAGTCGTTGGATAGTCGTCGTTATAAAAGTTTGTATTCCGCTTTGTCTGGCAAATACAGCGTTGTATTGCTCGCGTCGCGTCACGAAGTTTTAAATGTCTCAACTTGACGCGTTTGGATAAGCGTTTTTCATTTGTTCAGTGCTCCAATTCAGTCCGGAAATATATCCCTTCTTCCTGACTAAATTCTTCTCTCTCTCTCTCGTATTGTTTCAAAGATATAGAGAGCGCTTTCCCGCATCTTTGCTTTTCAAAAACGCTCGCGTTTCAATATGCACGTCTACCAGAATCACGTACGTCGATACATCTGTATGAGTACCTTTACGAACTAATTTCACTTTTAGTAAGTACATATTGTCGCATTAGTAAAATACATACGAAATGAGTAAATAATTTAATAATTGTACTCGGTTACGTCAGTTCACCAACACTAAAATCATACAGCTTTCACAGAAAATGGAAACGCAAATATATTACAGGAAACGATGGAAAGTCGACGCGACGCGACGTATGTACATGTGTTCAAGTGTCGTCTTCCAGATACTTGTAACATTTGTAATGGATGAAAATGAAAACACAATAATATATGTTTAGGATGAGGCAAAATCGTAATGGTAACGCACCATTTGGCCTCACCCGGTATACACGACTCGGTATTTATGGTAAGAAGAGGGTGGAGTTTCCGCTTGAGATGTCCGAATAGCTTCCAAAAAATTGTGATTTCGAGGCGAGTTAAGTAGAACTGATACTTTATTCGAACGACATATACAAATATTATACGCACGTAATTACAAAACAAGTACGATGTGCACGGTTTTTCGTTGATAAACCTATAACAATATTTTACGGACGTAGAGTTCGCTTATACAGTATACGCGTTGAATTAGGCTTCAGCCAACGCTTTGTTGCATGTTGTGATGATCTAATATCTCGCGATCATCGTCGATTTACTCGATGCGGTTAAATCGCGCTATTTTCACGGCGTCTGCTAGTCGCGGCCAGAGACCTATATTCACATCGTAAACTCCGTACACTATAGTATTGAAAAATTAATGTTCCATACGATTGACTGACCGGAAAAAAATTGAGGAGTTATCCGTCAAAAGGGCACCTGTTCCATAAGGATTACATTGGTCGGGTGCCCTTTTGATGGATAACTCCTCAATTATCGCGTTGCCTTTATTCACCGGCTACATCATAATAGCGTACTCGGACGCTCCGCGCAGGCTGCCTTGTTATGTTTAGATCAATACGTGCTCGAATTCTATGGTCGTACTCACTTGTATTTAAAGGGGGTAATATACTCAAAAAATGGTAAAACACAAAAACCACAAGGAACTACAAGAAACTCTTGTGGTTTTTGAATTTTGCTACTCTTTTGAGTTTATTACTTCCTTTAAATACGTACGCCATTTTTCTTTACTTGACATGTAGTTTTGTTACCCGCGTATATCCATAACTCACCTAGGGTAGAAATAACCCGTTCACGTATGCGTAGTACTGATTTTGACGCTACAGCAACGCGCACTCACGGAGCGTCGTTTAGCGTACAAAAAACAAGCGATTTGTGTCACGTATAAATTGCGCAGAATAAACTGCCTTATCGTGTGAGTGCGAAGAAGATAAACAATCTTATACAATATTATATCAAACATAGTAAAAACTACTCGAGTGTGTCAGGGGGTAATACGCATGAAGTGAATTGATCTACAAAGTTTAATACAGGGCGCCTGTACGCTCTTTCCTTCCTAATGAGCAAAGAACAACTTCGCACCCTACAATTTTAAAAATGCACATCATGAACGCATTTTTGTTCAAATGTAAAGGAAAAAAATATTTCTGACAAAATTTTACGCAATTACATGCGAAAGAAAAGTCCCTAACGCGTACAAAAAGTTGATATTCTACACTAAAAAGCTGCACTTCACACTAGTTTTAAACTAGACTGCTAGTATACTAGCTTTATATTTAACCCAGGAAGATTAGGCTCAAAAATAAGAATAAATGGAAATAAATGCCGGCAAAGGTTTTTTTCGTGGATTATGCTTAAAATGGTCTCCTGATAGACATATTAAAAGTCCACAGCGATCAGAGAGCGGGCCCTTCCCCAATGGGTGTCGAAGTACCACAAAAATTAGTTTTCTGAAAATAAATCGAAAACTAAGCATCAGAGAAAAACAAGTTTCGAACAAAAGTTGTTCCTCATCAAATTTCCTATAAATTTTACTATATGTATGTCAACTTAACCCAAAAACTCGAGCTGAAAAGTTGGTTTGAAAGTTGAGCGATTTAGTGTTAGTATAGTCAAATTAGACACAGGTTTCGAAAAAAAAAGTACATTGCGAGATAGTAAAGGTCTGATTGCTGGAAATGGTCAAGAATGAAGTCCAAAACAACATACTAACTTCTCCGCGTTTTTCTAACTAGAAAAATTTGAAGTCACGATTACACGTAGTAAAAACCAAATTTTATTTCTTCGAAAAAAAAAATAGGTTCGGGCGCCGTCCGGAAAGACGTAAGTCTCAGAATCTTTTCAAGCTATGAATACTATGATAAAATTTCAAATATCAAGCGCTAAACCAAACAAAAAGAAGACTTTATAACAAACTGAACATAAATGAGAGAGAAAAGATAAGTAAAGCAAAGAAAAGAGAATACAAGAAAAGGATACAAACCACAATACAAACAAAGTTTTGTTTTTACGTGACAAACAGATATCAATTTAAATGAGACAGTTTGCTTTTGTTGCCACCTTTATTCAAAAACAACTCGACGTTTCGACGCACCTCGTCGTCATCATCAGGAAACGTAGTCAACAAAAGCAAACTGTCTCATTTAAACACAATACAAACTATTCGCATACAAAACGATTAGTGGGGGCGCCGTTGTTGATATTGAGGAGATGATTATAGTGTTCATAATAAAATCGACTGTCTTTCAAATATGTTTTATTTTTTGGCATAATTTTAATCGCACGCCTCAAAAAACGAAATTGCCCACCTATCGATAACACGCCAAGGAAACAAAATTGACACGCCCATGAAATATATTACACGGATAAAAAAAATGTATATGCTTATGAAATGTATTGCACGGATGAAAAAAACTTCACAGCCTACAAGCTACATTCGTTACACAAGAAACGTTGACACTTTTGTTTTATTGTAATAGTAACGCTTGCTTCGCTTTGGAGGGGCGGCAGCGCTTATGTTTTTGACCCATGGGGATGTTTTTAGCTTCCTGGGAGACAAATACATTCACACTCGTTGAGAGTAAGTGCAGTCACCCTTTAATCATTCTACTATCATACCATGAGATTCTGTGAACTGCTTGAACCAAAAATTATATATTCCATTGATTCCTATAGTCCCTTCCAGTTCTGCGCTTTCGGTATATTTTTTCTGAACAGTGTGAGGGTGATCTGCCATTCCTCATCATTCTCCTTTTCTTTGTGGTGCTCCTCCATTTCATCAGCTATCCATTGAATGTCTGCCTTGAGATTCTGTTCCTTCGCCAATGTGCTTGACCAGTATGCTGTGATCTTGTCTTTTGTAGGAGTAGTGACCAGCTATTTTGCGCCTGAATTCAATTGCCGACAGAACAACTTCTGATTGTGCTAAAATGTACTGTTCTGTTTCTTCTATTCATAAGAATTCTTGTATTTCTCCAACATTTCTGCCGTCATTACTATAGTTTCTGTTTTATTGTGTTAGCATCTTCTTCATACTTACTGTGCTTTGAATATTACTCTTTGAGCTTCTTCATTTAACTTTTGTTCCTCTGGCTATTGGTCATGCTGCACTTAATGTACTGTGTAATTTTGTTCATATCTGATCGAAGTTCTACCACCTGCTTTTTATTTGCCTTTCTCAAGGAAAGGCATCTTCTTTCCTGGATGCTTCTCCAACTTTGTCTTGCGTCTGTACCACATCTCTGCCGAGCATTCTAACAACCGCTACTGCCGCACAGTATACTCCTGCCTGTATTTCCATCAGTGTTAGCCCCGCGCTGTATTCATTTCTGACAAACACTTCTTTGTTTGTAAGTCTGACTGTCTTTCTCACCTTTCTCGTCACTTTAAACCTTGGTAATGTAGGCCTTTTACTCGGCTCTGTCTCAGCGTATTCAGCCATTGCTAGCTCATATTGACGGCTAATTTGCTCTCTTACTTCCCCTTCACTGCCATCAGGTCCTTCGCAAGGGCTTCCGTTTGCTGTTGTTCCAATTCCACTTTGCCATTTTCTCTATTTTGTATCTCCAATTGAGGTTGGCTAGTGCCTGTCTCGGTGTCGCCAGCTGAGTCTTTGTTGATCTCACTTTCCACTTCCCCTTGTATTTTCCAAATTCTACTATCGGCAGGAGTTTGTTTGCTACTATTGCTCTTCTTTGGTCAGCTGGATACCTTAGCTTAAATTCCTTAAACACCTTCCCTCGATACACAGTTAGGTTGGTTTCTAGCATTGTGCACCTGTAGTACAACTTCATAATGAACTCATTAATTTCACTTGTCCACTTCATACGTAGTTGTATTGTTCTGCTGGTCTCGGTACAGTTGACGGCCGTGTATTGGAAACATCACTGTGCCTACCATTCGCCTTTTTATTTACTGTTTGATTCACTAGGCTGATACAGCTTGGTCCATCAGTGTTCCTTAGTGGAGGTCATGTTGCTCTGCCGAGTAAAGTCTTTTTACCCGACACGTCCGAGGCTTGGCTTCTTGTACGTACCATTTCACTAGGAGTCCCTCAGGATATGATCGTGGGGTTACCCACCGTACATAACCCCTTGCTCCCCGATGCTCTGACCGTATTATTATCAATACATGAAAGAGGGACTTGGAAAGATTTCAACTTTTTAAAATGGTAAGAAACAAAAATATGTATGTGTATGTACATACTTTCACTAGCTGCCAATGACCTATTTTGGAAAGAAAAGAACTTCTGTTTCTCTCGGAAATAACACATTTGATGATCTCGTCTAAGATTTGAAAAAGAACAGAAAAGGAAACCTTTTGAAGGGATACATAAATTTTGAGACTAAATGGAAGTGAGCTGGTGTTAGAAATGAATTCCTCAGAGACAGACCACTATAGTTATACCTACCAGCTGAGAACACTGTAAGATGCGTCAAGAACAACTTCTGTAAACATTTTTCTCTCGTTAGTCGCACACAAAGATGCCTAGGAGGTAGTCTAAGAATGTGTTTTACATCATAATTGACGACGACCAGCAGTACTCCAGCACTGCTCCATATATATGAAGACCAGTCCGATTTATGAAATTCAATTTTGACGAAATGTTTTAGCCGATGGTGGGCACGTGTTACAATACTGCTGCGTGAATGAATAATTTTAGCTGGTTTAGGTATGTTAGTTACTGGACGTGGTTCAGTGAGATAGCCACTTTGTCCAAAATACGTACAGTGGTATACGTATGGTAGCAGCTATTGCAAGACGACTTGGGTATAAAGTTTCTCATCTCTGGCTTTTAGCGTAATCGTCAAGTGAAAATGAACACAACGCAACGCACGAAGAACAAAATGAGGCGAGAGAGAGAGAGAGAGAGAGAGAGAGAGAGAGAGAGAGAGAGAGAGAGAGAGAGAGAGAGAGAGAGAGAGAGAGAGAGAGAGAGAACAAGGTAGGAAGCGGCGCGGGTAGACGAAATAAAGACTAGGCAACATTGGAGTGTAAGCAATGAAAATGGAAAGCAATGCGAGTGAAAAAGAAAGAAAAGCGCACATTTGTGCCGGAAACCAATTGAGTGCGAGCGAACAATGTGCTCCAGAATAAATGGTTAACACGATAAAACTACTTAGGTGTAGGAAAATGGCATGTAAAAGAAAGAAAGGGAGGGAGGAAGGAAGGAAGGAAAAAAGAAAGAAGAAGATACAACGGCGATACAGCGAAAGAGAGACAATATTACATCAACGTACATTTCCAAAAGTAAATTCTCTTGGGTGACATTCATTACAAATTTATGAGAACCTCATCTCTGATTTTCTTTCCAATACGAAAAAGTGTCAGCATTCTACAGTGGCTGTGTGTGTTTGTGTGTGTGTTTATTGTGCAATAGAATACATAATACGTCGTGTATAGTTTAACATGGATAGATACGTAGATACATAGATAGATAGATAGGTAGGTATACGAAAACATGAAGATACTTGCACGTACGGTATATACAAGTCTTTTCATTCAAATTCCCTCGTTGAAGAAGTAGCACGAGCCGCAATAATTAAAATTTAACCGTATTTTCGCTGTATTACTAGACATTCGCACCCGTTAGGTATATACATACAACTTCTGTTGACACTGTTGACAATAATGTAGAACGTCATGTCGCGTCGTTTACGTATTCGCTATTTGCAACGACCACGAATACGATTAAATACCACCGTATTCATCGAGAACTAAATTATTAAACTTGATGAAGATTATAAAAGGGATTGGAGTAGCCGCCACCAAATTTCGACGAAAAGGTGGCGTGACCTTCATCTAAATTCATTAAACCCGTACGCATTTTCGCTCAACGCATACCGGTACGGTAAATTTCTTTTTCTTGGTGAACGGTCTTACATATACACGGTGTACCGGTACATAAGAATGGTCTTTTTACAATGGAAATTCTGAGCTTGAGAACTTTCCAAGTTCCTATTTTATACTCACCGTTCAAGACAATAGGTACTTCATCATTTTCGATCTAATTTCAATGAGTATCAACAAGAAACTTGCTTTATGGCAGATTATTTAGCAACAACGTCCACTCTATAGTCGAGAAAATGAACACGAGCTTTATACATACGCTAGCTTTACATATTGTGGCGTTCTGCTATGAAGGCGCAAGCACTACTTCGCCGAATACGGTTGAACAACCTAGAACGTGCTCGATTGATTGTAAGGACTCTTGCATAACCTGTTTGCCGTTCTAGAAGAAATGTCGAGAATTCCGGAATTAGGGCTGCTCGTTTAATTTTTAAAATATTGTGACGTTCTACCAGTCACCAAATAGAAAGTTTTTGCATTCGAACGTTATTGAAATAACGTAACGCTAACGTAAAATTTTCCCATTGCTCACAATGAGAAAATTTAGTGTTAACGTTACCGTAACATGATAACGTCCCAGTGCAAAAACTCTCTAATATCTCTTGACACCGATAATAAAGAACAATTACGAAAACCGAGCTTTATTACTGGTACCGCAAGTACAACACTTCTAAACACCGTTAAACTGTAACACAATCGCGTTAAAGAACGAGAACACGTTAACTATCGCTTTAAGATTACAACTGAACCGCTCTATCAGATTGCTGCCGGTTATTTATAGTCTCACCCCGTAGCAGGCTGAAAGAGGTTTGTACCTTGATCGTCTATACACAAAGTTGAATTGACGTTGATAATCAGGCAAACTGTATCTTTTGGGTGATTAAGAAAGACCATCTTTCTGATTGTTGATTTGGACTATATGTCAATAAATGATTCATATCAGTTAAACCTTGTACTAGAGGGATGCCGTATGATTTTTAATCAAAGGACAACAGAACAGTCACTTGCTCATGCGTATTCTTTTCTATGAATAAATACTAGCTCTTTTCAGCTTGTTTGCTGTTTACTTAAATTATTTGGATTTGGCTTCAGACTTTCAGCTAGCTTTCCAACTCTGCTGAATAAAAAATTGAAAAACGAAAAAACGGAAATTTTGCAGCCGCAGAAACATGTTTGCCGCCGATAAAAAAACTTGTAAAAAAAAAGGTGATGCGTGGTCGTATTTTTGCACAATAAATATAAATTGAAAAAAAAAAAGAAAAAAAAATCATACTTCCTTCAACATATTATGAGCGACTGCTCGTAAGTATTCAAAAGTATTCCGCGTACTCTTCAACCCCCACCTTACCCCTTGTAGTAAGAATTCCCATTTTAATCTACTAAAATAATATAATATGAAATGAATTGCGAACTTTGAAAACCTTGTAATACAAACTGCGAGTCTGAACTGTCTCTTAGACACAACCAACCTTGGAGTGAACAAGTGCTTGCAGATTCTGATTCAGACCCCTAATTCAATAGTAATTCTTTTCATCATTGTAATCAATCGATTGCATGAACGTTCACGTTTCAATTTGTGTTCATAGTATTGCAGCATACTTCCTTTGTAGGCATTAATATAGAATTTCAAACTGCACCCATTCCGAATTTTTTATTTCACGATTTTTTTTTGTCGGTGGCGAAATTTCATGCGGCTGAAAGATCTGCGTGAAATTGTACTTGTGGCGAAACGCTGGCGTCGAAAATCCTGCGGCGAAATGTCCGTCCCCCGATAAAATAAAGTTAGTTACAATATTTCGAATATTCAATCAAATTTATTGAATACGCCGGTTTTTGCAAACGTTTTGTACCATGATGCAAGATGATCAGCAAGGGCCCTTGCTGATCATACCGCCAGTACAGGACACTGTTTCAAATTCGAAGATGCCTCCATTCTTTGTTTCGAAAAGAACGACAAAAAAAGAAAAATGAGGGAAGCGATAGAAATTAAAATACACAGTAACGCAGTCAACTTTAAAACGGACGTCGAAAATCATTTGTGTAGCACGTACATGCCTGTTCTTAAGAGGAGTCATCACTGAGACTGAATTTTTGTGCTCATTTCTTTTATCAACTTATCTTACCATACTTTTCAGTATATTACTTGACCCCGAAGATGGTAGTTGTGACTACCGAAACGTCGGTCTTCTTTTAATTTGTTTTATATCGACGGCAGTGCCGCATAAATAAAAAAATTTATAGTTTCCCGTCGTGCACAATAATTTATTCATTCCTCATATGGCTCGTACAAATGTTATTACACAAGAGCGAAGGTCAAGCAAGAGCCAATCCTTCTAACACCTCGAGCATCGATGGGTTTTGTACAATTATGAAGCAGGATTACAACATCCTCATGATCGATTATCAAAATTGAAAAATATCCCCAGAAAACATTTGCCAGCGTAGTTATTAGAAGACAATGTATAAGCAGCAAAAAATGTGTTTCACTGTCTTGACATGATTGTACAAATGATCTGATTTATTCTTCTAGTTGTGGCTTGAAACATAAAATCAAAAATATTTTTGTTCTTGCAAGGATCTACAAATACTAAAATTAGAAATAGAAAAAAAAAAAAGCGCGTTGTCCACACTTTTTTAAAGACTCAAATTATTCGGCGTGTTAGAAATGAGGGTTAGTCTCTCGCGTGATAGTCTTGTCCCATTATCACGTATTTTCTTAAATTATCTATTTGAAAGTAAACTGTATAAGCGCAAAATAATCCTTTTTTACTACCTATTTTAATTTACTATAAAGAAAACACATCATACAGCAAGAAACGATAATTTCTGTAATGAATTATACCTACCTATACTTACTTGCGCATCCGGGATCGTTTGAGATTCACAAACGAGCGAAAGAAAGTGCGAGAGAGTAGAAAAAAAAAGATGTACCTACGTATACTTTGTAGAACGAAAGTCGCTCGAGTTTTTAAGGTGTAAAAAACCATACCTATCACTGTAAATGTACATTAGACGATTAGATTTCCAACGTTAAAGGTAGTGTATAGAATATGTATTCGAAGACGTACTAAGGAAGAGAAGAGAGGGTAGCAATAAAGTTCGAGTGGAATTTAAACGACTATATTCGTTTCAGTTCGGTCTATTTATTTGTATACGAGCGATTATTACGGAGGATGTAAGCCCCAGTCGTAAAATTTTACCGTTACAAATTGCTCGAATTTTAGCTGAAACAGGTAAACTGTCGGTACGTGGTAATTCACGGCAATAGAATTATGTTGAGAGGATTTAGTCGTAATCGTAGCTCGTCTTTGTTTTTTCAAAATCAAGTCAAGAAAGTCGAGTCGAGGAAATTCGCCTGTGCACTTCGTTGTCTAGTGGAATCGCGTTGAAAATATTTTACAAGAACATTACTTCGAGTACCCACCCGAAGTTTCGTGCAGATTAAGTACATGCTGTGCTGTGCATACTGTAAAATACAACGAATACACCAAACGATACACGGTCGGGTAATAAATATGAACATTGCGAAACTGTAAGTCGCCTTTGTGTTGCGATAGGTAATACTACGTGAACGTAGTAGAAGGCGACGCGACGTAATCTGTATACTCGTACACTAGATTGTACACCGAAAGAGATCCGAGGCACACAGCTAAATAGGTATTTGCAACGTGAAGAACCTTAATCTGTATCTACCGTTTTATGTGGTCGCGCGAACAAGCTCGGCGTCGCGTCTTCTCGTAGTATAGCGACGCGGTACGTAGAGATAGTCATTGTAGAACTTTGCGGTATCTCTACAAACGTTTAAAACGTTGCGCAGTCCCTACTAACTATTTTTGTAAATAAAAAACTGAAAATGAAACAAAAAAAGGATAATTCGCTATTTTGGTACATAGCTCTTGTATACCTGCGGATAATTGTTCGGGCATGCAGAAGCGTAGATTACGTACTCGTACACATAGTCCGGAACTACGCGGTCCAACTTTCGAAAGGCCAACACGCCACGCCTTTGGCTTTCAGATTAATGAGACATTGTTTGTCGGGCCCCAAAATACACATTCGCGCGCCTTTCAGGTTCAAAAGTGCCACTCCATCGGTCTATTCTCGTTTTATCTGACAGAGGATCCCAGACCGTCGCGTCGCATCCTACAGCTTCTGGTATTTCTCGTCATCATCTAGTAGGCTATAGACAGAGCGGTCGTCCTTTCCATGCGGCATACTCGCGTTCTCCTCTTGCATAGCATCTCGTTTCTTGTCGCGCGCACACCAAACCGCGCAGCTGCTTCGGCGTGCGGATGAACGAAAACTATACTCTGTTCACGTTAAGAAAGGATAGAAAGTAATATACAAAGTACGTACCTCGAGAACGGAACGGGAGATGAAAATTACCTGAAGCGTTTCGTTCTCGAGGTACGTACTTTGTATACTACTTTCTATCCTTTCTTAACGTGAACAGAGTATAAGTTTCATCGCGATATGATACGACGTGACATCACACAATAATTTTATATTTAGTCACTTACAAATTTTGGTCAACAATTCGGACTGGGCAGTCATACGCGCGCTGCAATCGAGTTGGTGGTTAAAGAGTATATGATCACTGTTCAAATTGTAAATGGACGCGTAGAGCAAATTATGTAATTCGATAATTCATGTGATACGTGTACCGAAAACAATGACGTTAAATCACCTATTTCATTATTCCATCATTCGAATAGGTACATACTTATACAGACCTACCTATTTCTAAAGTATCACCTATCGTTATTATTTGATGTTAATTATTCGCTTTTGATGTGTTCATATAAATTATTTGAAAATATTCTCGACGTGTACCGTACCTTCCAGGTACTGCAGCTCGAGTAGAAATATTGCCGATTTTGTCAATTTAGCAAGCGGTTGCCGATTCTATACAAATTTGGTAAGAATTTCTGATGCCGATTTGATAAAATTGGCAATTTGACGTAACATACACGAAAAACTAATTCATAAATCAAGCAACAATAAATTAAGAATGAAGTCACCGACAAAGTTCTTGCAGCACATTTGATGGCGAGTAAAAAATTAACAACCATCACCAAGACGAGATTTTCCGCGCAATTTTTTGTGAGTTTTTTAGTACCTAATGAAGCTTTGTAATTACCTACCACTTCTATTTTAGGTGGCAAATTGCATGCACAACTTCAACAATTTTTTTGTCAAATAAATTGTTGTATGTGCATCGTGATATGCTTTATCTAAGAATCAAGACCTTGTTCAAGGAAATTATATTATGATAACATTATTATTAAATTTTAGATTGAAAACTGAAATGAAACTAAAGAACAACTATGGTACCTAGTGATAGATAGGATTTCCTTTGAAACACATTTTTCGATTCGTTTTAAACTTTTCCATGATCGTAGTTTTGCATATAGGTCAATTTAACTTTGTTTCAACTTTGTACAGCTATGATAGACCTGATAGGAGAAAGAGCTAAACAAAAGAAAAAAAAGTTATTCATCACAATATAAGTACTGGTAACAAAAGGATGAGAAAACCCGCTTCTGATGAAGTAGGCAGCTACAAGTGGTTCAACTGGGAGTGAGAAATATTTAGAAGTTTGAGTGTTAGTCATTCTCCTTAAGTCCTAAGATTGAGTGTATCTCAAGAACCTTATCCCATCCTCAAACATATTGCAGGTTGCTAGTGCATATCTTCAGCTATATAACACTATAATGCTCCAAAGTTTTGAAAAAATCCATCCAATATAGTTTTGGAGGAATTTTGCGGGCAACCATTGTCGACTTCGCAGTTGGTGACTCGCGCGTAGTCCATCGTTAAAATGTTAAATCAGTATCCAAAATTGAAATGAATTTTGTATAGCAAATAATCACCATAATGTTTTCAAACGGAAGAAGTCAATCACTGTTGGTTTCAATTTTGGTAATAAATGGATTAAAAATTCAGAAAAATTT
The DNA here is from genome assembly GCA_035079385.1 of Aspidiotus rigidus. Classification (NCBI taxonomy): domain Eukaryota; kingdom Metazoa; phylum Arthropoda; class Insecta; order Hemiptera; family Diaspididae; genus Aspidiotus; species Aspidiotus rigidus. The sequence continues at coordinate 960,448 of JAVHKY010000043.1, read as the reverse complement.
AATCGGGGTCTCACCATTATGGCCGCAAGTAACGTGAACGTCGCTAATAATACCGGGCATATATATTCTATTTAGGAAGGGGTACACCACCTTACCATCGTTTTACTCTATGTCACCAAAAATTGTCAAATCAAAAGTCCTACGTACATGATAGTAGCGCTGATTTTTCTCAACGCTGTCAACATTTTTAAGGATGTGAATAGCTTCCGTCTTCCTTTCCAAGGTCCACTCTCGATCCATAAAAAAAAACACCGAAGTTACATAAAGTCACGACAAACAATAAAAATGGAATGAGGTTGAAAGAGAAAAAACTTAAATAGGTACTATGACTGCGATTTATCGAAAATGCACGGAGAATAGGCAGGAAAAAACCTAAATATTATAATTACAAATAATCGTAATTAAGGGGCCAGAAGCCGACGCGACGTGTACAGAGAAGAAGCATAAAACTTTACGTTCATGCGTGCATTGTCCCGTATGTAAATAAAGTGTGCGTCTGTCTACTTATTTTAACGACTCGTACTCGTATTTAAGATCTTCATGATTCAACTTCACGTTTAGGAACTAGTTTCATTCTTCACTCGCAGATGGTCATTGAACGCGATGAAGAAAAAATAAAATACGATTGGATAAATAGAGGAAGAAAAATATTATGTAGATCTTCATTTTACTATAATAATTCAGTTGCTCGTCTCATGAAATCGTGAAAAAGAAGAGAAGAAAAAGTTGGAAGATAAGATAAAGAAATTTATTACTTTCAATCTCAATATTTCAGTTGTTGTTTTATAAAATCGACAGACAGTTGCCGATTTCATAAATTCGGTAAAAATTTCTACTTATTTTATAAAGTTGGCAAAATTAGTCTTCGGGTTGCCGATTCGGCGTAACATGTACATATGAATGGATAGTAGTTCATGTAGTTGATTTGAGGCGTCTCAGGAGATGGGAATATCAGTTTCAATTCGAACTAGCTTCTTTGAGTGAGATCTGAGGTTAGACCAATGAGTGATAACTAGGCTGGGATGATAAATTTTTTGTTGATGTGTTAGAAGAGGTCGATGCGTGAGAGAAGGAATGAGGGGTTGATTCATGGGTGATTAGTTGCTTATCTAATCTCCATATCGATTTTTTTCGTTTTTCGATAAGTCCTTGTAGCTAAATTCCCAGATGAAGAATATAGGGATGGAGTTTGCATAGAAGGTTGTGATAAGAGCCGAAATACAATTTATGAGGCGATGAAAAGGAGAGCGGTTGAAGATATCATTAAATGATGCCAAAAATCGGAGATGTTCAAGCTAGAATTGAGCCACTCAGCCTAAAATACAGTATAATATATGTGTAAGAACGCTATACCGTTCTCACGAAATTTTCGTGTTGGTAGCGTCGCATCGGCACTCGCATCTAATGTTGCGAGTTGCGAGTACATAAGTTACCGAGCTCTATTACGCTGGTGCTTATCGATTTTGCTGAATAGTAGCCGGATAAACAAGTGGCATAATTTTTGATATATGATATAATAAGACCACCTCTGAGTTATCTTAACGGCGTAAGGACAAGTTCGCTCGACGAACCTCTGAGTCTTACAAATCGATAAGCCGTTACACCACCTAGAGTTGGGTGTTGGGGAAAACGGAATGCCTAAGTTAAGTCTTTGAACCTCTGAACTTGGGTAAACGATCAGCCTGGCATTCTTCTCTGGTGGTGGAGTCCCCGAAGGGGGGAGATGTAAGAACGCTATACCGTTCTCACGAAATTTTCGTGTTGGTAGCGTCGCATCGGCACTCGCATCTAATGTTGCGAGTTGCGAGTACATAAGTTACCGAGCTCTATTTCGCTGGTGCTTATCGATTTTGCTGAATAGTAGCCGGATAAACAAGTGGCATAATTTTTGATATGATATAATAAGACCACCTCTGAGTTATCTTAACGGCGTAAGGACAAGTTCGCTCGACGAACCTCTGAGTCTTACAGTATATTACACCAATACTAGGTTAAGAATAAGGTATAGGAATCGTTGATTTAGATAAGAATAGAAGAATGAAAGTTTTGCTTATATTATTTGTCACAATTTTCAAGAATTCAAAAAAGTCAGTTCAGCTTAATCAACTGCGTAATAAGCTTCATTTTGATTGGCAATCATCCAAATCATTCTTTTAGTCCCAAACAAAATGCAGCAATAAACTCAGATACTTTTCATGTTATGAGATAACGATAATAACACGAGCCGCAAATTCGACAATTTAATGGTTATTTACAATACAAGTTTTGTAGGTCAGTCTTTACGACACACCGAGTACCTACCACAAGAGAAGTTTGAAACCTGCCCTCGCGAGCCACGCGTAAGTTCCAGTCTCAACCCTGGACACCAGTTTCTCGCGCAAGCCTATTTTCACTTTTCAATATCGGTTTTTCGGCATGTGTTAAAACTCTTTAGCTACCTATAGAGTGACACAAATAACACCACCTAAATTAAGCACATCGAAAGTGCAGTCAACTCGCGTGTACCTGGACCGACGTATTTCTCATATCCTTCCCTCTTTCTTTTCAAAGCCAAATACTCTCGCGTAATATTTGTACATGTTTGCTCTTCATATGAACGTAGCCTTTCATTCAACCTCCAAATAATGATCTCATAGTCTTGGTATTTTTCTAATACATTACCGGTACATGCAAAAATATAAAAAACAGTAAAATCACACTACTCATGTAATATGATGTGCTAGTGGCGCCAAGTATTATAGCATTATGCTACATGAAATCCAAATCCTCGAATTGTTCTTAGGAGAATTGGAAAAGGACAGCTATCTACCGAAGAAGCCCACTTGAAAACGTACCATGCGAAGTAACTTAGGTACGCTACGCTCGTCCCAATTTACGCGTTTTCTACTTTCTCCGACCATTCGTCTTAGTTTTGAATACAATCATTAAATGCAAATGCTGACACTCGAGTAAAAAGTCATTAACTGCTGCCAAAGTCGAACAACTCGGCAGTCGTTTTCTAAATGGGAGCTTATTGCAAAACTCAAATGGAATAAATAATACGTTTGCAATTCATTTCCTCTGTGAAGAGGCTGTTGCTACGTTTTCAATTAACAATTCGTCATTCATTTGTACTCAATCTCCGCTGTTCGAGTTCCCGATTATCGTTACCTCTGCCAACTTTGCAAAACGCAGTGGTATTTCATTTTTCGAATTTTCATTCCAGCTCTTTTCAAAGGTTATATCATCAAAATTTTTCCAACAGCTTTAATGAACAAAATAGCTTCATTTTTTCTTCTCGACTGTACTCTTTTCCCTCTCTCTCTCTCTCTCTCTCTCTCTCTCTCGCGCGCGCGCGCGCACGCACGCACACACACACACACATACACATTTACCTAGCCACCCAAGTCAGAAACATAGTCTCAAAGAATACAAAGAGAATAAATTATATGGCACTATTACAATCTAAAATACAATATGGGATCAAAGCTTAATGGGGGCCGCGTGTAAAACAAATCTTAAACTAATACCAAAAAACCCAAAAAAATTTCTAAAAATATTATACAACAAACCACGGACCTACAATACGGAACAACTATTTCGAGAACTTCAAATACAGACAATTAACAAACTACACAAGATAAATACGTTGAAATACATTTTAAAAAATAATCTTCTTCACAACCTACAACAAAACGAAAGAATGACAAGACATAACAAACTAACACTCACTCTACCAGTGGCGTAGCGAGGGGGGAGGTTAGAGGGGTCGACCCCCCCCCCTCCAAGAAAAATTAAATATCAAATTCTATGGTGGTGAGAAGTAAAGTTGCAGACAAGAAGATTAGATTTTCAATTGTAAATTGTAAGCGCTAAGCTATGTTTTCTTTTCCGGAATAAAATGAATACGGGAAAAATGTACTGTGGACTTTCTGCAATTTTTCAATAATTCTTTTCATCTTCCCTCATTTCTCTTTGAAGCCCGCCCCTACGAGACTGTTTAGTGTTTCCTTATTTTGCCAATTTCTGAAACTTTTTTGTATCATATCTTTTCTCCAACTTCTTCAACCCCCCCCAGAAAAATTTTCTGGCTACGCCACTGCACTCTACCAAATGTAAATACGAACGCTGGAAAAACTGACTGCCTATACCAAGGTGTATAGAACTACAACAAGCTAACTGGAAAAGAAAAGGTACATTTTTTGCATTCATCACAGACTACACAGATTTTTAATAGCCGCACTTCAGACCCGGCCAGAATCTAAAACACGAGTTGAGTTCTCGTTCCGTCGTTCGTTTGTATTCGGTTTGTTCCAGGGAGAATTAACGTATTGCGTTCGCTCTCTCCAGTGTTATCTAATTTTGAAAATGGAAAACATATAATTCTGGTAACACCGCTTGGTAGTCCGAAGACTCCCCACAACTACCCAAACTATCCACAGTACTCAACTCGCGTTTTAGATGTTGGCAGAGTGGTTTTGTTATATTACAAGAATGGCCCATATTTTTTCGTAACCCCACCTTAACACAGTCTTATCCCAGTTTACCGTTTGTGTTCAAAACAAAAATTAACTCCATAAGAAATACACAGGACGTTTCAATCATTTGATGATATTTGAAAACAAAAGATAAATAAAGAATTACAGATACATTTATGAATACTTCAGAACTTCCAGATTCTAAATATGAACTTTTCTTTTACTATTTTCTTCTTACATTTAAATAAGAATGTGTGATCGAAACATTCCCATATATTTCTTATGGGAATCGATACGGTAAACTGGGGTAAAAGGTGCTTCACAAATATGGGTGGGGTTGTTCATGTTTTCAGAACGTGCCGACGTCACGCCAACACGCATAAAATGGTCCATAAGCAAGTTAGAAATCTGGGTAGTCTGTGGCATTCATTCATTTACTTGATCTCGGACAAATAGCTTTTCAAGTTGATTACAAAAACACCAATGGTTACACTTTGCGTATTGATTGACTTGAAATTCTAATTTACTTCAGTCGAGTCAGAGAATAAACGAGCGATTGGCGAGCGACGAGAAAGTTATCCTTTTTTGTGTGATTAGTGGAACTATGCCTGAAGTAGGTACATAATGTGTTTGTCGTTGGTGCAAAGTCAGTAACTTCGCGTCGCGTCGACTGGCTGCAGTGGCGTGTACTTATCCTGGCATTTCGGAGGAAATTTCTTTTTAATTCAACATAAAAATGGGTCAACAATTTTGGAAAAGAAAGGTCACGCTCCCAACGAATTGCCATTTTTTTAAAAACGTACAGATACGGACGTCTAACTTGATAATAATCCATGACGATGAGATTGATTTCGGTACCATCCAATTCTTGTATCTTTGCATTGTTTCTATGAGGAAGATTTGCAGAATTAAGTCAGATTCACAGTAATGCACGTTCCATATCGTTGACATTAATTAAGATCGTTGATAAAAAAAAAAACTACATCTTCCTGCACAAGCACGAATGAAAGATATAAAAAATTTACTCTTGAAACGAGAAAACTTTACGATAGAAACAAAATTGTCGTTGGCAAATGAATGGAACAAATTTAGAGCACCAAATCCTGAAAAAGTTCACAGTTCAAATCAAATAGTGTATATCACGAGCTTAACTTCATTTCAACATTTGAATGCTTTCATTACGAGCAATGCGGTTTTTCTCTTTTCTTTATGACTTTTTTGTTACCTCTAGTTTTTCATTTTCGAAGTAAATAAATTCCCATCTACCCATAACATTTCTACTCTGTCCGCCTCCGTCGTAATTCGCATCATTTTTTTATTTCATACACATTTCATTTCATTTTATAATTCGTTTTTCGCAAGTACTTGCAGTTTTCTACAATTAAGCGAATTACGTGTCGATGTAAACATTCTTTACTTTGATATTTTCACAATGACAACATTCATAAAGAAAGTTTTTTGTCTGTCATATAAAGTGAACGTGAATCGTGTAATTAAAATATTACTTATGAAAAACGTTCTGCGGAGCGTAAAATCTGTACATCTTCGGGAAAACTCGTCTTTTTTCTCTTCTTCTTCTTCCATTATTTTTGTAAACAAAAAGTTTTTTCTTATTTTTGCTGGAGTCAAACGATGCTTAATACAAATATTTACATCAAGTACAGACGTTTGTCGCACAGAGTAAGTATGTATAAGATTATTCACCTGAAATTTCACTTATTTTTTCAAAATTATTTTCAAACTCAGGTCCTCAGATGAAAACTAAGTAGGTACAGCATTGCGTACTGGACTATTCACATTCTCTCATCAATGTATAGAGTAATTGTTTTCAAATGATAGATGTTATGACAAGCACCCGACTGCTGGTCGGCTGGAAGAGGTTCTTGCTAAGCTTTTTGACTTTCTGACTCAACTCAGCGTTTGACTTCTAAGTTTTAGCTCTTATTCTAGCTATAATATACACCTTTAAGCTTTCAATTTGTCATCCTTCTCTAATTTCTACACTTAAATAATACATGTTATTCTTTGGCTTTTAGCTTGATACTTTTAGTTTCTCCCATCAAAATTCTGTCATTTGGCTTGCAATGTTGGGATTTATTTCTGAGTTTCTTCTTTCAGCTTTCTTCCCACAACGCTTTATGCGTTCTGAAGTTTGTTCTCGATTTCTTTGATAATACTTATCTCCCTTTGCAGAAATTTTCATCCATTTTTTACAAGTAAACAAACATTCAACAATTTCTTAACTTACCTATTACCTACCTATATTAATTATTCTCGATCTTGATGCGAGTTCCAGTCACTGCTAAGTATAGGTAATGAGTAACTTGAAACAAATACCCAATAACCATGGTACCAAATACTCACTTTTCTTCTCAACAGTTTATTCAGTTTATTCTCAACTTCATTGACTCACTTTTTTCAGACATCTGTACTCCTCTTTGATCATTTAATATTGTCGCATTCTACTCCACACTTCTACATTCATAATTATCATTCCTTGCGTTTTCTGCAATTATTCACATTCTCATATTTTTCTTGCTTGTTTTCTTCAAACAACATAACGCATGAAAATGCGTTGTGATGCAACCTACTTTGCCGAATATGAACCTTGCTATCACAAACCGATCGCATACGCGAATATGAAAAGATACTCTCAAACTAATATTACACTATATGCTACGCGATAAAACATTTCATTGACAAATCGGATCGCTTATATTATAACACAGACCACTACATAGGATTGACGAAGCAATAAGCCCTCAACGGTTCACTCAACCCCTCGCCTAAAAGAAAGAAAACTTGACATCGACATTGAATCATCCGTTCAATGCCCTGACCTATATTCTACAGATGCGAAATTATAGACAAAATCACTGCCGACTGATTTGTAAGTTACGCTAAAGGAAAATATATGTAGATAAATGTATCTGACTAGCTATTCCTCTTAATAACGACGATCTTTTTCGCCGTACTTTGTTCACTTATGTATTAGGCTATTATCGTTCAGTTCAGTTTTTCTACGATTACGTGTCGCATTTACGTATCAATGAATAACTTAAATTTCAAAACTGTTTTCGATTTCTTACTTATATATTCGTTCGCATTATGAACTCTTAGCTCAGTCCATAAGAGGTATAATTATAGTCAAAGGAAAGAATATAATGATCAGTAAACGCGATGATTGAAACAGATACAATATTATTTTTTTATTTATTTTTTTTATTTAAAAAGTAATTATATTATAGTGGTGCCGCCAACAGTCTACAGACCAATTACTGGCGACACCACTTACAAAATTAATAGTAGTACCAAAAACCAGGAAAAAAAAAAAAAAAGAGTAAATAACAAAAACAATAATATAGTCTCCCCACAAACAGTCAAATACCCTATCCTCCTACCGACCATCCCCTCGCAAATCCATCAAGACGCTTATGATTTTTTGCTTAAAAGAGCTACGCCCATCAAAGAATATGTCCGTTGTTGGCTCAATCCGCAAAACCATGTTGTAAAGCATCATTGCCTGGTTCAGAGGAGAATCATAGTCTCTGGTTCTCGTTGACGGTATCCAGAATAGTTCCCGTGACCGAGTGGTTTTGATCCGTACCGAGAAGTTCATATGAATAAGCAGGGAGGGAGAATCCAAGCGTCCACATAGCAAATCTCTTAAAAAGAGGATCAGGGTCAGGTCGGCCCTCCTTACTTCCAGGGTTGTAACTTCATATCCCAGGATCAGTTCTCTGTACGATATCATATAATCATAGTAATTGAAATCTTTGTAGTAAAGAAACCTAAGAAATCTTTTTTGAGCCCGTTCCAAATCCTGAATGTGTTTTTTCATTGTTGGTTTCCATACTACGCTCGCAAAGTCAAGGTGTGATCTGATTAGCGAGAAGTAGAGTACCCGAAGAGTCGCAGTATTATTCAAGTGCCTAGAATGCCTCATCAGCACCCCCATGCCACGTCTTGCATTTGTTAATGCCTTCAGTTCTTGTTTATCGTATTTAAAATTACTTTGGAGTTCTACACCAAGATCTCTGACAGCCTTTAAACTCTGCAGTGCCTGACCCTTGATCTCATAAATAAATTGAACTGGGGTCTCCTTTCGAGTGAAAGTCATGAAATTGCACTTATTGACATTCAGGAGTAGCCGGTTCTCCTCACTCCACTGTACTAGTCTATTCAAATCTCTCTGAAGCTGCTCGGTTCAATATTGATTTCATGTTCAAGTATTGAGATACTACCCTATACAATCATTCATTCTTTTTCTCCAATACTCTAATTTTATTATTCATATTTTCTGATTTCCCCGAACAATTGTAACAATGTCAATTTATCTCTTATTATCACTTAAATTCTATTCTGTAAAAACGAACACTGAACTCAACGTACGTAATCAAATTGATACATCTTTATCAAGAGACAAAAATGTGAACAACGAATGTAATTAATAGGACGGTAATCGTGATTAAAATAATCCGCAGTACAAAATAGGAAGAATGCAGGTGATCATTGATCAACGTTCCTGAATAAAAATTACCGGGAATAATAAAATAAGCAAACAAGTTACGCAGTACGGAGTGGTACAAGCACACTCATTTGTAATCTTAGATTCCTTAGATTCGCATTGTTACATTCAGCCGTCAGCGCTCTCGAAGATTGGAACTCGAACTATGCTAAAGAAAGAAAAAAAACAAAGCGATTGCAAGTGGTTAAAAAAATAAGGGGTAAAAGTACCTATTGAACCTAAAATCTGAAATCATCGTGAGAAACGCACAAAGATGATAGCTAAAATTTGGGATACTTTTGAAGATGATAAACAATTCCTTTTTTTCAAAATGATTCTTCAAAGTAACCCAATTCTTATGGAAGAATGGAAAAAGTCGGCCCTCTTGTGCAGTGTTGCTGTTTTGTGCATGTTCCGGCCTTCCTTGAATGCCTGCATAGAGATTTATATACACATACAAGTATAAGAGCATAACATTGGTTTTCTTTAGATGAGAATGATCTGTAGATTGTTGTATTAAGAGTAGAGAAAATGGATGGTGTTGGTCTCAAAGTGGATGATCTGACTCCAAAAGAATGATTTAGGTACATTATCTTTCCCATCTCAAATTTTCCACACTTTTCTACCACTCAGCTGTTTTGGTTCATTTTAACTTCAATTATTATATTCATAATACTATTATGCAGAAGGGAGGTGTATCGCAAACTGAAAAATCAAATAATTGCTATGGTATTTAGCGTAAACAAAAATTACGGTGAGATTGTAAGCTGGTCACAGGGTAGCATAAAACAGGCGTTGTTGACGACGGTTAACCTATAATCTACATGCGCGCGTGATGAGACTGGTAATCAATGGTGAGAATTTTTTTTATCATTCAGATTCATGATGTTATTCGCGCGCTCCATCGTTTTTTTGATCTGTTATATATTTGTAAGAACGCTCTACCGTTCTCACAAATTTTTGCGATGGTGGCGTCGCAGTCAAAGTTGCAAGAATATAAGCACCGACTCTATTACGCCGGTGTTTACCGATTTTATAGTATCAATTTTGCAGTGTCGTAGCCGGATAGTCAAGTGGGTAACTAAGGCCACCTCTGAACTATCTAAACGGCGTAAAGACAAGTTTGCATGACAAACCTCTGAGCCTCACATTTTTTAGTCTTGCTGTTGTTAAATTTTGACATGTTTCATGTACCCCTACCCTAATTTCAGAATATGTGTCCCATCCGGGCTTCCGGGTACCCGGGCGCCTGACCTTGGGACTGGGGGTTTTTTACGTCGAACCTCAGCCCTACCCCTGATTCTGGAATTTGCGTCCGGGTGTCCGGGTGTCTGGGCGTCCGTACAGAATCTAATTCATACAGTATATTATACTAGGTATATACTAGGTACTATACTTCAAACGCACAGAGTAGGCTTACGCAATCCCACTTCTGACACCAGTTGTGACGTTCTACCAGTCACCAAATATCTCTTGACACCGATAATAAAGAACAATTACGAAAACCGAGCTTTATTACTGGTACCGCAAGTACAACACTTCTAAACACCGTTAAACTGTAACACAATCGCGTTAAAGAACGAGAACACGTTAACTATCGCTTTAAGATAACAACTGAACCGCTCTATCAGATTGCTGCCGGTTATTTATAGTCTCACCCTTAATTCCGGAATTCTCGAGATTTCTTCTAGAACGGCAAACAGGTTATGCAAGAGTCCTTACAATCAATCGAGCACGTTCTAGGTTGTTCAAGCGTATTCGGCGAAGTAGTTAAGCGATAAGTACGCTTCCTTGTGACGTCTGCTATTATTAAAAGTTTAGCGGCATGTGCAAGCTTGGTGCTTGCGCCTTCATAGCAGAACGCCACACTTTCCCCTCCTCAGTTTTGAACGTCCCGTTCAAACGCCGGACTCCATACAGCTAGTCTATTTCGGTGGACCACTTTGAACTTTCTGTCCTGTTGGATGCGATAGATGACATCGTTGATTCTCTTCACGACTGTCCAAGGTCCTTCCCAATTGCACTGTAATTTTGGGTTCTTCCCTTTCTTTCTCTGTGGGTTGTAGAACCACACCCTATCCTGAGGTTCAAACTTGGTTTCATCTGCACAGATGTCATAGCGTGCCTTCATCCGGTCGCTAGCAACTTCTAAATTTTCCCTGACCAGCTCATGTACCTGCTTAAGTCGGTTCTTCAGTTCTTGCGTAAATGGCTTGACTTCTTGAGGTGGCTGAGGAGGGGTGCCTAGCTCTAAATCACACGGTAATCGAAGTTCTCTTCCAAAAATGATTTTTGCAGGTGTTTCCTTGGTGCTCTCATGGATTGAAGACCGATAGGCTAGCAGGAACAATGGAAGTAGCTTGTCCCAATTTCGCTGGTCATTATCAATTACTTTGGATAGGAATTGGTCTATTGTTTTGTTGAACCTCTCGACCATACCATCAGATTGTGGGTGGAGTGGTGTTGTACGAGTTTTCCTCAATCCCATCAGCTTAGCCACTTCTCCAAATACCTGGGATTCAAAGTTTCTTCCCTGGTCTGAGTGTAACTCCAGAGGTACTCCAAACCTTGAAGTCCATTTTTCCACCAGCGCTGTTGCAAAGTGACGGCTTCACAATTTGGCAGTGGGTAAGCATCCATCCATTTGCTGAAATAATCTCCTACCACTAGAATATAACGATTACCTTGGTCAGTTTCTGGAAATGGTCCTGAGATATCTGCCGCAATCCGTTCAAAAGGGTATCCCACATTGTAGATTTGTATCTTAGCTCGGCCCCTAGTATTGGGCCCCTTACTGGCATTACATGTTCTGCAACATTGAATCCAATCCTCTATATCACTTCTACAGGCTGGCCAGTAAAACCGTTCCCGAACCTTGGCCAATGTTTTTGTTATTCCAAGATGACTACCAGATGCGTCGTCATGAACACTCTTCAAGACATCTGGTACAAGTGCTTCAGGTATCAGTTGTTGGCGCCAGTGTGATCTGCCATCTGTTGTTTCCCAGATCCCTCTATGCAATATCATACTAGCTCCCTTCCCCCTGTTTGGCCCCCCAAAAGCTAGTAGCCTAATATATAGTATACTAGGCCTATACTAACAAGGCTCAATACACAGTATACGAGACCTATACTAGGCTAAGCCTTCATTATGCTGGACCTGAATTGGCTAAATTTCTCTTTGATCTATACAGTAAACTATACTGGTACACTAGCTTTATACTAGCTTGAAATATTTCATGTCTGACCCAGACCTGAAGTGGCTTAGACAGACCTTTGACCCGAGTATCCTCATGCTCCCAACACTACTGTTGAGCTAGTCACACCCCAGTGCGAATGATAAGGTGAAGAGAGTGAATACTCGCTGTGATTCGAATTCGTTAGGTAGTGGATATCGAATATATATGCACCTTTATAGTTTTGTTCCTTTTTGGTCCTCTCTCTTGTATCGTGCTGGTGATGGGGAGACCCCTAATCGCAGATGTATGTTGGGTGTTGTCCAAATGCAATCGCGACAACTAAAGAACCAGTGACGGTGGTTACATCACAACAACAACAAAAAAATTGCCGTCCGAAGAGAAATGAAAAACTGAAATTAACCCAGCAAATTGGTAAATGTTGAAATAAATCAATCTGATTAAATTAAATTAAAGAATAGGTTTACGATAACACCTCGACTGTTCAAAAAAAAAAACGTACACAGTTTTTATGGCTCTTAAGCTTTTCAATTATATGCATTATGAGATCTTTCTCTTAATGTTATTACAGTACGTCGACTTTTTCTCTTTAGGAAATGAAGGAGAAAAAAAAAAGAAACAACTACTACAAAAAATAGAGTATCCAACTTTTCACTTTTCTTTTTTTTTCTTAATTTCTTCCGGTTTTTTTTTTTTCACTTTGGGCCACACAAGTACCTACTCACCTATTTCTCATCGCACCAATTTTGTGTTTTATCACGCGGAGCATCCAGTGAGTGAGTTACTCGCTCTTTACCATTTCATTCTAGATAATTAATAATTTATTCAGGCAACCGTATCCGTATTCTTGGAGGTTACATTAATAAAGAAGAAAACGATCGTATTTTATAACTGAATTAGAGCTTTCAAGAATGATGAATTAAAATTAACGTACGTTTTTCAGCAAAATTGCACTTGTTTTATGTGTAATTAGGCAGTTAGAAGGCTAGTAGGTCTGGAATAGCCTACATTATAAAATTAGCTGGGTATCCAGTGCACCAGTGTACTTATAATGGGGTAAGTACGGAAGTACAGAAATAAAGATACACCGAGTTCGTTAGATGTCGACATAATACGAGTACATACGTACTTACAGTGTATAAAATAGTCGATTCAGTGGCTACATCATCGTACAGACAGAATAGGCCACCAGAAAATACGCGATTAGAAAATACAAGAAAACAAAAATGTTCCGCGAAAGGTAAAATCCCCAGCCGTGTGTTAAGTAGACATCTGTGTCTTGTGGATATTTCGACAGGTGAAGACTGTATTGCAGAGAAATGCGGACTAATTCATAAATATTTTGTCACTTACGATGATTAAGGAAATGGATGGACAGTAGGTGAAAAGCCTTCCTTACCCCTGACGCATTACATCAGTCTATATAGACGTATAGGACGTACTCAGTCGTTTCCTATTTGAGAAACTAAATGTAATTTTCACAAATCTTTCTCGAACCCAGTACTTTTGTTTACGTACCCAGTTTTAAAATCTGAGGACGGTAACTTGCAGCGTATTTTGTCAACTGCTCTGGATTTCCTTCATTAACTGTGTTAGTCGAGGCCAACAGAGAACCTGTTTCATGGAGGTTTCTTTGTTCATACTTTTTCTAAATAAAGATTGAACTTCGTTTCGCACTACCTCGGGAGTTTGAACTCGAAAATTCATATTTTCCCAAATTCTCCTCCCCCTATCAGATACAGCTCAATATTCAACATTTTTTCCTATCCATTATAATAATTTGAGAATCAACATTCTTCCAATTCCCACTTCTATCATGTATAGCTCGGAGGTCGACATTTTTCCAAGTCCCAGGTTTTGTCGGTGCCCGTCATTTTTTTTCAATTTACCCCCTCCATCAAAAATGGATTCCCTGTTGAAAACTAGCTGTGTCCCTAACGCAATACATCAGTTTGTGTAGACACATGAGATGCACTCAGTTGTTTTTTGGATGAGAAACAAATGTACTTTTCACACTTCTCTCTCCAACCCGATACCTTCTTCAGTAGGTGGTTTCAAAGTTTAATGACGATTTTCTCGTGAAGCATAGTTACTCGTATCACAAAAGAAGAGCGAATTTTCAAGAACCTATTTCACATAAACGTCTCCTTTTAAAATCGAAAATTGGAATCATTTTCATATAAACCTAAATAGTCTTTCTAGATTCATCCAGAACAACCGGTTCAAATTCTCTCTCTGTGTGAACACAATGATGTTGATTGAATACGCATCAGTCGAAATACTAATAGTTTCCAAATTTTCTCCTGAAAATCTGAAATTAGACTCATTCGAAAGGAAATTACAGGGGCTACAATTTTTGTTGTTTTCAATTTTTCATAGAAATTAGTAAAATTCTAGTTATCACAACAATTGAATTTTTAGAACTACCTACGAGGCTTAACGCGTTAAACATTTGGAACAACGAGAAGCAAATTTTACTACGTCAAAATTTCTCTCTTTTTTCGAATTTTTTTCGCTCATTACTCCATGCGGAGGAAGCCAGAGCGTTGAAATTTATAAAATATTAAAAAAATATTCCAAGGGATAGATAAAAGCGTTCAGATACCAGACATCCTAACTTATCATTGTGATCGCAGTCGCGTCTCTTGTTTAAGAATGCCCTACAGACAGATAAACAATCTACTTTATGGATGTAAAGTTGTAAGGGTAATACAACTTCGGTAAATGTCTAATCTTATCATTTTTGAAAAGGAATTCTCTTCGACTGAATTAATCCTGTCTCATCGAAGTGCATCAGGTTAGAACAGTATCATAGAGTATGACGAATGATGAGTAAGACTCGCGACTAGTTTTGGAAGTATCATTTTCTAGTACATAGATTCAAGAATTCTTTTTATTCAGTCTGATCATAGCTCTCTTCGTATTGATCGGCCTGTCGTAAAATTCTATTTTAAGTGTATTGTTTTAATCTGTCATTGAATTTTGCATGTTTTGTTTTAATTTATTTTACTTTTATTTGATTGTAAAATTCCGGTTACGAATCTTTATTTTTCGATTTCTTAAATTAAAACGCAATTGAAATTAGTTATTCTGCGAACTTATTCTTTCCCCGATTTCTCGGGATCAGTGCATTGTGATATACTTATATTAGAATATTTACGTACTTCTGGTAATGTCAAGAAAATAAAAAAAACTGCACCTGCAATTTAGAAGGTAGCCGCGCCAAAATGCCATTCTCAAGAATACAGGATGTCATGGTGGGAGAGAAATAGAGTAGACTGCAGTTGCGAGCAGGTGCCCTTCTTCGATGAATCAAATCGCATCAAGTGACGCATACAGCGAGGACACAATTTTTAATAAGAACTTTTTTCCTATGAAAGCTAAAATTTTCATTTATGGCTTCAAAGTTACTCTAGAATAATACAAATATGGACAAATACACGAATACATGCGTCGAAAATGTCAAGTCGATAGGTAAAACAATTCTAGAGTATAAAAGGATAGACAAACAAGACAAACTTTTGGCTTTATAGGTACGAGTGGATTAAAAAATGTACACGGTTGTTAATTAATACACGTAATTATTAATAACTCTCGCCATAAGCAAATTTTAGTCCAGCATATCGATCATAAAAATATTAACTGTAATAAAATATGAATGATAATTCAGAGTATGAAAGTTCATCGAGAACAATAGCGCAGTGGAAGACAAAGAACACATAGTTCAAGCATACAAACGTTTATGATTACATCGCTGCTTAGAACTGCGGCCAACAATAAGAGAAATAAATATATTTTATGAACATAAGTGTTCTTCTAATTTCGGAAACGTCCCCGGATGATCTAACGGTTATTCTACAGCAAAAGTCGGTTTCCCAATTTGCATCGAAAAAAAAAAAGAAAAAAAATAAAAGAAAAAAAAAGAAAAAAAAAAGTACGTACACAAAACTTTTTTTTTAAATGTTTTTTTTTAATTTAATTTTTTTTTTTTACCATAGTCCCCATTTTGAAGTGTAGTTTTCTTCAAATCTGTTGACGGAAGAAAATTACATACCGTCTAGACTTTGTCGAAACCATTATCGTTAATTAATATACCGATAATATAAATTACGTTTCTTCTTACAATTCAAGCCATATATAAATGAACAACCTAATTCGGTCAAATAATATAATTTTGATGATTAGGTATTCACCTATACTGTTATCCCATTTTCTTCCAAGTTATTTGTTTTCCATTGGATCGAGTTTGAGAACTAGGTACCGGTACAAACTCAGATTGAAAGTAGGTGAAATACAAACTGCGCCAACTTGAATAATTGTAGCTTAGATAGTAGTATTTTTTACCGTAATTTTTTGTCAAGAGATAAGGCTGATACTACAAACCGCATATTGATAATTTGAAATCCTTTGTTATAATTAGATCACTTTTTTTTTTTCAATTAATGTATCACTCCTGTTGGTAATTTGGAAAACTTCTTCTCTCATAATTATACATTCTTATCGCTTGATCACGTAATTGCTATTGGAAAATTTCGCTTACAAGAACTGCACCTTGATTGCTCAAGAGAAGTACCTAATTATTATCAGAAACTTCATTTTCCTTGAAAGAAATTTTGGTTTTACTTCTACACTAAATACTCGTATATTACAGAAAGCTTGACGTTTCGCAGCACCCGGACTGCATTTTCAAGAGCAAAAAAACGTACTGAATGAATTCAACAGTATCGTGCACATACGCGAGGAAAAAAAAAAGAAAGAGATTACAGAGGTTAAAATGAGTCATGTGAATACAAGACGTATGTAGAAAGTAACTTAGGACCAAGTACAAATTGAAAACAAAGCCGGGATACCACATTCACAAATCCATATGACGTATTTTTAATCATTTTATTTCCTACTATTTTATTCGTAATTTATTCATTACATATTCCCATCGCGTTGTAAGACATTCCGTTTTGTTTGTATTCATTTTACTATTTCAAGAATTCATACCTCATTAATTCATTATGGTTTACGGAGTTTACGATGCGAGTATAGGTCTCTGGCCGCGACTAGCAGATGCCGTGAAAATAACGCAATTCGACCAGTGAAATCATCGTCGAGAAATATCAACAAACAATGTCGGCGAAATAAAGTAAATCGACTATGATCGCGAGATATGAGATCATAACATGCAACGTCCAACGAGGTGTTTGGCCAGGACCTATTATCGAGCGTTCCTACCTATGTAGGTATATATAAGGAGTAGGCCTACATCGGGGCAGTCGAATGTCAATCGAAGAAAGAAATTTTTGTATAGAATTAATCCGCGAGTTTGTTCGTTTTCATGTCAATAAAGTCAATCCTTAAAAGCCTAAAAGTTCTATCTCCGTGAAGGAAGTCGAAACGCATTTTGACCAGGCACCGGCTGGTGTTACCGTCATACTCATCTTTTTAATTCTATTTGGTAGAAGCTAACACCGAACAATTAATAAGCAATAACCTGAAGTAACCAATGCACTGTTGATTCGAGTAGGAACAAACAATGCTGATATTATTACACCATTCCAACAATTGTCATTTTTGTCATGAGATAAGGATAATAAGTAATTAATAGCTATCGCAAAATCAATGAATTGAAATCCTGGATTAATTATAATATTATATCATCACACACTTCATTTGTCTGCTCAAAAGTCAAAACCCAACGATATAATTATCATACTAGGTATCTCTGTAATCGACTTCAAAGTAGAACCAAGTATAAATTGAAATTTGAAATTGAATCTCGGATCACAAAGCCGGGCCATATCACATTAGCGATCCATGATAGATTTTTAATCATTCGCTGTTCCCTATGTTTTTATTTTGCAATTATTCGTTTCAGTATCCCGTCGCGTTGAAAGGCGTCTCCTTTCATTTGTGTATCATATTCATTGAAGGAAAATGAGTTTATAATTTGAACATTCAATCAAATTTATTATAAATAAGTACGCTGTTCGATGCAATTTCATCTTGTACCGGTATGTGAGTTAACTTTTGAATGCTTACTTACAATAAGCAGTTCATCAAAAACACTTGTGTGTGTTTTAACAAACTAAACACTAAAGAAAAAATACACTATTCCTCATTTACGATCAAAAAGTGCCTCTTAGCACCCTCTTTAGAGATAAAAAACGAGTCATTTAGGTAACGCATGAAGTGATGGGACTATGCGTTAACATAATATGTTTGTTCTGCTAAAAGGGAGTTTTTTTGTTTTCATTTTGCATAGTCTAGGGAATATTGACGAGCTATCATCTATCTTGTGATCGCACTTGTCTTCTACTTTTTGATCCTAACTTTGTAAATGAAGAAAAATCTCTTACGCAACAATCAACATGATTAGAAATGGCTATTTCTTGATTTGTAGGACTCATCAACCCAGGCTTTGCTCAGGTTGCTGAAGTTAAAAATTCTTACTTACTTATCCGCCTTCCTTCTTTAGAAGATTACAAATCGGTAATTACAAAATCAATTGAACGATATCTAACGATCAAATCAAAAAGAATATGAATACATAATTGGTTACTTGAACACATTTTGTTAAAACTAAATCACTTTATGGACAAAACAAACAATCGTGTGTACTCAAAAAAATAAACATCCTATAATGAAAGAATTCGTGGTTTACAGAATACTTGTAAAAAATAAACCTCCGATATTGAAAGAATTCGTGGTTTACAGAATACTTGTACCTAAGGTCAAACTGTCTAATTGTGAACACGGGGTAATTGTGAACAATGTCAGCCTGCAGCTTGCAGTTGCAGTTTTGAGTGTACTGATGACGCCATCTTGTAGGCCAGTCTTACAGCTTCACAGTCCACAGAAAAAAAAGTGCAGAATTGACATAGTACCAGAGCAGGAAAAACGTTATCATTTTTATCTCTCAAAAATCAAAATATTTCTTGTTCTTCAATTTCCACATTTTAGATTCTAACATTCCTTCAAATTAATGTTTCAATTTTGTTCCAAGTTTAAGGTGTTCAGATACCCTACATTTTATGATGACTGTAATTAAAACTCCAAAAACATACAATCATATGCATCTCCTTAGATGAGTGTTCACAATTAGACGACCGTATTTTTAGTTCTAGGGGTAATTGTGAACATACGTGTTTTAATGGCTATTTACAGTACATGTGGCGTAGGTGAGTCTTTTCATAACGAGTACATGCGTTTGCGGAACGAGCAAAGCGAGTGAAGCAATGTATGTACAAGTTATAAAGACTCACCTACAACACTTGTACTGTACAAGGCTTTAAAAGACAAATACTATTTGCAAGAGGACACAAAGTAGGCGCCCTCTATGAAAACTGTGGTGGCCATTTTTGGAAGCTGCCTGAAAAGGGGATATTACAGAAAATTGTTGAAATCTTAATTTTTTCTTCTTTTAGATTATTCTATGAATGAAAATAATAAAAAAATGCTCCTACTACTTTTTTGTATTTTTCAATATTGACAAAGATACAGCCCGTTTTAGTTTTATACAGGTTTATGGCAATTTTTGCCGAATCCCCTTTTCGGGTACAACTCTAGCGCACCTACAGTTGTGTCCTCATGCGAATGAAGACAAATTTGTACATCGGAAGCACGGAGGTATTGACACGCGCCTATTCTCCACTGTACAAATCGCTGTCGCCAATGTTGTGACAGTTCCGTTACGCGTTGATAGATGGCGTTGATAATTAGCGCCTGCTTGATTCTGTAGAGCACGTAGTCTTAAGGCGAAAATTTGTATTTTTAGCAAAAAAAAATGGGGAATAGGCAATGGGCATATAGAGTTGAAACTCTGTATTATTGTCTGGAGAAATTCAATTTTCATATTTTAACGACTAACAAGAATTATATCTTAGGAGAATCTATCGAGGAACTAACAAGGAATATTTCTTTTACCTCATTATCAGTGTCATGAAAAATTTGTAAGAATATTTCACCTCCCTAAATTCAAAATGTTTTCAGATGCATTTTTGAACTCAACATCCCAAATCAGAAAACAAAGTATCATGTTTTAGAAGAATATCAGACCAGTGCTACAAGAAATTCTCAAGAATATTTTGCCTTTCTATGGTAATAGGTACTTCAAGATTCATTAATATTGTCAAATACAAGACTTCAAGTTCAACGCAACACAAATATCAAAAATTGAAATAAGAACTTATTCAGAGGTTGATTAAACATTTATTCTGAGCATAGCTTTGCCTCTTTCTTCTTTTTTTGTGATTGTTTTGTATGAGAGCGATTTTGAGTCCGCTCATATAGGCTATTGCCTCATGCGTATGACAATATAGTAATGGAGGGAAGTAGCAACAATTTCACTTTTGTGAATATTACAAGGAAATGAGAGAGGTAAATTTCCAAACACATCATTTAGGGTTCTATTGTAGCAATCACTAAAACTTGGAGTTAATTACAAAAAGATCTTCAGTTTTTCAAAAGAGCTTATAAAGATATAGGTTACAGTACAACAAGAATCCTTTGGTTTTAGGATTGACCATTTCTGCAACATCTAGTTCCAAAGTCTCTAATTTGGTAAGTAATGCTTCACGACAAGTGTTACATTTAGATAAGCGCAATAAGCGACGGCATAAATACCCGCACGCGTGATAAATTATAATGTCTGTTAATTCGGAATTAGTTGTGGTGGCAATAAATTCTTCATCTTCCCACAATTTTTCTTCAACCAAAGAATCTAGGCGAAGTTTTAGATTTTGTAAAGCTGACTGAGATGGCTTTTCTTGGGTAAAAATTCTCTCGAAATCTTCCATAGAAATAGGTACCAGTACTAATATCACAGTCATTGGAATCGATCGAACAATTCCCAAATTTAGGAGGTCTCAGTAATTTATACGTCGATAACAAGCGATACAATTGGAGGAACGTTGGCATTGCTGGATGGTCATTTTGAATACCTGCTTGGCGGATTGTTCCAAAAAACCGCTACAAAAATAACCATACCATGAAGCTCATTAAAATTCAACGGTCACTTACGATAATAACACCCGAGAACGTCAACTATCATGTAACATCACTGGAGGATACGACTCGCGAGTTGTTAAAGACGTTAATAATTGTTTTCATCGTTGAAACAAACCAAATTTGAGAAATAATTTAGCATATTTTTTTTTTTTTTTTTTTCTTGTCATCAATACTACTTGCGCCGGCTGTTTATGAGCCTGAGTTCAGCAAGATCTGAAAAGCTATTAGTTCATGCCTTAATTTAGATGCAAAAAAAAAAACATGCAACTTTAATCACTATCACAAATTATCTTTTTTTTCTTATTTGTACTTCACCCATCCGGCGCAACATACTTGAAAGCATACAGAAATTGTCTGAAATATTGTAGAACGATCGTGCCCCGCACGATGTGTAAGAATTTAAAATGATGTATGACCGTGTCCAGCACAATGTATTTGACGTCTTATCAGGTCACATTAAGGTGCTCGAGCTTCCCTAGTCACATTTGGAAAGTGTCCCAGAACAATGTAGGTATACAAAAATGAAGTAATCTGATGACCGTGTCCAGCACGATGTATATGACGTCTTATAATGTCAGATTAGGAACGTGTCCAGCACTATGTGAACAATCCAAAGAATTCTAGTAGAATGTAACAAAAAGGAATTATTGTACACTTTGATCACAGGAAGCTAGCCCAAATCAAGAAGCATCTGGGATCAATGGTTCAAGATTATACTACTTGTATATTCAATCTTTCAAACACGACTTGAAATGAAGATTTAAAAGATAATAGAGATTTATGTGAATAAATTTCTTTCATAAAAATCAACCATCATAGCAGTACTACTCCTGGTACAAAGTACATACCTGTCTTTTCAACTTAGGAAATAAAGATAATCTGTGCTGATTAAACTACAGTATATAATTTCCAATATAAACGAAACATGATACAAATTATTCTTCTCAATAAATTTCAATAATCTCACTTGGTAGATGTAAAAAGGCAAAATCAGACGGCAAATTACTTTACTACAGCATGTAAGCACCGGGCGCAGTCTTTTAGCGCTGTCTTGCGGTCAAAGTGTGAACTGTCACAAAACCGGAGACACGTTTTCCGTTTCGTGTCAATACCTCTATATTATTGTCTTATACCGTGATCGGAAGTAACTATACGTTTTCGTGCGGCATGTTTACGTCATAGTTGTCGTAGTTTTTTCGCAACGGTTTTCCGTGTGTAAAAGACCATTGGTGACGTTATTTTGTTTTTTTCACACGCTCCGCGCTAACACTGAAAATCGTTACCTACGTCACTGAAAATCATTTTGCAAAAACGCACTTACGACGTATGAGTGTTTTAATGGTTAAAGGAGGGGGGTTGTTGGTAAATGAAAAACTCAAGCGAAAAATTTGATCACCTCGTCGGGATCCGAACCCGAGACCTTTCGCTTGCCGGGCGACTGCTCTAACCGCTGAGCTACGAGGGCGATCAAATCTTCCACGAATTTTTCCAATTACCAACGACGAGAACTAGTTCGTCACTACCCGCAACGACGACGAACACTCACCGACTGTATATTAGAGGGAGCAAGCACAGCTTGCATCAGCTCAGCGGTTAGAGCAGTCGCCCGGCAAGCGAAAGGTCTCGGGTTCGGATCCCGACGAGGTGATCAAATTTTTCGCTTGAGTTTTTCATTTACCAACAACCCCCCTCCTTTAATATTACCCCCGCACGTAAGTATTGTGTCTTTCGTTTTAATGGTTATTTACAGTACATGTGTTGTAGGTGAGTCTTTACTAAAGATAGTCTTTACACAACGAGTGCATACCTTCGCGAAACGTACAAAGCGAGTGAAGTAAAGGTATGTACGAGTCGTAGACGAACCTACAACACATGTACTGTACATGGCTTTAAAACACAAATACGTCGGAAGTGCGTTTTTGCGTGAAAGAAAAGCGAAAACCCTAAAAAAATAGTTCATTGAGACCACAAAAATAAAGAATTGACTTCGAAATTATACAATTAAGATCGAATAATTTATTATCGAACGAACAAAAGTAAATATAGGAAACCTCAGGAAAAATACAGTACCTAAACATTAATGGCATAACATTGAAGAAAATTCAAACAAACTGTTGTGTAAAGTAGAGTCCAGTATTTACACCACGCTTTGCCGTTGTGTAAAGTGTTTCGCTAGCTGGCTGGCAGCTGCATGACTGTAAGCAGTGTAAACAGTGACTTTCACCAGTCCAATCAGTTGTTCAAAAACGCACTTACGACGTATGAGTGTTTTAAAGCAAATTTACCCGCATGTACTCGATGGTCAAAACGGCGTTTTAACACCATGTATTAAGGAAGATAGTTTTTTAAACAACATACGCCGAAAGCAATTATTTTATACTTGAATTATTTGATTTTCCAAAATTCCAAGTGTTTTATTACAATTTACAGAATCTGTAAATCAATGGAGTCGTTCTTCAAACAATTAGTCTTTGTCCAATCAGAATCATTGTTACTCAGTTTTTTCGCCACTGTTTTCATGATTCTTATCAGATGAACGATAAATGCAGTTTTTGCTGTCTAAAAGAAACGTACTTTCGGCGTATGTGTATAAAAAAAGATATTACACATAGGTTGTATATTCTGTAGTTCAGTTATGATTCCGATGAAACAAATATTTTAGCCCCGGTTAATGGAAAAACTGGAAATTTTGGAAAGGAAACATAAAATAAATTTCTTTCTTTCATTTGTTTCCTTTCCAAGTAATTTTCCAGGAAATTTTTCCAAGGTTGCCTATAACGGATCCATCTAACATACATAGGCGTATGCTGCCAGAACCAGAACCCTTAATAAATTATGCATATAACTTGCATGAGTGCATACGCGCCTGAAAAGCTGTTTGTAAACAATTGAGGAGGTATCTGTAAAAAGAGCCTCCGTTCAATGTATTTCTTATAGAACGGAGGCCCTTTTTACAGATACCTCCTCAATTGTGGTTTTGAATTTCCACGCAGTTGCACAACAGTGAACATGCGCACAACGATCGCGCAGAGAAAAGTTATCCGCATAAGTTCAGGATCATTACAGTACAGGATATATGGTGAGCCCCTTACATTAGACCATTGACTATATATTACTTCGTAACCCAGACGTACAGTCCTATTGTTATGAACGGTGTCGTTTTGCTGGAAACGACAACGTGAGTGCGCTGCGTGTTAACCAGTAGAGTAAAAGAGAAAAAACATCGCTGAACATCGGTCCCTCTCTGTTACACCTACGTCTTGACATCTGGCGCGATCTGTTATTCGTATCCAACGTAATCCAAGAAAACGACACCGTTTATAACAATAGGACTGTACGTCTGGGTTACGAAGTAATATATAGTCAATGATTAGACATCCAGCCGTTATAATACCTATTGGGGTTCAAACCTACACTAGAGAGCGCTACTGAAAGGGTGAATCGGAGAATTTATCTAGGTTCATACATTGATTTTCAATCAATTGTTATTTTTTCAATAATATATATCATTTATTGCTGCTATTTTTTTTTGTATTCAATGTTGATGATACAGACTACAAAATTTATGCTTGTATTTGCTTTAAGAAACGATATCCTATCAATGATGGTGCGTGAAATTTCATCATTTAAAAAGCATTGAACAAAAGGGTGAATATCGTCAGTGCTAACAACTCTCCAACTTTAAGTTTAAATCTCAATGCCCAAAGAAAGAAGAAGAAAGAAAGAAAAAAGTGATTATACTCAGTTCACGTTAATAAGGAACAATAGAAAGAAGTACAAAGTACCTATTTTGAAAACAGAACATTCCAGGTAATTTTAATCTACCATTCCGTTCTCTAGTGATGGAAAGCAAAAGCCAATAATGGCTTAAGCAGCAGCAGTAGATATGATTTTACAAGCTATTAAGCTAATCCATTAGCCAGCCGTTTGAATCTCATTAAGCAAATAGCTAATTTAATAGCCAATCCCAATGGCTGCTTAATCAATGACTTAAAGCTTTTCTACAGTTTCATTATTTTTTAAAATATTTTAATATTTTTTCTTCAATCTTGTGGTGGTGGTATTTGTGGTGAGTTTTCAGTTTCGTCGTTTTTTAAATTTTTTTTGTGTGACTTCAAGCTGCCGGCTGCTTTGCCTTTTGGATGTGACGTCCAATGTAATCAGTAATCACAAATCGCGATGTGTTTGGCCTAGACCTATTCAACTTCAAACTATCTTAGTACGTATAGCATAGCATGGTAATGTATTGACTATTGATTACAAAAAAGAATGAAGTCTAGCCTCTACTCCCAGGTCTCCTTGGACCTTAATTGAAATTGTGTGCTCAACATTGCACGCCATTACAAGTATATTGAAAGAAAAATACCGTACAGACATGCACCAATTATTATTACATGACCGGTTTTGAACCGTATGCCAACTGGTTCATCATCAGGTTTGTATGATGTACCAGTTGGCATACAAACTGGTCGTGTAATAAAAATTAGTGCATGTTTGTACCGTATTTTTCTTTCAATATACTTACTCCTTGGACCTTATTTCTTGTCAACTAAATTGAACAAATTCTGAATTTTTCACTAAGCAGCTGAATGCACTGACTAAGCAGGTAATGAAAACCTAAAACGCCTAAGCCGAAGCTTAAAGCCAAGGGTACTGTCACTGTGAGGTCTCAGCCAATAGCTAATCCTAAGCCATTGACGATTGGCTTTTCATCACTGCCGTTCTCAGACTAGGCCTATACAATATGGTAGGTTAGCGCCTGCGTCGACCCTAAGAAGGTGTTTTGAACGTAATACACCTAGATACACAATTGAAAAGTTTAGCTGAACAAAATTATAAGTGTAACTCACATAATGGCTCCTTCACAATAATATTTTAGGCCTTAAGCACTCATTTTGTAATCAAATTAAAGAATGCCCATTTTTCTTTTAAAGTAATATAGAATGTAATAGGAAATTATTTGTACACTAGGAACTGATCATCACATCATTGTGAAATGTGTGTATCACATCTATGACGGTTACAGGCACAGTACAATAAAGAGGTATTGACACCTGCCTATGTTCAACATTGCTAATGCTGTCACAAGAAATGATGTACTTGAGTGCTTTGCCACTATGTAGCGCCAATGATCAGTTCCCCGGTTATACATAGAGTCTTATGTAAGGTAGGCGTGCCAAATATGGCATCCCTTTTCAAAATTTCATTTTTTGGTCTTTTTTTTTCTTTTTTTTCTGGATTCACCATACATTTACAATTTAATATACCGTGGGGCATGTATCTGCCAAATAAGAAAACATAATATTGATTCTGGAAATTTTTATGAATTTTTTTCAAAAGAAATCTGAAATACAATTTTCAAAAAATTGGTCCTAATATGGCACCCCTAATTTTTTTTTTTCAAAAGATTTGTGGGGAAAATGTTTTATTGAACATGAATTTGGTTTAGCCTTCTTTAAGCCCATCTCAGCCTTTAGAAACTGCCGCGGTCGCTCCTTTCATGGACTCATCAGTCCATAGTTTTCGTTTAAAATTCATTTGGCAACCTAAATAACATGTCGATATTAGATTTACGGTAAAAATCCCCGAAACACGTACAAATGATGATATGATAAGAAGGGTGCCATATTACCAACACAGGGTGCCGTTTTAGGAACAACAGCTATTTCGAGGAATCACAAATTCTACACAATTTCTTTCAGTCGACTTGAATCATTGATTATTTCATTACGAAGTATAATACTTGCTCTTCAACTTCAGCGCTTCAGTTGTTCTTCTGATCTTTCATCATGCACGAGACGTGAAAATTAAAATCGGACTAAAAAAACTTTGATAAGAAGAAAAAACTAGAAACAGTCGTAACTCGAGTGTATTTGATTCCTTTGAACGAACGTTTTCACTGACATCGATTCTTTCGTTATCAATTGTGTTGCCACTCTTGAAAACCAGGTAGCACCATTAGTTAACGAGTTATACTGGGGTGCCATATTAGGGAAGGGTGCCATATTTGGCGCGCCTACCTTAAATTCACTATTTAAAGAAAAATTGTAGAAGAGTCAGAAATCAACCAAAAAATCTGAAACTTAGTACAAATAGACTAATCATTATCCTCTACATATTTCAAAAAAAAATATTCCAATGTGTAAATTTCTTCATTTTTTATAACCCTTGGAAGTTTGTGAATACTATAATACCTTCTGTAAGGTAACAACGCTGGTGTGGTGCGGACAAGTATGCGGAAGGCAACACAACGGTGCAGCGAATGCAGCGGAATTATGTATGAGCTACATTATTTTGTGTGACAAGAATTTTGTATAGTGTCAATACCCCTTTATTGTACCATGGTTAAAGGGTTAGTCCAGACACGCGTGATGAGAGATAATGAGAGAATGATGATGCATACAGTCTACATTGAAATTTTCATATGTACTTACTTTCTCTTAGTCAAAACGTGCTTGAGAGATACCTAGCCTAAAGAGGTCACATTTTCAAAATTAGTATGTACATCCTACCGCAGGAAGCTAAAAATGGACTGAATTATCGTGACATCAGTAATTGTCAACTCCCTACCAACAACTCGCGAACACATTTCAAAAACCCTTCGATGTGATCAATTGTATTGTTCTTGGTTCTATCACATTATCAATTCTCGCATAAGAAATAGGTACACTGGAACGTTTCATACGTTCAAATTGAAAAATAAGAAATAAATAAGCAATTACGCGTTTATATTCAGAAGTAGGAAGTTCTCAAGTACAGTAAAACCTGTCTATAACGGAACGCGATCGGACTGAGTAATTTTTCCGTTTTAGGTAGGTTTCCGTTTTATACAGGTGAGCCGTGAAAATGCACAAAATCCGTTCTCCAAGTTGTGAAAAACCTAGGTAATCGTTTAAAATGGATCTAAGTATGTGTAACAACGGAAAAATACATATTTATTCATTATAGTAGGCTTGAGGACTCGTAAGTACAGTACATACATTGTTAATTACACTTTTATCAGTAGAACAATGTAATGTATGTAAAATCAAGGTTGTAAATATTCTAATAAGTTAGTTTGTTTGAAGGACGAGCGGATAGCATGTTTTTGCACTGCATCTTCAGCTTCTGCTAAATGCGGGAGCAAGCCCGAAATATTCTTCTGTGCGGCAAATATTTGCAGGTTTTCAAAAGAGAAATTGCTTCGTTCATACTTTGGACTGTGTATTCTTCTGGAGCACTATCGTCGTCAGATTCGTCATCACTTTTATGAACATCAGTATCGAGGAGATCAACCGCATCTGCTATTCCCTCTTCAGTGGCAACAGAATTATATCAGACTATTGTCGAAGCAAAATCTTATCATTTGTACCGATAAGTTAGTATGTATTGTTCGCATCACCTACAAGGATTACAATTGAAATTATTGTAGATATAGGGCTACACATAATGTACAGTACATACATGAATTTTTCCGTTTTACACAATACTAAAGCAGTCTCTATTACATTGTACGGACTGGAAAATGTTTCCGTTTCCGCGTTATACAGGTTCCGTCTTATGCAGTGCTTTTTATATGGAAATATTGCTCATCGGCATTGGGACTGACGATTTTGTTCGTTGTAGTCAGGTTTCCGTAGTTCACAGGGTCCGTTATAGACAGGTTTTACTGTATTTGAAAATGTACCTGCTGTTCTTAATTTATTTCTGGTTTTCAAATTTGAACGTAAAGTTCCTGTGTATTTCTTATGGAGCATTTTTTTTGTTTACAAACCACAGCGGTAAAATAGGGTAAAAATAACAGCATGCAGCGTGGTTCTAGGGTAAGCTACGTGGAGTTTGTGACGTCACGAAAACTCAGTCAATGGATCAAGACGTTTTTGATGTTGAACATCAATCCATACACCTGATTCACTGTTGGAAAAAGTACCCAAAATATATCCTTGGAACATAACTGCCGTGCAAATAATGTTTGTCGAACGTGCACTCCATTGGTTTTGGAGAAAAGGAAAAAGTTGATAAATAATCTTTCTGGTTACATCGTATGATACTTGTTCGTCGAATTCCGAAGTAAATTTTCACGAGAAATTCAATGGTGACCTTTTTTTTTAGTGAAACTCGGATCCCTGATTAGATATACGATGAAACGCACGTTTGTCAAAAAATTTCATTTTGACAAACGTGCATATTTCTCCATTACTCGAAAAAGAGAGTCAACTGGAAGAAACAAACACCACCACTGAATTCAGCGTGAAAAATACTTTCAGAATCAACTGTTCTTAATCATCTACCAAACAAATAATTTTTGACAAATGTTCGGAATCTGGTTTACTTCGAGAAGAGGTAACATTGATTTTTTGACAATATTGCTCTTTCTCCAAAACCATTGGAGTGCACGTTCGTCAAACATTATTTGCACGGCAGATACCTAATGGCTTTCATAAGAAATACATGCGGAGCAAAGATCATCATGTCACTAATGAAAAATAATGAATATTTAAAGAATGAAACAAATATATTTCATGAAGAGAGAAGTTTACACGTGGTATCTAAGTTTATATGTATATTAATTAAAAAACGAAGAACAGCACTTAATACCAATTTTTCAAATTTTTATTTTAAAAACCGACGTTTCGTCGCTCACGCGACATCATCAGGGATTACGAACGGAATGTACCTTCCGTTCGCTTTCGTTTACGCTCCGATGATGGTTGTTTAACCGAAAACGTTTGGCGGCTGATTTTCTTGTGGTTCAATATAATTTGCTACACCTTCGGGTGTACACTCCTCTTGTGTAATATGAATAACCATAAATTAGAACAACGTATCGATTCGAATCATCAATCCACTTTGAACTCTGAATTCCATTTGAATTCCCGGTGAATAATTTGTGTCCTCAAAAAACCCGTGAGACTAATCAGTAATCACCCATTTTAAGTACTCAAAGTATCCTCATTTATCCCGATTGAAAGTTTCATGAAACCTTCTTGACCAATCAGAGCCCAGAGATTTAGAGTGTTCAATTCTGCGATTGGTGCCCTCATAATGTCCTCATAGAAGAACCCCCATTGTATCCTCATCACGTCCTCATAACGTCCTCGTGGAAGAACCCTTAATTTATCCTCACTATGTCCTCATAACGTCCTCATAGAAGAACCCTTAATGTATCCTCACAATGGCCTCATTGAAGAATTCTCATTGTATCCTCATATGAGGAGATTCCTGGCGGAAGGGCCTACGTCCCATGAGAAATACATTGTGCGGAGGCCCTTTTGCCAGATACATCGTCATATACCATGGTCTGTCACCTTCCACTTTGAGGTCGTACTTCTTCTACATAACCACTCAGACTTTTGTATCAATCACGTGGAAATGAATCCTCTTCATTGTAGTCACATTGCAGTGAAGACAGTGAATCAACATAAAAAGTCAAAGGTCCAGTAGAAATGCAGTTCAGCTGACTGCTCTCCAGGAATTATCATCTTCACACCTATTTCATCTTATATAGACAGCACTCGCTTCTTTCTCTGCGAGTGTTACTGCAACACTATCAACAAACATTGTGAGGGTGTTATGATATCCTCTTTATGTCCTCATAATATCCTCAAAAGCGCAGACAATCAGCGGGTGTAGTGAGACACAATGCGGATGTCACAATGTCTAATAAGTTTCCTCATTACACCCTCATTATGTCCTCACCATTGGGGATGAAATGAATATATATAAAGAGGATTTGTGAAACTTATAATCTGCTTCCTCATTTCACCCTTTAAATGTCCTCGATATGAGGACTCATTGAGGACATAATGAGGGTAATGAAACTATTTTTCAAAAGAGGGCGTGGTCTTCAAATTAATTTTGTTGTATCCTCAATACTTCCTCATTATGTTCTCATTGTGAGGACATATTGAGAACATTTTATTCACCGGGTTGAGAGATAGGCGGCCTTCAAAATTGAATGTTCAAAGATGAAAAGGGGGGGAGGTGCGAAATTCAAGTTCTGATAACGAAATTTCTTCTCTTATCTCTCCGTTTACACACAATTTTGTTTATCTTTCATTTTTTATTTTTCTTCACTGCGATTCTCAATTTTATACTATCAATTACCTGCTATCTCAGTCTGGCCCGTAGTTGATCGCCTTTGAAGTAATTTACCCAATAGGAAATAATTATTTCAATAATTATAATCTGTATTTGGGTTTCCAATTCGTAAAAATAAAATATATTATACACTTTTTCGATCGTGGATATCGAATTTACCGTTATTTGTTGATTTTATAATCTTAAAAATGTTGAAAAAGTTTTTCGAGGGTACAATATTCTACTTCATTAGTTGTTTTTACGGAAGTACTTTGCGACGCAGCTGCGGTAATGAGGTGTCTCCCGAATGTACTCTTATAAAAGCAACTAATAAAGTAGAAGTATGCACTTGAAAAACTTTTTCAACTTTAGTGCTCTACTTACACCTCATTCACTCAATATGAGTTCCAATAATAATCTTAAAAAGTTTAC
This sequence comes from Aspidiotus rigidus, assembly GCA_035079385.1. Lineage (NCBI taxonomy): Eukaryota > Metazoa > Arthropoda > Insecta > Hemiptera > Diaspididae > Aspidiotus > Aspidiotus rigidus. The sequence goes on along the minus strand of JAVHKY010000043.1, from coordinate 928,800 downwards.
ACTTACCTTTCGCATTTAAAAACTTGAAGGAATTTTTACTGCTAGTCTTTTGCCAGCGATTCCGGCCATTGATTTACATTCATTCCTATGATCGATGACGAATTCGTGGCGAGCATAACCGGATGGGTGCTGCAGTTAGAAAACGTGACGCACAGCCCCAGATTTACGCGCACGCAAGGTACGCTAGAGGGTGCAGCAGCAAATTGTGGGGGCGGCAAATTTTTGAGAGAAAAAAACATGCAAAATATGAGCTAAAATTTTTTACCCTTTCCTAAATCCGCCTCTGCGTAGAGCGGCAAATTCGTTTGGGCGTACAGCGGCAAGATTGGTAAATCTGGCGCTGGTGACACATCAAGCTTCATTGTCTAGAACCACTGATTAGTATCACTCTATTACGCGACTGATTCTAGTCGAAAAAAGATATAAATTATCGTTTGCAATCTTGATCAAAACTCTTGCTCCCAAATTGAAAGCTTTTGCGGAGAGCTCAATACGAACGAATATTACAAAAGCTCCTGCAACAAATTACGTACGATTAATGTCCATAACCGGCAAAATAACGAGTGATACAAAAAAACGTACGATGCCGAAAGACGATCGTCCACTCCACGCCGAAGCTCATTTTTCGACGACTAAATTTCAAGCTTACACGCGTTTTGAAAATATCGACTTGGCGCTTGCGCTAGATGTTTGTATGTACTTTCTATGCGCCTTTTTATCGCCGCGTATTTCACGCTAAGAGTCGTCTTGTCTAGCGTACTATAGGTGTGCTCGTACATGCAGGAAAACTCATACACATTGTCACAATCATACAGGTAGCCTCTTAGCGCGATGTCGAATGAATTCGTATAAAATTTATTATCTAAATGACTCATAAATTAACGCCACCGCCACGTCGCGTCGCCTTTAAAGAGATTGCTGTGTCACAAAATGTTGATGACGACTTATTCGGGCTCCGCAATGTTTTATACCGTTCGAAGTTGAGGATAGTGGTACCCACTTCATTTTTCTCTTATTATAGATCACTGCGCCGTACTCACTCCAACGGATCAAGCGCATATTCTTAGCTGCCAATAGTACTTCGAAAGATAAAAGACTTATTTTGATAATTAATGTTTCTCATTGTTCTTAATCAGTCAATATTAGAAAAGATTACGGTTGAGAGTTGCAGTGAATTTCCCAACCGTTCGTCAACACTCATGAGTACAGCAACTGATACACCCAAATTGACTAAGCGAACAGATAATTCTAAAATATAAAGATGTTATTGTTTAATTTTTTCTCTGAGTTGACCATGATGTGTTTACCCTCAAGATGACAGCAAATTGCAAACCCTTTTCACCATTTCATTTTTTAGGAAACATGTCCTAAATGGCATGATAATAACATTAGGCATAAATAATTCGTTAGCATACCTACGAGTACATTCCAAGTAAGCTCATATATGCAACACTTTTAGTTCTTTCGTGATGACTGAAAGTTTGTAATTTTTCCAGAAGATTGCTTGACGTACCTTACGGTCGAAATTCAGATACTTATTGTATGGTAGGTTGCAGTAGTTAGGCTGCATTGTTGTATAAGAATAGACTTCTCGAACAGATTTTTCTTCTGTAAAAATAGCTGATTATTTATGAGCCTACATCGTCGTTAATACAGATAGCATTCACACGTCATTGTGAGACGTACTGGGCAGGTTTCCGATTACCCCTTCCCTTTTGGTTACCTAAAATATCATGTTTTATTAAAAATAATAACAAAACCGACTCGCTATGCGCCTTAGTATCCGGGTCTCCTGTTTATTTGCTAAAATCTAAAGCTCAAGAGATCCAGATTTTTTCAATATCAAGAGCTGAAAATCATAGAACCCGCATCTTCTCGCTTCACTCAGATCTGGAGCCTAAGCGATTTGGTTCCTTTTTGCGTGTCCAGATTTGAAATCAAAACATGAAGAAGAAACTCATTCAAAAACTGAACAAAAATTTGAAAGATGTTACGCAAAAATAAAACTTCCCAAGACTGCACAGAAATTTGAAAAATACTAAACAAAAAAACAAAAATAAAATCTCAAGTACCAATGCATGCGAGTCTTCATTAACATCACAACGTACCTCGGAAGGACATTCTTTTTTTTCTCCCGGCAAAAAGTATGTGGGGGGAGCAATAAACTTTCTCCATTTTTTGGAGGTCCCAGATCGCTTGTAGCCTAGTTAGAAATTTAGTTAAACAGATATGGAAAAGGGTTCGTTTGTTTAAGCGGTATTGTCAAACGGGTTTGTGGATGAGTTTGGAACGCTACTCTGATAAGACGATCTTCGGCAGGAGAAGTGTCATGCGTTGGTTCATTCGAAAAACGGGCGTATGTAATCTGCACACACTTTTGAAAATTGTATGAAATGCTTTGAGTGAGCTGCACACAACGTAATTAGCACACCCTAATGAAAGATGAGTAAATTGCACACATTGGAGAAGTGAGTAGCCGCTCCACCTTTGCAACGTTCGGGTCATGTCTATGACTCCCTCTTTCTTTTGGTGGCGAGCTGTTTTCCTTGGTGACCACGATACACTAAAGAGGTATTGACACTATACAAAATTCTTGTCACACAAAATAATGTAGTTCATACATAATTCCGCTGCGTTCGCTGCGCCGTTGTGAATGCCTTCCGCACCCCACCAGCTTTGTTACCTTACCGGAGGTACCCTATTACTGACAAATTTCCAAGAGTTATACAAAATCAAGAAATTTACACATGAGAATAATTTTTTTTGAAATATGTAGAGCATAATGAGTAGTCTATTTGCACCAAGTTTCAGATTTTTTGGTTGATTTGTGACTCTTCTACAATTTTTTTAAAAACAGTGAATTGAATTTACATAAGACTCTATGTATAACCGGGGAACGGATCATTGGCGCTACATAGTGGCAAAACACTCAAGTACATCATTTCTTGTGACAGCATTAATAATGGTGAACATAGGCAAATGTCAATACCTCTTTAGTGTACCTTGGTAAGAACTGTTGCTGTGCAGCCACGCACTTTGCACCGCCACGTCACAAAATGTAGGGATGTACGAAATTTATAATAAACATGACAAGCGATTGTTTGTCACCGCGCGAACTTGAGATGAAAGTTAATTCAGACATCGTGCTGTCACTATGATGCATGAAAATGAAGTGAGATGTGTAATCAGTTTGTACCTACAAGTCTAACAACATCGAAAAATATGGTTGATTCATGCTCGGTCAGCTCATTCGAGTATATTCACGCGGGTCAGGAAATTTCTAAGAGAAAATTCATTTTACTCATTCGAAAATAGTGTGTGCAAAATGCAGTGTGTGCATTTTACTCATTGAGTGTGTGCAATTTTCCCCGAAAAACATCCTTCTTCCTTTATTCTTTATTTCATTTTACAAGCTCTTAGCTTCACTCGGGTGTAGTTTGCTGCTTTTAGATAAAATGACATTTTGGATGAATGGGAGATCATGGTGAAATTTGGTGGGTGTGGCGAAGAGAAGCTAAAAATGAGCATGCAAAAATGTTCGCTACTATATGGAATGAGTCGAGGTTACGACGTTCGCATGAGAACGGTAAGGGTTTGAAAAGAAGGTGAGCGTGTGTGAGTCGCGTGTGACCAATGTAGATTTTGTTACAAATGAATTCTTGGTGTGATGACGCCCACGCGAATGGTAATGGTTCAAATTGGCTAATTTGTTTGCTGAGAATCGGTTTTACCAGAGTGTGATCATTTTGTCCATAATTTTGAGGTGGGTGATGTAGGTGAGATCATATTTAGTGGGAAGAAGACGAGAGTTGATTCGTAGAGGATTTGTACCAGTGTTGGCAGCTAAATTGACTTTCTCATTACCTTGAATCCGCGTATGGTTGGGGACCCAGATGAAAGTAATAAATGGATGCGGAGTTATGAGGAGACAATGAATGCGTGAGATAAGTGGGTGTATAGAGTATACAGTGTACATTGCCGTTAAGACGAATTATGAGTCAGTGGCGATCAGAAAAGTGCGGTTTGGTGCAAAAGGGAGGGTTAGTATTGTTTCTAAGCATTGGAAAATGGCTTGGACTTCGACCGTTAAAATTGATACGGGGTTCCGCTGTCGATGAGAAGATTTTGTTGCCGATTGAAAACATGAAACCGACTTCGTTTTTGATTTTTGATCCATCTGAGAAACAATAGGTGTCTAGTATTTTTAGAAAGAGGGAGCGGTACATTGCGAGGTTGCTCTTTTTTTTTTTTTTTTTTGGGTAGTTGACAAATAGAAAAATTCTCAAGTGTACCCGAAAGTTGTCAAAGTGGCTTTTTTGTTTTCGCTGAAGACGGGTTTTGAGGCTCTTGCCTCAGGCAAGGCGAGAGCCCCTATACAATTGCGAAAAAAAAAAAAGCTCTTACCGGAAAAATGTGTTGTGACGTCACTCAAGTAATACATACATTCTCTGTTACTCGGGATTTTATTTTTGCATAGCAATTTTCAAATTTCAGGAAATTTTTCATTAAGATATACATTCTCTGTCTCGTGAGGTTTCATTTTTTCCGGCTCGCACAGTCTTTGTCAAGAGTGACCGAGATAGTCTTCGAACATCAATATTGATGATAAGATAATGTACGAGTATATCGTTTGATCAATACTACACGTATTACATATTATTCTGTGCCACCTATGATTTTATTTTTGCATAGCATTTTTCAAATTTCTGTATACAGTCTTTAAGGAAGTTTCTTCTTCTCGATACTTCCTTAATTGTAATACCTACCGCACGTACAAATATTAAGTCTCTGAGATTCCAGCTAGATCAGAGTGGAACAATGATGCAGATTTCTTGGTTTCCAAAGCTTGACATAGGAAAAATTGAGATCTCTCGAGCTCTACATCTTGGTAGGAAAAGGAGCTCCAGATCTTTTGAAAAAAAATTAAAAAATAAATTTCCGTAATATAACAGTCAATCAGAAAAAAAAACAAAGAGACCCGGATACTGAGACGCATGGCGACTCAGTCTTGTTTTAACTGAAAACGCTTCATTTTTTGAAATTATTTCTGCGGCCTTTGCAATTTTCCTTACTCTCGTAAGTAATTTCTGCCTTTTGCATTCTTTACTCTCTTGAGTATATTTTCATCTTGTAAGCTAACTAATAAAGTAGAATTGTACACTTGAAAATTTGCTTATATGTATCTCTACTGACACCCTCCTCCTCTTTGCCAATATAATAATATACCTGTTTGTCACCCCTTCTCGCGTCCCGCTCTTTAGAATATCTGTCTCTCTCACTCTGTTTCTCCACGTCTTGCACCTGCTCCTTGTAACATTTCCAATACGGTCACAAACTCTCTTAAGTATCTGACTTTCACATACTTTCATCCTTGACTGATGTAGTCTCTGATCCTTTCCCAACTCCCACCTCAATTTTCTCAAACTCTCTACAGAACACTTAAACTCATACTTTTCTACGCTCATCTGTACAAAACGTATCTTTTATTCGGTTTTGAGTTCACATCAGTTACCTTCAACATGACCATTTGATTGCGCGCCTAAAAACTTCACGCTTGTACCTTGAATTACCGACCCCACTTTGTAACTACTTACAGTCATAAAAACCGTTATCATTTCCTAATCCTAGCTTTTTGTTATCACTCACATAAAAAAAAAGAACAAACCTGCAACAAACTTGGAACCACTGAAAGTGGGCCCATCCTCAGTCTTAATCAAACGGAAATTCCCATCGTAACGAGGTTATCTTCGCTTGACTTGAAATTAGTCACTCTCAATTCAACTATTCTCATCTCCTCCTGGGTTTCTATATACTCCACCTTCATGTAAATCTTATTATGCAGATAATCTGACAATCTATCACCTTTTTTCCTGTCCTACTCTTCAAAATCAACACAATGTAATCTCAGTCATATCCTCTATCCTATTGTAATCATTCCCACCACAGTTTTCATTACCCACAGATGCCTATGTTACTCGATTACTCCAACTTGTACATATCCGTTCTTTTTCTCCTACCTTAAAATTTGAGTACCACCACCTGACTCGACTTCTTTTCCCAATTATCTTCCTTATCCTCACGTTATTGTCGTTTGTTTCCCACTCCACTTCAGTCATTCTTACTTCCAGAACACAGCCATAATTCCATTTCCCAAATTCTTCTTTTACTTCTGACAATTGAAGTGATTTTTGATTCAAAAAGTTAACACTGATAAGGAATCATCATATTTTAGTGACTACTATTTTCTATTTTGCCTGTTTGGCTCTCCTTCATTAGATACTTACTATCATCATGTGGACATTGTGACGTCATTAGGACTGGTATGAAGTACAAAGAGATGATCGTTACCGTTATAATATTAGGCTTTAGCTATTTTTTAGCTCAATTGATTGTATCCAGTAAATTAGGTATGAGTTGCAAAGGGCGATCGAGTTATTTCAATTTGCTATGAAGTAATTCATTTTTATCGCGCTCGTTAAAAGAGGCGAGGTAATCGATGGAAGATTGAATTGTTGTTTTCCTCTAATTTTGCTAGGCAATTCATTTTTGGCAGATGATAGTTTCCGGCTTTTTTTCCTTCAAATTGGCTTGGTAATTCGTTTTACTCTTATATCACATCTATACGTAGTTTAAAGGAACCTTTTTTCAAGACTACTGTACAAAAATTTGAAAAATGCCATGCAGAAATAAAACTCGCCGGGACCGCACAGAAATTTTGAAAATGCTAAGCAAGGATTAAATCCAAAGTGACACAGAATATGAGGAGTTACCTGTTGAAAGGCCACCCATTCCATAAGGATTGATTTGATCAGGTGCCCTTTTGAAATAACTTTTCATATGTGTAAAACTCAAAGGTTAGACAAGCAAACTTGTTCTCACGCCGTTAAGATAATTCAGAGGTGGTCTTAGTATTTAATCAGTATCAAAAATCTTGCAACTTTATTAAAATACATAAAATGAAAATTAAATTGAGATAACATTTACACAAAAGGATTTGTGAATAATTAATCCTGTGACGTAATCTGAAATTATTCAGTACCTACCCACATACGTAATAATTATTATTTCATCGGACGTATTTGCCTACAATTTGTTAGAAGTACAAATGTGCATATAAGTCGGATAGAAAACAATATTTTAGGCTTACATTGTTATTTACATAAATGCTGTGCCTTGTCGAATTTTGCATCCCTTTTTGTTTTCTCTCTTCTTCCCCTTTCCCCTCACTGACTTGCTCTCTCCAAGTTCTTTTTTTTTTTATTTACTATCATTATTATTTAAATTTTGCTATTCAAAATTCATTTTTCAAAAATGTTCCCCTTCTGTTCCGTAACTGTACTAAAATGGGAATCTACAGTTTTTGAAGAGTGTAACGTGCACGTTTGTGTTAAGTATACGTATACCTATGAATATGAGGTTTGTGTGTAGGTGTACCTACGTTTATGAATACCTACACAATATTTTCCGTACAACTGTGGTTGACTGGAGCACAGACGCTAAAAAGACCGCGAGTCGAGCCACTATTTAAATTTACTTTTTTTGTTGCACGGTGCGTCGCGTTGCGTCGGGTCGGGTCGAGTCTTCGCCCTACACAGTTTTCGACTCGACTAACGTGATACATTATTTTTTTCCTGCTGATTTTGTATATATTTGTATGAGCGTCGTTCGGTAGGAAGCTCCTCTACACAAGCGGATGTGAACGGGACACGTTCTCCTCGCCTTCATTAACGAAACGAGTGATGTATGTAGATATAAAGGTAATGGCATTCCCAGTGGCGTAAATTATATTCTACAAAAATCTGTCTTTCCTTTTTCTTTCTATGGTACATCCACACATACCTATTACCTCACTCTAGCTGAATCTGCGAATTTTTCCTTACTTTTACCGTTCCGTTTTGCACCGTTCTATCCCGCCCAGCCTACGAATACCCACATAGGTACAGCTTAATATCATCAGCCCGATTTTTATTCTTTTAAAAAAGTTACCCCTTTTTTTCTCATTCCCTTGCTCTTTTTTTCATTCATTCAATTCATGTATGTGTAGGTACCTACCTATTCGATTTTTCGCACGTCTACACTTACCGCTTCTTATAATGTGATACTTGTAGAATTGCTGATTGCTAGAAGAAATAGGAAAACTGTGAAAGTGCTCAATTAACAGCGCGCAAAGTATGTAATTTTTGATTTTTCATAAGCAGGAATAATGTAAGTGATGAAAAATTCTTTTGCCCAGATGGAAGATGCTTGCGATAGAAACCAAATTTTTAAAGATACCTCATTGTATTTGAAATAAGTTTGAAGAAGCTTACGCAGTAGTTTAATCATTACCGACTTTTCAATGTCTAATTCTAATATGTAATTCCTGAACCGTGGCTTCTCAGTGTTAAAGGTAACAATCTAATAAAAAAGCAGGAAGTTTGTCTTGTTTGTCTGTCCTTTTATAACTCTACAAATAGAATTGTTTTACCTATCGACTTGGTATTTTCAACCCATATTTGTATTATTCTAGAGTAACTTTTAAGCCATAAATGAAAATTTTAGCTTTTATAGGAAAAAAGTTCTTATTAAATTGTGTCCTCGCTGTATGCGTCACTTGACGCGATTTGATTCATTGAAGAAGGGTACCTGCTCGCAACTGCAGTCTGCTCTCTCTCACCATGACATCCTATATTCTTGAGAATGGCATTTTGGTGCGGCTACCTTCTAAATTGCAGGTGTTCTTTTTATTTTCTTGACATTACGAGAAGTAAGGAAATATCGTAATATATGTAAGAATATCGGCTAATCGTTTACCGGCCGGTGCTCCAAGTCTTTCCGGCATTCCGTTTTCCCGATATCTTAACGCACGTACAAAACGTGAAATCAATTGACAACTATCTACTGGTATTGTCCATCTTATAAAACATCAACTACCAAACCTGTCTACGAGTATCGATGCAACGCTACCAACACAAAAATTCGTGAGAACGGTAAAGCGTTCTTAGACCTATATATCCATAAAGTAGATTGTTTGTCCGTCTGTGTGGTATTCTTGAACAAGAGACGTGACTGCGACCACAATGATAAGTAAGTTTGTATGTCTGGTATTTGAATGCTTTTACCTATCGACTTGGAATATTTTTTGAATAAGCATCTTATAAATTTCAACGTTCTGGCTCGCTCCGGATGGAGTAATGAGCGAAAAAAAATTTTAAAAAAACGAGGAATTTTGACTTAGTAAAATTGCTTCTCGTTGTTCCAAATGTTTAAACGCGTTGAGCCTTGCAGTTCAAAAAATTCAATTGTACTAATATTTCATTCAATTCAATATGTTTATGCACTTTTTCTGCTGTACAACTTGTTAATATTTTGTATACCTACAGTATGTAGACATGTGATTGGTCTATATTTTGCTGGGTTTGTTGTGTCTTTGCACTTTGAATGGAGGTACGTGACCGCTTTCGCTATAAATTCCGGCACTGGGACCTCCCTCTCATCATTCTATTGAAGTTTTGGCATATGCTATCATGGACTGCAGTTAAGTGTTTGTACCAAAAATCCTGATCTCGATGAAAAAAAAACTCTCGCCTAAGTGTGGTAAATGTGCTGCATTTTACCACTATAAATGTTGCTCAGGAAGGATGCATCAAGCTTCGTGGAGAAGCCTTACTCCTGAAGAGCGCCAAGTATGGTATTGTGTAGTATGTAGCTCAGTCTCACCTCAGCGAAAACGTGACCTGAATTACAGTGATGATAGCATCGATGAAAATACATTCAAAAAACACTGCTCCTCGTCCTCGCTCGACTTGAATATTAGTACTACACTCGACGATAAGATAGCTGAGCAACTCAGTAAATTGGATATTGTTTCAGTAACGGTCGGAAATATTGAAACTCAATTAACTACTATGCAAGCAGATAATGTAGAATTCCGTTCGACTGTTACTGAGTGCAAAGTTGAAATTACGGACTTGGAGACAGAAAATTTGTTGCTACAAACTGAGGTAGAACAACTGCACGAGACACAGAATGACAATCTGCAGTATCAACTCAGAAACAACGTCATCATCAGCAATGTGCCAGTTAGCCAAAATGAAAATGAGGAACAAACTACCGAGATTGTAAAAAAACTGCTAGAGAATTTGGAAGTCGAACATAAACCGTGGGATATAATCCGTGCCCATCGTCTACCGCCTAGAAAGCGCAGAGCAGCAGACTCTAACAGCTCATCTACACTGGAACCACCAGCAATAATTGTAAAACTACAAAAACCTCAGCTTAAAAATTCAATAATTTCAGCGTCAATCTCGAAGAAACCGACCGCTGCTATTATCGATCCAAAATTATCCAATCCGCTTAGAATCAACTTTAATGATCACCTTACAAAAGCGATACAGGCCTTATTCAATGATGCGCGATATAGATTGCAGAAAAATCTCCCTGCACACTTGAAATATTTTTCAGTAAATCATCGTGATGGTGAAATTACAGTAAAAAAATCCGAATCATCGAGGCCAGTTAGGTTAATAAAAATTGCAGGTGTTGATCGTCTTCTTCCATTGCCACCTGTAAATAATTCCCAGATTTTACCAGCAACCAGCTCTGCTTCAACAAAGTAGTAATTGCGAACATTTTCACTTATTTTTATTGTTATTTTTTATTTCTATAACGGACCATCAGTGTCACGATTTTGAACATTCTCAAAATCAATTTTGAATACGTTAACACAGCTAACTCTGGTTCAGGTCAAAGTAGTAACGCAGTATCCATAATATTGCTTTACAAAGACTGCACAGCGTCAAAAGCCACATTCGTTAAGGAGCTAGAGGGAATAATTGATAATAACGATCAGAATGTCATTATTGTTGGAGATGTGAATACATATTAACATACAAAATGTGCGAGAATCCTCTGACTATCTCAACACTATTATGGCTCATGGTTTCATTTCAATACAAAATACTCCCACTGTAAATCAAAGTTGTCTTGACCATGTTTTGGTTCGAAGCAATATATTTGAGGTAACGTCCAAAATTCAAGAATTAATGATAACAGACCACGCTGTCCTATCTATTTTGCAGCATATATCTCAGCAAATAAAATCAACAAAAATAATACCTATTAATTTAGTGCACTATGATAAACTAAAACGAATGTTAAAGGAGCGTGATTGGAGATGGGTAAATAATATAAGCAAAGATGAAAATGTGAACGTATACTTTGATAAACTCTCGGAAATTGTACAGGGTTGCCTTGTAGATTCTATGATATTAGTCAAGCAAAAAAAAAAGTCGAAAGACTAAGACAACCATGGGCAACTCAAAATTTGCTAACCCTTATTAGAAAAAAGTCGGAAGCTTATAAATTACATAGAAATAACAGAGAAATCCAGAGCTCAAAATGAGTTTCAAAATCCTCTCAAACCTTGCAAAAAAAGAAATTAGGATAGCTAAAACCAAATACGTATTATTCTAAATTACTTGTTGATAATGTACGTGATCCAAAAAAATACTGGGAAGTTGTCAACAATATTCGGGGTAAAAATTAGAACAGGGGAATTTCAATAATTAAAATTAATGAACAGAAAATACTAGTGGAAAACAAACCGAAAGAAATAGCAGATGAATTTAACCTGTATTTTAATAATCTTGTTGGGAAACAACTTTCTGAATGTGATAGACTTGACCTGGACCAGAATGCAATGTACAATGTTCTAGATTTTTAGATGGTTTTCACCTGACTAATGATAATGTTGAAAGGGCAATAATGAAAATGAAAAACAAAAAATCTTGTGGAATAGTTGGAATATCTTCACACTTTGTGAAAGAACAGCCAAAATTTTTTTCGAAAATTCTCACACCTCTTTTTAATCTGTCATTAGAACAGGGTATATTTTCAAACAAACTAAAAGAATCCCTTATCACCGCAATACATAAAAATGACGACAAAGATCAGTTAAAAAATTACCTCCCTGTTACTAAAATTACTACCTTTTCAAAAATAACAACATGGGTTCACACCAGGAAAGTCTGTTGATACAGCTTTGTACCAACATGTATATGAAATTACAGAAAGTGTTGAAAGGAACTATGCAACAATGGTAGTATATCTGGACTTGTTAAAGCTTTGATACTATCAACTATATAAGATTGATTCAAAAACTCAATGGTATTGGTATTCGGGAAACACTCTTGAATTGGTTTCAAACATACCTTGAAAATAGAAAGTACCGAGTCCAAATCAACAACTGTTACAGCGATGAATTAATCACAAAATGTTCTTGGCCTTATTTTGTTTAATATCTATATAAACGATATGTTCCAGTTGCCTCTGAGAGCAAACATTTTAGGATTTGCTGATGATACCTCCTTGCTGTACCGTGCAGTCTTTAAGGAAGAAATGCTTACAGGTTTTTATCATGACACTACAGTGCTCATTCCCTGGCTAAAAGAAAATATCTTATTATTAAATATTAGAAAATGTAAATTCATAATCTACGCGTACAAAACCCCGTCCTGGGCTTCAAATCTTGAACTAATCACTTCTGAAGGCAAAATTGAAAAGGGAGAGGATGTAAAATACTTAGAATTCAAAATTGATGAAAAACTTACATGGCGTTCGCAATCTTTATATCAACAAGTAAAACTTAGAAAACTGAATTACTTATTCTATATTTTAAAAAATTACATAAACCTCAACCATCTTCAAAAGTTATACCATCCACTCTATGAATCTGTACTTGGTTATGGGATTGTTCATTGGGGTGCTTGTGCCCATGTGAAACCACTAAAAGTACTACAAAATGCCGAACAATCCTGTCCCTGAACAGGAGAACAGGAGAGCTGTAAATTTACAAAAAAATGAACGTAATGAGTCTGGAAGACCTCCACAAATATAGATTAATGATGTTCTTATACAAACACAAGGAACTCTTCCAGATTCATAACACTGAACAGAAAACAAGGAAGGGAGGGGGAACAACTGCAAATTACCCTTTCTGGACTAAAATGCATTCCAGGAAGCAAGCGAGGTATCAAGGCTATAAAATATTTAACAATCTTCCAACATCAGTAAGAAGTGAGGGGAGACTGTTGTCATACAAAAAAGCAGAAAGAATACTATTAAATTCTAAACAAATTTAAGGAACTCAAAATTAGGGTGGGGGGTCGTTTCCGGTGATCTTCAAATTTTAATTTCATGCAGATTAAAGAATGAAAGTACTATAATAATAATAATTTTAATTGCATTGCCATTCAGTTTTATTTTATTTTGTTTCATAATTTTTTGTTTTTGTTTTATTATCCTTTTTAGTTGTCCTGTTTCTCGACGGTACTGGTTTGAGGTCCCTGAATTCCGGGTGAACCTCCCGCGTGTATCTGGGAAACACGACTAAATGAGAAGATTTTGATTTTGATTTATGATTTTTATTTTTGTTTTATTTATTCTTTTTAGTTGTCCTGTTTCTCTATGGTACTGGGTTGAGGTCCCTGAATTCCAGGTGGACCTCCCACGTGTATCTGGGAAACGGGACTAAATGAGAAGATTATTATTTGTTATTATTTTGTTTCATTTTTTTATTTTTAATTTATTTTTAATTTAATTTAATTTTATTTTTATTTTTATTATTATTTTTTTTATTTATTTATTTACTTATTTATTATTATTTCATTCAGTTTCATTTATTTACCGGTATTTGTTTATCTATTTATCTTTGGCTGCTTCAACAAGTACCTTCACGAGAAGTTAAGGAAAGTTGAGCAGGCAATATGTTCGCACTGTAACCAAGGGCGGGATGATGGACCACAACACACCTTATTTGAGTGTGAGGCGTGGAGGCGTGAGCGGGACGAGCTTAGTCGGTCTCTTCAAGAGATCGGGGTAGATGAAGCGCTCGACCCGAGTAGCCTGGTACCCACCATGCTAGGTTCCGAAGAAGCATGGAACCAGGTGTCTGCATTTGCGGCCACCATCATGAAGAGGAAGATGGACCAGGAATGGAATAGGCAAATGCAGAACCACGCTATGGCCTACTCAACACCTGTGTACCATCAACGTCCAGATCTGCAGGAAGAAGAGGAAGAAGGATACCATCCAGATTGTTAGGGCCTTTATAGTTGTTGAAAGAATGTCGCGTTTATATGGTTGCTCCGCGTCCTCTATTCCGGTGAACTTACTACGGTACGTTCACTGTTCATACGAATATGTCTAACGAGCACCATACCGCCTAATGTGATGTGATAGTGTCGTTTTTGTGATGTGAGTGTGTTCTCTAGTGCTGTTCTTTTTGTGCGTGCCAGGGGGGCATCGCAGCTTGGCGGTTGTCAAAGCAACTTGGCAGTTGCCGAGTAGAAGAGGGGGTTCGCGTAGGAGATTCCTCCTTCACTGAAGTTATACCCGAAAGGGTGATTCCGGTGTTGGAGGAAACAATATTAAATGCATACGCAACCCGCACCTACTCCATAATGGATGACGGGCGGTGCTGCACTATTATTATTATTACTATTATTACTATTATTATTATTATTATTATTATTATTATTATTATTATTATTATTCTCCCCCGTAAGGTACCACCTTGACGCGGTGGGGGGGCCTACGTGGTGTGTCGTCTGTGCTCTGATGGTGGCGTGCTCTGGGCTGTGGCTTTGCTGGGCGTTGGCGGGCTTGTGGATGGGTGACAGGCGAGTGTGCGGCACAGATTTGAATGAGTGGGATGATGAATGAATGAAGAGGTCCGGTTCCGGTGCCACTGACTGGGCTGACCCCCCGGGCTGTGCGTCACCTGGAACTGAGGGGTTCATTGGCAGAACAGGCTGACCGCGTGGGCTGCTACATGAACTCTGTCTCGCGCGAGTAGTTGCGGTCTGGGCGTGCTGACCGGGCTGACCACCTGGGATGCGCGGCCGGACCTATAAACTAGGATGGCGTCTTGTGCCGGGTTGGTGCACATTGGGGTGGCTCCGGTGGGTTCCCTCCATGGTGTGGCGTCTTGTGCCTTATGGTGCTGCGCTGTGCCGGGTGGGTGCGTACTGGGTCTGCTCCGGTGGGTGCCTTCTCTGGTGCTTGACTGAGCTGAGTTGTCTGGTACCCTTGTGAATGCTCGGGTACTGGACTTGAGTGGCGAATGTGAGGTAGTGAGGTGTTGGCTGCGACTGTTTCACTTCTGTCTACTTCTGGTCGGCGTTTGGTGGGGTTATGGTTTGGTGGTGGGTTGCTGTTGGGGTGCGGGTGGGGCGCTACAACTAAGAGTACTAGGAGAAGGATACTCCGAGGCTAATTAAACCGTAGGGAAGGAAACCCTATAATTTTTAAAAAAAAACCACCTGTCTCCTTGCAGGCTAGGGCACGGGCTCATAGGATAAGGGAAGGACAACCCCGACAGAAAACCGTCAACTGGTGTAGGCAGTCACACCTGCATCAGGATCATCTTCATGTGTGGGGTTACGTACTGTCTGGTGGCACTCACGTCCTGTATGAATGGGGTTACGTACT
This sequence comes from Aspidiotus rigidus, assembly GCA_035079385.1. Taxonomy (NCBI): domain Eukaryota; kingdom Metazoa; phylum Arthropoda; class Insecta; order Hemiptera; family Diaspididae; genus Aspidiotus; species Aspidiotus rigidus. The sequence goes on along the minus strand of JAVHKY010000043.1, from coordinate 913,329 downwards.
GCTTTCATAGCATTCACGTCCTGTTTGTATGGGGTTACGTATTGTCATCTGGGCTTTCACGTCCCACACCACTCACTCCCTGGCCCTGGTGAAGTTTCCCACCAGTGACTGGGGTAGGAGAAGGACAACTCTGAAATGAAAACCCGGTCATAGCCGTAAGGTACGCCTTTCCCTGTGAGGACCAAGCAGCTCGCGGGGAAAGTATGGTTCTGCAAGATGATCTGGGAAGGCGGAAGCAGCTTCTCAGATGACGCCTCACACTGCAACTATTTTATTTTACAGATGACAATGACGAACGATGAAAAAAATGGTGCCGTTTCGGATACGGCAAGCCGGCTCCTCACGCTGACGCGCTCAGGCGGCGAGGGGTCGGGGGGTTATGTCCCCGAATCCAACGATGAGGCAAGTAATAGGTCAAATGCGATCGGCCAAGACGATGGCGAGGTGCTCAGTCGATCCCAGGAAGAGGAGACCAAAAAGTCCAAGGAGGTCACTACCATCACGCGACCACCGGGAACTCCTGAGGGGTTAGACGAAGTTTTTGTCACCCCTCTTGCTAAGGTAAAGCAATGCCACACTAGGAAGAGGTTGCGGGCTAACTCCTTCACCTCCCCTATTAAGACAAGCTCTGAGGATGAGCTGACGGAAGAGGAAGGTTTGTTCCTTGGTAAGATACCAAACCTTCCGAACGCAAAAATGAAGTCTGCAATGAAGAAGCTTCAGAACCATTGCAAGAAACTCATGGAGAGAGATATTGCGCGCGAAGCTGAGGCCAAAGCAGCGCGGAGGAGCGCAATTGCGATGAAGGAGAAGGTCGATGGATCACAAAAAGTGGCCCACCTTTCTGAGAAGGATCAACCAGTGCACACTCAGCTCCTTGAAGAAATAAGGTCCCTCAAGGCGGCAAATTTCAAGCTAGCAGAGCAAGTGAAAAAGCTTCTCGCTCATCAAAAGAAGGCGGAAGAGGAAAAGATGAAGAACCTTCAAGAGCTGAAGAAGATTAAGGCCGAGAATACCCTGTTAAAGGAGAACATGGTTGGTATGCACACAGAGCTGCAAAGGCTTGCTCGGCTGCAGCAGCATAGCCAGGCATCATCACCACCACCACCTGTGTTACAGAGTGGCAGTGGCTTGCAGGAGTCTGAGAAGGCAAAGCAGATAAGACCGCAGAAATTATCTGCTAAACCATTGCTGAGTACACCCCAGCAGAAGAATCTGCAAGCGCAACAACGGCAGCAGCAAGGGCAACTGCAACAACGGCATAAGCAGCAGCAATCGCAGCAACCGCAACTGCAACCGCGACCGCAACTGCAGCCACGACTGCAACCGCTTCCACAACTGCAGCCACGACCGCAACCGCTTCCGCAACTGCAGCCACGACCGCAACCGCTTTCGCAACTGCAACCGCCACAGCAACTGCAGCGACAGGAGCTGCAACTACATCAGCCGCAACAGCCTGTGCCTATCTTGGAAGAAGGTGCCACCTGGAGCCAGGTAGTGCGTCGACGTCGCACCAACCCTCCCACTGTGCCTAGTAGGCCGGAAGATGGCAAAAGGATGCCCAACGCAAAGAAACTGCAGCTCCTCCAGAAGAGACGCCCACGAGGTGGGGCCGTGATACTGAGGAAGACCTCAGAAGAGGTGAGGTACGCCGACCTCCTTAAGGAAGCGCGCCAGAAGTTGTCCCCAGCGGAATTTGGCTTGACACCAGTCAAGACAAGGTATACCGCAAAAGGGGAGATGATTATTGAGCTGAAAGGGGCGGACTCCAACAACAAGAATGTCGCGGAGTTTGCGGCAAAGCTGAAAGAAGTGCTGGGGAATGGAACTGATGTCCGAGAACCCCAACGACAGACGGGACTCCTGATCTTGGACATCGAGGAGTCGGTGACTGTCGAAGAGATCCGGACTGCCCTGAAGATTGGTGCAGAAGATAAGGTCCAATGTAGGCCCGCAAGTCGTGGCTGCCAAACAGCCCAAGTTCAGCTGGGCATACAGAGGGCGATGGAGATACTCAAAGAGGGCAAGGCCAAGATTGGCTGGAGCATCTGTCGAGTAATCTCATTGGAGAGGAAAACCTTGCAGCCAAGGTGTTACAAGTGCCTACGGCGAGGACATATGGCTGCCACCTGCACCAATGAAAGCATCGGCTCGAGATGCTACAGATGTGGAGCGGAAGGACATGTGATCCGGGATTGTCAACGGGAGCCCAAATGCCCCGTATGCAGCCAGGCTGAAGGTCGTGACACTGGTCACATTTTGGGTAGCCAAGGGTGCCTTGGTGCTGTCCTACAGCCAGCCCGCAAGACCCAACCTAGAGGGCGAAGAGGACCAACGGCCTCCTAATGGCAGGGACGCTCAAGTTCCTGCAGGCCAATCTTCAGCACTGCGAACTGGCCCAGGATCTTCTCTGGCAGTTTGTAGCTGAAGAGGGAACGCACATTGTAATTGCCAGTGAGTATTACAATGTTGCGAAAAGAAAAGGATGGTACACAGACCGTACTGGCTTAGCGGCCATTGGTGTTTGCCCAGAGTGTCCGATTGCTCCGGGAGAGGTTGAAAGAGGGGAGGGGTATGTTGCTGTGAAGATGGCCGACATGGTTGTCTACAGTTGCTACTTCTCCCCGAATCGCCCCTTCCCGGAGTTTGAGGACTTCTTGAAGAAATTAGAAGAAAGCTTGTCCAGATGGCAAGGTGAAAAATTCATAGTGGCTGGCGATTTTAATGCCAAGTCAGAAGAGTGGCGATCAGGCCGTACGGACATCCGTGGGTATGCCTTGGGGGAGTGGATTGCTTACAATCGACTGGAAACAGTCAATGTCGGCAACACTCCTACCCGAGTGCATCAAGGATATGGGTCCATTATTGATATCACCTTTGCCTCAGAGAGCCTAGCCCGAAAAATAGAAGGCTGGGCGGTACTGGACAAGGACCTTTCTGGGAGCGACCACCGGTGTATCGGCTTCTCCATCCGCCGGGAAGTCGAGGTCGCTGCTCCACAAAAGCTGGTAAGAAAGTGGGCCGTTAGGAAGCTGAATAGCGACCGTTTGAAGGCTAGCTATCTTGCTCTCACATGGGATCAAGAAGAAGAGCAAGAAGGCAATGCGGAGGTGGCAGCGGAGAGGATGATCAAGACTGTCACCAAAGCTTGCGATGTAGCCATGCCCAGGCAAGGTCCACCAAAGAAGAGGAGGGCTGTTTACTGGTGGACCGACAAGATTGCCAATTTGAGAAAAGAGTGCAACCGTCAGCGCCGGATATACCAGCGTAGTAGTGGCCGCGAAGGGGCGCGGGCGGTTGCACCCGAATACCAGCTGGCTCGTAAAAGGCTGAAGAAGGCCATCAAGGACAGCAAGAGTGCTGCATGGCGAGAGCTATGTGAGATGGCGGATGACGACCCATTTGGAAAGCCTTATAAGTTGGTGCTGAAGAAGCTCAAAGGCCTCTCAGCAATGAGCCGAATGGAGCCGGATGTTGTGGGTCAAATCATTGATGGCTTGTTCCCACAGCAGCCACCACCAATGGTAACGCTACCAATAGTAGAAGAGGATGGTATATCCCTCCTAGGCACCGAGGAGGTTGATGCAGCAGTCAATAGACTGCAGGGTAAGTACTGGAAGGCTCCAGGCCCGGATGAGATTCCAAATCCAGTCTGGAGCGCCATACATTCAGTTGACCCAGCACTGCTTGTTGATACATTCAATGCGGCAATTGTTGGGGGACTGTTCCCTGTGCGATGGAAGAAAGCCAGGCTAGCGTTGATCGATAAGAAGGATAAACCACCTGGTCTACCATCCTCTTATCGTCCACTTTGTCTGCTAGACAATGTTGGGAAACTTCTAGAAAGAGTGATAGCCAATCGTTTGGAGAGCTATCTGAAGGAAAGAGATATAATCTCTGATAGCCAGTACGGTTTTCAAACTGGACGCTGCACATCAGATGCTGGGATCCGGCTGAAGAGGATAGCCAAGTCAGCGATTGATATGCGCCAGTTTTGCGCAGCCGTCAGCCTCGACATAAGAAATGCGTTCAATTCAATTCCATGGAAGATGATATTGGAAGCTCTTGTGAACGCAGGAGTGCCCGCATACCTGCTCAGGATGATCAGCAGCTATCTTAGCTGCCGTGAAATCCAAGCAGAGACGTCTGCTGGTACAGTAAAGCGCCCTGTTACTTGTGGGGTGCCGCAGGGGTCGGTCCTTGGGCCGCTTTTGTGGTGCGTCGCATTTAACGGAATCTTTAAGGTGAAGCTGCCACCGGGGGTTAAGCTTATCTGCTATGCGGATGACACCCTGGTGGTATGCACTGCCGAAACAACTGTAGCGGTGGAGAGCAGGGTAAACCGGGCCCTAGAGGATGTGACGCGTTGGATCGAGTCGGCTGGACTTGAACTAGCAGCAAGTAAGACGGAGGCCATTTTATTCACGACCCGTCGGAAGTTCAAGCCACCCGCCTTTCGCCTGCGAGGTGTGGAAATTGAAACCAAGAAGCAAATGAAATACCTGGGCATCTGGTTTGACTCAACGCTGAGATTCAGGCACCATTTCCTGATGGCAGCGGAAAAGGCGGGCCGGGTAGTTGGTTACCTAAGCCGCCTGATGAGGAACCTAGGAGGACCGAGAGAAGCAAGGAGAAGGATCATGATGAGCACCGCCTTGTCGATCCTCCTATACGGTGCGCCAGTATGGGCCGACTGCATGAAGATACCATACCGAAGAAGAGAGATGGTAAAGATCCAACGAAGAGCTGCGCTGAGGTGTGTTAGTGCCTACCGCACTGTCTCGACGGAGGCTCTTTGTGTATTAGCACGTTCACCACCAATCGAGCTCCTTGCTGAGGAGAGAGCGGTGGTGTTCGAAGCAAAGAAGAGAACGACGACCAACCGAGAAGCTTTACGGGTCAAGCAGGAGGCCAGGCGCTCCTTGCTTGTAAAGTGGAAAGAAAGAATTGCCCAGAGTGAGCTGGGTACATGGACAACCCGTGTGCTAATACGCGACCTTGATGAGTGGATGAGCCGACACCATGGTCAGCTGAACTTTCACCTGACGCAGGTGTTAAGCGGCCATGGCTGCTTCAACAAGTACCTTCACGAGAAGTTAAGGAAAGTTGAGCAGGCAACGTGTTCGCACTGTAACCAAGGGCGGGATGATGGACCACAACACACCTTATTTGAGTGTGAGGCGTGGAGGCGTGAGCGGGACGAGCTTAGTCGGTCTCTCCAAGAGATCGGGGTAGATGAAGCGCTCGACCCGAGTAGCCTGGTACCCACCATGCTAGGTTCCGAAGAAGCATGGAACCAGGTGTCTGCATTTGCGGCCACCATCATGAAGAGGAAGATGGACCAGGAATGGAATAGGCAAATGCAGAACCACGCTATGGCCTACTCAACACCTGTGTACCATCAACATCCAGATCTGCAGGAAGAAGAGGAAGAAGGATACCATCCAGATTGTTAGGGCCTTTATAGTTGTTGAAAGAATCTCGCGTTTATATGGTTGCTCCGCGTCCTCTATTCCGGTGAACTTACTACGGTACGTTCACTGTTCATACGAATATGTCTAACGAGCACCATACAGTGAGATTCACGCAACAGCGACTTATTACGCCTGATGTGATGTGATAGTGTAGTTTTGTGATGTGAGTGTGTTCTCTAGTGCTGTTTTCTTTTTTGTGCGTGCCAGGGGGGCATCGCAGCTTGGCGGTTGCCAAAGCAACTTGGCAGTTGCCGAGTAGAAGAGGGGGTTCGCGTAGGAGATTCCTCCTTCACTGAAGTTATACCCGAAAGGGTCGATTCCGGTGTTGGAGGAAACAATATTAAATGCATACGCATCCCGCACCTACTCCATTATGGATGACGGGCGGTGCTGCACATGCGACATACAAGCGATTATTATTATTATTATTATTATTATTATTATTATTATTATTATTATTATTATTATTATTATTATTATTATTATTATTATTATTATTATTATTATTATTATTATTATTATTATTATTATTATTATTATTATTATTATTATTATTATTATTATTATTATTATTATTATTATTATTATTATTATTATTATTATTATTATTATTATTATTATTATTATTATTATTATTATTATTATTATTATTATTATTATTATTATTATTATTATTATTATTATTATTATTATTATTATTATTATTATTATTATTATTATTATTATTATTATTATTATTATTATTATTATTATTATTATTATTATTATTATTATTATTATTATTATTATTATTATTATTATTATTATTATTATTATTATTATTATTATTATTATTATTATTCTTCTTCAAAAATGTACATTCATCGAACAAAGTAGAGAATAACTTGATAAAAGGGAAGAAACGAGAGACGTAAAGTAAAACAGAGAGAAAAAAAATGAAAATACGGTCTGTAATATCGTCAAAAGTTTTTGCAATGCTCGACGAGGAGGAATAATTTTATTTTACTTGAGGAAACTTCTTTTAACAAAGTCAATCTGGTCTGTCGTTCATCGAAAGAGTATTCAAAACTTTTTCATATTGTGAATACCTAAATGCTTTATTTTTATTTCTATAATTTTTATTCACTGATGGCGCGATATTCATTTTCTAAAATAATACTCTTCCTTCTTTCTCGGTTAGATAGTCGTCTACTCGCGGGTATGATGTTTTTCTTCTTCAATAGAATCCGTTATCATCTTTTGAGTTTTTAATCTGAAAAATTTGAACGGATAAATGAATACAAAGTTTATAGATAGTTCGGCCACATTTTTCTCGTCTTTTTGAAATTGTAATGGAGTTATATAGAAAACCTTTCATTCTGTTTATTTTGGAATACGTCTATATAATTTTTTCCAAGTTTCCTTCCATCTTCCGCGGAAGGATTTTTCTTCTCTTCCTTCCTCCGTGGTGAATACCAATTACATATATAGACGTCAAACTTGAAGAATAAAACGTGTTGATTTATTAATAATTATGTTATGATATTCAGTCCTAAGCCTTAACAGTTGAGCGTTTCAATTGTTTAATCATTTGCTATCCCTCAATAAAAGATCAAAATCCGTAAATTTTTAGATTTTTCTTATCAATTAATTATAGATGAGTCATTTTATTTCCCACAAAAGACTAAACTCCAAATCAAGTCTCTGCATACTGTATTTTATACTGTAGAAGAAGGTGTCTTGCCACCGTGGTCACTACCCAAAGATTATCACTATACAAAAAAAAATAATACAAAAAATAAAAAAAATGCTTGAACGAAATTATACGATTCTAAAAGTATTTTCAATGCTGATCACGATGCCGTTGACCGTTTTTCAACATTGGCTCTGGTTATCGAAAAATGAACATATCAAGTTCCCGCGAATCGTAGCAACGCGCAGTGTATGTTCTCGTACTCGCGAAATTTGAAAGCTGGGTAACATACACTGCGGGTCGCTACAATTCGCGGGAAATTGATATGTTTATTTTTCGATAACCAGAGCCAATTTTGAAAAACGGTCAACGGCATCGTGATCAGCGTCGAAAATACTTTTAGAATCGTATAATTTGGTTATTGTTGACAACTTTTCCTTATTATGGTTGATACCCATAGATACGTATAGAGTTTGAATTGAAAAAACTTTAGTTACTAAATTCGGAGTGCTGGTAGCGATTGCGCGCTACAGTCGACTCTCTTATAGACGTGATCATGTACAATATTTCCCATTTAACTACGTGTTAAGTAAACTCGAAAAATCTTGGGAACGAAAGCTTTAATTCAAAAATTGAAGAGAATAAATTTGCTTAGCCTTTAAATTGTCTTTCAAATGAGACCATTTTCATCTGGGGCGGAAGACTTTCGGAAAATGATCAAGTTCTTTTTTTCCACACCATTGAAATTGTAGAGCGCGACTCTTTTGCGCTTGCACTCCGAATAGAATATTAAAAACTTTTGTAATCAAACATTCATAGCTATGTAAAGTCTTACAGCAGCACCGTAATATCTACTTATAGAAAGCAGTATAGTAACAGTCTAGAGGCCGTTTATCTACCTTATATACCTATATTTATATTAAAGTTATAAATGGATCATTCTGTCCAGTGTTTGTCTTATAGAGAAAACAGATTTCAATGTTTGATGGCCTGAAAGAAAACTCATATTCCTCAAAGTGTTTATAGCGCAAAATAAGACCAAAAAGTATAAAGTTCAAGCTGTTTAAGCTTTAATTGAGCTTTAATGTTGAATGTGTGTGCGCGACTACGTCTGAGTGTTTTGAATCAGCGCTGCGATACTGCATTTCGCAATAATCAGGGTTTCCATTCAGTGAATTAAATAATCAGCCGTTGATAACTTGTCACATGATGTGACATCTCAATTTATCTATGTTTACTAATTATTACTGCCTGTGATTGCAAGCGTGACATTTTTATGTTATGAATTTCATTTATATTATGTTATTTATTTCCAAAGTGATTTATTAATCATTCAATTTATTATATGATATTGCATATCCAATTCATCTGCCTCATACTCCATGTAAATAAAAAACCATTACAATGAGAATCTGGCAAAAGAGTATGCAATAGGTATGATGTTTGAGTCCCATAGCTTTATTTTGATTTCTTCCAGTTTTTTGTTTAAATAATAATCAAAAGGAACTTTCATTATTGAAGCGAAGAAGAAAACATATAAAAGAGGTAAAAAATAGTGTCTACTCCAGTCCGTGTCCGATATTCAGATTGTGGACGATACTATTTTGTAGATGAACAAGTTGTGTTCAGGTAAATACCTAATTCGCTTATACTTTTTGCTGTATCTCATTATTTAACACCTGACTGGTGCAACGGAATTATTTCATAATGTTCCTCAAAGGAAAGGCTACACGAACATGAGAGAGAGAAAGTTAGCGAGCAGAAGATGCAGTATACATTTGAGCACGTTGTTCGTCGTAAAGCGACTTCTATTTTAGTTTTCAAACAGCCCATTCATGTGGGACGTGAGGGCCACGAGACAATACGTCACCCCATACATGAATATGGTCCTGATGCCGGTGTGTCTTCCTACACCAGTTGACAGTTTTCTGTCGGGGTTGTCCTTCCCGCATCCTCTGAGCCCATGCTCTAACCTACGAGGATCGACGGGTGGTTTTTTACGAATGTATAGTTTCCTTCCCTCCCGTTTAATTAGCCTCGAAGTATCCTTCTCCTAGTACTCATTTCGTTACAGCGCTCCACTCGTGAACGAAATAAAAGTGTGTGACGAGAATTTCGCATATCTCACCACGAGCCTTCAGTTTCACAAAACGTGACTGAAGACGAGCGTAATGTAAATGAAAACAAAAAGTAACAATTCGATATTTTGGGAAAAGACGCGTACGGTCTCGTCAATAATTAGTATAGGTATACAAGCTGTTGTATTATACTAAGTTGGAGAGCTAGTCTACTAAGGCATATGGGTCGCTTCCTAATCGCAGTTCTGATAGTCATTGTGAAATCGTGTAATAAAGTTGTTAATGCTCTTAAAGTTTTTCGTGGGATGTTGGGCATACGCGTGCGACGTGTTAAGCACGTTCATCACGTCATAAAGTAATAGTGGGCAAACGTTCTATGGTTTTTTGATAATTTGGGTTTTAGGTGAAGAACTTGATGCATATCTGACAGCTGAGAGAGTAAGGTAGAACTACTTCCGAATACCCATGTTTGGCAATCCTATGATTTGTTCTAATTCAATTTCCTCGTACTTTTTTTCATCTACCCTGATTTTTCACTCTTTTTGTCTTCTCCAATAATATTAACAAAGAATTTTTTCATTGGTAGTTTAATTTTAAACAACCTTTCTCGATAAAATCGACATTACCTAAATAATTCAGTATCTTTTCGCGAACCAATATATTATTTAGGTACTTACCTATACATTTATAATTCTTGCGAAGCGACGAGGAAAGGAAACACTTGTGAAACTTTGTACAATCTTTACATTTCTACTACTATGCAAGCCGTGTTATGTGTTTGAAAATTTCTTTTTTCATTGCATTTTTCCGAAACTAGTATACCTATGGACGTGAAGAAAGGAACGTATTCGTTCATTATTAAAACGCCAAAAAGCGAATACCAGCAGAGGATTTCTTCGTTTAGTTTAAGCTACTCTTGAATGATATTGTTTTCCCCAGGCACCTACTTGAAGCTTTCAAATTCTTCTACTGTTTCTTTTCCTACTTTCGTACTGGTATCCTGGTCTCTGTTGCTCATCTACTTCGTTTTTCCTCAGTTACATTCTACTGGGTGGGGTGTGTGTATTCCCTTTTAGTCTCTTCAATGAGTGTACAATGATATTATTTGATGGAATGACAGGTTACTTGTAATTAATAGTATGCAACTAATTATTTGTATTATACGTACCTACGGAAACAATACCATCCATGCCATTATTTTTCTAGCTTCATTGACATAGCCTACAGTACGTCTGACTCTCCAACAAGAGCGCAGAGCCTTTTCAACAGGGAACCTGTTTTATCGAGGCGTCGGAAAATATTTCCACCGTCTAGCCGGCCGATAACCTCAAGATCGTTTAGAGGTCGATCTCCTATCATATAATGCTCGGAGGTAGAAGTTTTTATAAGTCCTTTTTCTATCATATATAGGTCCATAGTCAAAACCTGTGGTATTACAATTTGATGACTTTATACATTTTTCAGCTCCCCTATGGCCCATAAAACTATTTCCCTTCCACACCTTGTTCAACTCCATTAAAGGACCTTTTTAAACTTATTAATGTGTTAGGTTTATATGATGTAGCAGCATGTGAGTAGAGCATACGAGCATCAGAACACAAACCGAGACATTAATTTATTATGAATTTGTCATTCCTCTACCAAGATAGACGAGACTTGAGACAAAAGTTCGTGTTTTATCGAAACGTTGTAACTAATCCTAGGCCTCAAAATAATCACAACTGACATCAAATGACTCTTACCTCAACTCCCCTCCACCTCAGGGGACCGAATTCCTGACTAGCTCAATCAGGCGAGCATGAATACATCTTTCTGAAGGCGTGAGTACTGAAGATAGACCACAGTCAGTTTTTAGTTCGCTTTTTGAGTTCAAATAGGCTATACGAAATTACTTGATAATTTTAGCTAACGTTGTCGTCGATTACGGGTTCTACTTACCCGTCAAACTGAAGAAGGTAGTTTGTCGTAGTACCGGTAATCATAAATCCAGTAGCTAAGAGTCGACTTCGATCGAAAAAAATTCATGAAAGAAACTGAACACTGCTTGTGATCGGAAAATCCATGAACGAGCACATTGGAGAATCTGAAATTTAAAAAAAAGCTCACGCAGCAGCGTAAGCATCACCGACTTTTCAATAATTTGCTATAAAAAAATTTACACACGCCCCCATATCTAAACTTCATTGTTTCTTAGTTAGGAGCTGATTGTGATAATAATAATTTAAGGTATTCCACTTACTCTTCTATTGTTCAATTCATTTCTAATCTTTTTAATAGGTACTTTTATAATTTTCAAATACAGGTATTCATGGGAAATGACTCAAAAAGGAGTCGATTGATAGCTTTCTCTCCCTACACGTATATTAAACTCTAAATAGAAGAACGGAACACGGCTCTATTCGAATTGAAATATAAAACTTTGGTGATTTAAAAGAATCTCAAAGTATTAACCTGACTGTCCATTTCCAAAAATACAGTGAGATATATGAAGTCGATAATGACGAAAATCAAAACATAGATGAGGAAAATTGAAATGGCCAATGAAAATCCACTTCTTTGTCTTTACCTAAATTTCATTACTCCCCAGTGTTCAGGCTACGAGCAATGGCGATGAGGCGCGTAAAGAAAAATGCCACGCATACCTATATAAATCAGTATAATTATAAAATACATGGCGTACCCAATAAACGTCGAATTTTTTCATTCATGTATGACGGGTAGTGAGAAGTTTTTACAGCCAATAGGTGTACAATGCATCAGGTACCATCGGGCGAAAGGACTCAAATAAAATAAACAAGCGAGACTCAGCTCTTACGGCTAGACGTGAACTAGGTACTTATATTCTGAGATTTACTCAAGAACCGCTTGTTCAATCGATACAAAAATTACAGAGCAATAAGATTGAATCCATCATGACGTAATGTAAAAATGATATAAAGATAATAAGATTTCTATTCTTTGAGAAACAACACTAATAAATTCGAGGAAAATTGAGGATTACTCAACTACTCATCCAATCTCAGAATAAAACTAGCCGCAAGCGGCTAGTCTCAGAATAAAATGCACATGCCCAACTTCAGATAATCTACTGCAACTTGACCAAACTTGACGAGAATACAACCGGTAGTTTTTGAGGAGTTGTGTGGACAAGAAAAATCTTATATATACATAAATTGGTATACATATATATGTTACCGTTAATGTCTTGAAAAACGATAATGTGTACAATAACTAGATAACGTATACAATAACGTACTATATTGGGTAGAGTATAAAATTCGGAAAATTGTGAGTACATCAACTAGGTATAGTTTACATTATCTAGGAATTGTATACGGTCACGGGTAGCAAACCGTTAAACTATAAAAATCAGCGGAGAACGGTGAGTATAAAAAGTTATTCTTTGTCATGTACATTTAATGGTGTCGTAATAAGATTGGTGATTAAAAAAAATTATTTATTGCAGCAAGAAGTCGAATTGTGACATTTTGGGTTGCACAAGATTCCATGTTTCACGCACAGGCATCTTTTTGTATTGCACTTCTTTGTGCAGTGACATCGCACAAATCCCTGACCGTTGCCAACGGCCTGAGCTGAGGCTACTGAACGAACGGAAGTTTCGGGAGCATGAGTAGGGACGTCATCAACGGTGAGAGACGATTTGCGTTCACATAAAGCACACACAGACAGATGGGATTGAATTTCACAGCCGCACAAAGAGCATTCAGACTTTTTGGAAGAGCTTGTATGCTGCTTGGTGTTTCCAGCGGAGTAAGGTACGACGGTATCCTGTGTACATGAGTCAGAAGAAGGGGGCGCTGCAGAGGATCTATGCTGCTCGGTGTTTTCAGCGGGCTCTTTTCTTAGCACCACTTCTCAAAATTTTAACTTTCCGAACGTACTCAGCATATTTCTCTGCTGAACGCACAATTATGATTCTTAATTAGGCTTTTCACAGCCTCGTCAAATTTCAATTTCATTTCACTTTTTTTCTCCATTTTAGATGAAGAACACCAACAAGAAGAACATCAACACATAAGATATTACAGAATACTGTTGAAACCACCGTGAAAGAAATCAGTCGTTATCATGAGGAAGTTTCATGCTGGAACCTGATGAGAGTTTTCTCTATCTCCATAACGTACAACTGTGAATTTTGTGAAGTTTCTACATTAACGGTTTGCCGCCAGTTACCGTTTACAATAACTAGATAAAGTACATTTTTATTATACGTGAACTAAAAGGATGTCATTATGCCTCAAATTACAGGGTTAAAAGGTAGCACTTTTAGAATGAGTTTTGATGACGAAGAGAGCGGGATGAAATGTGATTACATTATTACCCTCTGCGCGAAATGAGGGCAATAAAATAATTTACTTTGAACGCCGTTAGAGTGCGTCGTAACTACTGCAGTCAGCTGCAGCTGTTATTCAATCTTTTGTTTGTTCGTTTACGAATCGTTGCGAATCATTCCAAATTTATGCAAATCAGTTACGATCCCTCGGAGGAAATATTCGTTAATTAATTTCAATTTGCTTTTTGAATACCTAATAATAATGGAATTCGATCAAAATGGAGAAATTAATAGTGATGAAGATACAATTTGTACACCGGAGGAAATAGCTGCTAAAGCGAAAGAAGCTATTGAATATTCTTCGCTCCCTGAAAAATCAAAGCCTCTGTACAAGAAAGCTTACGATCTATTTGCAGATTGGAAACGTTCAAAAAAAATTCCATCGACTGCGTTTTCGGAAAATGTACTGATTGCGTATTTTCAAGAGCTATCTGAAAAGTATTCTCCGCCTACATTGTGGAATCGTTACTCCTTGCTGAGGGCGACGATTGACCATTATGATGGTATTAACATATCGAACTACACTCCACTGAAATTATTCATCAAAAGAAAAAATCTCGGCTATATTAGTAAGAAAGCGCAGGTGTTTTCCCCCGCTGACGTTACCAAATTTCTAAAAGAAGCGCCTGACCAAGAATGGTTGCTGCACAAAGTATGGTTTGATCTTATCCTTCAATTGAATTACCTCTGTAATTGATTAACGTTACAATTGTAAACCATATTATCTTAGGTAGTAATGATTTTTGGTATAACTGGTGCTATGAGAAGTGGTGATGAATTGACCAACGTTCGAATACAACATATCAAACCGCAGGGTTCGTTGTTGGTAGTTGACGTCCCCAAAACTAAAACCAAGAAACTGCGAACATTTGTTATTCCAGAAGAGTTTACTGGTATGGTGAAGAAGTATTCGAATTATTGAGACCGTCCGACACTCCCACTGATCGCTTTTTCCTTAATTTTACGAAAGGAAAATGTACGAGGCAAGTAGTTGGTAAGAATAAATTTGCAAAATTGCCAAATGAAACGGCAACGTATCTACGTTTACCTGACCCGAAAAGATACACTGGTAAGTTTCTAGACTACAATTTCAAAAACGCTGAGACACAATTTTTGAATGAAATTATTGATCTCAAATTGTAATTGTATAGGTCATTCGTACAGAAGAACCTCAGCAACGTTATTAGCGAATTCGAATGCAAATTTAATGACGATAAAACGCCATGGCGGGTGGACATCTACCTACAGCATCTGCTGAACGATACATTGAAGATTCGATAGAATATAAGAAAAATACGGGTAATATTATAGCGTCCGCATTGAGAAATTCGTTGAAAGATTCAAGAACTTCGTCCCTTACTTCATTCGCAACAACTTCAATTACTTCAAATAATTCGACTGGAAATCAAACTTCGTCTCCTACTCCGCCCGCTAAACCATCACGTACTTCAAATGAATCCCCTCGAAATCAAACTTCATCTGCGCGCGCTGCTCTGCTTGCTGAACCATGTACTTCAAAAGAGTCCTTTCAAAATCAACTGAATGTCTTTCAGAATGAAACTACTTCATCGTCATTGCTTACAGACACCAATAACGAAATTCTTACTTATGATGATTTTGCTGCACTCGCTGAATTGAAAAAGTCATTTCCATCTGCGAAAACTATGATCTCTCGACAGTCTGATCCACTTCCAAATAATTTACGATCTTCTTTATCAGAAGTAAATATTACTACTGTAGCTGAAATTCCCTTTGTAATGGAAAATGGAGATCAATATATCATTGAAGAAGTATACCCGAAGATTCAACGCCCATACAACAAACATTACCAGCTATGAAATATACCAGCCCTTGTAGGTATATTTAATATATCCAATTGTACCGTAAATATAATTAATAAAAAATAGATAACTGATTTAAATTTAAGTATAGGCGGTACTGTACCATTTTTTCACTGCCAAGAAGATATTATTTGTTTTAGTTTTAAATCGAAATATTCGTTCAAGTCGTACCGTACATATACCTAAGTAATATTATTTATTTTTTGCCTTCAACAAGATGTTCCCAATTTTTTTGTTATGAATCGAAATTATCGTTCGAGTTAGAGGCTAAATAATTTTTTCTCCTCGAATACAGTCTATTTGCTTAGAGAAAGATTTTGTTACCGTTAAGAAGATAGTTTTTAGTTTTAAATCAAAATTATATAGTGATCAATTTGTGTGATTATTCTACCTTTAGTGAAAGTGTAATAGATATCTAAAAGCATTTTTTTATTATGAATAAGTGATGCGGTAGGTACTGCAAAATTATTTTTATTTTACTCATTCATACCAAAAAGTGTATTTGTTTTTTGTTTCTATTTGCATAATATAATCCATTGTTATATCGTCATATTCTTCACAAATTCAACACATGTAGATGTCTAGTTATTTCACTACCATCAAAACTCATTTTGAATATGCTGAGCCATACTAACGTAACGTGTGAGTAGAGCACTGGAAGCTCTCAAATATAGCCCAGAAACAGAACTCTACGCAATAAAATTGATGATGGAGAGTAATACCCCAAAATACTCTTCATAAAATAACCATCGATGAGGAATAAAAATGAAACAATAATGAGGAAATGATTCGATAATTCACGCATCTCTGACAATTTTAAATACTTTAACGTGAATGATCAAAATCTTTAAATTCTCGACTTAAACAATTTTCTGCGATTTCTATTTTCTTATCAAGTTTAAAATTCTAAATTTCACATTCCGATATTTCAAAATGATCAAATACCGTAGGTAAGTTCAACAGGCTAACGTACGACGATCAGTTGTTCTTCAGTTATTACTTCTCCGCAATTTTTTCAAAACCTGTTTTACTCATAATGACATCCTTCTAGTTCACTTATAAAAAAAAGCATATTATACGACTAAGTGCATAAGGTGCGCGAGATCATCTCGTGCGTTCGCTTCACTCGCTATCGCTCGTTTCGCAAACCTTCGCACTCGTGATATTGTCCAGTGCGTTTGCTTCACTCGCTATCGCTCGTTCCGCAAACTTCGCACTCGTCAATAATCGCGCACCTTATGCACCTAGTTGTATAATATACTATTTTCTCTTCAGTTGTCTACATTACCTCCTCACTTCAGTTAATGTAAAGAACTACTAGTTATTGTAGACAATACCTGATTTAAGACATTAACGGTAACATATATATAAGATCGTATAGATCTCCAAAGAAGAAAAACGACTTCATCAGATGAAATGCGTTTTATTCACAGAAACGAATTCTAAACAAAAGTCGTTTTATGGTAACTATAATCAAAATAAACGCGAATGCGAGAGCATAGGTAAAGCGAAGAAAAGAAAGAAAGAAAGATGTGTTCGCTATGAACGACTACGAGAAAATCAAAGTGTCGAGAGAGAATAAAAATACGAAAGAAGATGAACCTACGGGAAGCGACGTATGAGTCTACGCGACAAGTCGCGAGAGGAAAATCGAGAGAGAACAGGTCATGAAATGAAAGTGTGAATGTAGCGAAGAAATGATAAAGAGGAGATTACGAGTACGAAGGAATGAGTCAGAATGAGTAATCTTACATATAAATATAATTATAAGGATACCTGAAATTTTTTTATTAGTCTCAGGCTGATCTAGGACCTCTAAAACGTCGAGAAAATTCTATCCCGGGCTTCGCGATCACAATTGTGTCGGGAGTAATACCTGACTTTTCGTTCGAAAAGTCGGTAAAAACGAGGACTACACGAATCAGTCGATTGAGCCTAGGAGATGGGAAATTACGGGTAACCTGAAATAAAATTTAGAAAATAGGGTCGAAAGAATTATTCCTTGATTACTCGTCGCAGACTGCAGAATTGTTCTTGTTTTCACCTTCGCGATTAATTCGTAGGGATCCGGAATTCTCCGAAAAATAAACTAATTCGATAGGTACTCTTCAACTAGGAGGAAAAGAATTCGGAGACTTCGAGTAAATATATAGAAATTCACACTTATATTAAATGAGCCGACATACCTAGGTAACCTATACAGACACATACATATTTGTAGAATACTTTGTATATCAGTTCAGCTAGAGGAATCGTCGATCTGTCATTAATAAGAAATGTGTATCATAGCAAACTTGGTCTCGTCGATAACATAATATGCTATTTTTCCGAATCCAGGTGACTTTGGTTACCATTTCGCTCTCCGTAGAACGATGCTAAAGCAACTACTAGACGCCAATTGAAATTGTTCCTAATTGTATTATCACCAACTCGATAAATACCCACGAAACTCGAGCGCGATCAATTCACGAGACTGTACCACACGCAAATTGGAATTTTTACACTAAGCTAAAGGCACAAATCCTTTACTCAGTCTGATACCCTCGAAGTAGTAGGTAAGTATCCTTCGATGGAAACACTCTGAGTAGCCTCGAGTATCGATACCTAAATTTCGGCGAATACCTAGATCGACAACACAATAAGTATATTGAACGTTCGTAACATTTCGATCTCATCGATTAATAATCTTTGTAAATAGCATACGAAAGTTTCCATTCCACGTAAATTTTCGCTCAAAAACGCACCTATCGGACCACAACGCCAACATAAATTCCTCTTGTCGTCGATGGCACATCGACCGCGAGCGGAGCTAAAAATTCACTAATAGGTAACGTGATTGATACGTTTTTCATTTTTTTGCCGTCTCTCATGTACTGCGTTTTGAACTACATTAATTTAATGCTCATATTTATTTGATACCGAAATACCTACCATTTCATGCCAAGGAGCGAAAGCGACGCTTTGAATGACGAGTTTGGTACCTACCTACGTTGCGAAGCGAGGCAAAGCCGAGCTGAAGCAAGCCGAACGAGTCATTCAAAGTCGCTCGCTCCTTGTCTTGGAAGATAATTTTTATGACGAATACTGTGAAGAGTGCGCTTTTGGCGTGCTGATTTTAGAAGCGAAAACGCCGTCGTCGTTGTGATAACTAGATCAGACTTATGAATAAATGAAAACATATCATTTTGTTCGTTACGTTATCTTCTTTATTCCTAATTTCATTCTTTCTTTATTACAAGCTGTTGTTATTATACTCGTCAAACTTCAATTAGGAACCATGATGTTTGTACGTTCATTCTTCATCATTGATCATTCTGTAGTGATCATACAGCGCAACAATTATTCAAAGTTACAACAGGACAGAAAAGTAAGTGGAGAGGACAGAAAAGTAATCTTGGAAGACAGAAAAGTAGCGTTATCACATTTTCAAGCGCTATAGCGAACGCAAGCGCAAACAGACGTTTTCGCTTCTAAAATCAGTGCGCCAAAAGCGCACTTTCGCAGTGTGAGTTCTTAGACCATACAACAGATAGACCGAGCATAGCAATGAATCTTTGAACGGAGAACATGATAAGAATACACATAAGAAAATAAGAGGGACTGGACCTTGTTTACAAATTTAATGGGCGGCACGGGTGTAGGGTGTGTTTCACTGCTCCGCGCGTTCACCCGCGTTGCCTTCATTGAGGTCCAGTCCCCCTTATTTTCTTATCATGTCTTCCGTTCAACGCGTTGTACACGCGTATATGGCCGATGCTCGGTCTACCTGTTGTATGGTCTAAGTGTGAGTTATAAAATAGTACATTTTGTAATAAGTGGCGAAAATGAACAATATTGGAACGAGCGCAGTGTAGCCACACGAGCAAAGCGAGTGTGGATAAGTGAGTTCCAATATCGTTTGTTTTCGACACAAATTACAAACAGTACTTTTTATAATACATGTAGTGAAAGAAACACTTAGGCCTACAATTTAAATTGGTTATCGTTCAAAAAGAATGTTTACAAATTTTTCGAATGGCACCACTGACTTGATTTTCGCCAGGGGTAAAACATTTTCGCCATGGTTCTGATAACGGCATGTTTCGCTACGAAAAACGAACACTATACGAAAAACGAACACTATACGTAGCACTTTCGCTTCATGTATTATAAAAATGATTTTAAGTTTGTACTTCCTACGCAGTTTACTATACTACTTCTTTGTCAACGAAACAGGAAAGGTAGTAGACTGCAGATAAGTTTTGTGACGTTCAAACCAGTAAGAGTACCCCGATCTTGAGAGATTGACTCAAACTTGACTCGTGTTTTTTTTTGCGAATTTGGACACACTTTTGACTAAGTTTTGACAAAAATAATTCAGCGGTATATTTGACATTATTTTGACCCAAGTAAATATTTTTTGTCAATCAACACTTTTTTCTGAGATCGAGACAGGAGAAATTTAAAGTGAAAATATCTTACTAGGACGCCATTATTTATTTTAAAATAACTTTTGCAGAGATTTATTCTGTCACGGATATGTGTCGTGTCACCGTTACAGATGAAATCTTGTATTTTGGTACGTTTTACAGGTTATTCTTCACTTTGACGAACAGAAAACGAATCAATACTTGTAATGTGTAATTCTCTGCAAGGTAGTGAACTTCTGTCCTTTGGAAATAACAGACTTCTTTAACATTTTTCAGCAATTTTCAAGTTCTTGTTGGTTGACCACCAGTAAAATGAATATAATCAATCAAATATCCAAGTGGTTGAGACCCACCCCTCCAAGATACACCCCAGTGGTCAAATTCTCATTCCCCTGCCTGTCCACACACTCAGTTTCTCTACTTTCGCATGTGAATATGGCCTTGAGCGACATATTTATGTGTATTATTGTTTGGGTATGAAGAGGTATGGTATGAACGAATATTTTTTTTTACCCAGAATATTTTTCACAATTAGCAAACTGTAATGGCGGCCTCATTGATGTGTGTCCGTACGTTTGTGTCTCATTCCCGTGGCACACTCCGAGAACGCGATTTTCTGAGTAGTTGTGGGAGAGAATTCTTCTTTAAACGAGTGCATACATTAACACTCACTCATAGGATCTGGTTTCACCATCTACAGCTCTTCAGTTTCAGTAGTTCACGTGTAAGTTACACGAAATGCAGACATTCTGCGTCGCGTTTGATCATAGACATCATTCCCGTGGCACCCTATTTCCGAGTCTAAAATACATGTTTTTCTTTTTCTAAAAAATTATTCTAGTTTTCTGTAGTTGACTACACTATTAATGCTTGAAATCGGAGCAATTCATCATCATCTCTCTGAGCAACACTGCATTTTATCTCGAAATTCTCATTCTCGTGTACATCATTCCCGTGGCACTAGTAAAACGTCACAAGCCACGGGAATGAGGTTGACGTCCATGGAAATGGGATTAGGGGGCGTCCATAAATTACGTGAGGCATTTGGAGGAGGGAGGGGGTCTAGAAGAATTTTCTCAAATCTCACGTGAGGGGGAGGGGGAGTCTCGGAAAATCTCACGTCATTTTTTTCATCAAGAATACAGTCTAAAATATTGCAAAAGTGAGTTGAATTTCAAAATGTTACGTTCCTCGACTACAGATAAAACAAATATTATCATTTATCAGGTGAAGGGGCGTTTCATTAGCCTATTATTTACCGCAAAAACATGCATTTTGAAAAATCTCGCGTGAGAAACGGGAGGGGTCATACTAACTCTCACGATAAAAAATCAAAAAAGTCACCTTTTTCCAGAATATTGTTCTTTATTTTGAAGCCTTAGGACACCTAAGTACTTATTATTGATTTATTGGGATATACCTGGATTACAATATTAATTTCAGCTTCATTTTGTTTTCCTTTCGCTGATGTTGAAGTACTGATTTTCTCATTCCCGTGGCATACCAAAAACAAAAAAATCTGTATCTCGAAAATGAATGTTTTCTATGAACGCTCCATTTTGGTACGTCATAATGAAATGGTAAAGTTCAATTTCAGCTGAAAAAATTTTCAAAAAAGAGAAAAAAAAAACTCAAATTGAACACCAAATTCACCAGTTAACTGAGAATTACCCTAATAAAGAATTAGAACGTAACTTTTTCTATTAGATAACAGCAAAATTCTTGAAGGTACGTATTGTGTCTTTATTTGTGGCAACAATGTGTGTGCCTATCTGACTTATCAGTCCCATTGTAATCTCAGTGCTATTCTGTTTGATTCGTGCAATACATATCATTTACGCGTGCA
The DNA here is from genome assembly GCA_035079385.1 of Aspidiotus rigidus. Classification (NCBI taxonomy): domain Eukaryota; kingdom Metazoa; phylum Arthropoda; class Insecta; order Hemiptera; family Diaspididae; genus Aspidiotus; species Aspidiotus rigidus. Next base: position 891,655 of record JAVHKY010000043.1, on the reverse strand, counting down.
AGTGTGTCTTCTTATTATTCTTACAAGAGTCAGCGTGACACAACAGTACGAGAATGGTAGAGGTAGGTACCTACTTCCTACAAGGATATTCTAACTACATAGCTTAGACTTCTTACAAATACATAGATAGGTACATACAACTCAACGAAAACCAAACTGATTTGATGGCCAGCACATTCTACATGGTAACTATGATTTGTAATTCATGGAATCTATAGCTACACCTTTGATGCTTCAATCAACAAATCTAAGTAACAAGGCACCACGACGTAAGACTCAATGCTCGTATCATTCAAGTAGCCCACATACTTAGGGTAAGGTGAGATTTTTCTCATCCACCCCAAAGTTTTAAATCTTATCATTGCGTGTACTCCGTCGATGCAGCAATGAGTAATTTACTCGTACACCATTCACTTTCCCACTACCTACGTTCCTTCTCGTCGTTGTCCGATCGCTCGTGCGCGTTATTATCGAGAAATCGAGGCAACAAAAATAAGCACCCTGTACCAGGCTGGAAGAGGTTCATGCCTTGCGGCGCTGTTCTGTACAAAGTAAAACTGAAGACTTGATGTCTTTGACGTACGTTGAAACTGACGATCAGGCAAATTGTATCTTTTGGACAATGAAGGAAGACTATTTCTCTCTGATTGTTAATGAATAAGAATAAGTAAAACAAATTTCAGCTTGTTTCCCAAAATTATGTGGCTTTGGCTTCAGATGTTCAGCTTTCAACTTATCAACTCTGCTTGATAATAATACGCTACGGGATATGGAGGTACGCAGTTCACGAGAATAATAATCGCACGCCAAACGTAAAGGAGAACTCGTTCACATACTCACATTCGAACGCAAAAACAACTTTTCTCGTTTTCTCGTTGCGGTAAAACAGTGGAGTACATCCTCTGAATAATATAACGCATGAAATGATGGAAATGTGTTATGATGCAACCTACTTTGCCAAACATGAACCCATCACAAACTGATACTGATCGCATACGCGAGTATGAAAAAATATGATGCGAAAATATAGGCCTAGTATGTATTCCAGGAAACAATAGGCTAACGATCTATAAACACGAGATTGAAACAGATACAATATCTTAGTTCTATATTGATTTCATGTTCAAATATTAAGATACTACCCTATACAATCAATTATTCTTTTTTCTCCAATACCTACTCTACTTTTATTATTCATATTTCCCGACCGATTGCAACAATGTCAACTGATCTCATCACTTGAATTCTATTCCGTACCAGTAATACATAATCAAACGAATACCTCTCTTTTAAATTGGCTATCAATCAGGTGGTACCTAGGTACCTATATTTCAGGATAACGTAATTCTTCGCGAGCTAACGATAGTGGAGGAATTCTATTCTGCATCACTTTCTCGTTCACTCGTTTCTCCTTTACACGTTCCTCGCTTTCTGACGACTCAACCAATAATGTGTATTTAATATATTCAATATGTAATCTTCTTACTCGGAAATTCAAATCAGAAAAACTACTATAGGTATAATTGAATAAAAGACAAGTACGCACGTAAAATTAAATTATGCGTTATCATCTATCATATTTTCGAAATTTGTTAATGTTCCAGCTCCTGAAACTCTCACGTCGGCAGACTGCAGCGAATATGACGTTTTGCGACCTTTTACAATAATTTGTTACTAAAACCTTCCAACACTATCGGATACGGATAAAGCACATCGCAAATCGAAACAGAAAACACGATCACATAGGTACCTACCGGTACTCCTATACATTCCTACACAAAAACTGCTTTTCTCTTTGTAGTAAAACAATCGAGTCGAGTCGATGTAGGTACTAAGTATATCGCACATCGCACATCGACATCGAAAGGTCGGAGAACACTGAAGTTAAAAAATAGCGATTGGAAGTGGTTCATGCTTCCTCGTAGAACGAGCAAGAACCTAATAAAGAATATTCGTGGCTTGAATTAAGGCTATATCAACTTACGGACGTAATAACAACACAATGAAGTACTAATAAAGCGTCTTATTAGTTGTTTTGAAAGTTTACTAAAAGTTCAAATCGTAGGAATTAGTTCGTATTTTCGCTTGTTTAGCAGCTATAGCTATCCGAAGCCGATAATTAAATTTGCTCGAAAGTCGTTCCTCGCAAATTTAATTAACTTTTCAAACTAAATCTGGTAAGCAATAATTACACGTTTTATTCAGTCTCCGAGTACGCGCAGCGGTAATAATGGCAGCAAAATCTCAAATTATCAAAATAAATTGCTCTCAAAAGCGCCACTCGTGAATTAAATAATATGGAACGGTTCGTCTCTATTATAAACTTAGGTATAATGGGGGGAGAGAGAGAGAGAGAGAGAGAGAGAGAGAGAGAGAGAGAGAGAGAGAGAGAGAGAGAGAGAGAGAGAGAGAGAGAGAGAGAGAGAGAGAGAGAGAGAGAGAGAGAGAGAGAGAGAGAGAGAGAGAGAGAGAGAGAGAGAGAGAAGGAAAGGAAAGGAAAACACGGGGGGGAAAAGAAAAAATATTTTGAGTTTTGAGATAACGGATGTGAGAGTCACCGCATTATTGAAAGGAAACATATTGCGATGTACGTCCAGGCTAAGTTCTATTCAATTACCTCGTAACGACCATGGGAGGTATTAAATCCGGTCGGATTTTGAAAAAATTCGCGATTTTTTGCATTGTCGAGTGCGACATGATGGTCGATTTTTTGAACATGACAGACAGAGCTATTAACGTTTCACTTGATCAATATAATTTTAATAAAGAGATTAATACCATCCATAATAATAAAGTGAAATATATGTTGCTCAACGTAATGGTATCCAAATCGATGTACGTATATAAGATGATAAAGAAGAAACCTCAATCCAGTTTTCGTAATTCAATTTCTAGCCTAACTCTCAGTTAAAGATACCTAAAAAACTTACGCAGTGACGTGTGAATAACACCGACTTTCCAGCGACGATCCCTCTCTCTCTCTCTCTCTCTCTCTCTCTTCTCTCTCTCTCTCTCTCTCTCTCTCTCTCTCTCCTCTCTCTCTCTCTCTCTCCTCTCTCTCTCTCTCTCTCCTCTCTCTCCTCTCTCTCTCTCTCTCTCTCTCTCTCTCTCTGGCATGTTTTTCAGTATTCATCAATTATCTCGGAAACCATTTATTTTTACGAAAAAAATGAAAAGAACAAAATTTATTCCCCTGTAATTTCCTATTGTATGAGACCTATTTCATATTTTGAAAAAAAAAAATCCAAAGTAGGTCTCATTTGATAGGAAATTACAAGGGGAATAAATTTTGTTCTCTTCATTTTTTCACAAAAATAAACGGTTTCCGAGATAATTGATGAAAACTGAAAAATGTTCAAAAGCGCAATATTAATTTAGCCTAAGAAAACTGTGTCGCTGTGCTGGCGTGCGGTGGAACACTAGAACTAACAAAGTTAGCTATCTTGTCTCTTTTATAGGTATCTATACTCTCAGTAATGGCCAATAATGATGATAAATGGCGTAGAGTAGGTACCCAATATTTCAGATTATTTCTTATAAAATTTCCAGAGTGATTCAAATAATAGGACGATACACAAGCCTGCTTAAAACCTATTCAACGTATCGGAACTCTTTGTACATATTCTATCCTCCATTATATTGACGCGATAGTTATACAGATTTTTGCGCCTTCATGCAGCCTACAACACTCTGGATACGTAAAATAAAAATAATGAGTTTGCCTAAATAACACTGATCCTAGTACTGATAAGTAGTTTAGACAACATGGAATCGATAGAGCCATCCTCTGGAATAATGGTCTATCCCAGCATAGGGGTCCTTAATTGAATAATCAATCAAATTTATAAGGCTTTTCCAGCGTTCCATATTGCATAATTATCTGCCTGATTCTTATCAATACGGTGGGCTCCCTAACATTGATCTTATGGCAGGTTGACACCGGAATGAAAATGAGTATGCAATCTAGCAATACCCGTAAGAATAATGTTAGAAAACCCACCGTATTGATAAGAATGAGGCGAATAAGTATGCAATATATGGAACGCTGAAAAAGCCTTATCATTACCAATACCATGATCTTCGCGAACGTTTGTGATGATAACAGGCGTTTTGTCTGTGTATAAACATCACAACAACAATAACGCACAAAAATGTGAGATGAGGAACACGCAAAGACACATAGGAGTTGAAACCAAGCAATAACAACAATCGTTATGTGAGATTGATGGAGAACAAGAAAAAGCAATCCTCCTTATGTCCACGGTAACTTCAAGAACAAACTGGGCTCCAGGATTCAGATTCAATAGTGCTTAAGAAAATAAACGAACTTTTCTTACATGGACCTTTCCATATAAGAAGGAATTCGATTATTATTTGTTCATATTTAAAAAGAAGAATAATAAGTTTGAAACAATAATACATTTTCAAACACTAGGTCACATCCACATCCTCATTATTAAAATGTTGAATTCCTTATTTATTTCTTACTTCTGAATTTTGAAAAAAAAAATCTATTTGTTCTCTGTGTATTCTTATGGAGTTGATAAAGTACTAAGCACCATTGCATGATATTATCGCGAGTGAATATGGGAGTGAATACCTATCGCAGAATATTGTCTACTATTGATCACAATCACTCACTGTTATCAGTTAGTGACGTCACAAGAACAAAGAGGATTGCAACTTTGCGACTTATGACCGAGAATGAAAAAATGAACCTCAGTGGGCGAGAAAAAAAAAAAAAAAAAAAAAAAAAAAAGGTTTTTCCTGATTACGCCACATGAAAAAGTGAGAAAAATTATGTAAAAAACCATCATAAATAGGAAAATTGATGTTTTACCCGCTAACGTTCCTTCCTTTTCTCATCCTCGGTTACACACTTGTAGAACAAGCAAAAACCTAAAAACAGTGATTGTATGTAATATGGACCCTTTTTAGCCAAAGCCAACCAAGCGATATGATAACGATCTGGCAGTAGAACCAATTCCGCTTATCAGTAAAGGAATATTTTTCTTTATTTCTTTGGATTGTTATCATGTCGCTTGGTTGGGTTTGTCTAAAAAGGGTCCAAATTGTTGACCTTCACGCCGCAGGTCGACCCAAAAAACAGAATGATAACACTACTGAACAAATTTCAAATTTTTTGAATGAACATGAACTATCGAAGGAGTTACTAGAAGTATTTTTCACGCTGACCACTTTGCCGTTGACCGTTTTTCGCTATTACATCGCAGTTCCGAGTAATTCGCGTTTGAAAATCAAAAAATCGCCAAAAACTGTACTTTTATAACACGATACCATATTATCAGAAACAGAATAATGCCGTATGTTCTACAACACAAAATAATGTAGTTTGAACCTTACTCTATAACGTAGGTATTTAAGATCAAGAATAATCGCACAATTCTTCAAGCAGTCATGAACGATATTGTACAAGATTATTTTCAGCTTCAAATGCGGGGAAACACGCGATTCTGCGTCGCGACGCGAGGACGTACATTGGCCCGCGTTCAAAGCTGAAAATAGTCTTGTACAATATCGTTCATATCTGCTAGAAGAATTGTGCGATTATTCTAAATCGTAAATATGTTACAGAGCAAGGTTCAAACTACATTTTTATGTGGTTCAACATACCTCAGTATTCGATCTGTATTTACTGTGGTATTGCATTTTGAAAGTGTACAATTTTCCGCGATTTTTGAATTTTCAAACGCGAATTATTCAAGACTCCAATGTGATAGCGAAAAACGGTAAACGACATAGTGTTCAGCGTGAAAAGTACTTCTAGAAACTTCTTAGATAGTTCATGTTCATAAAATGCTGTTCAGTACCTAGTGTAATAATGACAGAGATCACAATACATAATAGAAGTATGGACACAAGCATACCTGCTGTACAAACTGTTGTCCCTCAATATGTCGTTATTTCTCAACAAATTCCCAGATTGGACTGTATGCTCTGTCTTGAACATTTTGGGTTCAACGCAGATTCTTATGGCAAATTAGGAATTTTCAAAAAATCAACGAAAAGAGAATGAATCATTGTAGACATCTGAAACTTGGCTCGAATAAATAATTTATTAAAAGCTATACATTTCAAAATGAACCATTCTTCTAAGTGAATTTTATATTTTTTACAATTTTTCAAAAAATTGCTCGTTCTAGGGTTTCTACGGTAACGTTACGGCGCTGGTGAAGAGCGGGAAACTTAGATCTAGAATGTTAATGCGTTGTGACAAACCTGCGGACAAGATTTTGGTGCTATGTCCATATCTCTATTATGTACCGTGGTGTAAACAAACGTTGGAAGTGGTGTTGAGTTTCAGGGAAATGGTGCAACTATAATATACAGTCGCATTAGGTCGCACCACTTCCTCAAAACTGAACACCACTCCCCGAGTTTGTTCATATTTGGTGGGAGTACCTCTAGCGCCTTAGTTACCAAGTAGGTCTATGTATTTTTGCCCACGAGTTTGTCTTTCTATAAATCGTGCACGGAAAAGTTAAAGAGAGAAAAAGATATGATGAGTATAAGCCTATAATTCAACTACTGGTTGAACGTCTTTAAAACCATTAGTTAACGAGAAAAAAGATATGACGTATTTTTCTATGTATAAGCCTATGGTTCAACTACTGGTTGAACGCATTTAAAACCATTAGTTGGAGAGAAAAAAAGATATGACATCCTTAAAATCTATCTGTTCAAATCAAAGTCTATTTCATTCTCATTTAAAAACTCTATAAAGTGTAGTTTTGTAAGTGTTAAATCGTGCACGGTTGCCCATACTATAGTCATACCTATGTACTTATCGCATACTGGAATAAGCAGACTGGTTGACGGAGTGCACACATACTCTACGAAAGAGACAAATTGCGATCACGTAGAACAACGCTACGAGACGAAGCCATTAATTAGGTACGCAAGAGTACCCGCCAACAATTTGATTAAAATTTCAGGTTCAATCTCGATTAGGAATTTTATCTGCGAGTACTGAAGTGATATACCTTGAATTTCGATCAAAGTACGATCTCATCTCAGCGACTGTCATAATCAGTTCCAATTGTTTCTTGTGATGTCAACAAATTAAAAATACAAAATTTCAAATACGATTGAAACTTTCAATAGGTATATTAAATTATACAAATACTTAAAGATGTTGTAACCTCATTTCGCCGTCAATAACTTCAATTGAGGATTTTTCTAAATTTATTGTTAACCATTGGGACTACATCTAGGATTCGCTCACCATCTTTTATAATGTAGACTTATTCTTTGACAACCGGGAATTTTTAGGGTTTAAACAATACCTACTTCCCAAATAAGTGATCAAAATCAGAAAAATCATCATATGCATCCAAATCGTCGTCAATAAATTGATTGAGCTTTAATCCCAAGGAGTATAACTCATTGTCGAGTTTTTTAGCCATATTGTAAATTTTGTCCGAAAAATAGCGCCATTCCTTGGGATTCAAAAGTCTACGGAGAACTTTTTTAATTCTCCACGCTTTCTTCACATCCCACTGAGGTTCAGCAATCGGAACAAGGTATTCATTTTCGAGTACTTCGAGGGTACTTCTAAAATACATCACTGACGCTGCTTGTTCGAATTTATCCTGCACAACAAAACATTCTAAAAGACTAATTCACAATAAGAAGAAATTTTTAGATGATATCAAAAAATGAGATTGTGGATCATTCATTATTCGAATACAAATCTAGATGATTTAAATTCCGTCAAACATCAGAAAATCAAATCGACTACTTTTTCATCTAAAGAATGCATATTTATATATTTAATTTATAATTTCATTTTAAACTTTTTTGAAAAATAAAAGTTAGCACAATGTTGACTAATAAAACGAGTAAAGATAAATCTTCACTTGGGAAAAGTTCGCACATTTTGTACCTCTAAAATATCTTGGGAAATCTTTTCAGCTAAATGAGTAAGTGGGGTGAACGGTTGCCGTTTAAAAAGTTTGTCAACTAAACCAAGATTTTTTGAGCCTGAATGATACTGTATTAGCATGTTTTGTGCCTTTTAAAGAAGTTGTCAACTAAGCCAAGATTTTTTTGAACCTGAACATAATTGGTACAAGTTGTGTCTTTTAAAAAGTTCGTAAACTAAACAACAATTTTAAACAAATGTAATGAACAACCATCTTCAAAAAAAATTGGTACACTTGTGTGTCTTCTAAGTACAATTTGGGTGAACAATCGTCTTATGAAAGTATTTTCAAAACTTTCAAAAATCATAAGGCCTGGTGAAAATCAAATACCTGAAATACGAGTAAAATAATCATATTTTTCTGACATTGATACTCATTCTTGGAGAAATATAACTGAACAGGATGAGTGGGGTGGAGATCGTTGGAGAGTAAAATTACTTGATTTTCTTTATAAACTCGACTGAAAAAAAACGTGCATGATTTACAAGGCTCTGAATATTAACATTTCTAGAAAGTTCTTAATGGGATTTGGTAAGGATAAAACGTGAGGGGCTACGATTGAAATACTTATATTAGAGTAAAGGCTCTATAGATTTTCAAGTTTAATTTTTTTGTAAAAATGATATCAATTTTTAAGGAGATTAAACTTTCAACTTCCTATGACTTGATAGATTTTTGATTGAAAAAATCTGATGGGAAAAACAGGTTACGATTTTAGATATCATTTTGGAGAAATTGTGTAGGACAAAGGTTTTAGAATAATAACACGTGCTTAAAAAATTTTTGAACCATTGGAGTAGGATGAAATACATGGAAAAAATGTATAAAATTATGGGTATTGGGTACCTACCTTGGTGAAAATGGTATACTGTTGATTTCTCTAAAAAAATGCCTGAAATACGAGTAAAATAATGTCTCGATATTTTCTGAATGAATATGCGGTCTGAATTTTTTTTTTTTTTTTTTTAACGAATAAGCAGTCTGAAATGTTTTTTTTTGAAGCTTATTTTCTGTGAGATTGATATAGTTTCTTGAAAAAAAGAAGCTGGTACTTATACCTGGGTTAGAGACCTGGTGATTTACAAGGCTCTGAATATTAACATTTCTAGAGAGCTTTTAGTGGGATTTGGTATGCGCCAACATGAGCAGACTTCTACCAGCGGTGTGTAAATAACACGTGCTTGAAAAAATTTTTGAACCATTGGCGAAGGAAAATCGGGTGAAATCTATAAAATTATGGTGATGCATTTTTATTGGGTACCTACCTTGGATAATGAAGTACGCAGGTGATTTTCTATAAAAAATGTCTGAAATACAGGCAAAATAATCACATTATTTTTGCTGAACGATTACGCACTCTAAAAATACTGTGTAAAATAATTGAAGGATTTTCTAGCTGGGTTGGGTTGTAAAAGAGTAGAATGGTAGTAAAACTGGTCTCTGGGTTAGAGACCCAGTATTACTACTCACATAGACACGTAACAAATACGTGTCTATGTGCATCCTAATTTCTTCAATTTAAATCATGCGCTTTTTGTTTGTTACCCTCTCACATGGTAGTTTATTTACTTTCAATGGTTCATCACAAGTACAACAATAAGAGTTACAGTGATTGAGTGCAGCGCAATTTAAAATGTCATTGAATTTTGTGCCGAGTAGTCGTGGAGACAAAATGCTGCTTGTGGTCAATAATCATACTTACTACCAAGGTACAAGTTTCGCACATCGGTACATTTCGTTACTTGGCGGTGGACTGTCAGTAGGTGCACAGCGACTACCCCATTGCTTCTAGCGAGCCACCTAAAGAATGGAGTGTACGCACAAACATAATACCAATACGGAGAAATTGGATCGCTAAAAAGTGAACGAGGCTTGCAAGGAGAAAAGCAAGAGATTATCTCTGTGAATGACCTGCAAAAATAATGCGGACAGTGCTTTTAGAGCATCTTCCTCCTGCATTCAATAATAATGGTAAGGAGCTTGTACGACAGAACATGTATAAAGCTAGACAGAAAATACGTCCATTCAAGAAGCCGCGCAATATCGCGATGGTCCACTCTGTTCTCAGTGAAATTATACCGGTACTTGTAAAATAGCCTACACTGCACTGTGTGCAGTTTACTCGCTTCATTTTTGTGTGTGCAAAATACACTGTGTGCAGATTACTCAACCAAAAATGTGTGCGCAAATTGTAGTGTGTGAAGTTCACTTAATGAGTGTGTGCAGATTACCAACTCCCGTCTACCTAATAAGAGACGAAACGAAAAATGTCATTCGTTATTTTTGTCGATTAGGTATTTTAGCATTGCCGTGATGCATAATATTGGATTACAGAAAAAGATTCAACCATTTTTAGTCATAAGTACGAATGATTTGAGCGATTATGTACCTAATTTCCCTTTGTAAATAATAATTCTTCAAAAAAGGGACCGAAGCGTGCCTATATATATATTGTACGTCTACGACATTCGTGTCGCACGTACCATGCACGTACCAACTAATTGTTAATTAGAGATTGAAATTTTCTCACAGTCATTTTGGAAGACTAGTTCCCCTTCTATTGGGAGAGCTTCCAATCGAACTTACACACCGATACCTTCCAACTGAACACCGACGGTCCCTTCCAGTCCTAATTTTCTTCTCGCACACATTTACTTGTTACAACGCAACGCCTTATTTGAGTTGCTTTGAAAATTTTAGATAGGTGTCTACTAATTTTGTCGGCAAGCAATTCATCACATTTGCAAGACAAAAGCGTACTAATTTCAAACGAGAGAGTATTTTGCTAAAAAAATTATCAGTGTCATGATTCTCAATTTGAAGGAACATCAAAACAATGTACATTCGACAAGAAACAGCTCGTTAACCACGCTCAAGTTTCATGTAAGTACGGTACGTAAGTATTTGTATGTACCCTAGTTACTATATTTTTGTTGAGAAGTTAGATTTCAATTAAAACGTCAGTCCGAATGTTTTGTGAAAGAAACCATTGTGCTGAGAAAATTTATTAGTTCATTACGTTGCGAAATTTGCGTAACGTTGACGAAGCGTATATGGCCCTATCTTGGTCATACGGAATTAGTTCGTTGAGAAGAGAGGACAGGGGAAAATGAATGCGCGAAAAGTTTGTTGAAATGTATATATTATATACCTGGGTGAGTAGCAGAGAAGATGATCGAATCGAAAAACTCCTTCACGGCCTAGTGGTGAAATAATTTTAAAGAAATGAAGGAGTTTACTGTCGCTGATTGATACCTAGGATAACGCCGCGAATGAGAGCGGATCAAAATGAGTCGCGCAATAGTCATTTCGCGATTGTCGTACGTAAAATTTTATTCTTTTTCATCGCAAAAATAATAATCTGGTTTTGCGACAGTCAAAATCATTTACTCACCGATCTGTATTTGTGCAACAGACTCGTGTATATCTTCACCTTGGTATGCAATTGTCGCATGGAAGATGATTTACTTACCGCATGTGACACGACAGCGCACTACTGTAACTGCACGACAGATACGATCGGCTCCACAATGACTTGCATTACCGGCCTTTGCCAAATGAACAATTTCCGCAAGTAAGTTCTTCCGTACATTATACTGTAAGTACTTCACCGCATAATAAGCAAAGAGTGACAGGAGCAGCTCAGCATCAGGGTTGCAAAAATTAGAAAGGGGCTAGTGGCTAATTGACGGCCGGACGACTCGACGGGTGGCTAAATATTGTAACTTCAGTATAGGTCTAGGTAATTGTATTGCAGCAGCATTTGTAAAATGCACCTTAATTCACATGTATGTATACCCACGCGTTATAAGCAATCCACATACTTAAGTACTAATAAAATTCTCGACTTCATTTTTCAGCGTTTCGGTGCTTGTATTGTGTTCAAATGTAGACAAATATTTCAATCCGCACGATTTGTCCAAATATACAAGTTTATACAGTTTCACATTGTTCAGAAGTGCGGTTGAACACTTTATCGAAGATTTTGGTGCAGTTCCTCCACTGCAGGTTAGAATTTTATTTTTACGTGCTCTAGAGTTATTCTTTTTGAATGCTGACGCGATGCTTACTTTAGACCCATTTTTTAACTGGTCTCTAAACAAGAAACAACGTACCTGCTTTTCTTGATAAGCATTAACAGGGACTAACAGTTGTTAATCATTTGAGTCAACACATGAAGGAACTGAGCCGAATCTGTTCTCTATTCAATTTCATGCAACTGAGCCCTTCATTCATTTTTTTATCCAACAGGTAATCGAAAAACAGTATTATTACACTGAGTGCAACACTAATAGTTGAAACTGAAATTCCAATACTTGAATAAAGTCCATTTTCATCGTAAAAATTGATCGTCAAAAGCACCCGCGCTATTTTCAGCCATGAAATTACAGAAGCCTCATTTTTAGATAATTGCCCAATTGATCCCCGTATAAGAGAAATAACTATCAATTGTGGTTCATATTCCCAGTCCCCCATTTATTTACTTAAGGGTTGATTTAAAATAGGGTATGATTTTTTGGTACGCAAAAAAGAAGGACGTTTCATGCAAAAAGAAATTAAGCCACGCAAAAAGAAAGCGTCAAGCGTAAAAGATAGTTGAATCACATAAAATTTGAAAAATGAGCAAAAAAATAGTACAATGAACGTAAATAGAATAATGTAACGCAAAAATATTCAGATACACACCAAAAAAAATTGCATCATACTTAATTTGGATATTCATAGAAAAACTGATAAATTTAAAAATACATGCGTCAATAGAATCAAAAAAATGCGGAAACAAAATTATCTAAATTATTAAGGCGCAAGGGGCCTTCGATGGTCGCCCTCTTTTGTGCTTTTGCCCAATGGGCACGCTCTTCGCTGCCTCCGGCGCCTCTACCAACTTTAACCTGATGAGCATACCTAGCTAATGTTTGCACAGTAAACGTTTGAGGAAAACCGGACAAGTGCAAGTGGAATCCTTGGGATTCTCATAGACCACTTCAATTCAGCCGCCTGGAAGGCAAGAAGTCCGTGACTCGTTAGCTGTTCTTTCATCGTGCTACTCGCGACAAAGAAATGACGACAACCTGCTTTAGGATGAGCACGCTGGAGAACTTTGTGATTAGCAGTAGCCCACTGATATGCTGCTGTCCACTCTTTTAGCTCTGGTTCATGGGTACTGGCGCAATGTACACAATTCACGGATGGAGCTCTATCTGTGGACCAGCTCTCAACTATATTTGTCAATGCTGGTAAGAATTGCCCAATCGGAGCTCGTTCCCAAAGTGTGTGTTGTCTTTTAGTGACAGCATTTGTAGCCTCTAGGCTGTTATTAGTGGACGGATAACCTTGTGTGGCACCCTCGTACCACAGTGAATACTTCAGTAACCATTCAGTTTTAAAAGATTCGACAAAATCATAAATTTTGCATTATAATTAGTAAAATTTGTTTGCATTATTTTATGTGCATTTTGCATACAATTTGGGTGGATTCGATTTCTTTTAAATCAGCTTATTTTGCGTGCGAGTGTTTTTTTTTACGTCTCAATAAATACTTCCCTTTGAAATACCGTCCGACAGCCAATATTGCCAATAATGGGACGACTCATAACAATAATAATTAATAATAATGATTATTAACACTAATAAAAGTCGTGGTGATAACTAGTGAAAACCGCCCCTCCTCTTCCTCTAAAGCGGCATTCTTACTGAGACGAAGCGATAGATTCCTCGGCCGACTTCGCCAGAGATAAATAAGAAAGATGAGTCATAAGCAAGTGACGAGGCTACTCTCCCCCGTTATGCATCTTCATTAAGGCTTCGTTGATTTTCCGTGCAAAAGTATTCCTTCTGTCGATAAATATTTGTATATCAAGACGGCCGGCCGGCAACCTCACCTAACTTGATAGGAAGACATAATCTAACTACCTATAGGAGGGAAACTCGGGAAAAATTTGATCTATTTTTGTTTTATATAGCTCGGAGGTCGAAATTCTTCCAAGTAGCCTTGGTCCCCCTCTTATCATATGTTGATGGGGCAGTAGACATGTGACATCATCTCCCATTTTTCTTTCAATTTTTGGTCTGAAAACGGGCCAAGTCGTGTAAGCTACGTTTTGCTAATTATAATGCTGCGAGTTTTTTTTTAATTGTGAATACACTTTTCCCCTTCAATCTCTAAGGGGGGGGGGATACATGCAGAACCCACAATACTGTTTCGTTAATAATATCGGTTGCTTTTATCGGAACCCATAATGAGTGAGTGAGGTGTAAGTAGAGCACTAATATTGGAAAACCCTTTTTAATATCGGTTGCGTTGAAAGGATATTGATAATAAATTGCTCAGGAATTATTTATATCGAGATGTTATGTATTTTCAATGACAAGATGGTCGGGAGAAGATATGGTTTACTGTTAACCAAATTGACTCAGTGTTAGACTAAGTTGCACAATTGATAATACAACTAAGCAAGATTTTCGACAAGGAGGTCGAAGCCCTCCCCAAAGTGAAAAATTTGCCTTAAAATACCTGCAAAATTACAGAAAAAAGTAAAGCATTGCTTAAAATTTGGTCATTTCCCCTCATTCAACAATTTAAATAGCATGGCGCTTAGGTTTCCTGAAGTCTGGGGAAACGTTACGTTTGTTGGTGGGAAGAATGTTTCTTTCAAAATAAGTATTGATAATGATGCTTACGAACAAAACAAAACGTTCGCTCGATTTCATCTATATAAAACTTTGCCTTATACTTATACAGTAGTTGACACAATTTTCTATATCCCATATATCGATCCTTGAAGAATTTGCAAGCTTCATTGATATCTACCGATATTATTTCAGATTCTAAACATGACGTACAACAATATCTCGTACCTTCGTCAATCTCTATTTCAAAAGCTCGATTCCCTCGTTGTTTTAGATTTACGATTCAATAAATTACGTTCATTTGATCCACAATTCGCGTCTGCTCTGAAAAATATTCAAAATATTTTTCTATTTGGTGAGTTTGATAGAAATGTACCTACTTTATAATAAGAAATGGTGACTTTGAACAGTACGTACTGTACATGAGCAACGACACAACAGATACTTTCGACCTGGTTAACCTTCGACTTTACTGTACGTACAAAATATTCAACCTGTCTATAAGTTGCAAAAGAATATGTTTAAATTGCTGGAGTTGTGAACAACAAATAAGAGATGCTGATAATGGGAATTGAAATTGTACACGGAGATACTCGTGCACATTGTAGCCTAGTCATATTTTGTGCTACAACTACTAATGGCTTACTGAGTTTGCTTATTACTTATACCTACAAAAATACGGTTTAAATAAGTAAATATAGGTAGACCAGATTGTTTAAGATAAAGATTCAAACTTCAGAATCGAACTTCGTCTTTCTCGGCAACAGGTCTCTATTGATCCGAAGACCTTTGTCTTTCCTGCTACCGAGTCTCTATTGAACGATATCTCAACTACACGTACAAAGCGTGAATTCGTTGACACTTGCTATCTCTATTCTAATCTCTTATAACAACTACGACTACCTATTCTGTCTGCGAGTGCCAGCGTGCAAGAATATGCAGCAGCATATTCTTACATATATACAAAGAGAACTTCGTGAGACTGTAAGGTTGATTTTAAGGATTGACTTTGAATTTTTTTTTTTTTTTCATTATGTACCAGTACAATCTTGAAATTCAACAAATACGTATTTCAAAGTAGTAACTTACTTTAGAGAATTAGAATTACGTTTAGGTTACAAGCGCCAGCTTCATCAAGCTACCGCTGATTAATCCTCATAGTGGAATTTTATTCTAAGCTAGTTCGCTGGGTTTTGTTCTATGCAGTCTTCTGACTTATGCATTCAACAACAGGTCAAGCGCCTCTAGGTTTGGTTGTCTGCGCAGCCTTTTCTCGTGGTTTCCGGCATATGTTTTTATTGTTTGATTAACAGCAGAAATTTGAATATCTTTAAGAAGATCTACCATTTGTGTGTATTGACAGGCGTTAGTCATGGCTTTCAGGAAAGATAATTAGCCTATTAGAGGGTTTAGTGCAATTCCAGACCTAAATACTCACCACCTGCATAATACTCGCTTACAGTATAGGCTTAGTTTGGAGCATCTACCTATCAGCAAGTAGATTTGTTGAAGTTTAAGGGCAAGCTGCTCTCTCTTCATCTTGATATGGGTTTTGTAGTTTAGTTTTGAGTCAAGGTGAACACCAAGATATTTGACTGATTTTTTTTTTAAATAATACCAGTAGGTGTTCTATTGAGGTAAATTTTCAACTTGGCGTCAATGTTACAGAGTGCGTAGATAACGTGCTCAGTTTTCTACAAATTTATCATAATTTTCCAGTCTCTAGCCACTGATTTATCTTGTTCACTACTAGCTGGAGGTTGGCTGTTGCTTTTTCTTGCAAATTACTGACGGAAAGGATAACGTGTCATCCGTAAAAGTTGCCACCGTGGTTTCAGCCAGTGATGGTAGATTGGCGGTGTATCATATAATAAAGTGTGCATGAGACCATCAATATAAAGTATAGGTCCCAAGTGCTCCTTTGGGAGACTCTTGCCAGGATTGGGTAGGTAGTGGATTGGTCATCTTCCTCCGCCATGTAGAAGGTTCAGTTCTCCAGGTACAATTTCAACAATTGACACACGTTTGCAGGCAAAACCCTGCTGATCTTGTGTATTAGTTCAGCATGCTACACCCTATCACATGCCTGCATTACATCAAGAAATACAGTGGAGTAGTACTTTTTTTCCTCAAATGCTCTCTCAATCACGATGGTAACCCGCTGGACCTTGTCAGCAGTGGCATGTGGTTCTTGGAATCCAAATTGGTGGATGGGAAGCACAGCTTTATGCGTAGTAGAACAAGTTTTTTAAACAGTTTTGATAGTACAGTGAGCAGTGAGATGGGTCTATAAGATGCAGCTTTCTCTGTTGCTGTGGAATCATTATAATTTTTGCAGTTTTAAAGCTCGGCGGGATATCTCTTGGCCATGAGCTTGCATTGATTATGTAAGTCATCATCACTATACCTTTCCTTAACAACTCTTTCGAGGCAGTGGATGGTATTTTGTCATTTCCAGCCAATCATTTTAGCAACTTTTAATGGTGTGACCAGCTTGATGTCCTGTTCATTTTGATAACTTTTTGTAGGCAGAATTTGCGAATTAATATCGTGAGGCTGAAAGACAATGGATAGATGATGAGCAAATGCCGCAGTTTTTTCTTTGTCATTTTTTGTCCATGTTCCATTGTGTTTTGAAGGTGGTATATGAGCGATTGGTTTTGTGAACTTTTTAGTGGCCATTCACAAAGAATAGTCTCTTTCAGCATCAGGGCTAAGGTTCATTAGGTTGTTAGCCAGGCTATCTTCCTTATATTTTTTGATGAGGCGATTTAATTTCCGTTAAACATTATTTTATCAGCAGGAAGCCTGATTCTATGCCACACTTATCTGGTTTGCGACGCTCTAGCTTGTTCATCCAGCCCATCCTGTTGTTTTCAGGCTCACGTTCAGGACAACCAGAGAGCCCAGCTTAGTCCTAAAACTGACCCAGTCTGTCCTTCTATTGGTTAGTGTTGGATTCTTCTTCTTCTTCTGAACTATATCGCTTAATGTAACAATGACTGGTAAGTGGTCAAGTTGAATCATTGATGTTTTTGGCTTCAAGGTAGTTTGCCTGCTATTCTGTAGCAGATAAAGAAATCTAACAGGTCCGGTATTTTTTTTTTTTTTTTCATCAGATGACCAATACATTGGTCTACCAGATGAAACAAAGCTACACACATGGGTATTGACTGCCTTAAAGAGCTCCCTGACATTAGTTGTGGTTGACCGCGAGCCAAAAGACAGGTGCTTTATATTGAAGTCACCAACGCACACAAATTGCCTGGTTAGTCTTAGAAAGACTTCTCCATACTGGTCTCTTTTTGTGCCAGTTTAGGTGGAAGCGGATGCAATCTTAAACTCAGCTCCACTGTATTTACTGTGACAACTGTACTCTGAAAGTACTCATACCGTAGATGGTCGCACAACTGATGGGGTGGGTTTATTCTTGATTATTATTGCTGCTCTATCATGAACGCCACCATCCGCATGCGGTGTATGGTACAGCCGATATCCATAGATTCTGGAAGTTGGTAAATTGCACACAGGGACGTATAATTTTACACACCCATGTAATTCGCTCCCAACGGGGATGAATGTAATTTGCACGCAATCAGTATCACAATGAAAAAAATTATTTCAAATAGCTTCAAATACTGAAAAGTAATTACCTACAAGTATTTCACATTTACGATTAATGGTATTACCTATATGGGTGATGCTTCTACACGATTATTACATTTACGTGAAGTTGAAAATAAGCAGAACAATATAACTTACGAGTACCTGTATTATTATTCTTATAACACACACACACACACACAACAAAAATAATAATTAAAAAAAATACTATTTGCGGTTCTTTAGAATTGGCTCCACTTATCATGCAACGATCACGTCAATTTCCCGCAATTCATTACAACGAGTAGTTCATCTTGCCACACGGCGCTTGAGGAACTTGAAAATGTGTCGAAAACGTACATCACACGTCACAATAAATCGTGAAAAGTTGAAACGTGATCGTTCCCGGTTATTTACCTGACAGCATGTGCCTATGAATGAAAAAATCCTGTAAACTCAATACCTGACACTGTAATCCCTGACAGCCGTTCACCTGAACATTTTTTACCTGACAGACATTTGCCTGAAATTTTTATCCTGAAAACACATTTTCCTGACAGACATTTGCCTGACAACTCTTAACGGAAAAGTTTCAAGCGGGCGAAAGAAACTATTCATTGCACCATAACTTGCCCTACTCTGACAAAGCGTTCGCAAGTGAATGCCATGGAAATTGTTGAAAGTGATCTCTGTGCGAGCTCGAAATTACCAATTGGCGTTAACATGCACGACGTGAAAGAAGTTGGCAACAAACTGCACGTAGACGGTCACATCTACGTAAAATGCCGCACGCGCAAAGGCCGGACATACTGGGATTGTCGGAGGGTACGGAGTGGTGAGTGTTGAGCGAGGGCGATCACTGATAATCCGCTCGACCGAACACAAATCACATTACTCAAACATTCAGATCATCAACATCCACCCGACAGGGACAAGTGTGCGGCAGAATTCGTAATTGAAAATTTGAAGAGAAAAGCAGAGACGCTTCCTGAGCTCGCACCGGCGGAGTTGTTGCGGTCGGAGATCATAAGGCTCAGTGGAGAAGTCTTGAGCCAGCTACCAGAACAACCCGCGTTACAAAGAACTGTCATTACCTGTCAACCCTCAACAATTCACATAAAACCAATAACTGTTCTGAGGGCTGGCATAATCGATTCAATCGGCTGGTGGGCAAAAGTCATCCCGACATCTATACGTTCATTAAAGAACTACAAAAAGAGCAGGCCTATACAGAAACTTGTATAGCGGAACTCTCATTGGGAAAGCGGGTGAAGACGGCACCCAAGAAGAAATGGTTAAACCTTCAAGAACGGATACATGGAACCGCCAACCAATACGAACAGTACAAAGATAATGACGACATCATTGAGTATCTGAGAAATGTTAGTTTTAATGTAAGAATATCAGGAATATAAGAAAACTAATAGTTTATCTTGTCAGGGGCATGGTTTTCAGGTAAAAGTTCGTCAGGTATTATGCAGTCGGGGCGAAATTTTTCAGGTTCATATTATTCAGGCATTTGACTGTCAGGGATTTTTAATTCAGGAAAACGGTTTTCAGGTTATTGTATTCAGGTAAATGTCAGGGAATCCACGTAAATCATTGCGTGATAACCAAAATTTGAATTTACATCTGTGAGTTTTTAAATAGAAACCAAAAGACGTGGTATGCAGTAATTTGAAGCGTAAAAATGTTCTATCAGATCTCATCTGATTCACAAACATCACTTAAAGACGAGTCTGATAAGCGCAATAACACTACATGCGTTGGTCTCTCTCAACTCTTTGTTGTACAAATATTATGCGTACATACGTCCTTGCCCGCCGGGAAAAATTGATGTGGCTGACATTCTTCTTGAAGAACAACTGACCCTCCCTTTTTGAAATTTAACCAACCAGAACGCTTAAAAAATGGTAATATTGTGTCATTTGTTGTAGAAATGGTATGACCATGGTATTGTCATGGCATTGAATAAATTTTTCCCAGTGTGTGTATTTAAGTTTTACCTTCAGATGAGATTATCAATTTTCTTTATGAAGAATTTGTATGAATTTTATTTTAGATGACAATTAATGAAAATAGTCAATAAGAAAATAATAGAAATGTACCTGTATGTATTTTTCGTCTGTTCAAGGCAACAAGTGGAACTGCAGTGAAAATTTTTTGTGGATTTTAGAGAATAATCCTATCAGTTTGTTAATTACTGACGCGGAACAACTAGTGTGCAAACTTGCATTCAAAGATAAACCAGTCAAACAGATTATGTTGATGATTCATGTAAGTTATCCAGCCACCTTATGTTATTTCCAATACAACGCCAAGAGACACCTCTTTGCAAAATTTTCAAACGTTATTCTGCTGGTACATTACCGTTACAGATACGCCAGATGACTCCCGTCAAACTTTTGTTCTTTTGTTATTTGCAGACGTTGGAATTAGAATGCCGGGAAATTCCTGATCAGTGTCTTTGCTCTCTGGATCATGTAATCCGTGTTGGTAATTCTCTCAGACCAATGATAATTGTTGATTGTAGTAATAAAGGATTGCGAAAATTACCTTCTAATTTACCTAATTTTACCTCAACTCTGATCATGAGTGGAAATCAGGTTAGCATGTGTTATAAGAGGGTACACTATAATATCATGTATTTTCATCGTCTGTCACCAAACTTATGAAAAGTTTGGAATGAACAATTAGAAGCACTATTGTAAGCGCATCAACCAAACTACAAGAATTGTTCACCAAATTACCCATCCATTTTGAAAAAACTCACTAATCAATAATTTAATGAAGTTTAAAATAGAGTGGCTCGAGAAATGAACGTCTTTTCAGTACCTAAGATGAGTCAAGGAAGAGCAAATAAGTATAGAAAGATGGGAAAGTAAAATAATATCAATGTGGGAAATTGCTTTACATTTACCTATGTTTGGAGATAAACTGGTGGAAAAAGAAATGTTTCAATGTACTACTTTCTGGTTCATTGTGTAGAACAAGCTTTTCCATGTCGCTTACGTAATTTATTCTTTGTGATATGTTAGTAATCTGGTACAGCAGATAATGTTCACGCTCTTACCCAAGATGGGTAAAATGCATCGCTTCATCGGCAAGTGTGAAATTGACAAAATGAGCCAAAGGCAAGTTTTGATAATTGCATTTTTTTTTAGCTTCATTCCTCTTGTATTTATTACGCCTAATTTGTGAAATTGGTCGGTTGGTTTTTTGTTTTTATTTTTTGCCGAGCCATAATACGTTACTACTCTAATGAGG
The DNA here is from genome assembly GCA_035079385.1 of Aspidiotus rigidus. NCBI lineage: Eukaryota > Metazoa > Arthropoda > Insecta > Hemiptera > Diaspididae > Aspidiotus > Aspidiotus rigidus. The sequence continues at coordinate 870,209 of JAVHKY010000043.1, read as the reverse complement.
AGCATTCTGCATACTTTTCTCTTCCTATTTGACTTGCTATCAGGTGTATTGAAAATATTTCTTGAATGAGAGAGTATAGGTATTATTATTGCAGGTAGCTACTTTTTTTACTCACCAAAATATCAGTCTGTTCTATTTTAGGTGCGCCCATCTCAAACTCGACACCTATCCTCTATTAGAGCCACTTTTAACATATTTACCATGTCACGCCGCGCCACTTACAGATATCAACCCGAACTTTAATAAAAAAGACGAGTACCGGTACTCTAATTTGCGACTCATCACTTTCAAAAATACGCATCACTTATTTCTAATACAAATGGCTTCCTTTCTGTTATTTTTTGGGGGTAAGTATTTTTTCCCAAATATTTTTCTCTTCAAAATGGTGACGATGAGTGTATTTATCTATTTACTTATTTAGGCCTACTTTTTCTCCAAACTGAAATCAACGATTACCACAAAGAGTATGTTACAATAAACTCATATTACGTGTTGTCCTTGCTCCTTTCATAGGCGGTTATGTTTTGTTCTTCTCCAGATTTCCGATCTATCTCCTTTGAGAAACAACGAAAAATATTTGAATTTATTGAACATCTATTTGGATTACAACAATATAACTTCCATCTCTATTCTAGAAGATTCGCCATTGTTGTTCACGTTTCAGGCTCTGAGTTTGCTAGGTAATCAACTAAAAGAGGTAATAACAAAAGAAATGTAAAAGACTAATTTTTTAATAATAATAAGTTACATGCGTATGCGCAAGTAGATACTAAAATCAGGTTCATTCTTCAGCAGAACAATGTTTGATCTGAACTCATAAAGTTATACCGGTACTTCTTTTGGTAACAGGTACCTACCTATGCCTTGGAGCAGGCATTTGAAAAGAACCCAAACATTGGAAGAGTTACCTTGGGACAGAATCCGTGGACTTGTGACTGTGGATTTACACCAGTTTTTAGGGTGAGAGAATGATATGTATTTGTAAATTTGGTCAAGTGTGCAAACATATGTCTCAGTGTACATTATACGTACCTATTAATCCGGAAATTATAGATGTGATAAGGAGGGTGAAAAGGGAAAGATTGCTATCACAAATTTTGTTGCTGGAAGTTGTTGACTAGGGTACTGGTGTGCCCAGAAAAAAACCCATCACCCTCACCCCTCCGGTAACCCACTTCCTTTTTTTAGGGGTGGAGAATATTATGTACAATCACGTTTTTGGCGTTTTTCTACCAAAAAGATGCAATATTTTGAAAAATGTCAAGAAAGCAAGAATATTTCACATTAAATTTACTATAAAAAAGGTTTCTTTCATATTTTCTGTAAACGTTACGAATGATGAGATACGAAGCCCTGAATTTGTACCTATTTTGAACATACATACACTGAAATAATGGTATACGCACGTACGTGAAACGTGAATATGAACTCCAACGTCATATTACACGCTGTAGTGAAGGAAAAAATTTGTAGGTACATAAAGTTAATAGTCTCATTTGGTCGAAGCAACAAGAGGTTGATCAGACATCGGTTTTGGATTTGTGAGACAAACTCCAGGCATTCCCCGACCGGTGTCGCCGCACCTGAAGGACTCCGCCAACCATTGAGCTACTGGGTCCCAACGCGGACTGGGTACCGCTGTCGAGCCCAGTTCCCCCTGGCGTCCCATCTTCACTGATAGAAAATTTCGCTAATCATTACTATAAAACTTCGCTAAAATGGTGACAATACCAATTTTCAGCAATGATTTCTTTACTCAACCAGTATAGAATACTAAAAGAGTGAAAGTTGTTCCGTTACATTGTATTCATCATTACTACAATTTTCACATGTCACTCCTAGACACTTGTGGAGCATTGTCATGTACTAACGTACTGAACACCTAATTTTGTAGTAATCATTCCTAAAAATCTATGAAGGGTTACCTCCCGCGCGTACCGCGCACTGCACCTAATTTTGTAGTAATCATTCCTAAAAAATCTGTGAACGGTTACATCTTGTGCATAACAACGTATAGTAAAAGTGTATGATAATGTTTCATGATATTTTATTAATGACTAATAAATATTGCAGTATTCTTGTCTTAAAAACTTTCAATGGTTCCTATAGAAATTTAGGAATCAGTACCGCAGTTTCAGTAAGTAAATGCTAGAAATAAATTACTGTTGCTCTGGTGCGTAGGGTAAAAAATATACATATTATCAAGAGAATAAATTTGATTAACGAATACTTCTTATAATTCAAAAATATAATCGCTATCGTCGGAAAAAAAACAAGGACATCACAGTTGTTAATTGTTAAGAGGAAATTAAGAAAATCACAATTGTTGCAGATAATAGTCGCCATGATGAAAAACTTGTAACATACCGGTACTTATTAAAAAAAAAAATTCATAACGTATAATCGTGGAGATCGTTTTTCGTCTTCGTCATCGTTGTAGCAAACAAAGCTTTGCTATGATTATTGACTATCGTTGAGAGAAGATCGTTTTCGTTTTCTCTTAGCTCCATTGATCTGTCAACAATTTAGAAAATATCGTTCATTAGTAAATCACGAAACTGAAACCTAATTACCAAGCATTATTTTTTATTCAATCTCGTTTTTATTCAATCTCGTGTATTGATAATACACAACTTACAACCCCTTCAGTTCTGAGAAAGGAACACTTTTCCCGCACAAAAAATACGTACGTACATACATGAATTTGAGCCAATGTGAAAATCCTAATCTTCACCCACTGAAACGCCAAGAAAACATCTCTACACCAAGAATTCCACCACGCGCAAGACTGCAATATACTTACCTCCTAAAGTCGGTAAAAAAAAACTGAAATATGTTAGGAGTTGCGGACGTGAATGTCACACGAAGATATCCTAGGCGCCATTAATATTTAAATCGTGCATAAATTGAAATACAAAAAATGATGATGCGTGATGAGAGAAATAAGTGTACAATACCTGATTATTGCCCATCGTGTTTTCTTTTCTCCTCTATTTAGAACTGCAGACGACGACGAAACAACAACATGGAACAACAAGCCGATAATATAATGAGCGGTTATATGATTGAATTTTGGCGGGAACAACGCGACATCGATTCAGAAACTGTAAAACGGTACCAAAATGAGACGAATAAACAGTGAATTAATATCAAAAGAATAAACACGACTTAATTCGAAATAAATGAAATGCAGTTCACACTGAATTATTTTACTCACCAATTTTTGGTCTTCACATTTCGGCTTCAGCCTTCAACTGACAATTCGAATTGATGTATAAAACTAAACTGAATACAGTCAATGGTGAATAGGAATACTGACTGATCAACTGAACCGATTTTGAATTATCTCGCATTATATTACACCTCACATCAATCACGCGAGCACTCGCAACTAAATTTTTGCGAATGATTAGCAAAAACGCAGCAACCATTGATACAAATTCTGTGTTGCTTCCTTCACAATGTAATTTCTAATTGCTGCAGATAGTTACTTTTTCAGTGCTATTGTGGGAGCAATTGCAACTAAATTTTTGGGAATGATTAGCAAAAATGGAGCAATCAATAATACAAATTTGGTGTCGCTTCCTTCATAATATTCATCTCTAATTGCTGCAGATTCTTTACTATTCAGTGCTATACTTATTCTCACTCATCATTAATGTAAGAAGCGGTGTAATGATTCCTACAACGAGTCTCCAGCAACTACTAACTTTGAGCAGAAATCATTACTGCTCTGAGTCATAGATAATATCTAACAGATACTAATGTTTAATGTTAATTCTCTATAAAATACTTGAATGATGGTGGCAGTTCTCGCGTCTATATTATAATGATTAATAAGATAGTGGGATAAGAGGTGGTACAGCAATTGATGGATATTGATATATAAGTGTTTTATGCTACCAAAAAAAATGTATAACTGTTCAACATCATTATAGGATACACTCCAATCTATAGAATCATAATTGTTAATATATAAAGGTAGTAATGAATGAGATTTTCATTGGAACGAACACTTCTTGTGTACTACTCCCTACCATCATTTTCAGTATTTAATGCTACTAAGAATGAGTACTACACATGCGGCACTCATTACTATAATTCTAATATTCATTTACACTTTTTCAATTTTAATTACCATTTTTCAAATTATGCGTCACTAAAATGATTGAAAAAATCATTTTTGGTAATGATTACTGAAAATTAAGTCATGTTGTGCTGAAAAATGGTACTCAATAGAAAAGTTAAAGGTGTCATTACTATTCTGGAAAAAACTTTTCTACCAGTGTTCCTTCCTAAGTTGTAGCCTCGCAATACTTACAACTCTTCCTGGCTCAGCCAGCCTGAAGGCGCGACCCTCAGCAACTCGGGCCCCGGGGTTCGTCACATCCCCGCTTAGACAAGAACAAGATCCGCACTGCTAAGACACCCACAAAGCCACTTAGCTACATCTCATCATACATGAGACATTCACCACTAAAGGCCTACCACACAGCACACACTGGCTGATTGCCTTCTGGATGCAAGATATCTTCGATGTCCACCAAGTACCCCTCACTACATGTGAGATATCCATCACTGAAAACCTACGTACAGCTCGCATCGGCTGACTGCCTTCTGGATAACCAAATGTTCTTCACGGTATAACCATCGTCACCTAGACATCGACAATAGGGCTCCAGTCACAAACGGACCATTCATCATTATTCCAATTCATCAACAAACTCCCTATCCTGTGTGCTCAGTATTTCTCTAACTTAACATACTAATTACCATTTACTAAATAAAGCCCTATCTATCGAGAAGGCACGTATAAATTACAGATATACTCAGTGAACCAACTCACCAATACAGCATCAATACTCATGACGGTAACTTTAGGCGGTTCAACCACATCAACGAGTTTTACACGCGACACAACGCCGAATATTTACAACCACTGACAATTGAGTACGTCATCGCACTTCTCTTAAATCTTTATCATGCACCATTATCAGGATACATATAATTTATCAGCTAGCGGGCTGCCAAAATACTCAATAAATTCATCGAATAGACTGCCGCCCGGAAATATGGGCATCATTGCATTAAAACGCCAACTACAACAAACCAATTTGACTGCACTGGTTTCCGTACATTTATGTAGAGCAGTATAAAATCTAACCTAACAAACAGCGCGTCCAGCATTGTCCCTTGACCCGGGTGCTCGCGCACGTCTCTCTCCACTTTCCAATATGAGTTTTTCCGCACGCGTTAAACTCTTTTGCTGTAGAGTGACACAACAACCACTCAATTGGGATGTTGACCTATGTTTGGTAGCGCTAGAATCGCCTTCCTCTCTCGCCGCACTCGCTTGAATTTCTGGGTGACGATTTTACGTTCAATGTATTCGGCCATAAGAAACGAGATTTTCAATTAGTCGTAGATGACTCAATACTTCACTATTAAAATTACTTCTTTCAGTTATCGATTCTCTTGAAGTGTTTAAACGATTTATAGGATATAATTTTTTTTTTTTTTTTTTTTTATTTTTACGAGCACTAGAGCTTCACGAGGGCTATTGGCTCGGCGTTACAAAAGTTATGAATATTATAAATAACACTTGAGAAAGGGAGGTTTTAAGGAAGTTGGTAGAGTAACGGAAAGTGAGGAAGGATAAGAGGATGGAATATAATGTCGAGTGTAACTGCTTCAGGTAATGGTGTGTAAAAGTTTACATTGTGTGTATGTAGAAGGTTGTAGAGGTATAGTCGATGTATGTGTTCAGATGTGAGCGTAAAAGTCAGTTTGTCTTAGGTAATGTAGGGTATTCGAAATGATGTCCTGGTTGTTTTTGAGTGCTTGGGTGAGAGAAGAGGGGGTATCCGAAGAAGAGCGAAGGGGTAAAAGTCTGGGGCATGAAAAAAAGTGTTCCACTGTTAATTTGTCTTTTTGACAGTGGGGACATGAGGGAGGGGTTAGGATGTAGGGACTGATGAGGTGGGCGTGAGTAATTTTTGTGTGACCAATTCTGAGACGAGAGAGAATTACTTCTTCTCTTCTTGCGTTTTGAATGGAGGATACCCAAGGAACCGGTTTTTTTTTTGATACTGAGAAGTTTATTATTTGTTTGATTTTCCCAAAGAGTGTTCCATGATTGTGTGATGAGAGAACGATAGTAATTTTTGTAATCTAGGGTTGGTAGGGGTGAATTATCAGTTATTTGACTGAGGGAGGTAGCTTGTTTAGCAGCTTGATCAACTGCGTCGTGGTCGGGAAAATTGGTGTGTCCAGGGATCCATATGAAGATGATTTGAGTGTTGATTGTTTCTAAAGTGTGTAGTGTGAGGAAGATGCGTTGGATTATAGGGTTAGAGTTGTATGCGTCTGTAAGGGAGTGGAGTGAAGAAAGTGAGTCAGTGAGAATAATGAATTTACCGTTTGGGGGTAGTTGAGAGAGGTGGGAAAGGCAGGAAAAAATGGCCATCAGTTCGGCTGTAGAAATAGAGGCTATATTTCGGATGCGATGAGAAGATATTTCCCCGTCGATGGAGTATGCGTAGGCTGCTTTAGTAGATGTTTTCGACCCATCGGTGAGGCAAAGTGAATGGTCAGGGTATTCTTGAAGTAGTTGGTTGATATGTTGGGTAAAACCAGGTTTGTCAGATTTTGGGATTTCTGTGAGATCTAGGCGTATTTTAGGTTGAGGGAAGGTCCAAGGGGGGAAGGTTGTGTATATGGGTTGTAGGGGATGTGCTGTGAACGGTTTGTTGATCAGGTGATTGAATTGAAGGCGAATATGTTTGGTGGAGGTTGATATTACGAATTGTAATAATTTAAATCGTACTTGAAAATTGCAAATTCCCCATCATGAAGCATGGTACGTTAAAATTATCCCCCACATGTTCGAGCACGGTTACCAACTTACACAACTTGGGTTAACATCCCAATTACAATGGCAAACGTCGAAACTGTAGTCAACTCGTTTAACTCTAAACATATGATTGTGTTTGTTGTAAAACCTTTCCTTCCCCTTCTTCAAGGTTAACTGAGGATATAGAATGATGTAATAGTGCTCGCTACCCACAAGTATCACTTTGACTCTTGATATTTCCTCGTATACTCGTTCCTATACCGTTTCTGTACTGTACGACAGGCTAAAAGATAGGCGTTTACATTCTCAAATGAGTAGCGGGTTACAAAAAACCACACGAAAATTAGCACCCGCGAGCACTGCCTTTTCTCCACCGGTAATTGAGCATTCTTTTTTGGGTGATATTTGACGAGTAACTGCGTCCACAATGTAGTCAAGGTAGCCTATCGCTGCTCACGAGGACTGCAGGCATTAAGCAACATATATTCACTCTAAGGGGTACATCATACATCTTCATGGGTTGAGATATTTCAGACAACTGGGGCAGAGGACGACATTTCTTCAAATAAATCCCACCTTTATAGGAGGTTCACAGCTCGAAATTTTCTTAGTCCTCATCCATAGAGGTTTGAAAAATGATGTAGGTAGTTCTCAAGTTTCACTCTTCTTCTATGTGACGCCACTTTTGGCTTTATTTTACGTGGCGGCACAAAGATCATAGAAATTCTCGAGGTTTCAATAAGTTAAATTCAAGGTGTAAATATTAATCGAAAATAGGTATATTTCCTACATACGGAAAAAGTACCGTTAGGCTGCTTTTTTATTGTTCATAGTGTACGTACCTAAATCATACGAATTCACGAAGCGCGAGTCGTAGCGAAGATGACGTATAAATCTTCAAATGCCGTCAAACCAATTATAAGATGTACAATACCCTCTCTTTGCAATGTTTACGAACTTTCAATCAAATCACCCAATGATGTAAATTCTCCCCAAACTGTAACTTAGACCAGCCCTCGAAGAAAATCGACTTCAAGAGTAAAATGTAACTCGCGAATTAATGAATGAATATCCATCAAGAAGAAGAATACGATTGTCATCCAGCTGTAAAGAACTAGCTTCGTTTTTTCATATTTTCATTCGTTACCGTTTTATGAACTTGGTCATTTTTATGTAAATAATATTTCGTGTTCCTGCTTTGAGAAATAATATGAAGTTGTAAAAAAAAAAAGAATAGTCATTTTATTTTGAGATCAAAGTTTACCGATCTATATTTGCCAACCAGTTCAATACCGTCTCTTCTAAGGTGACACTCTCGTCACATTCTGTATGGCTCAAAGGACAAGATTTTTCCAGTTTCACGAACACGGGTTCCAAGATCGTATTTTTATGTCCCTAAATTGAGGCCAGACAGCAAAAATATCGCGAAATACCCATTCATAATAGGTACAAGTTTCCCGTTGAAAAATACTTATAATATAATCTGGGAGTGAATCAAAATAAATAAAAATAAAATAAGAAAACAAAAAACTCCGTCAATTTCCAAGGAGATATTGGATCCTTAAACGCTACCGTTATTCGTAGAAAGTCATATTCCTCAATAATACTAATTGATTCTTCCAGATGAAAACAGTTCGCACTCTACGGGAAAATTTTGTCAAATTTGTGTCAAAAAAGAAATTATTGTTTATCAACTGCGCGCATTTGGCAGGAACTTTGCTCAAGCTCAATGCGTACGTGAGGAAAAAGGGGTTATCGACAATTTCTGCTCAATGGCGCTCATGGATCGATTGCGCAAATTACGCGTAACGTATGTAGGTTTACCGAAAGAGTCGACAATTCTTGATTCTTTGTGCCAAGTCTCGTTAAAATTGATTACTACAAAGCGAGACTTTTGAAAGAAGAAGAAGAAAAAAAAAAAAAACTGTGAGAACCAAGTGCGGTTCATTACTGTCCTTCTTTCCCTGTGTGACTCTCTATTCTCAACCGTTCATCACTCGCTCACTACACTCGTAGATCCTGCATTAATCTCAACAAGACTGAGCTCAAGAAATCGGGAATCGTTTCTTGATTCTTTTAAAATTACTTTTCATTCACTTTTATTTCAGATTCAGATACTAGTCGCAAATCATCTCTTGACGTGTTTTCTAAGTGTTTCTTCCAGAAGAGCCAATGTTATGTTTTTTATCCCCCAAATTAGTAACACAGGGGAGTAAGAATACAATTTGCAAAAACAATCATTTCCCTACCTACATAATAAGTATATTATTATTTTCTCTACATATGATATAATGTGAGTGATTTTTGGTCTGTTGTAGGATTTCTTGGCTAAATATCGCGCGGTAATTAAAGACATCGACAATGTAACCTGTTCCTATCGACAAAAAGATGACAAATCATTGGTAACTGTAAGCATTAAATTTACTAAACTTGTTTTTATCAATCATTTCAATCAGTTACCCTATGTGCCTGATGACTTACGTTTATTTTTCGAATATAATAATTGTAAGTAGCTGAATCATGAATTATCATTGTGGCCACTAAAAGTGAGGATTTACGTAATATACAATTTTATGTTGAGATGAAGACATACTGTACCTATAATTATTTGTAACAAAGAGTTAAGCAACACAGGCACAAGAGATAGCATAATAAGTACATAATCAATCCATGTCTTGTAATGGGTAGAAACAGGCAGGTAGTTTGAAATAACTGACAGACCATTATTTCTTCAAGCTTTACTTCCGGTGGAGAGGGGGTTACTGACACAAACAAGCGACAGTACTGCTAGTACTGGTTATTTTCAAGTCTTGTTAATGTTTTGACATGGAGTTCAAAAAACTAACTGTAGTGTCGGAGGTATTTCTCGAGGTGACGCATTGAATAAAAGCCCTTGTTTTGCAAATCGTTGATATGGGGTAACCCAAGTACCGTGTTTACAAACGTGTGTAAATGAAGGTTACATATGCCTGGCGCTGGATATCAGCCAATCTGTTGACAAATCCGAATGGATACTGCCCTTTGACTATACATAAGGGCTAGCAGCGCGTCGTCGGAAAACAACACGACATGAAGGAGCCACGTTTAGGCAGTTAGACGTACTGCAATTGGCCGCAACAGTGAATGATGGCTAGTCGAAAACCAAAACCGAAAAATTGCTGTATTTTTCACACTTTTTTGAAGCCAAAAGCCGAAGCCTAAGACAAATTCTCCAAGATTGTTTGAGCCAGTAGCTGATATGTCCAAAAATCAGAAGTCAAAGCCGAAAATAGTGGTATTTTTCATATCTTTATGAAGGCAAAAGTCAAAGCTTTATTTTTCAAGGTCACGAGCTCAAGCAAAAAGCGCCAGTCGTAAGGTTCAGCTGTCATACTCTGAACTTGATTAAATCAAATGACTGACAAGGGGTTGTTCTCAAATGAGTACCAGATTACAAAAAACCACACGAAAATTAGCACCCGCGAGCACTGCCTTTTCTCCACCGGTTATTGAGCATTTTTTCTTATGTGATATGCGACCACAATGTAGTCAACTCAAGGTAGCCTATCGCTTCTCCTCTATCTCCTGGATAAAAACTTTAAACTGCTTTTACAGAGTGCTGTCAGTTCATATTACGTCGTATTTATCTTCTAATATATAAAGCAGAAAGTTTGTCTGTCCTCCTGTCCGTTTATAACTCGAGAACTACTGGGCCTATCGCTTTCAAACTTTCAGGATATATTGTCCTCATCCCAGAGCAGCACATAGACTCATAAAAATAAAAATTTGACGGGGAGGTGCTGAGTAATTTCAAAAAAGGGCGAAAACAATGACTTTTTTCAATATAAAAAAACGTGGTGGTGTAGCTTGCCATGTACGTTAGACCTACGCGCGTTGAGTGGCGCAGTTTCGAAAATTGAATTATTGTGATAACTCGAGTATAACTCATTTTTATGAAAAATTGAAGAGAACAAAAATTGTAGCCCCTGTAATTTCCTTTCGAATGAGCCCGGTTCCAGATTTTTAGGAGGAAATTTTGTGACTACAGTATTCACTGTACTTCCATACTAAGTAAGTTATTTTATTCACAGTTTTAAAAACACCTACATAAAGGATTTTACATCCGGTATCTCATACAAGAACCAATGTCTAGACACGGTGCGCACTGCTGCGCGTATGGGCTAGCGGAAATGACCCTTTTTTTTACCTGTTGTCCGTGTGTTTTCTTAGGGACTGGCAAAATGTCAATGGATTTGTCTGTATTCTGCTGCGATGAATACAGGCTTCACGCGTTAAGTCAGCTCTCAAGTGAATTAGTGTGTAAAAAATTTAATTTGGTGATTTTATTTTTGTGCGACTCGGAACTTTGATATATTTTTATAAGTATAGTCGCAGTTTTTGGTGTCTATTTTCTTATTTTTGAACTGAATAGTTGTGAATTTTGCAAAACTCTTTCCACTGTTTCTTTTTTAAAAATTCATCTGAATTCCAAGATACCTACAAAACACACATACCTACAAGATACAGATACCTATAAAACACAGATATCTACTCAACACACAGCTAGCGGTCAGGCGCGCCGGAGGCGCGTCGCCAACCGCTAGTATTATATAAAACTAGCGGTTTGCGGCCCGCTAGCTGTGTGTTGAGTAGATATCTGTGTTTTATAGGTATCTGTATCTTGTAGGTATGTATGTTTTGTAGGTATCTTGGCGGAATTCGGATGAATTTTTTGCTACGTTTTTCAAAAATTTAATACTGTTAAGCCTACTTCATTTTCACCGAGAATGATAACATACATAGAGTAAAGAAAAAGACAAGGTTGAAAAAATTGAAAAATGCGCGTAAGATGTAAGATGAACCATTTCCCTCACATTTTCATTTTCCAGACTTGGGACTGGCAGAATTCAACATACACAAACTGTATTCTGGTATGTTTATAAATGGTTCGCATGCAAAGCGCGAAAAAGAGGTTAAAAGTTTCCCATAACCAAGAGATAATAAATTATTAAGAATGGATCGGAGTCGCGCAAAAATTAAAATTACCGAATTACATCATTTTTTTTTTTTCTGTTCAAAAATAAGAAAATAGACACCAAAAACTGCGACTGTACTTATAAAAATATATCAAAGTTCCGAGTCGCACAAAAATAAAATCACCAAATTAAATTTTTTACACACTAATTCACTTGAGGGCTGACTTAACGCGTGAAGCCTGTATTCATCGCAGCAGAATACAGACAAATCCATTGACATTTTGCCAGTCCCTAAGAAAACACACGGACAACAGGTAAAAAAAAGGGTCATTTCCGCTAGCCCATACGCGCAGCAGTGCGCACCGTGTCTAGACATTGGTTCTTGTATGAGATACCGGATGTAAAATCCTTTATGTAGGTGTTTTTAAAACTGTGAATAAAATAACTTACTTAGTATGGAAGTACAGTGAATACTGTAGTCACAAAATTTCCTCCTAAAAATCTGGAACCGGGCTCATTCGAAAGGAAATTACAGGGGCTACAATTTTTGTTCTCTTCAATTTTTCATAAAAATGAGTTATACTCGAGTTATCACAATAATTCAATTTTTGAAACTGCGCCACTCAACGCGCGGGCCACTCAACGCGCGTAGGTCTAACGTACAGCGCAAAGCAGTTTCAGTACTCGATAATGCCCGTTTTTCCTAATTTTGTCGCCCCCTACTCCACCTTCAGGGAGTCAAAACATCGAAATGTATTTAAGAACCTGACCCAGAAAAAACGAAATTTTTCAAAAAAAATTTCAGGTCGATAGGTGAAGGCGTTCGATAGTTATGGACGAACATACAGACAGACAGACAGACAAACATTCTACTTTATATATTAGATAGATTTATATTGTAGTCATACTACCATTTATTTCGTTTTGGTGTAATTTTAACATTAGAACTTGTTCTATGAAGGGTTATCTCGAAAAAGTCGCGGTACGCCGTGTGGCGTTCGGCGAAAACGGACCTACCCTAAAGAAGAATTATGACTTTGAAGAATTTCGACTTTTGAGCGACAGAAAGATACTTGGAAAAATTTCGACTCTCGAGCCATAATACAGTATATGATTCCGACTTTCGAGCTATAGTATATGGTAGAAAGGAAATATGAAAAATTTCCCTTTTCTAGCCATAGTACGGATATATATGATAGAGGGAATACTTGGGAAAATTGCGACTTTCGAGACATGATATATGGTAGGAAAGGGACTTGCAAACAGTTTTACTTTCTGGCTATATACACCATGATATAAAGGACTCAGAAAAACTTGAGACCCTTTACAATTTTGATGGCAATGTGAGTTCTCAATACCAAAACCAAATCGACCCATAGAACAGGTTCCCTGTGTTCCTCATTTAACACTGTTAAGAAAGCCGTCGTTTTGACATGTATCAATCACTACCATATTTCTGTGCAATGCTTGATTGCTTGGAATCTAGGATTTTTTCTGACCAAAATATAGAAAGTGCAAAAAAGTATGAACTAAACCAATCCCTATTAGTGCTTTGTGGAATAATGCTACTCGTTTAGGTTCGTTGGTTGGGTGCTTTTCAATCGTTTTATAATATTCTTTTTTTTTTTATGAACTTATGAATGCAAAATATTATGTTCCATTGCCAGAGTTAGGTGAAGACGAATAGGGGAATCAACTGGGAATATGGGCGGATTAGATGACTTAAGTGTCTTTTTTTTTTCTATTTCAAGTTTCATACCATAATCAACTCAGAATTTATGGATTTTTTCTTGTGTTATTTTGTTACAGATTTTGTCATTGAGTCGTAATAAACTGTGTCACGAACCTTATAAATTCAAAATTTCCGCGTTGAACGTGCTAAACGTGTGCATGACTGTTTTACTGGTTGTAATGTTGGTGAACTTCGCGTACAATTATTATATGTACAAACGGTATGGCAAATTACCTTGGATTGCAAACAAATTACCATAAAGAAGCATGTGAATTACCTTGTTAATATTTAATTCTGCGCAAAGGCCAATAATTGAGGGTCGAAAATGAGCCAAATTTGGTAACTGTCGCACCGAAATTCAGTTTTCCTCGCATAAGTATAGGTATCCTAGTATAATTATATTCAATTCAATGAAGTGGTAAGGACAATGCGACTCATACGTCCTAAAATGCTAAGTAGGTAACATATTAATACGGGTATTTCCTCGTGAAAATTTTGGTAATGTTTTAGTATGCATTCTGACTATTACTATACAAGTCACTGGTTTCAACTGGCTCAGGCTACAATCTCAAAAGAGGAATGGTGACTTATAATAAGTTATAAAATATCAAAACCAGTCGTATTCCTGATTTAAAATTTGCGTGAATTACAGAAATTTAATCCTACTTTTTCATGTAGGTATGATCTATAAAGTTGAAGCAGTCCATTGGGAATCAGTTCAGTGGGAGTCAGTAAAAATAATGAAAGTGCCTACAAAATGACAAGTTGTTATGTTTTCGTCACAAGTGTACTTATACTACATACTTATTGTGAAAGCTCTTTTCTTTTTCTTTTTTCAAAACAAAATTTAGAACTTGTAATTGACTTTTACAGAGACAGGTAAGATGTACCAAAAATTTAATAGAAAACTGCCTTTTTTTTCGGTCGAGAAATTGTTTTTGTTAAACTCTGTAAAATTTCGTCTACCGACACGGAATGAACATGTACATATAATTACCTCTCAAGCGTATCCTGTCACAGACAGCACAAGTACTGTAAATGAAAACCTTCTCATTCACTGTTCGAGTCTGCTTCAATGCAGGTGAACAGTTATTCTGGGATTGACTGACAGAATTGCGAGGAGAGGCAAAAAGATGTAGCTAGAATAATTACCGCAGGCAAACGGTTTTAATCCTCTGTTCAGTCATCAATACAAGACTAATAATCGTATTTGTGCTATAGCTTAAGTACATTAGGTAACGTGTTAGTTTTCCTACTTCGCCGGCATATAGAAATAATTACTGAGCGTACGAGTACGTAAGTACGTTCTAATATTATGCGTAATGTTTTTAAGCCAAGTAGCCCACCTAAACTTACCCCTTTGAATTATCGGCTTGGAGAGACGGTTCCCCGCATTATCACTCATTTCCCCATTTCGCTCTATTCGATGATCTCGAGACGAAAGCTTGTCAGTTTGTAATACCCATATTGTTGTATTCGATGTGTCCATCTATACATTGACAACGACATAACCGTAAACGATGGAAATATTCCCTTCTGACAATAATCTGTCGCACACTTGCAAAAAACCCATCTTCTATAGGTACGTACCGATACAGACGTTTCCTCGACGATTTCATGTATTTTAACAGGGAACCTGTTTTATGGGGGGCTTTTTGAGAAATTTGCCGTCCACCGTCCAACAAAAAACTTGGAAAAATTTTGACTCTCGAGCTACATATAAGAGGAGGGGCTTGGAAAAAATTCTGACTCTCGAGCTATATATGATAGGAGAGGGACGCGAAAGGACGAATACTCCAAAGGGAGAGTAAACAATGCAAACCGCAGAAAAAATATAAGACGACAGCGCTTTCGGTTAATAAACCATCTTCAAGCCTGAAATGAAAGTAACCGACGAACAGAAAAGAAGAGCAAGGTATTAAGATTGTCCAAACGAGAAATCGCGGTGTGAATCATAAACCAGTTCGATCAGGCCATCTTCCGGAATGTACGAGTTGAGTACAGTGATACCGTCGGTGTTGAGATGACGCATTATCTCTATATGCTCGAGAGCGATGTGCTCACGGTAGGAATTCTCCTTATGGAGGAGCTTTTCGGATCCCTCACGGAAGCTGTGGCCACTGTTTATTAAATTATCAGCAAAAGCTGACTCTCCTAAGTGTCTCTACTTCCAAGGCTTCAGGTGCTCAGCTACTACAACTTTCATTTGGTGGCTGGACTCACCAATATAAAAGCCTCCACAATCCCCACATTCCAACTTGTAAACACCACTGTGAGACCAGCGTGGTTGTAGCGAAATTATTATTTTGATTTTCAACTGGGATCGATTTGCTTATATTCAAAGAAAAAAAAAAAAAAAATGAGATGCTTCAGTCTGTTTTCCCTCCCATCAAGTGATTGTCTGGATTCACCTCTGAATAATAATGGAGGAAAAACCGGTGAGGATTAACGCAGGTACCTACAAGAAAGTCGGTTTTAATAAAATAAAAGCTCGATTTCGAAATGTAGGGACAGGCATTCTATCCAAATGAATATTTTTGGGGGGTAGACAATAGGAACTTTCAACGTACCTTTATGTTTCATGAAATTTAGAGGTAATTACACCCATCTTTGTCGTATAAAGTAGAATTGATGTATCTACAGAATCAAGGGTCACGATAAAAGTGAGTTACAATCTTGTTTCCTCAAAAAACTCCCGATACGACTGTAAATATAAATTAGACGCAAGTTCTGAGAAGTATTTTCAACGAACAATTTGATAATGAAGTAAGTTTTAGGATAAGGACATTTTTTTCCAAAAAACTTCATGAATGCAATTACGTTTAGAATACGTCCCAATTATTTGGACGTATCTGTGAACCGACTCTCGTAAATACGTGACATAATTGCCTTCACACACGCACACTTTGACTCTTCGATCGAGCAAGAGATCTCCTTCTCCAGAACATTGATATGCAGATTGCAGAATTATACTTATTTCAGTTCTATTTTGTGCAGCCTGTTTTGTACGTAAATATTTGACGTTCAAGAGAATCTTCCGGTTTTTTGAATGCAAAAATGGAATTTTTGCCTTTTTTGGAGTGAAAAGTTGAAAAGTTTGCCAGAAATCCAGTAATTTAGATTTTTTGCATAATATACGTCATTTAAAGGCGAGTTTTTCAATTGGGTGTTAGTAACACGCTGTTAGCTAATTCGCAAATAAAGTAGGAGAAGGCGCTCTCTACATTTTCTGTGACGGTCACTTGCGGAAGCTTGGCGGAAAGGTGATGATCTTGAAAAATTCATCCGAAATATTTGAGATTATATTCACTCGACAGGAAATTAAGAGGACTGCAATTTTTGTTCCATAATATATTTTTCAGAAAAAATAATATTTTGAGAAGGTACAGTCGATTTTATTAACGTGCTGTGTTATGGTGAAAAACGCCATGATAACCTTCTCGACATCGACAAGAGCGCCACCACAGATCGCTTTATATGCGAATTGACTGTTAGCTTAACTAGTGATGGGCAAAAACCGATATATAGTTTGAAACTACGGATAGTCCGATAGTCTTCCTCCTGACACTATTTATTTATTCGGTAGTTTTCCGGAAAACTATCGGTAGTAACGATAGTGTTTCCATTTGATCCATTTAGGGCAGTGGTGCGCTAGTGTTCGGAAGAAAATCACTCATACTTTTCCTCTGTCATTTCCGATTTTTATAGTCTACACAATTTTCTCTTATTTCTTGGTCCATTTAAAGTTTACATGATATTTTTCTTCTTTCACCAATTTTTCTTACGTCAAGAATAGGACAAAATAGTTACATGTATGACAGAGTTTGTTGAAAAATACGGTAGTGACGATAGCGGTGATATTCTATCGATAGTTTTCCAGTTACCAATACTATCGGCAGTATCGATAGCTCAGCAGGAAAACTATCGGTAGTATCAATAGTACTACCGATAGTGCCCAACACTAAGCTTAACCACAGTACAATAAAGAGGTATAGGGCGCGTAAGTGCGCGAGTTCACAAATGCGCGTCGTGGTTCATAGAAAAATGTAAACAAACCAAAATACATGTAAATTCCCATATAAGGAAAAAAGTTGGTCTAGAAAATCGTTCAGTAAATCGAAAATAAAGATATTCAAGAGATAAAAATGTAATATTTATAAGCTACAATGTTCTTGCTTTCTATTTCTATAATTTTTTTTTTTTTTTCATCAAATATGCACAGTTTTAGATTTATTCGCAAATCAAAATAGGTACCTCCAATATTAATCTAGGTACATAAGAAAAAAAAATTTTATGAACTAGACATTTCTAGATCAATCAGAAGTCTTCAACAAACCATCAGTCAGAATCACGTATTCGCGTATTGCGGGATAGTATCAGATACTTAAATGAATGAATGAAAAAATGTCATGTCACGAGAAATGATGTACTTGAGTGTTTTACCACTATGTAGCGTCAATGATCAGTTCCCCGGTTATACATAGAGTTATATGTAAATTCACTATTTTTAAAAAAATTGTAGAAAAAACAGAAATTGACCAAAAAATATGGAAGTTGGTACAAATAGACTACTTGTTATGCTCTATATATTTCAAAAAAAATTATTCTCATGTGTAAATTTCTTGATTTTTTATAACCCTTGGAAATTTGTCAATACTAATAGGTACCTCCAGTGAGGTAACAACGCTGGTGGGGTGCGGAAGGTATTCACAACCGCGCGGCAAACGCAGAGGAATTCTGTATGAACTACATTATTTTGTGTGACAAGAATTTTGTGTAGTGTCAATACCTCTTTATTGTACCGTGGCTCAACTCCCCATTATGAGTTTTTCAAGTCAATAGGTAACAGAGATGTTAAATCCAATTACAACAAATTTGATTGGTTGATTTAAACTCTCAGTTAAAATGCTAACATGCACATTCATACCTCATGTTAATTACTATCAGGCATGTTATCTCTTGAAAAACAATTTAACTACCAGATAGCTCTAATAATCAGTTATATCGCATTGACATACAGTTGAAAAACCCGCCCACTTTGTACGGCAGACCTTACTGGCAGCTGTCGTTGGCGCGTAGCGACGACATGACAGACGCTAGTAGAATATTATTCAGCGCGCTTATCGAAAATAATTCCGATTTGCAAACTGACAAACAAACTTTCATTTTAGCATAGGCCTACATTTCCAACGAATGTAGCTTGTGCCAAGCCGACGCGTCGGTATTTACTGCCGTACTCGGAGTAAGAGTGATACCGCAGGACTTCAAAATATTTTCATAAGTGGACTTGAAAAATTTTTCCTTTTCAATTCTTGGACTTGGAAATATTTCCCAATTCTTGGACTTTGAAATATAACTGTTGGACTTGGAATTATTTTCAAATTGAGCGACTTTGAAATAAATGGACTTGTAAAATTTTTCATTTTCAATTCTTGGACTAGGATTTTACCTCAACTGTTGGACTTGGAATTATGTATTTTCAAATTGAGGGACTTTGAAATAAATCAACTTATGTAAAATTTTTCATTTTCAATTCTTGGACTTGGAAATGTTTTTAACTGTCAGACTTGGAATTATTTTCCAATTGTTGGACTTCGAAATCTTTTTCATAATTCTTGAACTTGTAAAATTGTTAATTTTTGATTGTCCCTACTCCTACAGTTGAAAATATTACAAAGTCCAAGTTAGTATGAAAATATTTCAAAGTCCAACAGTTGAAAATATTTCCAAGTCCAAGAATTGAAAATAAAAAATTTTACAAGTCCAAGAATTATGAAAATATTATTTCCAAGTCTCGCGGCATCACTCTTACTCCGAGTACGGCAGTAAATACCGACGCGCCGGCTTGACACAAGACAAGCTACATTCGTTGGAAATGTAAGGTGTCGAAAATCTCGAAAGATAGCGTTGAGAGTTCGATGTGGAAGCGTGTAACGTCGAGAGTTTCGACCTTTTCGATGATACTTTACAGTGTTACCAAAATAATAAGCACAATACAGGTTAAGTAATGGTATAATACGAAATACGAACAAGAAGGAAATAGATAATTAATACAGGATAATAAATGGAAATAATAATATTACGAATATTATAGAGGAGAACGTCTCGATCGTCGGAATAATTAGTTATTTATTGGCGGTGGCTGGCTTCGTTGTCTTGACGTTACCTAACGGCAGAAAGAAAGTTCTACCGTCAGTATCGTATGAATGTTAGTAATTTAGAATTAGAATTATAAATTTAATAATATAATTAATTCGTGAACTCTAGTTCAATTTAGTATGTACGAAGCTTCGATTTGATCACTACCAAGCCAGCCAGAAAGGAATGAGGAAAATTGGGGATCTGAGCTCATTACGATTCTAAACGTAAATTTGATAAATTGAATAGTCTAAACACTAACCAAATCGGCATTAACATCATTCTCCAGATCAATATCCATGTTCGACATGTTTGAGTTGACAGAATAAAGCGAATGATACAGAAATAAATACAATCGAATAAGCGAGAAACGCGAAAGTACAAATCGGAAAATACGAAAGTACAAATTCGGACGTAAAGTGAAATGTGGTCAAAAAAAGGGCCTATAATTTAGAATATTAAATTTAGTGGCCAGGAGTAAATTTGAATATAGAAGTTCTGGCGGCTTGTTGTGACGTTTCGATACTTCGATCTCGATATGAGGTCGAAGTCGAAAATTGGGACCATGATCGATTGATAATGGTACATTTTTCGACATAAGGTATGCTAAATAAAACTTTGCAAGCGCAAACATCACTCTCAGCCCTTATCACCCATAATAGGCTGGAGGTTTCGATAATATTGGAGATTCTATTGAAAAAAAAAGGAGGGTAAAACGAAGTGAGTGCTAAAACCAATTGAGAGTAATGAAATCGGCTTCCGTCTCTTTTTGATTTTTTATCGTAATTCATAAGGGCAAGGTTATGGTATGTTCATGTCTTGAACACACTACTGAGTATTTTATGTTTAAAGGATAACTACAAACAGAGGAAATCGTTATCATTGAAAATAATTAATAATATTGTTATTGAATATAATTCTCACCATTTTTCGATCGAAACCTAATTAATCTTGTTATTGATCTAGTTTTGTAGAGCTTTCTTTGACTACCGATCGATCTCTGATGTCCAATTTTACATTTTTCGTTCAATGTAGAGTGTCAGAGATACTGTAATTCGATTGGGTATAGACACAAAGATTTCGATCGCAGCAGCTGTACTTATATCATTTGGCAAGTAGCGATTGACATGTTGGTCAAAGAATACCGAATTTGTATGCCTCTCACTGTAGAAGAGGTATTGCACGATTGTGGTTTTCCATTATTCTTTCTTCTCTTTTCGTCAAGTTTTCTTTTATTTTTCTTTCTCACGAAATGATCGAATTCAACTTACCGGGCATGTTCTTCTTATAAATTACCCCATGTAGTATAGAATTGGTCAACTGTACATGATCGCCAGACATAGTTTGGAACAGTCGGAAAATGGCGAGGGTGTAGAAACGATAGTGAATGAACCCTGTGAAAATGAGAAGTATGGAAAAGGACAGTTCACCGAGAAACGAGTCTACGTTTCGAAGTATGAATTATTTCACGTAATATTGAATAATTACCGAGGAAAGTTCTGTGCATCAAACCATCAAGACTGGGTTACTGTGTTTCAGCCGTCTTCCCTGTTGGCTACAATCTTTTATTCCGAATATATTTTACGTTACTGAGAAAGCTTGGAATTACTATCCAAATACAATAACAGGTAAGTTTTTGTTCACGCAAATTGATTGTGAATATGTTTGTTGATCTTTCCGTTTATGTGAACCGAAGACGAAGGAAAATGATACCGATAGCTACTCGGTATTTGCCAATAATTAGTCTTCGAAAATGAAAATGAAAAATACCTTCTTACCGTTCTTTAGTTTATTTTTCATCCTTATTCACACTCATGTAAATTTTCTTCTGCATGGGCTCTAAAATTATCCGTTTCGGGTAACTACTGGAATCATGCAGAATACACGGTAGGTACCTAGTTATAAAATTTTAAAAATAAAAGAAACGTAATGCTTCATAATGAAATTGTATTTTCGTTTATTTTAGTGTTCCTTCGTACCGAAGATGAACGTTACTATAAGAACCAAATTTGAAGATGATCGAGGTGAAACCGAAAATGTAAGTAATTTTTACGCTATGGCAAATACCAGAGAATAAAATAGTTTTTTCAAAATTGGAGTTTGGAATGAAAAAAAAGAGGAAAACTTTCGAATCGAGCCAAGTTAGTTTGAAACAGTTCGCGTTACTTAATATCGCCGTTTATCTATACTTTCAATACCATTTTCGATTGGATTTTACAGCCTTTTGGTTTGAACGAGGAACAAATGAAGGAACGAAAGATCGATTTCATAGATATCGCGTACGATGAAATCAATCCCAAACATTACAAGGAAGAGGAAGTGAGTTCATTTGATCCCAATCTATCCTACTTCACATTTCTTTCTTTTCATATTCTTATTTTTTCGTAGGATTTACGATTTTTTAAATCCTTGAAAACCGATCGAGGACCGTTACCAGAAGGGTGGCAGAAAACAATTTATCCAATTATGTGCTCGTATAAAATTGTGGAAGCATCGTTCGAAATCTGGGGAGTGCAAAGTAGGTGTGAAGATCTAATTCAACGGGTAAGAACGATTGGATTGTGGTGAAGGTACTTTTTTGAAGTTTTTCGTTATCCAGTGCTGTAATATAAAACTTTATTATAATATTTTAGTTACTAAGAGATGTACTAGTTCTTGGTCATCGACAAGCATTTGCGTGGATTGATGAATGGTTTTCCATGTCGCTAACCGACGTTCGTATTTACGAATGTGAAAAACAAAGAGAAACCAACACTAAATTAGCGCTCCTGAACGAATGCGAAATTAAAGGTGTAAATGAGGAAAATGATAAGTGTTCATCAAAGAATTCGAATTCAAGCTCAGAAACTTCGTGTCCGACGAGTCCAAAGTCATCATCATTATCTGAAAAAACGACAAAATCCTGGTTTTCTTGAGAGTAAAGCATTTGAACAAGATTTTCAACGATTTCGCAAAATACTCGTATACTTACATTCAGTGATAATATCACGACACCTCTTTGGTATGATTGTATTGTGCGAAAAAAGTAACATTCGTAAGTGCAATATTTGCGAAAAAAGGCAAAGCCGAATAAATCGAATTGTCCAAGAGATCATCTTGTACTTGTCCAGTTGAGTTTTCTACCTTTTGACGATAAATGTGTGAAAAATACAAGAAAGTATCGTGAAAACGCTTCTTCTTATCATAGCGTTGCAAAAAAAATTCAATTCAACTTTCAATTAATAGAAACTGCACTTTATTAAATCATTAGGAATAAAACCCGAGCGCTTTTTCGGTTTAATAACCATGTTTTATTTTTATTTATTTATTTTTTCAAATGCTGCAATGCTTCATTTAGAATCTAAATACTTCTTGCGAAAAGTAAGGTAGGTAGGTTGAAAAATAGTTTCCTGAATAATTCTTTTCAAATATTCCTTGTTTTGAAAAGTGGTAAATCCGTGTCATCATTCACTTGCATATTTTTTGAAATTGTATTTTTGAACGGAAAACAATGAAACGCAATAGCAAATGATGATGATGATGGTCGTGAAAAAGTGTACATCGCCTTATTCTATCATTGTTTTTGTTGTCATTTACCTGTGGTATTTCTATATTCTTTAGTAAATTTATGGTCCACTACGAGTTCACCTCGGCGAGCGTCTTTTTGGGAGAAGATCTTTTTTGAATTCTTTCTCCAGTTTTGCGGCGCATCTAACTCGGACTCCTACTCCTTTTTCTTTATGAGTCACGGTTAGTATCTTCTGTAATACTTTAATTTCTCCTTCCGATGTCTTTCCAGTTCGTATTACATATTTCTTATTTTTTCCTATTCTGCAGCTCTTTCTACAGTAGATAACTTTTTCTTACCATCAACATTTGTGTTGGATCAGGTTGATATTTGATTGGGCTTGAGTCAGACTGGAACTCAAAATTACCAAAATCCAGTGGAGCAGACGTCAAATTAACTACACACAACCCGTAATCCGTAACAAAAATTTTGACATCCAATCTTCAATATTAATAGGATCTCCTTGAACAGTCTCTTTCACAACACTAAGATAAAAAGTAGCATTTTCACCATACTTTGCAGTACTTTTCACGCATTTGTTGTAAAAAGTATTGTAGAAAACTTGTGCGAACAAGTAGAAAATGAATTCTCATGCCATTTGCTTCATTCGGTTTCGCCTCACTCCGCAAAAAGTGCTCTTGAAAGTCATTTTTCACTTTTTTGGCGCTAGTTGTATAATATAGTAGATATTTAATATTCTCTCAAAAAACTTTTTTACTATTACACTAAGTTACATCAAATCCATAAATTCCTAATACGCGAGCACGTTTTCCATTGAATAATAATTTTCTGAGTGAACAAAACAAGAATCAATATGGAAAGCAAACTTGATCGAACACGAAATAAAAATGGGGTAATAATACGCGAATGGATGAGATGGTTTTTCTACCTAAGATAAAAAAATTCGCTCTTCAATCGTTTTATAAACAAAAATCTTATGGGTACTCTATACCATTGGGGAAGAAAAATATAGCGTATAAATCACCTTTGAATGAACGAAAGTTCGAAGAGAGACGGATTCTTATAACTTTCATACATTGAGACGCATGAGCTGTTTCAATATTATGGTCAATAGTAGGTTCGTCAGGCGCATTAGAAGTAAGATAAAAGATTTTAAGCACGGAGAATCAATATTTTGTATAATTTATTCTTTATGAGGATGACGAGTTATGCAAACAAATTTTGACCGATATTTGATTACTGACTCGAGCGACCCAAGTATTTGCCCATATTGTATTTAGGAGATAATACAATAAAATTGAAAACTGGCCGCATAAGAACCATAAAACCTTGTAGCGCTCATGTGTTGTCCAAGTTGAGGAGAAATTGGTTCTGGATAAGAGCCTTCCTCTTGTAGTCAGGGTTCTTGAAAATGTAGTTCCCGTTGTTAATTTTCTGTAAAATCTCCCCAACATGTCTTCAACTTAGATTTTTCATTCATAAAAGTGTTCCTCTTTTTCAAGATTTTCAACTTATTTGAAGACGGTAAGACCAAAAACCACCCGAACGTCATATTCTCGCGTATTTTAAATGGATAACCTCTTTTTATTTCCAAAACACTTTTAACAAGCCCAGCCTCACCCACTTCTAAGACTTGTCAATTCATTGAACATTCCATGTCTAGTGATCTTGACTTCCCTTTAAAATACGTATACTACCTATTTTATGATTATTCAACCGAGAGCGTGCTCGCGTTTTATTTATTCGAGTATTTCAATGCGGTGTGATGAAAACTAAATTAAAACTTTCCTTATCATTTTTGGTGCCGTTTTCGAGCATCATAATACTTAGTTAGGTTTTTAGATTTCGTTTGGATAATCATGTTATTTTTTAGTTCAAAAATGGTTGTTCTGTCATAATCGAGAATATTATTGATATTCTAGTCTTTTGCCGAATTACATCGTTAATTAATAGTATAGTGCTCGCTTACTTATTATAGAATTATAAATGTTTTATCGAGGTATAACTTTTAAGGAGATTACGAGCGTTTTTTTATGATCATTTCATTAATTTCTCTATTACCTGTATTTTTACAAATACGAGTAAGTTATACTCTCGTGTATAATTTTGATGATGAATGTTCAATTATTATTATTGATAGTTAATTTGACCATCAACGAATTGCATTCTACGTGTATCGTTATTTTATTTTGTATTTTTAGTAACAATATAATCAAATAGAACAAATGCGTGAGTTTGAGAAGTTCATTCGCTGTGCTCAGATTATTCATAATGTTATCGTACTTACTTTACCATACTACCTGTCTGATATTTTAGCGTTTTTTTTGTCATTCCTCGGGCAGGGTTCATATTTCAGAATAGTTTGTACAATTAAATTATGTGATTTTTGAAAGATGTATTGATCTAAGTTCTCACATTACCCACAAAAAAAAGCTTAAATATGATATAATGTACCTATAGGGGTTCTATAATAATTTTATAGTTCCTACCGTAATGCAATATGCTTTTTGCAGAACATTTCTATCTTGTAAGAGATAAACATTTTTGAAATTTTGGAAATTGATGTTCGGACTGAATCAGTATGTTCTTGAGCATTACGGTTGTACATATTTATAAGGGAGGTATATTCGAATTAGTCCAAAATTGCAAAGAGACCACGAGGAAAGTACGAAAATTACAAGAAAAACTGTAATGGGAGGTTGGAGCACATAGACACGTAACAGTAAAGGGAAAAAGATAGTTTCAAAAACACAGTTTATAAGGTTGAATCAAAACAAGGTAAAAATAACCTCATCAAGCTCAAAGATAAAATACCACCAGAAAGGAACGCTGGAGTATATCGTCTCACTTGCGGCGCATGCGATTCCCAGTACATAGGGCAAACTGGTCGCTCCCTATCCACTAGAATCTCGGACCATCGTACCGCCTACAATACGAAGAAGCCACCGACTCTGCGATGGCAAAACACTGCCTTGAGAAAGGACACGATTTTTCCAACGTCTCGGCAAAACTTCTACGAGCATGCTCCAAAGGGAAACTTCTGAACCGTCTAGAAGAAGTTGAAACCATCTCCACCTCTAAATCTATCGGTACCAAACTCGTAAATGATCTCAATGCTACTTTTATCACACCTTTTATACGCTATTTTTATGATTTTACGCCTCCTTCATAATATTCATATAGGTACTTGTTTTTTCATGTGGTTTCCTCTTTGTACTTCTTGTACTTCACTTGGTCCTTTCTTTGCTTTCATTGTATTGCCCGATGATGAACGACTATTGAATACCTAATATTTTCCTTGTTGGTATAAGGTACCCGTAACATGAAATGTCCAGCACTGACTGCAACAGTTTTAAAACCTACAGTCCGTTTAAAGTAAGAGTGCTACTGGTTTTCACGGCGCGCAAGGAGATTAGTAGACTGTGCGGTATTAGGCGGTAAGAGGAGTATTGCCCTGCGTTACCGCGCTGTCCATATGTCAGCGTTTGTTGCGGGTTGCATAGTAGCACTCTTATTTTAAACGGACTGTACACGATACGATCGTTCACTTTCGTCCACTCGTAAATCTGTATAATAATTTAATAGGCCTAGTATTATTTGCCGCAGGAACATGGACGGCGGCTTCGCGTTGGGATACTGTACCGACAGTATTAAAAGTTATATAATTATTGTAGATTGAGTTTATGTGTAGTTTTGGTACTTATGTTGCACTATAAACTAGGTATTAATATTATGAATTCAGAAGAATCACGGAATATTTAAACGATATCTTGGTAAAACATGCGGAAGATGTTGGTTTGAATTTTTACGATCAGCTGACAGAACACGTGCACATTTATCCTGATTTCCACGGAAACAGATCACCACTAGCCGATCCGGCTACCCGTGGTATGGTACGTAATGCATTTTGTATGCGCACGATGCAGAAAAGTAATATATTTGTAGAGGGGTCCTATACGTTTCTGAAAGTTTGAAAAAAAAAAAATATATATATAATATGTAAGATCGTGAAATCTTAACAAATCATGTCGATGCAGTGTAAACACTGAATCGAAACAAAAAGTCGAGAGTCCCGTAGGAAATGCAGGTCAGCTGACTGCTCTCGGAAGATAACCAGATAACTATCGAAATACCTAATAAAGTCTGCATGCAGAAAAAAACCTGCGAGTAGTAGAAGACGAAAAGAATGCGTGCATTCTTACATATATATATATATACGCGCAATGCTCGCGATTGTATACCTAATCCGGATAGGCAGTTTTGTACCATCTGCATATGGCAACGCTCTTTTTGTACAAAGTCAGAAATTTCGTAGTCGGTGCTACAATCCTTGTCCAGTTCGCGAAATGTCTACTTCTTTTGTACCATGCTAAATATTTGTGCAACATTGTACAAGGTTTATTGTACAAAGTCCGTGGCACACTTAAAAATCATTTATTACAGATTAAAAAAATGATTCATTCAGCTTACTTATTACAGCACGACAATTAATTACGATCGTATCTTGAATTGCATACCTAACAGATTTTGTTTTTTACAACGATACCTATTTGTTTTACATTTAGTAGTACAAGCACATCTTCATTAGCTACTTGTGGTGCAGCAATTATATTTCCTATACCCGTGATAAGCTCTGTTTGTTGTGTCTGAGGTCTTCATTTTTTATCAATTCATTTCCATCCTTTATATATTACAGATACATACTTGGATTGACTGTGGAATGTGATGAAGTTAACTTAGCCCTCTTGTATTTAGTGACAATCCAGGCCCTTGCGGTAATTCTTTATTTCTATTTTTTTTTGATATAAATTTTCCAGTACAGCCCGTTCAAATTTAGTCGTAGGTACCACTAATTATCGATGCATACTTCTTTAGTACGGTACTAAGCATATTCTAGAGGAGCTGCAAGGCCGACGCCGTTTGGAAGATGAGAAAATAAAATGCTTTCTAATTTGCGGAGGATTAAGCAAGAATTCGATATTTGTGCAGAGTCACGCAAATGCCCTCGGATTACCAGTGTTTGTACCCGAAAAAGCAGAGTCCGTTCTATTAGGAAGCGCGATGTTGGGTGCCTCTGTTGCCGGCTTTTATCCAAATTTGAAAAGCGCTATGTTGGGAATGGCGGAACCGGCTAAAATGGTCGAAACAAATTACCGAGTCGAAAGGTATGTCGGTACATTTTACTGCATCACACGTGTGAGCACACCTGTATTGGAAACCTTTGCGATACAGCATAGTAAAAATTACAATCGTGCGACTTTTTCGCGGACCATGTCGTCACAAATTCACGTGCAAACTTTCTATTATATTAGAATTATTTATTCTTAGGGATATATAGTTAAGGTTAATCATCAAAGTCAGTCATTAACCGAAAAATGTGCTCACAATGCGTACATCGAAAGTCAGAATTTACTCAATGCGCAATATTATGATCAGTTTTTTTTTTTTTTTTTTTCGGCAGAGGCTGAAATAAAATGCACACAACGCGTAATAGAGAATTCTCTTTTACACAATACGATCGAACTTGAAAATTTTGTGTCGTGAGTCAAGAGTAGTACTCAATGTGCGTGATGAACTTTTTATTACCTCTACCTCTTCTCATTAACAAGCCAATCCAACTAGAAATTCTTCAATTATTTTTCATTATTTTTCTAGAGTGCATAATTGTAAAAATTGGTATATTATTTGTACATAACTCTTTGTAGGAAGTAAAATTTACTTATAGTCTACATTACTGCATGGCTGGCGAATTAAATTTTGCCCGTGTGTAGCAAAAATTTTTTCTCAACGTATCTGATATATTTCTATTGCTACATATGAAACTTCCCATGTGTAGCAGGTGGGAGGTTGCTACACAATTTTCGCCGGTCATGCATTACTGATCACTTTTGTGCAAAGATACAAAGATGGGTTGGTATCGAAAGGGCGCCGTCGTTTGAGCGCCGCCATACGGGCGCTGGGTTCACGTGGGTGGGAAAGGGGTTTTCATCTACAAACGTTTTTGCCTTCTCTTTATGCCATAGGCAAAATTATTCGCTTACAAGTTGTTGAACTTAAACGAAAAAACGAATACTCTAAAGGGAGAGTAAACAAATGCAAACCGCAGAAAATAAAAACGAAGGGAGCGCTTTCGGTTAAACAACCATCTTCAGACCTGAAATGAAAGCAACTGACGAACGAATGAGAAGGAAGAGGTATTAAGATCGTCCCAACGAGAAATCACGGTGTGAATCATAAACCTGTTCGATCAAGCCATCTTCCGGAATGTACGAGTTGAGTATAGTGATACCGTCAGTGTTGAGGTGACGCATTATCTCTATATTCTCGAGGGCGATACGCTTACGGTAGGAATTCTCCTTATGGAGGAGCTTTTCGGATCCCTCACGGAAACTGTGGCCACTGTTAATCAAATGATCAGCGAAAGCTGACTCCCCTAAGCGTCCCTTCTTCCAAGACTTCAGGTGCTCAGCTACTCTAACTTTCATCTGGCGGCTGGTCTCACCAATATAAAAGCCTCCACAATCCTCACATTCCATCTTATAAACACCACTCCTCTCATCAACCGGTATGGGATCCTTCAGTCTCACAAACAACCTCTTAACTGTGGTATGGTTGTAACACGCGGGTCTGAAACCAAACGGGCGAAGGGCCCGACCCAATTGCCGGGGAGTGTCATCAACAGGAGTAGGGCTATTATCAAAACTCCTGCTTTGAAAAAAGCCGTCCTGGTTCCTAACCCCACACCCCCCTCCTCTACGGGTTGCCCAAAGTGCATAAGAAGAATACCCCGATGCGACCCGTTGTTTCTTTTGTCTCCTCTCCTACCTACCTCCTTGCCAAATTCCTTGACCGTTGGTTCAAAAATCGCATTGATTTTGAATCTCCTCATTCGGTCTTGAATTCGGCCTCTTTAACTGATGTCCTCAAGGATGTAAGCCTTCCCCCAGGAACGACCATCTGCTCGTTTGATGTTGTTGGTTTGTTTCCGAATATTCCTAAGGCTGCTACTATCCAGCGGATGGGTGAGCTACTCATCAGTGCCAACATTCCTCACAATGAGTTTCAGGAATTTTTTGATCTCCTGAATACTTGCTGGTCCCCTAACTTCTGTAAATTTGAAGGGAAATTTTTCGAGTTCTCTGAGGAAGTAGGGATCCCTATTGGATCACCTCTAGGCTCTCTTATCTCCGAAATTTTCATGTCTAAGTTTGAACTTGACCTCTTTTCCTCGAACCAGGTGTTACTTAATCATATTCACTACTGGCACAGGTACGTTGATGACGTTCTATGTACCTGGACTGGTCACCCAGATCTCCTTGGTGAGTTTCTGAGGTATCTCAATTCCTGGTACCCTTCCATCAAATTTACGTTGGAAATAGGGGTATTTTCCATTAACTTTTTGGATTTATCGATCTCTATTGTAGACGGTATCCACAAGTTTGGAATTTACAGGAAAGATACTACGACCGATGTTTTAGT
The DNA here is from genome assembly GCA_035079385.1 of Aspidiotus rigidus. Taxonomy (NCBI): domain Eukaryota; kingdom Metazoa; phylum Arthropoda; class Insecta; order Hemiptera; family Diaspididae; genus Aspidiotus; species Aspidiotus rigidus. The sequence continues at coordinate 839,544 of JAVHKY010000043.1, read as the reverse complement.
CCACGGTGGTTCGTTCGGTCCTGTTGCTCATAAGATGGCTGCTTTTCATAGCCTAGTTCACAGACTGACTCGTATTCCGTTGAGTCAATCTGCTTATAAGAAAGAATTACTTACTATAAAACACCTGGCTAGAGTGAATGGAGTCAATGTCGACGTCGACGTGATGGTTCGGAGGAAAGTTACGAGGAGCCTTCTTGATTCCACCACCTCCCTCCCCCGAGACACGATCCGTGATCGCCGTTTGCGTTGGATCAGTCTCCCTTTCCTGGGGAATTTCTCCCGGCAATTGGGTCGGGCCCTTCGCCCGTTTGGTTTCAGACCCGCGTTTTACAACCATACCACAGTTAAGAGGTTGTTTGTGAGACTGAAGGATCCCATACCGGTTGATGAGAGGAGTGGTGTTTATAAGATGGAATGTGAGGATTGTGGAGGCTTTTATATTGGTGAGACCAGCCGCCAGATGAAAGTTAGAGTAGCTGAGCATCTGAAGTCTTGGAAGAAGGGACGCTTAGGGGAGTCAGCTTTCGCTGATCATTTGATTAACAGTGGCCACAGTTTCCGCGAGGGATCCGAAAAGCTCCTCCATAAGGAGAATTCCTACCGTAAGCGTATCGCCCTCGAGAATATAGAGATAATGCGTCACCTCAACACTGACGGTATCACTATACTCAACTCGTACATTCCGGAAGATGGCTTGATCGAACGGGTTTATGATTCACACCGTGATTTCTCGTTCGGACGATCTTAATACCTCTTCCTTCTCATTCGTTCGTCAGTTGCTTTCATTTCAGGTCTGAAGATGGTTGTTTAACCGAAAGCGCTCCCTTCGTTTTTATTTTCTGCGGTTTGCATTTGTTTACTCTCCCTTTAGAGTATTCGTTTTTTCGTTTATGATGGATAGCCGTAACCTTAAGGAACGGATTCGTTTAATTGTTGAACTTCTTGTCGCCTTTTCCTCATTTGATCTACAATATTATTAATTCATAGAGCTTTTCAAGCTTGAAAGATACGAATATGATATGAGATGACTAAGTTGGGTCGCTAAGTTATTTCATGCAAACACATGATTCTTTGGGAAAGGGGGCAGACCTTCAGTGATTGTTGCAGCTTATTATTTTTTTCTTTAATATACCTAGCTCACAGAATAGTGGTGTTGTGTCATATTTCCTACACAGTGTTTGATATACATATATGCAGTCATCGTGGTAAGGAGAAATTTGTAAATAAAAGTTTCATATTTGTTTTTGGTCAGTATAGTGCGGATAACACAACGTCATTTTGTAGTTCCGAAAGAAAAGATCTCGGTTGCAAAGCACGTCTTCACGAAAAGAATGGAAGAATCGTTCAAACTATAAACAAACATACCGATAAACCAAATCCTGCTATAGAATAGAAGCATTACGCGCGGTTACATGTATGAAAAGACGGATCGAAGATACTTGCGAAAGTACAGGCTCAGTGCTCTCAAGTTCAAAGTTTGTCGTCTGCATCGCACTTTGCATTACCCACAACAGATGCCACAAAGCAGCGAATAAGACAGGTATAAAGACGTATGCAGAGAGCTGCCTTCAACCCAACATCTTTAATCAATTTGGTGCATCCTGAGGAGGATACAAAATACAGTCCATCACCAAGTATTGTTGAAAATTTTGTTTTATACAACTTTACCCGAAATTCCGATCGAATAATATTTGTAATTTTCGGGCGACCAGGCGCTTTGGATACACTATACAAGATTATGACCTTTGGTTTGGCGATGGTACGTACGATATCATACCTGCATTGTTTAAGCAAGTATTCATTTTATTTAGAGAAAGATTTCATACTCTGCACCTTTCAATATGTGCTCTCCTTCCAAATAAAACGTCAACAACATACGAGAAGACGTTCACCGCCATCAAGGACTCAGGCGACAATATATTGAAACGCGACTTATTTTCATATGACTTTGAATTAGCTTCAATCAAGTCGTTTCAGAAGGGATTCCAATCTACTGCAATCGGTGGTTGCTTGTTTCACTTTGCACAAAATGTACAAGAACATGTACGCCAAGTACCCTACAAAACGGATACTCGTATGAATATAGAAGTGCCCATGATGATTGCCCGTGCTTTTGTATATGTAGCGGATGAAGCCTTATACTTCAAAGAGCTACAGGAATATGTGGACAATAGTCTTGACCCCATGTTAGATTACCTAGGGGGCTATTACTGAAGACCGCGAATTTGAAGAGGACGGAGACAGCCTACCTTCCCACAAGTATGGTGGAATGTATACCAAAGAACTCTGCAGAGCAGACCACAGACCAACGACCACGCTCAAGGCTGAGTACAGACGGCTTCTATGTGATTCCGCTTACTCACATCCTACTCTAGGTAAATTTATCGACAAAATAAGGCGGTGTCAAAAAAAACCCGCAACAATAGACATTCAGCTGGAAGGTGGCGTTGAACCTCGACTGAAGGAATTAAAATACGGTCAGAGATGTGAAGAGCGTCTCTATTCATTTCTCGTTAAATACGATGAGAAAGAACCCATTGAATATTTGAAAGCGGTAGCTCATAACTTACCTTCCTAAATAATACTAATAAAGATAACAACAATTTTAATACTAATAATAATTTAATAACGATAATTAATTTTAATAATTGTATAATATCAGTGAGGCAAAACAATGATAAATGTGAAAATAATAATAATATTATATTAGTAACGTCAATAATAATGATAATACTGAAAATTTTAATACTGTCTTTTCAGTTTTACGCCCAAACGGCGGCGCCTATTTGATCCCATCCCGTCTTATGGACTCTTGAGTTTCTACAAAGCGTTATTTGCGAATGGGCGGTGCCGAATTGAGTCCCAAACTATATTTTTTAGCCGAATTTGGGGGGGGGGTGGTAGAATAATATCCGAATCGAGTCCCGTAGTGTCGGGGATAAAAAAAGGGAATGTCTTCATGTGTCGGCGGTACACAACCGAATTGAGTCCCGAGTTCGCGAGTGATTCTCATTTCCCTAGCCTAAACGTTTCTTCAACTTACGAATGTCGATGATTTTGGCATAGGTGTCGCATTGGACCTCAAGAAGAGTATCTATGAGAATGAAAATATTGGGGTGTGCAGCGTAGAAGGAACCGAACAATTTCGAGGGTTCATACTCCAAGGCGAGATTAATTATTTTATGTACAACTAGCTGAATTACCCGCCCTTCGGGCGGCACATTGTAGCGACATAAGCGTGTATCTGTTCAGAATAAGTACTAAATGACTGTTACAGGAATTAACTTTAATAACTGAAAAAGAAAATTGGAAACAAAAACAAAACAGAAATCAATATTATAGAAAAACAGAAGCGAGTTCCAATATCGTTTGTTTTCGCCACGAATTACTATTTCAGTAGCTACTTGAAGATTTCTTGCATCTTTGAAATTCATCATTCAAATTTTTTTTTTTTTTTAATAATTTCGATCATTCCTTTTTTTTTTTTTTTTTTTCGGTAATTACGGGGGATATTTTCAATACTCGTAGTCCCTGAATTCAATCTACAGTTTCTCTTTTCCTGTCATGATCTGGAACCCAAAAGATCTGAAGCTTTTTTTCTCACTGAGATTTAGTACTCAAGAGATCCGAATTTCTTTCTGTTAAGGTGTACCGATGATTTCGTTTTAGTCAGATTTGGAATTCAATTTTTCATTCCATCTTCATTAAAAGAAAAGTTCTTAATATGAAAATAATGATTTATTATTATTAATGTGAAATAGACCAAAAAATGTTTTCTTTATAATTTTTCAATGCTTTTAATTTTTCGGTCAAAAGTTTTAATTTTTTGTGATTTTTTTGTTTCTTCGTTAATGCATTTTTTTCATGTTGATTTTTTAATTTTTTTTGTGAAATTATTCTCAACCGCTTATAGTCTTTGTTTTTTCGTGATATTTGACTTTTTATTTCGTGCGAAAAAATCTCACCCACAATAAATTGCTTTGCACAATAAGACTTTTTCTCTTCTTTAGCAAAATTCTGCTGCAAAAATTAAATACATCAGGAAGTGGCGGTAGCTCACCTAATTTCAAACTTTCATCTTTAAATAAGCAAACGACGTTCATATTGCCAATACAACTTTTTAGTTTTTAATCAACATTACCGTTATAAGAAAACCACTTATCATTATCCCTTGACTTCTCTTCTTTTCGACAGCAAACGAATGTCGACTAAGATTAGATTTCTTACGTCTTGCTATTTTTACTGCATTAAGATGGAACTTCTTTCATTTTGCCCCACTAAGAAAACACTGACAGGAATTTGGTAGAGACTTTGTTACAAACTACAATACACGAACAGGTCTGTACATGCATTACGCATACAAAAACTTCACGTTCATGCTTGGAAGGAAAGTACAGGCATATTAAGTGAAAACATGCTTCATACGTCCAGCTGTGCCTTAAAACTTAAGAACTCGATTAAAGCCGCGCTAATGAAATTTTTTGAAAAATTTTGACGCTAGAACCTTCTAGACACGAATGATACCGACCTGCACTGAAGAGTACAACTCGATAAATTCAGAATTCGATGAGTTAAACCGGGGACATAAAAACCCGATTAAAGATAATAAAATACTTGTATCACTATGCTGATTCTCGGTGCTCGTTTAATAGAAATAAAAACACAACTGATACAGGCTTTGATAAAAGGCAGGAAGTACAGAATCAGAATGCACTCACACATAAACACACGCATCTCAAATTCCAATTACATGATGTTGCGTCATACTGGACGGGAGAACGCTGAAATCTCGAAGAAAGTGGGCATTTTCTTAAGTATCGGCGTAACAATTTTTTAGGTAAAGTGTAAAAATGTGTACACCGGACGTATAAACGAACAGAGCGAATGTGGTTGCTTTGGCACTGATAACGATGTATTGTGTTGCGCTAGGGTAACCGATAAGCGACGTGAATATATACGTACTCACACATACACACTAACGCAAAACGTCTTTTAAAGCTCAATTACAGATTACCGAAAACACTTTTCACAATTTCACTACGATATAAACACTTTAGGAGGTATCGACTTTCATCATGCTGACTTTCATGTCGTTTGGTTCCGTAGTTTCGACGTGAAAAGGCGACAATGACTCTCTTATAATATAGATATGTCGAAAAACTCTTTCGCATAGGCTTCAATCGTCTTATTCGTGAGAAGACAAAATAGTAGAGGAACATAAGCGTTGTACTTAAATCCATGAACTGTAAAAAGCTGGTATCAAGTTGCCTACAGCAGAGGACGTAGGAAAATGAACAAATTCACCCATATTCTCAAACTTAGTACCGCCGACACTTCGAGACTCAATTCGGACTCTACCGTTTTCTACCCGCGACACTATGGGACTCAACTCGGCTATCAAAAACAGCCCCCCCCCCCCCGCTCACGGAACTCCTCATTATTTTTTTCGGGGCTCTTGCATCCGGCAAGGCGAAAGCCTCTATGCAATCGCGAAAAAAAGTTCTCACCGGAAAAATGTGTTGTGACGTCACTGAAAACATATATCCTCTGTCTATTGAGATTTTATTTTTGCCTGGCAAATTTCATTTCTTGTACAGTCTTGGTCAAGAGTGACCAAGATACTAGTCTTTGAACATTAATCAGAGAAGAGATATTTAACTCTTGGTTAATTTTTAAGACAAAAAACGCATATATTTGCCACGTTAGCGCTGCAATCGCCGTTGTATATCACCACTACTACTACACAATGAACGGATATTATTTACTACTACACTAAAATATCTTTGGAATGCTGCAAACACTGCCGCTGCAGCACACTTATTAACCAATAATAACAAAGCGATCACAACGCTCAGGTGGCAAATATATGCGTCTTTTGTCCTTAATTTTTGCATTGAAGTTAGCCATCTCTTCTCTGACATTAATATTGATGATTGTTTAATTATAACTTCGCGTATTACATATTCTGTGTCACCTATGATTTTATCGTAGCATTTTCAAATTTCTCTGCTGCAGTCTTGGCAAGTTTCACATTTTTGCATAGCATTTTTCAAATTTTTGTGTAATCGAAAGTTTAATCTTCTCAATATACTTCAATAATAATGGCAATATACCTACTACTGTATGTATTGAGTCTCTCAGGACCCAGATCTAAGTGGGACAAAGATGCGGATCTCTTGGTTTCCAGATCTTGACAAAGAAAAATGCTAGATCTTTTGAGCTTTACGTCTTGGTTGGAAAAGAAGCCCCCGATCTTTTGAAAAAAATCAATTTCCGTCACTTAATAGTCAATTAAAAAAAAAAAAAAAAACAAGAGACCCGGATACTGAGGCGCACAGCGACTCAGGTTTGTTTTCAAACCAAATAGTTTTTTTTTTCCCTGAAATTATTTACCTTCGACCATCTAGTAAATAGATCGCCTCGTGTAAACGGCGTTATATCAGTTGTCGCAATATAGGAAACTTGCTGTAAGTCGGTAAAGCTACGCAATAAATGTAACGATAAGTGCAATATTATTATCAATATTGAATGACGTACCAAAAAGGAAAACTTCCGAAATTTGGAAACAGCTGTGCAAAAATAAAATCTCAAATAAGAGAATGTATGTGTTACGCGTAAATCGTGTAATCGCGTAATACGTGTAATACGCAGTCGACCTACGTATTACGTGAAATACGCAAATCACAACTTGCCGAATTCACAAAATGCGCAGCGTTTTTCTGCTCGTTACACGAAATACGCAAGCACTAGTCTGCAAGTGTTAAGCGAGGTAAACGAATAAAAAGTGTAATTCTTGCTAGAATTTTGAAAGGATGAAAGGGAGAATTGAACCAGAAGTGACAAAATTATGTGCGTACGTGTACACTGAACCTGAATTGAGTAGAATGAATTACAAATAAACTTCATTAGCAAGTTCTTTCAGGAAGTTAAATCATTATTGATGACTTTATAACCAGCAGGAGTACCTATTACTCTTTCTTTTAGTTTCAATAGTTATGACAGTTGGACGTTATTCCATGCTTGTAGAATTACCGTTTGTGTGAACAATTTTATATACTCGTAGGGTGAAACAAAGACTCATAAAAAAATACAAGAAAATTATTCCAACATTCCTCAAATGGCGGTTAGAAAGTGGATTACAAATTGTGAGCGATGCATTGGAAAATCGAAAGAGAAAAGTACTCGAGGTTTTGTTGTCCGGCCCACTTTGGCTTCGTCATTGAATGATCTAGGGCAGGTGGATCTGGTCGATTACCAGAGCCTGCCGGATGGAGAGTATTGCTTTGTAATGCATTACAAGGAGCGTTGAACGAAGTACAGCTTTTTCTGTCTGTTGAAGTCTAAGAGGGCTGTGGAGGTTGCGAAAGAACTGCTTTACATTTTCCTCGATTTTGATGCCCTTCGTGTGCTCCAATGGGACGATGGCCGGGAGTTCACAGCGGACATCATTGGACAGTTGGTTGCGTCGTGGCCTAACCTCCTCCTAATAAACGGAAGGCCTCGATATCCGCAAAGCCAAGGCTGTGTTGAGAGGGGAAATGGACAAATGGTCTCTTAAAAGATGCACTGGTGGCGTGGATGCGGGACAATAAAACCACAAAGTGGAGCCAAAGTCTTCCTTTCGTGCAATGAGGAATGAACTCCACAAAGACAGCGTTCTCATTACCATTTCGGAGTTTGATCGGGGGCGGGGTAACCCCTCAAATTTGTTTGTCATTGTACTCGGCATAGACGACAAGAAATACGTAATTGGCACGAGACACGGCCAACTGAATACAAAATTTAAGCGGAATTCCGTAGTACTTACAAAGTGTAAGGCACTGGCAGCGTTGAAAGTGCCTACCGGTAAGGAATTCTCGCTACGGGAGCTTGTCAGAATGGATTCTGTAGGTACTGGTCAGGGGTACCGAAGATGCTCCTGCAAGCGAAAATATGAGGTACCAATCGGTGTTCTTGCGTGAAGCAGGGATTAGAATGTAACGCTGCATGCCGTCCAGGCCACACGTGCCAAAAATATTCTTGAAGCCGCCTTTAACATTGATATGTTAGCAGCGTTCAAAATATGATCTTAGAATAACTCGTATTCATTCCATTTTGTTGACAATAATGTGAATCTGTTTGCCCCGTCGTTCGAAAGATTAATCTATAATTTGTTTCATACATCATTAGGTAATTAAAAATTTCCTCCATACAGTACTGTTTCACACGTGAAATACGCGCACTCGTTATACACACATACTTCTGCAAATTTCATATATTACCTACGCAAACGTGAACAATCCATGCGTAATTCACGTATTACGCAGAAATTTTCTGAAAATTTCGTGAAATACGCAAAGAATTACACGTATTACGCAGGTCAACTGCGGATTACGCGTACCTATTGAGCAAAGTGGTTGCGTATTTCACGTATTACGCGATTACACGATTTACGCGTAACATATTATGTGTAAGAGATCCCTATAGCATGAGGTTTGTAAGAGATCACTTAACGAAGGGGGTTTTCTATGACGTACCAAAAAATATGGGGATGTACGCTAGTAGCCAAAGAGAACAGATGAAACACATTTAGATTGCGATCAAATATAATTGATGGGACTCACTTAATTCGATACAGCTCAAATGAACGAGCAAATTTAGAAGAAAGTCGGAACGAACGCGGTGATAACAATGAGAAAAGAATTTACGTGAAAGAGGCGAAATTAACGAATAACTGCACGAACGCGAAAACAGTGCGATGATTAAGAAAAATATTTGTAATATTATGCGAAATGATGACTAGGTTGAATCGCGCATTTTATGAAAGAAGCTTGACAGCACACCGAAGACGCTAACGAGATCGTATGTTAAAATTCGAACTCCTCGATTAAGTTTTCTGGAAGAGCTTATACTGTATAGGGAATGAACAGTGTAAGGGTGTATATAGTATGGTAATAGGTAATCGGGTAGTGTAAATATCGAAAGAGACTCGTAAAAATATGTAGAAAGAAATATGATCGTAACGGGGAACGGAAAATTTGGTAGGTTCGATACCTAGCGAAAGAGACTCGAAGCAAGACGTATAGGTATACGATCGTAACAAGATGGTCGAATAAATGAGTGTTGTTAAAAGGAATCGTGCGAGCGAGTCAACGTAGTGCAAATGACGTAAATACGTAAATATTGAAATGCATGTAGCCTAACGGCTGTATTTCATAGAATATGTACAACATTACTTTAATAATGTCACAACACATTTTTGCGGTGATAACTTTTTTTTTCCTTTTTTTTTTTTTTTTTTTTTTTTTTTTTTTTGCGATTGCATAGGGGTTTTAGCCTTGCCAGAGGCAAGAACCCCAAAAATTGAAAAATGTATGAATGAAATTATGCGATTCTAGAAGTATTTTCAACGTTGATCAGGATATCAGGATGCCATTGACCGTCTTTCGAAATTGGCAGTGATTATCGAGAAGTGATCATACGAGTATCAAGGGAGCTAATCGCTTCCTCCTCCTCCTCCTCCTCCTTCTTCTTCTTCTTCTTCTTTTTTTTTTTTTTTTTTTTTTTTTGGTCGATCGCGGAACATTTGGAAATTTTGAAAGTTGATTGTGGCTCAAAAAAGTTGAGTACCGCTGATCTAGCATGATGGAGTAGCGAAGACACGTACTTGTACAAAGAAAACCTAAACGTCAGAACACAGCAACTCGACCTGTTTTGGAAGAAAAAAGAGATTAGTTTTTTCCAGTGAACTCAATTTGTAGTACGAGATAGGCTGGAAAGCGTGAAAGAGAGAGAAATAAGATATTCCGTTCAACTGGGCTCTGTCGTTTCATGCGCTCAACGGAAAAAAGAGAGAAAAAAAAAGATATTCTGTTATATCGTTTCACGTTTTTTGTTTAGCGCGCATTCTAGCTAGTCTCATACTACGAATACAAACTGAGTTCACTGGTTTTTTCACGCGTCATCACACTACTACAGCGTGAACATGACCGCGTGAAAAAGCTAGATCTCACTTGTTAGATTCTTATCACTCTACTTGCGCAGTTGTGCTTAATATCTAAGTGATTCTAATATAGCCTACCTTCTACATTCATTATGTGTATAAATAATAATTATGTTACCTACAAAGTCCAAAATCGTACTTATAAACCGGAGATCGTTGTACTGTGTGCGATTCAATACAGTCGTTTTTGTACCTGTGTGTACATTGATTCTTGTACATTACGCGAAATGTACCACAGTTATGTGCTAGGTACTAACTCAAAAATATAAAGATACAAGAATTGTTGTGCAATATCCGCAAAAATCATTATCTACTCACCAATATCTGAAACCAGACACATAGCCCTTTAACTGGAAGAAAATTTACGACTAGAGATGAGAAAGATCAAGACAAAAAATAACTTTAAACGAAACCTATTGCAATGCATGGATTACAGTCCGCAGACCAAATAGATGAGGGCGACAAGCAAAACAATGAATTCTCTCCTTTAGAGGAAGGCGCAAATGTTATCATTCTCTAACTAGGTATGTGTCGATCGTAGTGAATACGATCCCAGAAATTTAATGAGTACCTAAGTCATATGTTGGAATAAGCTTACGTTTTAGCACAAATAAAAGTTTTACAGAATCGTTACAAGAAATAACCGCGGCTAAAGAAAGGAAAAGCTCCCCAAAAGCTCCCCCAAGCTCCCTCTCCACAAAAGAAAGAAAAAGAACTTGTTCGCGCGAGAGAAAACTACTTCTTTACCTGCGTCAAGCGAACACTCAGGAATCGTTAGTTGGAGGGTAGGACTTTTAGAAACGTGTCTGTGCCATCCACTGAATATAGAACCTCAGTAATATTGTACAAATATTTAGCTAAGTACAAAAGGATTATACATTCCGCGCGAAATATATTTAAAGATTTTTGTACCAACTACAAACTTTTGGACTTTCTGTACATAAAGAGCGTTGCCAAATCTGTGGATAAAACAAAATGCGCGTCTTCATAATCTCCGAATTGTACAATTAATTTTGGACTTCGCACGTAATATATTATGTATGTGTGAGGCGATCTGAGAAACCGTACCTAAACTCGCACCGAAAACTTTTTTTTGCATCTTCGAATAGAGGACAGTGTTTCCCAAAAAAATTGGAGATTTGATCTTTTGAAGTTAAAACTTTAAAAAAGTGAATTCTGAGAAAATTGCAAAAAAAAATTACTGATGTTCGTGACTGGAAATCTTCATTATATTTCTTTTTATATCGTTTTTTCTAGATTTTTCTTAAATGAATTAATCATGTTTTCTAGATCAATTTTCAACGCTGAATACGATACTGTTGACCAAAATTTTTTTCTATCGACTCATTTTTCTACAAATCAGAAGAAATAGATCTCTTTTCTTACTATCAATAAAAGAGAAGCACGCCGAAAACCAGGGGTGTGAACCGTTATTAATTTTTTTTTAGGATTCCGCTTCCATTCGTTCTTCAACTGAATCGCCGGCTCCGCTTCCTTTCGGTTCCGCTTCCAGGGAGCAGTTGCTGGATCCACTTCCTTTTGGTTTTGTATCTTGATAAAAGGATCTTTCAGGAATTGCGCTAAAAAATTACGGTTATCCTTTAAAAAAAGGCACAGAATTTCGGTTATCCTCTATTTTTTATGGGACATCCGCTATTTTTCACTTACCTATGAAATATTGGTTACAGTTCTTTGGCCAGGTTTCAAGATCTGCTTCCTTTTGGTCCCGCTTCCAAGGACCATTCTCCGGACCCGCTTCCTTTTGGTTCCGCTTCCAAGTAGCAACCGCCGGATCCGCTTCCTTTCGGTTCCACTTCCAAAACCCGAAAATTTAGGTCCGGATTCCGAATACCATTTTGGATAGCAATTCCGGTTCACACCCCTGCCGAAAATGGGGCTGGCTTCGAAGGCCGAACCAAGCGCTCTCTGGTGATAAAAATATTAACTACTCGTACGATAGGTATTTATTATGTAGGTATTTTGTCGTAGATCTGATGCTTTATGTTTTGTAAGTATACGTGTATTTTACTTTCAACGCAGGTTCCATTGTAAAAAATATAACGCGTATTGTGAACTAGCAAAAAGTCAAATGAAAATTCGGAAATTTATGGAATAAAACAGATGGAATATTACGTAAACCATACATACATATTCTGTACGTATACATGTAAGAACGCTGTACCGTTCTCACGAATTTTTGTGTTGGTAGCGTCGCATCGGCACTCGCAGTCAATGTTGCGAGTTGCGAATACATAAGCTATCGAGCTCTATTACGCCGGTGCTTATCGATTTTGCTGAATAGTAGCCGGATAAACAAGTGGCATAATTTTTGATATATGATATAATAAGACCACCTCTGAGTTATCTTGACGGCGTAAGGACAAGTTCGCTCGACGAACCTCTGAGTCTTACATACAAATGTAAATAAGTGCATACGTGCGTATGTGCGTATTATATATTCCGTAGGAAATGGGCTGCGTGGTGGGCGAATCGCCATAGCCAACAGTAGGCTAGTCTATAGATTATTGTGGTCATGAAAATGAACTTGTAATTTTGCTGCTAATCAATTAATAAGTAAAAAGACAATTGAGAATTTTTTGTATCAAATTCTATATAGAGGTACAATCATTGTCCATCAAATCAATTAATTTCAAGTTGTACCGACTTTGCACCAATTTTCATGATGTCGGTTGATTTCACCATACGTTTCAAAATCTCCACAGGCCAGTGACCGGAGAAATTTACGCATACCGCTCCCTTTCTTCTTTTTTTTTTTTTTTTTTTTTTGTCTATTAGTGCGGAGCTAGAAGAAAAAGTTGATTACGCGCACAATAACGATCTTAATTAATATTGACTACGCGTTTTTTACTCCATTGCTAGGGCTTGGATTTCTCGATTGCAGCCAAATAACTTCCTATTCTTCTCTTTCTCTCAAGTTCTCAAATTTTCTTGGTTAATCTTCAAAGGTTTCCCAAGTCTTAATTTAGCTTATACAATTTTTCATTATCCGCAGCCTAGGCTAATTTTTCTAGTCTGACGTGACGTGGACGGATGGTCAAAATGATACGAAAATTTATTTTATAGCTCAGAGGCAAGTAGATAAGACATATGTATGTTTTGCGTCACCTTGGACAGTCGCTTGAGAAACTAATATTTCATACCTTTTTTATTCACTTTCACATCCAATATTTTCTCATCACTCAAATTACTCTACATAAAAAAAATAATAAAAACTCGCAGCCCACACCGTGACCCGCTTGGGGTTGCCTTCATTAACTTTGTTAATTGAGGCAAACAGGGAACCTGTTTTATAGTCATTATTGTTTTCTCATTCCTAAATAGCCTGAACAAGTAGCCTAAAAATTTCAAACTCCAGCCTTCATCATACTAGGCCTATAATGACTACCCAGAAAAATTTCGATTTTCAGCCTTCGTTGAACCTAATATACCATACTAAGCCTATAATAAGTAGCCTCTTATGCTGTTTAAATGTGAAAATGAATACCGTTTTATCTCCAGAATTGAAAAGGTATTATGCCCATTTTCACCTTTTAAAAAGCATATTTTACACATACAGGCTGCTGACACACTCACACAAGTAAGTTACACAACAAAATATAACTTTCAACAGCCTACAACAATAGAGTCTACTACTGAATGATATTATAAGTAAGTATGGGTTGCGTGAGTGAATCAAAAAAGGTAAAAATTGAATCTGAACATAATACCTGCAGAGAATTGTTACTTCATACCCTTTGTTATGAACGCCTTTAAGAAATACGTGGTTTTAAAGAATAGATTGATACAATGTTAATTATAGTTATAGCTGGTTAGTAGAAGATGAAAGATTATAAGTTTTAGGCCGTGAGAAACGGTGGAATAAACGGCACTTCGTTGATGAGCGCGATCCTTGTACGATCTTATTACGTCTTATTACAAGAGAGTCAGGAATAGGGGAATAGCATAGGATAACGTTGATAACACCTTTTAATCCCATATTTTATTGTGTGTTTGTGTGAGTGTGTCAGCAATCTGTATGTGTAAAATATGCCACACCGTTTTTCTCCAATTCAATATTTAAATCAGTTCATTACTACGTTTTATCCTCAGAATTTAAAAGGTATTATGTCCATTTTCACCCTTTAAAAAGCGCTGCTGACACACTCACACAAGCACACAATAAAATATGGGATTAAAAGAGTATGAACTAACAATTCTCTGCAGGTATCATATTTAGATTCAATTTTCACCTTCTTTGATTCACTCACGCAACCCTTACTTACTTATAATATCATTCAGTAGTAGACTCTATTGTTGTAGGCTGTTGAAAGCTATATTAACAGGGAACTTGTTCTATGGGGGGCTTTTTGAGAAATTTGCCGTGCGCCATCCAACAAAAAACAAAAAAATGTCGACTCTCAAACCATATATGATAGGAATTTTTCCAAGAATCAAAATTTTTCCACGTCCCCCTCCTATCATATATAGCTAATTTAGACTTTCAAACTATATTACACTAGGCTTACAGTAGGTGTAGGCCTTCTTTATACTAGCTTTATCTAGATCTAGGCTTCCTTGAATTCTCAATACCAAATCCCATATGACTCATAAAACAGGTTCCCTACGTTCCCTTGGAAAAATTTCGACTCTCGAGAATATATGATAGACCTGTTTTATGTGCGTCACTATTGTGTATTCTCATTCCTAAACAGCTTGAGCCTTTGTTATACAGGGCTCTAGTTATGCTAGGAATTTCGATCTTCAGCCTTCATTATACTGGGCCTGATGTACTATACTTCTAGGTCTGTAATACGTAGCCTGAAAAATATCAAACATTAGTCTTCATTAAGTATACTAAGCCTAATATACCATACTAGGCTTATAATAACTAGCCTAAGAAATTTTCAACTTTAGCCTACGTTATATTGGTTCCAATATACTATACTAGGCCTATGATAAGTAGCCTAAACAATTTCAAACTTTAGCCTTCATTATATTGAGCATAATATACTATACTAGGCCTGTCGAAAATCTGGAGTTGAAGTTTCATCGCTGCGGTAATAGTCGACCGATAAACAAATAACGAAATCCATAGCAATGAAAAATCAACCCATTTTCAATATCTCCCTTCAAACTCTCTCATTAATCCTTTTTCGCTGCCTACGAATTTCGGTTACAAGTTACGTATAAACGATAACAAACATTTGCGATACGATGTCGGATCAGCAGACGCCGACTCGGCAATTCCTGATGGTTCCAATCGATGTAAGTACTTATTCTTAGACAATTCGACTCTTCTTATTATCCTGGTTCGAACCATTATACAGTATATAATAAACTAGCCTGAAACACCTTCTATCATACGTAGCCCTTCTAAATCCCACGTTTTGCCTCCCAGCGCCTGTCATTTTTCTTCAAAATACCCTCCGATAAAACAGGTTCCCTGTTGAAAAACTTATTCTGTTAGAATTACTAAAAAAACTAGCAATCGAGAAAAAATAGGGTAAAATGATCTACCTATTTGTTTTAAAATAGCTAAATATTCAGTATAGAAACTTGGAGGATTTTTAAGGTACAGTGGCACTCAATGAAAAACGACGGCGTTAAACGAAGAATCGGCTCTATGGGTTAAAAAATAATAGATGTAATAACCCACATTAGGATACCCCTTCAAGTAACTAGACATGCAATGCTTTATACACCAATAGGTTCAGCCCCTTCAATAAGCCAGATGAGTAATGCTTCAAACACCATAAGTCCTCCTTCTATCCTATATTAGGGGTTGTGAGTCGAAACTTTTCCACGTGTCCCGCCTACCATGTATAGTTCAAGAGTCGGAATTTCTCCATCGCGGATAAAATCAAAGAAGGCGCTCTCTACATCTTCTGTGACGGTCATTTGCGGACGCTTGGCGAAAAGATGATGATCTTGAAAAATTCATCCAAGATATTTGAAGTTATATTCTCTCGACAGGAAATTAAGAGGACTGCAATTTTTGTTCCATACATTTTTCAGAAGAAATGATATTTTGAGAAGGTACAGTCGCTTTTATTAACGTGCTGTCTTATGGTGAAAAACGCCATGATCACCTTCTCGACATCGACAACAGCGTCACTACAGATCGCTTTATATCAATAGAAGACGACGCGGTGGATCATCTTCAGGTCGTCTTCTTTGTATCTTGTTCAATGGAATCTCTTACGTGAGCGTTTTCTGTTTTTCTCATTATGTCTATAGAACAGGTTCCCTGTTAAAATGAGTTTGGTGCAAAGAAAAAGGCAGCTAGTACAGAACATACATGTCTTATCTACTGAGGCATCCTTTTGGACGATTTCACACAGGTTTATAAAAATGAATCATTATTTGATTATTTTTAGTAAATTTGTGTACGAACTGAGAACGTTCACTCAGGCGTTGGTGAGATTTCCGATCGCTAACTAATTTTGTGTATTATTATTACAAGTATTTATTTTTTTATTTATTTTTTTTTCGTCTACTTATTACCACAGAAGAAAAATGGAATAAAAATACGTGTTTTCAAAATCTACAAAAATGGTACAGTTATATTTCAAAATCATATACATGTAAGTAAAAACTACGTAAAAATTAAAAAGTAAATGAACGACACACAATAAACAAAATTTAAATTTTGATTTTAAAACAACGACAGTAAGAAAAAAAGAAAAGAAGAAAAGAAAAAGAGAAATAAATACCTATGATAGAAAACTTGAGAACATGACATAAAACAGGAGAATGTATTTCATGTAGAGATTATTGCCAACAAATAAAAAAAGAGAATAATGTTTGAACACATAATTAAATACACGTATAATCAAAATGCTAAAATGGTGTCAACATGGACTTGGTGTAAAAAGGTAGTACTCACGGTTCTGAATAATTTCACTATATACTTAATTTAATTATTATACCTACAGATTTTACCACAGAAATATTTGATCAATAGGTAAAAAACTGAAAAATGGATAAAAAGAGGAAACATCATAAAATGGAAGAAAAATATCTGTAAATGCAAAAGAATTTCAGTTAAACCAAAATATGAAGTCCGCATGTATACCTAAGTCGACAATCGATCATGTGGAAGGGAAAAGTAACACGGAAAAATTATTATAACTCGGTTTTCCTTCGATCGATTTAGAAAATTAATACAAAATGTAACACGAGACAATACACTAAAATGACACAGAGATAAATGACACATTGTAAATTGAATACACGAGTTAAAAATAAAAAAGTTTCGAGTAAGTAAATAATATGGCGAAGAAGAAAGGAAGAACGACCACGATCGTGTAAAGTAAAACACTTTTCAGTAAAACGTTCTTTTTGAGAATAGCTCGCTCTTAGAACTTTAATAAAAAAAAAAAAAAAAAAAAAACTTTAATCAGAAAAAAAAGATACATACGCGCATATTTACGGTAAGAAAAATACGACGAACTAATTGACGAAGATTATATCATTCTTATTAGAAAATAAGGTAAGTACGCTAATTTGTCATTACGACAACGATAAATTTGTTTTCTTCCTTCTCTTACAGTCAGTAGACTTGGAAAAAAATAGTCATATCTAATTTGAAGAGGTAATCGGACCAAATAAGTTTTGAGTTCGAGCCACAATTCTCATCATAATGTCCAATGAATATTCTTGCGTTCACAGCTTGACCGACATTTGATGAGACGGTGAAGTAGTATCAGAAGTAAGAGAACTGCTTGTACTAAGGGTATTTGTATTCCAATCGGGGACAATTCCACTCTCCGCGGAAGAACATTGACTGGTCTGGCGATTGTCTCCATTGCTGCTACTTGAGCTACTGCTGTGACTACCGCCACTGCTGTTGCTGCTCACACTAATTACCGAATGAGGTCGTTTACGAACAGTATCACTAGTGGAAATCGCGATCGAATTACGGAATCTCGGCGCTGCTGAGAAAAATATAAATGAATAATTAGGTGGTACCTAATAAAAAAGTAAAATACTTGGGGCAGTAAATAAATAGGTACGAGTACAAGCGGTAGATACTTGAACAAAAAAATACGATCACCATTTTTCCCGAAGTTGAAAAACTCACTTTTACATAATTGCGCGATGCTGATAGATCTATCGCTGATTTGATCAGCGCTTGGTCTAATGTCCAGACATGGTTTATTGCCAATACCCATCGACGACATTTCAGCCATTCTTATTTCTGCAAAAAAATAGAATAAATGTCGAATACATTTGAAGTTGATCGAGTGAATTATTTACAACGAACGTGCGACGTCACTGAAAACCGTTGTCATCGCATCCCCATGAAAATTTTTCGGAAGTTGATCAACGTTCCTTGAGTCTTAATTTCCAGGGGGAGGAGGAAGTGTGGGGGGTGTTACGAGGTCAGATCCACGACATAATTGACAAATTCTTCAGGGGGAATTAACTAACTACCTTTCAAGCCACCGAAAAGTTGATCACAAGAAAGATAGAAACGCGACGAAGTGATTATTGTCGCCATTGCCAAGAAATTTTTTCTTTTTCTTTTGTAGGTGTTCTAGAGCAGAAGAACTTTAAGTTTGCACCTGATAAACAATCAGTCAACTTTCAGTGGTAGGACTTGAAAATAATAGTCTCAATAAGAAATGTCGACTCGCGTCAAAAAGAAATGTCGTTCATATAAAATATTTGTGAGTTAACTGTCTTGAAAATATCCTTTTCGGTTTTCAAAACGAAAAAAAGAAAGAAAAATTAACAGTTTTTAGGTGTTCGTAATTTTCTTCTGTAAAAACCATCCTACACTTTTATTATTATAATTTTATTGAACTGTTCATTTTTTTAAGAAAATTATCATACTTAGTCTACGCGAGCTCTTGTTTTTTTAACGCACAAAACTGGCCATAGTCCGTGAGTTTTCCGTATTCGATCGTATTTCTCACTGGTAATTAACTTTAGACTATAAGTAACAATCAAAACCTATACTGCACAGGGACACGAGTACCAACTTGCCACCTCTCACAAGTTTCCACAGAGAAAATATGGTATCGAATTAGGCTTTTGCTGAAGTATCAGTTTATCGGACTCAAGTATCATGGTTATTTTTTGGAGCTCAACGCCAAGTATTTTATTGATGACATAAGAATTTGACAGCATTCTCAACATTGTGGACACGCAATCGAAATTAAGGCTTAGTAAATTCGTAGATAAATAGGAAATAATAATACTCAGTTTCCTTTGACCCACCTCTGTTCCTTAAGGCTTGCTTCCATAGCAGGTTCGACAGTTCTTCGGTCCACACTTTTTTCACATCTTCGGACATGGACTGTAACGTGAACGTATCGCAAGGTTTTCGTTTCCGATACCAAATTTCAAATTTGGTATTACTGTCTCCGACTTTGGCTGTTAGTCCTAAATCGCTCATCTTTATACTGTTTTTGTAGATATAAATGTCGAGGTTCTGCGCTTTCAATAAAAAATATCAACAAATTTCATGAAACATGTACGTTTTAATAAATCAAACTCTAATATTACTTAATAAAATACATCGAAAATCACCTTTCGGTCGGGAAACCTTCTGGCTTTACTAAACAGTATAAGTTCTTCGAATAGGAAAACGTGTCTGAGACACTTTTTACCTTTACCCTGCCACACGAGGAATTCATTTTGACGCAGTAATCGGCCTTGTTCCTTGAGATTTACCTATTGAAGCAGAAAGTCTACACGTTAACAAACAAGAGTTTTAGGTAACAATAATCTACACGTCTAAAATAAAAGTGGGTATTTGTTCGTATATACTTCGTACAATAACGATTGTGTCACCGAAACAGATGAGACTCAACCCGAAATTATTTATCATTTCCGAATTGCACCCTTTTTCTTGATTCGGGTTTATATGAATTACAATGTTTTGAAGTAAACCTACTTGGCGTTTGAATCACGTGTCGTATCAGAGCGAATATATCACCTTTTGTTATAGATACTGTTTCCAGTAGATATTCTTTTCGCTCTGATGATGATAATAGTACCTAGGTATTATCAAAACGTCGGTGAAATTTTATTTTATTTCATTCTGTAGACGACAGTGCCTTCAAAATAATGATAAAATAAAATTTGTCAATTATTAGATTCCGTCTCATCAAGAAGTTTTTCTATAATGTCCGAAAAAACTTTGTAAATGTGGTAATGCTATAATTGCACATATTACGAGTACATAAGTCTTACTTTGCGTTGGAATGGACGACTAAAGAAAAAATGATTAAAATGTGACTTACATCACATTCGCGTAATGAATCCATGGCAAGCAGGTCGTTTCCGTGTCTCAACTGGAATCGAACCATCGCTTCGGCTTCTTGCAAATCTGTGATATCAGATTTCGCCACTTTCATAAGTTGTTGTAACAATAACGCGTATTTACCCATTCGTTGAACCGGTTTCAACAAATAACTCGCCAAGTCCATTTTATCTTCTAAAGCTAATTGTTTTCCCTATGAAAAATAATAATGATAATTATAATAATAAACAAATATAATACCTAATGAAATACCAAATAACTTAGACGGAGATCGAGAAGGAAATTTTGGAAGGAGAGTAGGTGGCGATTGCAATATTATCGCGTTGTGTACTTTGTTGACGGCGAGGCGAGGCAGTAGAAAATCGTGCATCATGGAGTATTGTGGAGAAAAAAAATTAAGTATATTAAGTAGTAGAAATTGCAGTGCGGTAAACCGAAAGTTAGCAGTTCGTATCATTTTCACCCTTCAAGAAACAATGGAAATTGCATTCGCGAGCCAAGCTCTCACGAATTTATTTAGATGTAAAGAGACATGAGACTTACCTTGAAAAACGAAGACCCGTACTCGGCCATCAGAGAATCT
Source organism: Aspidiotus rigidus (assembly GCA_035079385.1). Lineage (NCBI taxonomy): Eukaryota > Metazoa > Arthropoda > Insecta > Hemiptera > Diaspididae > Aspidiotus > Aspidiotus rigidus. The sequence continues at coordinate 818,706 of JAVHKY010000043.1, read as the reverse complement.
GACTTAGGTTTATTCTTATTATATAGAGCGTACAGGTAAAATTTTTTTTCCTACAAAAAAAAACAGAAAGAGATACGAAGGTAACTGACGAGTTTACTTTATATTTCGCAGAATACCTAGGGACGATACAACTTATTATAAACATGTACCTAGGTAAATATTTGACTACTTACGTATTTTAGGAAACACTGTCCAACCAAGAACGGATCGTGTTCGCATTTCTCAAGCTCTTGCAGAAAGCTTTGATTATGGAACTCGTATATTTTTTCAATATTACCGAATATTACATTTCTTTGACCTCGTAATGCTTGCGGAATATCTTCTCTCACTAATTCTGGAATGTAGCACTGTAAAATGCAAGATCCGTGAATCCTGAGTAAAAAAAAAACTACGCAACCTGATTCCAAATCACGAAAGAATGACATTTACGAAGTATTTGCTCGCGCGCGCGAATCAATATCCTTGACAAGTGGGTAGGTACAATACATTTAAAATAGAAAATTGTTCCGCTATCCCTGAAGGAAAAATTTAATGTGCCGCTTTGAAACGTCGGCTGACCTCGCATATGATAAAATTATTTATATCGACGGCAGAACCGAAAATTTGTTTTTATTCTAATTGATAAATACGTCGAAAGTATTCTTTTTAAATTGTAGGTATAATTATGTAAGTATGCACGTAAATTGGTTACATTAAAAAAAATAGTCACCCCCTACGGAAACGTTTGGAATTATTAGGAGGGGGGTAGTTAGTAGATGAAAATACAAGCGAAAAATTTGGTCACCTCGTCGGGATCCTAACCCGAGACCTTTCGCTTGCCGGGCGACCGCAATAGTTAAGAGCATAAACATGTAATATTCATAATACCTATTTACAGAAAAGTGATTTTATATCAACTTTGGAATTTTTGGTAATTTGTACTATCATGAAGGAAATTTATTAGGCCTATTGTCTTTTAGTAAGCGCAAAATTTTTGTACACATACTTCGTTAGCAACGAGAATATATTAAAAGCTCTACTTGGTTACAGTTATGGATAAGATTAAAAAGGGGAATTAAAAAAAAAAGAAAAAAATCGCTTACCTCTATGACATATTCTAGAGCTTTTACATAATCTCGTTCAGTCTGTAACATTTCTCTCATAATTAATTTAGCAGTCCTGTAACAGTAAAATAGACAAATAAGATCTTTTATTTTATCACGTCCCATTTTTGTTTATAATTCAATCTTCAATCTCTTGGCTTTTATTTTATTTTACTTTATTTCAATTATCTCCCAATTATTATTCTTGAAGTTCAGAGAATTAATCAAAATGAAAAACAGATACACAAATTTTTGGATATTGCATTTATGCAACGGCATGAGCAGTGATGAGCCCGCCATGTCTTTAGTAATTATGATTGTTTCCGAGCTTACCACTAGGATATACTATAAAAGTAGATAAGTGAAATCGAGTTTATTAAAAACGTACCAACAGTTGACTTGCATATAATATTATGTAAAGTTTATGATGATAAAATTTTAAAATGACCATAAATATCTTTTACAACGACTTGTAAAAGACAAAGACCCAAGTAACAGAGAAATAAAAATTAAAATCGGTCATATACGTGTATCATTGGTGGTTGGAATATATCGTGGCGAGAGATGGTAATTATGTATTGGTCAGGTTTCGATAGTAAACTATTTGCTTTTGATCATAAAATATGAAGAGAGACACATAACGTATACCGAGAAAAATTAAGTTCAAATCAGGAGGCTACTCAAAATCAAACAAAACAATAACTTTTATAATTCGGGCCCTACAACCGCTAGGTTCGCTGTAGTCGCGAAAATGGAACCGGGATAAAGGAGAAAATTCTATTTGTCTCAATGTAATTTAAATTTGAAATATCTTTGGAAACAAGCAATATTTTGAAAAAACTAACAGAACTAAATTTGTTGATCATAAAATTTCCTTTCAAATGGAATTATCAGTTTTGAAATACATTGAAATTTTATGAAAACGGTTACTGCCCGCTCACCTCAATACCCGCAATGTCTATTATGCACCCGGTTGCGTTATCAGCGAAGCTAGCGCTGTTGGGTTCGAATACCAGTGCATACACAAACTGAATGAAGGAAGAAACTTTTTGAAAGAAAACCTCATTGTAAGCGGAGCGAGGGAAAGTATATTCGAACAGTGGAATACTTCCCCCCCCCCCCTCCTCCCAAAAAGTACCCGTAAATTCGCACCTGCCATTATAGGAAGATAAAAATTTACCACAAAAGTTTAAACGAGATATTATGAGAAATTATATAATAAGCCAGTCGGTAATCCTAATTTAGCACGTAGAAAAGTGTGTACTTACAGATACAGAATTATTGAAGCAAGTGAGACTGAGGAACCCCCTTTAGTGGTAAAGAAAGGAGAAAATGTAAGTCACTGACTGAATTTAGAAAGAATGCAGCAAGGATACTGGGAGTGCACTGTAAGAGAGATGCGACAGAATACATTGATCTGAGGAGAGCACCTGGTATAAATAAGTAGAGATATATTCAGTATGATTGTACGAGTATGTATATAATTTAAAATGACCGACATATTTGTTTCAAGTTCTTCCTTCGTAGGTATTAGAGAGAAAATTGTCTTCAACTTGCCTAAAAACGTCATGATTCGAGTTTGTAGTTTTTACAAGTTCTTCATCCACAGAAATTGAGGCTAAAAAATTTCCCAAGACCTTAACTTAGACCATGCACCGCTGATAGACGAAATCGTCGTTGTTTTCTCAAGCAAAAAATTAGAAAAAATCCTACTATATTCAGAGCCTGTGGCGCGTACAATGAAATGGAGGAGGGCGGCGATGTTTCAAATACAAATATGAATGTGGACATTTTCTTTCACTCCAGACGAGAATTTAAGCAGATTTCTAGGGATATAATACGTTGTAGTGCGGCTGTCTGACGAATGGCCCCCATGAGCATTCGTGAGTACTTTGTTAGCTGATGCATGGCCTGTCATGGACTCCTCCTCTCTTCCCCCCCCCCCGTGATTTTCAATAGATGTATGCATATGATATGTGTGTGTGTGTGTATGTGTGGCTATAGATTGTGGGAGTGAAGACTGAAAATACAAATGAATGAATGAGTGAATGTAAGTGTAAATATTAAGATGTTATGTCCTAGGTTTATGAAATCACTTTGTAAAGGTGGTGTCGGCGGTAATTGGTCCAAGGACTGTTGTCGGCACCACCTCAAAAAATAAGCAAATGTAAAATAATAAATAAAAATAAATAAATTTTGTTTCCCACACACATTCAAGTTTTAATTGAAGCAAAGATGCGAGCCATATCAGTAGCTTTCGTAAAAACACTGAAAATTTTATAGACGATAAAAATGATCTTTGTGACAATATAATAGAAACGATCGGATAAAGAGCTTTTTATCAAAACTCACGATTCAATCACTTCAAAGTATGAATAATTTCATCAATAACTACATACGACGTACAACTACTCACTTTTGTTTCTTAAGAGTCTGAGGTCCACAGTTTGTATTCAAATGCAGGGAATCATTTCGGTGTAAATGACTATTTACTGGTACCGGTGGAATCGGTTTTGCCCCAGTACTATCGTTTGATTCATCAGCATCTTCGCCACTACTGTAAAAGCATAAATTAAACGAGTTCTTATTTCCATTTCATCTTATGAATGAGCTATTGACACAAATATTTAAGAAATTCTGCAAAATATCTGAAGTTGAATTAATCTCAAAAATAATTACGACTGCTACAACTTTCATTCTCCACATTTTCCTGTATAAAACAATATTCAGTTGATTTTACACGTATAACCTCTTTTCTCCTTTTAGTGTAGGTATTCTAGATATCGTCACTAGTGCTCTAACTGGATAATCAAATTTGCAAATAGAGGTACACCTTGTACCTACAAATAACGTTTTATCCGTCGGTAGGTATACTAAATCTACAAATAAATAACGCCATTCTTAATAATAGACAGGTGTTGTTTGTAATGTTCATTGATAACATATCAAACAGAAAAGGATGGCGTTATTTGTAAGTAGGATGTATTTCGAATTTTCATTCTTGATATAATTATGCTCTGCGTATTCGTATTTAAACATTGAAAGTTTTTTCACGCAGATATGTAATCAGTAACCTCGAGAAGTTGAATTTTTTCAAATCCCAATTCTTTTACTATAATTCCTAAATCAGTAAGTTTTTTGTCATCATTTTTCGAATCTGAATGTTACGGAGCATAGTAAAACAGCGATATTTTCATATTTTTTACTCTTTCGTAGTGAAAAAGGCTCGCTTTCAAAAAATTACAACCAATAGAATATTGTCTTATCATAACTAATGAGATGAAGAAAAGAAATCTTATCGTCGCGTCGCGTCGAGAACAGAAAGTGGTTAAAATTTTATGATTTTCACAACCTACGATCGATTTTACTTTTTTAGTATAATATATTTTCACGACTTTCACTGTATGATGACCACGTAGTGGACACGTCGCCATTTCGACCCAGTAAAAAAAGCAAAATTACTTTCCTATATATACACGTTTAACGCATTTCAAGCTACTAGGTACCTAGGGATTCTATGACAATTCATCCCGCACAATTCATCGCGAGGGGCTCATCCCCAGATAAATTTCGTCCCCATTACGGATTCATCCCGCTCAGTTCATCCCCCTCAATTCATCCCGCCTAACCTAACCATGTATCCAAGAAGTAATCGGCAAGCCGATCCAAATCGTCACTGTTGTCGGTATAATATGGAGATTCGCGTATCAGATCGTATGCTTCGACAACGTCTAGGTAGAAGACGAACTGCTATTGAAAATTCCTCGTCTTCTCCGTATCTTATTTGCAAACCGAAATGTTGGACTTTTCGCCATACACAATCTGATAGATGAAAAAAGCAACCTCGAATTTGGATATTTGGAAATTTGTTCGTGAAAGCATTCATAGCCGCTTTTTCAAAGTCCATCATTACTGACTCTGGATTGAGGTGTCTCATACCTTTTACCTCCTCAATTACGCGACGGTAGGAGCATTCGGTTCGGTTCGTCATGAGAACATATAAAGCCGGAAAAACGTTTTCCCAACGTAGAAAGTGCACTGCGAACAATTGAGTAAAGAAGGAGGGTACCGTTTTGAAGGTCCCGTCAACGAACCAATGGCGGGAAGCAGCAAGTCGAACTAATGCTTTATTTGATCCAAATATTAATGTACGACAACTGTTATCTAGCGAAGGACCACCTTATCTTTCGTTTTCATGCATGAATGTACAAGACACAATGTTTCCTGCGTACTGGTACGAATTGTTTGACGGCGATGAATGACGGCGATGAATTCGTCCGGGATTAATTTGGCCCGGGAAGAATTTGAATCTGATGGGATGAAATGAGCGCGATGAATTGAGGGGGATGAATTGTCCGGAAACCCTAGGGAGGTACCTATATTATATACGTAGCGTAATCGAAGTATCAGAGTCTACGTTAATGTATGTGTACGTTTTCTTAAAGAACATTGACCTCACTACGTACAACCATAAATGTAATACTTGAAGAAAGAAATTTTGTTCGTGCAAGGATATTAAGATGATAGAGAAACACTTAGGCTTTGCCCGCACTCCTTGAAAAGACAAAAAATTTTATTTCGACGTTTCGGTTACTTCGTAACCATTATCAAGAGAGTACAAAATAAAACTCACTCTCTTGATAATGGTCACGAAGTAACCGAAACGTCGAAATAAAATTTTTTGTCTTTTTAAGGAGTGCGGGCAAAGCCTAAGTGTTTCTCTATCATAAATGTAATACGTAGTATAGGCTACTGCAGCTGCGGTTTGTAACCAGGGGAGAACACGAAGACTTTAACGTACGACGCGAGGGTGTAACCTCTGTGCATTGTCAAAAATTAGTTTGACACGCACTACTAACCTTTTGGTACCGGTTTCGCTTCCCTCGGTGGTATTGTCGGCTGAAGAACTCAATTTGTCGTCATAATCGTAATTTTCTGCCGAATACTGCCACGTACAGGAGCGTTGTAAAGGGGTAGGCGTCCTACAATATAATTCTTCCGGTATATTATCTAACGGTGGAGACTCTACAGGTTCCCAACAGGAACACGAGCCACCGTTCGTCGCCGAATGCTGATGAGTGGGCAAGGAATGTCGACGTCCGGCGAGAGGAGTGCTCGCTGCCCAGCTCGGCAGATCCGAGCCGATTAACGAACTTATACTTTCCAAAGTTTCTTCACATCTACATTGAGCTACCTGAAAACGGAGAATAATGTATGAAAAGCGACGCGACATGACACCGGACTTCATACTACCGTAAATATGCCGACGCGTTCACTAGTACTCACTTTGCATTGATCTAGCAGCTTTTCGTTGTTCAACTTTTGCGCCAACTGAACCATTTCTGAAAAATGCTCTCCAGACGGTGGTCGATGCGTCATCAAGTAATGTCGTAACTGTTTGATACTTTGGCCCGGATGTTGGACATCTTCTGGTTTTACGCGAGACATGTATTTCATGGCTTCCAGAGCCCATTCGTACGCCTGCAACATGACGATGTATATATTATAAGCCTATTCTTTGGTCGTACGCGGGAAATGTGAAAAATCGAACATACATGATAATTTAATAATATTATAGAGAATAAAGCGTGTGTATACGGATTTTTGAGAAGTAAAAATTGATGATGCGATGTCACTACAGGAAGGCATAGGGGAGAGAAAATTAAATAGACCGGTTTCGAGCAGCGTATAACGTGTCTCTCATTATTAGTACGAAATAAAAATATGAACCAAAACTATAAAAACGCACATCGCGTTATCATTAAATTTTCACTTTCATGAAGACATGACTGTAACTAGAGTAGAACGCAACATACGCACTCACGGATGAACGCGATAGCGATACGTGGAACGAACAAGCGCAGCGAATAGATTTTTGAGGAAACATTTTGAACTCTGTGATAATTTACCCTGTACTTTAGCCGTATCTATTGTCAATGCTGCGAAACATTATTATTATTATATTATTTTTATTATTATTATTATAACAGAGAAGAGCCGTTTTTTTGGACAAATAACTTAGATTCTGGTTGTACGGAAACAATTTCATTGAATCGTCGATAAGGGGAGTTGAAAAGAAAACACTCACGCAGTCGCGTGAGTAATACACGACTTTTCTTCTCACAATGCGGAAATCATCGAGAGAGTCACTCTCTCTCTCTCTCTCTCTCTCTCTCTCTCTCTCTCTCTCTCTCTCTCTCTCTCTCTCTCTCTCTCTCTCTCTCTCTCTTTAAATTAAACACCAGTGACCTGTCAATCATGCCAAATATTTGTACTAGAATGAACAATAAAAAATAGTTCATAAATTCTATCATTATGACGTCACATCAACTGATAACAGAGTAAAAATACCAATAATCCAATAAGGAAACCTGAATTTTGTTTTAATTTAGGCTAGAAGTCATCTAAAACCTACGAAACGTCTCCAGAAAAACCTCTCCCCCCCTCCCCCCGCCCAAACTGCTACGAGACAAAAACAGTTGTTTCGGCGATCTTTGCAAATTGATATTTCGATAACTCCCAATATGATTAACCGTAACCTACAGAATCGTATTAACTCGATTGGAAACGCGCTGAGGAATTACTATCAATTATTCGTCGAAAAAATTGTTGGTGCCCATCTTCAGATTGAGACTATAACTTATCTAAGTCTCGAAAAAATCCATCCAGTAGTTTTGGAGGAGATCCGCGGACAAAATCTCTTTAAGCGTAAATATAGGCCTATATAAAGAAACCTGATTTTTTTCATGCTGAAAGTAATATAGGACCTCCAAAGCATCGAGAAAGTTGACTGCTTCTTCTTCCTGTCAATCTTGCTACAGATGTGATACCTCACTTTTCGAGCTAGAAAAGTCGGTGAAAAAAAGAGCTTTACAATCACTTTTTCCTATACGTTATTCTTAGCCTAGTATTAGTCTAGTATACTGTATTAGTCTGAGTGGTTCAATTCTTTATCACTTCCGATTCCTGGCATCTCTTGAAAGCTACCTCCAGCTGCTATTCCTCTCGTGCACTCATAAATTGTATTCACGCTATCATCACCATTTTCTATGCAAACTCCATCCCAAGATTCTTCATCTGGGAATCCAGCTACAATAAGAAGATCCCGAAAAACTAGAAAAATCAATGTCGAAGCCTAAGAAGCAACCAATCACCCACCAGTCAACACCTCATTTCTTCCCTCGTCACGCTCCAACATTTCCAAACGTATCAACAAAATACCTCACTTTTCTAGCTAGAAAAGTCGGTAAAAATAATATATCGCACCCCAGCCTGGTTTACTCGTTAGTCTAACTTCAAAAAAGCCAGTCCAAATTGAAAATAATCTTTCCATCTCCTGAGACACCTCAAATCAACTATGAACCACTATCAATTATGTAAACATACATGAAAAAATGACGTATAAATCAATAATTAATTAAGAATGAAGTCACCAAGGTAGTCTCGCATCAGCACACTTGATGAAGATTAAAAAACTGTACCGGTACTTAATCATTCAAACTCAAGGTTTTCACTATCGAGTATGACTAATAATAAGGAAAAGATGAACAACCCGCCATTGCCACTACCTATCCGTTCAAAAACAAATTTAACAAAACAAATAAAATTCGACAAAACAAAATTCAAGGCTCTAGGGGCTGTGGGAAGGTACTAAATTTGAATGAAATATCATCGAAAATAAAATTCAATGAACCCTTGGTGAAGAATGAACCAAGAATGAACCTGTTGAATGATAAATAAAAAGGCTGGTTTTTCATCACAATATATGTACTGATAACAAAAGTGGTAAAAGGATAGGAAAATCCGCTTCTTGTAACGTAAGCAGCTACTCGCAGCCATTTGTAAGCGGCTACTCAAAAAATAATGAGAAATTTTTCAAAAAAATGAAAATTTCTCAAAAACTACTCATCCGATCCTTTAAAAAATTGCAGGTGCACATCTTCAGATATAATACTACAATATGGCCAAGTTACAAAAAAATCCATCGGGTAGTTCGGAGGAGTTGCGTGGACAAAAAAATACTCGAAATACTCAAAAATTTCGCAAAAAATTGAAAATTTCTCGAGAACTACTCATCCAGTCCTTGAAAAAATTGAAAATTGCAGGTGCACATCTTCAGATATAATACTACAATATGGCTAACTGACTAAAAGATCCATTGGATAGTTGCGGAGGAGTTCCGCGGACCTGAAATTTTTTTATGTTAGTTGTGATCTAGGACCTCTAAAACGTCGAAAACGTTCATTACACCCGCCCTCTGTTCAGCTTGCTACGGGTGTAAAGCTCACTTTTCTAGATAGAAAAGTCGGTAAAAAACTCTTATCTTTTGAAGCCGTGACGAAGGATGAAAGTCAGATGTCTTTGGCTCCATTTCTTCATCGTGGAATCTATAGGTACGAATTAAAGTTTTTTTCATAACTCACACTGCGAAAGTGCGCTTTTGGCATACTGATTTTAGAAGCGAAAACGTCTGTTTGCGCTCGCTTTAGCTATTAGCTATAGTGTCTGAAAATGTGATAACGCTACTTTTCTGTCCTCTCCACTTACTTTCCTGTCCTGTTGTAACTTTGAATAAATGTTGCACTGTTATCACTACAGAATGATCAATGATAAAGAATGAACGTACGAACATCACAGTTCCTAATTAAAGTTTGTCGAGTATAATAACAGCTTGTAATAAAAAAAGAATGAAATTAGGAATAAAGAAGATAACGTAATGAACAAAATTATATGTTTTTATTTATTCATAAATCTAATCTAGTTATCACGACGACGACGGCGTTTTCGCTTCTAAAATCAGCACGCCAAAAGCGCACTCTTCGCAGTATTCGTTATAAAAAATATCTTCCAAGACAAGGAGCGAGCGACTTCGAATGACTCGTTCGGCTTGCTTCGCTTTGCAACGTACCCAACTCGTCATTCAAAGCGTCGCTTTCGCTCCTTGGCATGAAATATACTATTTCGGATGCAACTACACAAAAATGAAAGACGGAAAATCTTCAAAACATGGTTTCAAGTCTATCCTGAAGAAAAAATGTCAAAATTTGGAAACAAGTGAGAAGAATGATTCCAACAACAATGAGATGAAAGATAAAGAATTTGACGACTAAGATAACAACTCTCTCAATGGTGATGAAGAGAGAAATAACAAGGAGCCAAATGGTTCTGACAAATTATCAGAAAAAGATTATGAGAATGATAAATTGAAAGATGATGAAGGTATGATCAATTTTGATTTAAATCAAATTAACAGTTTTTCCTCTAATGCAACTTTTTCAGCAATAGAACTAGCTTCAATTATTGCTAATGCAGTTGAGAAAGCACTTGCAAAAGCAGCCGAGAAGTTTGAAAAAAGCTTTTAAATTTGTGGCATTCGATTGGTGATTTCAGGAGCGAACGAATAATTTTGATAGTTTGTGAATTATTTCACTTTGATTTTTACTCCGTAATCAACACGGGCAAGTTTCGGCTGAATAGCCCGAATTTTTCTGGTTTCTATGTTTCTAGAATTTAAAATGAAATTCGATCATACCTAGAAGCTACAATTTCTTTATCGTTGTAGTTTTATAAGAGGATCGATGGTTGTCGAAAAATTTATTGAGATTGACAAAAGTTTCGCTTCAATGGAAGCCAAGCTCCAGGTCGAACGAGAGTTCGAGCTGACAATGTAAGGACTTACGTAAAGTCGATAGAAGTACCGCCGCCACCACCGCCGCCGCGACGCGACGACCACGTGCACTAAAGTGATGTAAAATCAATATTAATACATAGCGCCGTATTCGCGCTCATAGGCATACCCTGTCTAATAAAAAAAAACATCGTGACGTATCTTCCAGCCTTTCGCGAGTATCCTCTAAACGGTCGCTGAAGCCACGCAAGTGAGTTTTCAAAGACTTGGCCAAATCCTTGAGGCTGGCTCCGCCGCTACACTGACCCGCTTCTTCAAGCAGATCGCCTGCTTTATCCAAGTTTCTCTGGAACAATAAAAAAAAAAACATACAATTATTTTCATTTAGTTTTTCATCATTTTCAGTTTTTTTAGTCGTGATCGTATAGAACGGGCAATATTTTAATTTATTTTCCATTTTTTTATTGGTATTATCATCAACCGTATCTAGGTACCTATACCAATTGTACAGCTATATTATACACGAGTGATATTATTATGTCGCGTATCACCTAGTACAAACCCACTTACTAAGATATCGGAATAAAAAGTTTAGTACCTATACAATGCAATTGTAGAATACAAGTACGCTTGTTAGTACCTAAACGGTTATTACTGTAGTACCTTCTACGAAGCATCACGGTCACCATATAGATGAATGGAATGTACGAGTACGAGTAGTAGGCCTACTGTAAGTAGTCAATAACTACGTAGTGTGACCTAATTTTCACGTAGGTACAATACAAATACTTTGAAAACCAGGTAATATCGTGTAGTTGCGATATTTTTCAAGTACTTAGGTATAGGTACACATGAAGCAATGAGTAGCCCATCCTGAGCAAAAAAAAAGTTACGACACAACAAAACTACGAGTATATGAACGAGATACTGTAACTTTTAATAATTCGAGACATTCGAAGACGTAGCAAAAATAACAATGGCCCAAATTTGAGTTGTTCCTGTTTCTCCTCTTCTCCTTCCTTCCTTCCTTCCAAATAATACGAATTATAAAACTAAATTTTCCGACAAGGATTATTGATACTCATTTTCATTGAGAGAAAAAAAAAACTCGTACGTTCGGCGAATTAAACGTGTATAATATTTGAAGTACAAAGTAAACTCGAATGATATACCTATGTAGTTTACAAAAATAATCGTACATCGACGCCTATTCATCAACTCAAACAGTGGCGCTAGAGGTATTCTTATGATACTGGCTGCCACTTGAACCTCAATATTACGAGTAACTTGGGTGCATACATTAGATATTTATGAGAATGAATGAAGAAGGCCAAAAAGGGTAAGCAAGTTTTATGGTTGTATTCTAATTTTAATTTTCTACAAAGAAAAGAATAACAATTTATATTACGATAAATACCTAAATAAAATACAAGAAAATGGAGAACAAAAAGTTGAAAAAGTCAGTTATGCTTGTAATACAGTAAAAGCCGCTTATTAGAATCACGTTTGTTCAAGGTCTATTGGATAATATTAAGCGGCTGATTCTTATAGCCGATAAAGAAAATAAAAGAAGTAAGAAATTAAATAAAATAAAATTTAATACGCACAAATCTGACAAAATCAGGCCTATTCATCTGGACAGCTAATCTTTCTGCTGAAGGACGGCTATATAATACCTCACTTTTCCAAGAAGAAAAGTCTGTAATAGATTAATGAAGACGACTTATCGTCAACTACGATAAAGTTTTCTTCTATTTTGAAAAAAATTGCAGCACGATGGTAAAACGACTGGAATATGGACAAGTTACACAAATTATTTCTAATGAATAATTTGATAATGCAGTTCCTTTTCGAACCAACTTGCGCGTTTTTATTTTAATCATGATACCGTAGATTTCAACTTTGTCAGCAATATTGGACTCTCGTCCCCACCAAAAAAAATATATATATATATATATATATATATATATATATATATATATATATATGAGCGGACTGGCATGGCGCGGCGCGGCGCGGCGTGTTCAAAATATACGCGGTAGCGCAGCGTATAGAGTATACATATGCGAATGCGGCCCGGTATTCAGTATCAGTATACTCGCGAGAATATGCGTCATTCGATCTCGCGATATATACAAAGAGGAATACTTTTTACGTATTACTCGCCTTCAACTGGTTGTGAGTACTTCATAAAGTTAGGCATATACCGTACATGCCTATTGAAAAATACGCGAGCAAGTATGTGTCGTATGAGTACATAATATGTACTTACTATAAAATTGTAAAAATTGATGCTGCACGAATGTAGGCTGCGTTACATGTCATCGTGAATAGAAGAAGGGAAATGACAAATGAAAAAATGAAACGAGCAGATACATGTGGGAGCGCTCCCGTTCCATAATTATAATACTCGTATATGTGTATCATGATACCGCATGATACCAACCATACGTATGATTCAAGTACACAACAGGAATGCTAAACATTTGTACGCGTCCTGAATAAGACGTACCTATTTAAATAGAAATACGATAAACTTACTCGAAGGAACTCGAATAATTTTCGTAATTAATAGTACTATTATGCCATGTCAAGGGTTTAGTCGAAACACAGAATACGCAAACAGAGTCTACATCCGGCCAACTTTGAAATCGTCTGCATTAACTCATAAACTTAACGACGACGACGACGACGACGACGACGACGACGACGACGACGACGACGACGACGACGACGACGCCGCCGCGTAGGACATGCAAGATCGTAATGTATCGCCAACAATCCAATGTGTACATAAACCGTACCAACGTATTAAAGTTGCGGGAATTATTGATTGACTATCGATAGTTTTGAATTTTTGAAGAAAACTATCAAGACTAACAACAGTTTCGTTGAAGAAGAAGAAGAAGAAGAAGAAGAAGAAGAAAAAAAAAAGCGCGTTAATTATTGTTGATAGTTGGAAAATTTTTCCTTTTCTCAACAAAATCACACAATTGCTGCAAACTGACGAGCGAAAATTGAAAATGTGCGTCAGTTCAAGGAATTGAGATCAATCAGATGGTAGGTACCAGTTGTGCAATGGGTATAGCACCAATTTTTTTATGATTTTCTCTAATCGCGTCCATCATCTGGTACTCGTAAATGGTAATACTAAAGTTTATTCCTTGACAAGCTTTTTTATTTTAAAAAATACGATCAGGAGAAAAGTATCCAATCTACATAATTATACGGTCGCATAGATACTTTTCTCTTGGTCAACACTTTCCATCTAAATTATCGATAGTCTCGATAGTACCTTGGAAGAAATTTTGGAATGATCGATAGCTAAAACTATCGACTATCGATCATTACTATACGTATAATCTACTATTGTACTAGCGTCTGTTGCGTCGTCCCTAAACGTCAACCACAACCGCCAGTAAGGTCAGTTCCAATTTTGGAATGAAGAAAAAATTTATAGGTATATAAAAAATGTTCTTAAGAAAAATGTGACTTGGAATAATGTGGCAATCAAGTACGACAAAAATAAAATTAGACGTGCCATTTACCGACAAAAGAGGGGAGAAACTGGACCTACGAACAGATTTAGGTATTTTGTTCTATGGATGCTAAATTTTTTTCTCTTCAGAAAAATAATCATAAAAGTATTATTTTTTTTTTTGAACGAGCTGAGCTCCTGCGCATTCTTTTGTCTGCAAGTAAGAGCAGTCAGGCAGGGGCTTCGCCTTCCCCTCTCCCCCATCTGTTGATGAATATTGTGTATAAAACGGTCTTTATAAAACATACCATTAGAGGAATACACAAAAAATTGAATTTTCCGGAACATTGGAATCAAAACAAGATACTCAACAGTGAGGAGATTGTATACGTATATTCAGGAGTTGAAAGCGACAAGTCTGTAACTTAGCAGAGAAGAGAAGGGTATCGTTCGGCAATTTATCTGCTTTTTTATTTTTGGAATTATTTTAATAGACCTTTATCCTGGTATCGCGTTAAAATTAGCAGAAACTCTGTCAATTGAGCTTAGCAGACTATCAACTCCTATATTAAAAAAAAAAATAAAAACAAAAAACAGGGAACAAAGATCATCAGGGTACTGATCGATAATCTTAGCTATTAGAAATTAATTTTCCGATGGCACGGACCTTCTATATTAAGAATGTAAGATATATTTTTTATTTCTCAATTCATAACGTTATACCCTCAGCGGTTACGGTAAAGAATCCTACTACCTTCGAATTCCGTAATTTTTTTTTTCAAAATAATCTACGTGAAAAGGCGATTCCAAAAATATATATATCGACCTGAGTAGACGAATTTTTCGCAGAGAAATCATCGATAGAAAATTGCGCGACAACGCTATTTTCGAACTCGTATTTTCCTATATGCTTATACGATAGTATAGTACGCGAACACGCGTTGAGTGCTGTACTGGCACTTCGTTACGCTATAATCTAAGTTGAAGAGCAGTGGAGGAGGGGAGGAGGTGCCCTTCAAAAGCAATGGTTTTTCTAAGGAACGAGCGTAGTGAAAAAACAGTTGCAGTGTCTGTTCATTTAAAGGCACTCCTCTGCGCTCCGCTCTGTATATCGTCGTACGAGCAATACACCGTACATACGTACTACCCTTTCGGTCGAGTTCACCGACTTCGGTACGTAGCGTACGCGTACGTGCCTCGTCTGTGACTTATCAAGATTTTACATTTCTGCGCACCTTCTTTCGACGATTTCTCTGCGAAAAATTCGTCTACTCAAGTCGATATATATATATATATATATATATATATATATATATATATATATATATATATATATATGGAGTCGTCTTTTCACGTAGATTATTTTGAAAAAAAAAAATTACGGAATTCGAAGGTAGTAGGATTCTTTACCGTAACCATCTCAGCATCCTGTGTTTTTCTTATGCGAGTCAAGAGTGCGTTTGGCTAAATCAATAGGTTTTCTGCTAATATAACTTGCTGAATGACGTCACAGGATAAAGGTCTATTTCACAAACAACTCACTTGGCTCGTTGTTTGTAAAACGGCATCCCTGCACCCCCTCTTTCCGCGTTTCTTTTTATGGTTGTACGAATTGTGTACTAACCCACCAACACGTTCAAAAATGTTCAAGGTCCAAGAATGCTAGACGACCGTGCAACATTACCATTCACTTAACCGACTGCTGTTTTTATTTTGGAGTAAAATTAAAAAATAATAGTACTGCAACCGCATTTTCAAAAAAAAAAAAGGAAAAAAAAAAAAAAAAAGAAAAACATACGGTGCCGTCGCTTACCTAACCAACCGCTGGTCTGCTCGCAATCCTCTTTATTCATTCAGGTAATAAAAAGTTGCGATGCACCAATAGGAGAGACTTCTTTTGATATAAACTCAAATTTTATTCAACACAATAACTTTTGTCATGCATGACTTTTTTATTTGCTTCACTCACTCGATATCTCCAGTCTCCAGAGAAGTGAAATGCCCAGCCATTTAGGCCCGCCGGTCGGTTTTGGTTTTTACACATGCCGTAGTATCACCACAAGCGTTTATTTATTTTCAGATTTTCATTCTCTGGTTCGGGTGTGACAGAAAAATTTCAATGTACCGACATTAAATTCTGATATGACTAACATCAAAATTGAATGTTAGTATTCCCTATTTAACATGAATATGTCTCAAGGCTGGAGGTTATTTCGAAATTTGCGCGCGAAATTCTTACTAATTACCTTGACCTATTTTTGGAACTTGGAATAGGTATTTTAGGCTCTTTCTTCTAGAACGTAAGCTGGATGACTCTAAAGCTGCATGCTTCTACGTCTTCTTTAAAGTCGATACCTATAATAGGTACACTATAGGCTATATAATAAATTTAAATTCACTATCTACAACTTACTGTGATGATACGACCATAATGAGATTGATGCTTTTCGAGGAACATTACGAACAAAAATTCAGGAGAAAATTGAGAAGTATTCAAAAAAGCTATTCATCCAATCATAAAAATAAGAAAACGTACAAGTTTTGTACGCGAATGCTTTACATGACGAGACTTACATTCGCGGAACAAGCATTGTTCACGTACACATACAAGTTACACGACTCGCTTACGAATCTTCTAGTGTACAAGGCTCTAACACACGCATACACTGTAAGTAAGGCAGATACGAAAAGACCTGTAAATATACTATTTAATAATTTTAAATACAACACTCGAATTTTTCCTTGTGTTCATCAGTTGTAAGAAAATTACAATTTTGTTTTCCATCAACAATGTTATGATGCTCTAATACAAAAGTGAAGATTTTAATTATATATAGATCATTTCGCGCTTGCGTTTTTATTCGTGTGAACCGAAAAATAGCGTACGCCACACGTGAACGGAGGAAAGCGACATACCTACTCGCGCTGCATGGCGGCATTCGCCGCGGCTTGGGTCGCCAAAGCGCTCGTATAGAAATCGCTCTCCTCCGTCCCTTATAGCGTAATATACTATACCACGTGGTTGGTAACAAATCAAATACGGAAATGAATTGAGAATTGGCGAACTAGGGCTCTATATCAATGTCAGAAGTAGCCTACGAGTATTTCTTCTTTATTCTTTTAATAACGAAATTGGAAAACCGATATATGAAAATTAGGCTTCCAACTTTTAGCATTCACTTCATCTGTGGACCTACACTCTTTCACCTTTTTCAACGATTTTTTGGCTCTTAGCTCTTAAGTGTCAGCTTTCTTCATTAAAACTTTGTCTTTTGGTTTCCACCTTTTGGCTTTCAATGTTGGGATTTATTTTTGGCTTCCTTTTTTAGCTTGTTTTCCAAAAATTATCTGACTTTCACTTTCGAGTTAGCTTTTCAACTCAGCTTGATAATACTTACTTCTCTATATAGAAGTTCGTTCTCGATTTTTCAAATAATACTCCCTTCTCTTTTCGAAAAGTTTCATCTATTTTTTACAAAAAAAAAAACAACAACAACGAATGCTCAACAATAAGCTTATTAATTATTTTCGATCTTGATACGAGTTCCGATCGCACTGTCGCTGAAAATGGCCATCTACGTCACAAAAATTTGTTGCAGATTTCACAAAAACGTACTTACAACTTTAAAAAGCACTAGAACCAGTCCAGAATGCAAGCCTAAGACTCGCTCTCATGGCCTTCTCAACCACTCCCATTCCAGCTCTACAATCCTTCTTTAGCACTCTCTCACTTCCATACCGAAGAAAATTCTCAAGCATAAACCACACCATACACTCAATATCCATACTTCCCAATCTCCTTCATTCAAAACATAGTAATACCCCCTCCCCCCCTTCGAAACTTCTCTGCCAACATCCTCATCCAGACTACATCCTCCATTATATTCCTTTACAAATCTCGCCCCGGCAGGAGATTCCTATTCAATTCCTCTGGATATTTACGCAACTAGAATCCAAGAATGCATCACCCGAATCACTAAGAAGCTCAATTCGATTCTACCTATATGGTCTAACAACATCTAAAACTCTGGAAAGAACTAATGGCGCATACCTCATAGACGAAACGTTGAAAGTCTTCGTCCTCTTGTCTACCCTCAAAATCAACACAGTTGAGATGGTCCCCATATATCATTGCCTCGTTCAACTGTCGACTGCAACGTACTCAAAATTCATACTCTTCTCAAATTTAAACTTCACTCCGGAAGCTCGAAGCAGCAATGCACCACCTCTCAGAACCAAGTACTGGCGACCCCAGTCAACCTTCATCAATCAAATTTGTCGATACCCCACATGAAAACTTGTTGGAAGAATCGTTGGGAACGTGATTACGAGTACTACAATATCTACCTGTCAGTTTGTAGGTTAAATATCGTGAGGTGTGTTTGTCGGTAATGTCAATGCGTTTTCCATTGCATTAAGTCAACTGGACCAGGGATAAATCAGCAAAATACTCGTATAATATATAAATATAAGACGGAACTACCCGTTTCAGATAAGACGGCGCGGCGCGGCGTACGTAAGGTCAGCGTGCTCGTCCATGATAAGTGTCAGGGGTGATTTGGGGGAGTGAAAGAAACCGTTCTGACAAGACAGGGTTCGTTTAACTTAAAAGACTTGAGGTGGAGTACTCGCACAAAATAGAACTGTATTTAAAGAGGATAATTATGATACCGAATTCTACGAGAGCGACTGAAGAGACTAAGTAGAATGGGTCCATTTGATAAATCTTTAATTACTCACTTAGGTAGATTTCACACGAATAATTATTACGAATAGAATCCGTACACAAAATACAATAGAAAATATACGTGTATAATATAGGTCACTGTTACTAGAAAATAATACGAGAGTACATAAAAGCGCGAATTCAGCGTAACGTAAATATACGACGAACGTAAACGGATAGCGTAGAACGCTCGGTTTAAATGAAGTAACTAATGATCTCTTCCTCGTAGATCACCGTCGTTTATATAGGGATGCGAGAATTTGCTGGAACTTCTTTCGGCGCGACGAAGGCGCAGGATAGTCGAACAGCATTAAATTTGGGTTTAGATGATTTGTGATACGTATATTGTTCTCTGGTGCAAAAATGATTAATTTCCATCGGGTAGATCATGAGAAATAGAAAAGTGGACTTTGCAAAAGGTCCAAAAGGTTGATGGGTTTGAAGTTCAGCTGGAAGGTGCGAGGGGAGACATCGCTTCGGCCAATCGGCTTGGATGATCGAAATTGTGCAAGGGGTAGACGGTCTTGGAGGGAGGAAGATATGAATGAGTCAGTACGGGGTACGTAATTAGCGGCTTTGTCTTGTATGTACGACTCATAGTGCTGATGCAATGCATTTATTAATATAGTGTGCAGAAGATGCAAAGTGTATGATTTTATAGCTGACAATAAGAGAGAAGTTAGTACAGATATACTCGTTTTTCGTATACACACGCTATCAGATAGCGTTGAATGTTTTAAAGAATAATATTATGTTCGTATTTTGATTTTTAGTTTAAGAATTGTTGTACATCTTTTAAGATATTTCGGTTAATTACAGTATTTTCAGCGTCGTACACGAATTTTGATTCGTATAAGCCTTGAAGGTACTCGTAAAATCCAAGATTTATATAAATATCAACAAAACGTTGTCATTCAGAACAGAGAATGACCCCAAAATGAAGTATGTAGGTACTTGTATCTAGATTTCCAAGGCTACAAGTTTTCAAATTTTCATCTATTCATCCCTCCCTACTTCGTACTTATTACTTTTGGCTTTACTTCCATATAACTATCGAACAAATAGGCGCTGCAGCTAAAACGTTCGTTGGAAAAAAAAACAAAAAAAAAACAACGACGACTTATTGGAGCGACTCTTTTGCAAGAAAAGTTGTTACACATAATTATGCACAGTATTTATTGCAGAAAATTAAATAGAATAATACATCATATAGGTTCAAAAATAAGGAGGAGAGGCAAGGGTATTTCATACCTGTGGGTCACAAAATACGAGATGTGAGTAATTGGAGAGTATGGGTGGATTTTGATAATAAATTCAAAGGTGAGAGATAAGAGAAGCATACATTTCCTCGGGCCCCAAAATATTAAATGTATGTATCGGAAAAGTGGTATGGGTGAACAAAATACAAACTTTCCTGAACATAATTGAACAAAATGTGAACAAAATTATGATACCAATTTCCATCAAAAATTCAAAGATGAGGGGTTGCATTTCTCTAGCCCCCCCTCCCCCAAATTTGAAATGGCTGTAGCGGGGAAACGACGAGTGAACAAAATTTGGAGTTTGTTGAACAAAATTGAACAAAATAACAAAATGTGAACAAAATTATTATCACACGGATTTGGACCCACAATTCGAAGATGGGGGGTCTGCATTTCCCCAGCCTCCCCCCCCCCCGAATTTGAAATTTATGCAGTAAGAAAACGGTACGTGAATTAAATTTCTAATTTGTTGAACAAAATTGAACAAAATTATGATATAAGTTGCGACGCAAAATTCCGTCATGGGGGGTGAAATGGAGTCGTCGCATCGTCGCTGCGCAATATGAGTAAAAAGAAGGCGCATGGGCAGAATATGCTTTCTCTATCGTACTCGCGTACTAAATAGGTATGCGCTTTTTTGAAGATACAAAACCTAGAAAAGATTGTAATGGTACACAAAATAAAAATAATATAGAGTCAACCACGTGCGCGACACTACCGTGCAGTGCAATACTGAATGAGAAGCCCAAGAGTGCTTGGGTACTTTTCACACATACTTCGCGTCATACGCAGCCTACATCTACGTCGGTATTTGGCGATGAACGCATAATAGTTTAATGTAGCCTATAGTGTTACCTATTTTTACGAATACATTATTCTCGTATGTACGGGTATACATACAATATGAACTTTTAGGCACGTAGTGCAAGATGTTCCGTGTTTTACGTATAGTGTACGCTGGTGTAGCGATTTTTTCGTCGACGTCGCGTCGCCGTCCTAATTGGCATTCCAACACGACATTCTTACTCGACCTTTTCGCGTCGTCGGTTACTTCGGAATGTATACAGGAATACAAAAGAGTCTCGCCTTCGTCATGTGTCACACACCCAACGCCTCACTCGTTTGTAATTTAAATATTTTACGTCCGAGCAAAATTAACAAAGATGCGCGATAATTATACATAAATTATGACTGAATAGGGCTCTTCCCCTATATCACATTGCTTACTCATTTGCTTGATTCTTATCATAATGGTACTTGATCAATGGTCATATGACAGGGGAATTGAATATGCAATAATTACATACCCATTTGTCTGCCATAAAACCAATGCAAACCAATTTAGTAGGTATCATTACGATAAGAATCAGGCAAACGAGTATCCCATATGATATAAAGAAAGCGCCATATTCAACAAAAGTGACGTTACACATCCGTTCGCGAAGCAAGCGTACGTTACTCGTATACTTGCAAAAGTGTCGAAGGCAAATTCAAACGTACACTGATCCATCATAACACGTGATATATGCTGTAAACTACATTTTTCTTGTGGTAGTAGATTAGTAGTAGTAAAAGTACTCGTATTGATACCTGTGTATGTGACATATTATACACTATTACGTACATGAGAACCAGAGAGAGATTTGTAAAGTCAGCATATTCTATAGAAATAAGGCGCAACCTGATCGAACAAACATTGCGATCAAGCTGCAAGCACTAATATTCTTCGTGCACGTACATAGAAATACATTCCAGCAGTATTGGACTGATACAAACTGGTAATTGGAAATCTCTCGCGATGTTTGAAATCCGCGCGAGTTCCACGAGGCGAGGTCAGTTCAGTAGATTGGTCATTTGTAAGGTGGCGAACTTTTCTGTAAATCTGATTTTCTCGCAAATTCACTGCTAGTCTAACACTTTCATGTCAGAATTCAATTATATCGATCACTATTTGATAACTGACGAAAAGCTCTTTCTTCATCACCCCCCCCCCCTTCCAAAATGAAAAAATAGATAAATAAATAAATAAATAATGATGATAATAATAATAATAATAATAATAATAATAATAATAATAAATAGGTTAGGTAGGCTAACTAAATTTTTTTCTTTTTACTCTTTTTATACGAAAATTATTGTGTTATAGGTTGCGTTTACCACTCTAATATGATCGTCAAAATATACGCTGCCATAAAAGGTGTGGAAAAAATTTCTGTACGTGGTTATACCTAACGATTAGTAATATACATAATTTTCTTCAATATAATATTTGTCTCACTATCCTACGTTAATTTTGAGGATCTCTACATATCTCCCTTAAGGATACGTCATTATTTGTGGGTTGTTATGGTCTCTGAGCTTCGAGGTATCTCATGGCCTCGGAGACAAGTCTTATCTGTGAATACTTACTGTGA
Source organism: Aspidiotus rigidus (assembly GCA_035079385.1). Classification (NCBI taxonomy): domain Eukaryota; kingdom Metazoa; phylum Arthropoda; class Insecta; order Hemiptera; family Diaspididae; genus Aspidiotus; species Aspidiotus rigidus. Next base: position 796,116 of record JAVHKY010000043.1, on the reverse strand, counting down.
TCTCTGAATCTCCCTCTTACTCGTAGGAACAAGTCATTTATGGAGTCGTCTGAGCTCGAAGTATAACCTCAGAGGTACGCTTCGTCTACGACTTCTTGCTGTGACCTCTAAATCTTGTGAATTTCTCCCTTCTCCCTTACTCGTCTGCTGCATCATACTTGTGGATAGTGTCGATCTAACTAGATTAATTAAGGAGAAAACGCTCACACGTGATTTTTACTACAATTCATAGGTCGTTCGAGAATATTCCCAGCTAAAGAGATACCGTTCATTACCTTCACTCATCGTGCTCATAAGTAAGATCGCTCGCTTTACTCTGACAAACATTTATTTAAATAACTATTATATACGTATATTACGATAAATTATTATCTACAGCCTTTTGAATCTCGTGTATATATATTCGAACACACTTTCTTTATATTCGTACTCTAAACGAAAGGAGAAAAATACTTCGTGCATATTGTGCTACAGAGAAGTTCGTTCAAATTTGTCCGAAGCAACGATATGCAAGAATGATGGTGGGTAAAAATTAACTGCTTATTCACAAATTTTTCGAATTGAAGGAAATCCGATAGTACTTTCGCACCTTTTTTCCAGCGAAATATTTCGTCATGCACAGACCGAGCACATTATATACCATTTCTGATGTATGGAATGCACCGTAAATAGGTATACGTATGTACGTAATGATAATAATGTTTACCGTATACTACAGCCGGGTTTCGCGACATCGCATCTTATCGAAGGTTATATCACGTGTACAGTATATACGTATATACATGGAGTCGATAAAACGATTACCGAACGAAGATGGAGGGAAAGCATACACATTACTCGAGGGATAGCGAAGAAGAAAAAACGATTTACAAAATACTTACATTCGTATCAATAAATCGCTCACGGCTCGCGTGGCGCAATAAATGGACGCCTGTCATAATACTCGTACGTATTGACCGATCGTCGCTTTCTCGGGCCACTTCCGAGCCACTCTACGCCAGCCTATGTATACTTGTATCTCTCAGTCTTACACATAATAATGTAAGTATTACATACTTTTACTACATATATCATAAGGAATATATACGAGTCTAGTTCATTAAACTTTCTCAAACTTTCTTTATGAGGCCAGATTTGAAAATTATTTTCTGTGTACAAGTCCCCAAGTTTTTGTACCTCCGCCCCATGAGAGAGAGAGAGGAGAGAGAGAGAGAGAGAGAGAGAGAGAGAGAGAGAGAGAGAGAGAGAGAGAGAGAGAGAGAGACAGTCAAAAAATATCAAGTACAGGTCATGCTTCTTACCTGGTTTCCTAAAACTCCCAAGTTTTCATCTACACACATAAAGGGAGAACGAAAGTTTATAAATTAATCTGTATTATTTTCTTTTCTTAGATAAATTGTTACTTCTTCCGTAAATTATTCTGGTTACATCACTGCCTTCACCTCTTAAAATTCGATCACATCACAGTTGCAGTTAGAATCCACGCGAAAATATCGACAATGAAGTGTAATCAGTGCCAAGTTTTGACGAAGACGTATAAATTGTTCCTTTCGTGTGAGATGGGGAAAAAATACGTAAAACATGATACACGAACCAAAATGCATAGGCGGCAACTTACAATTTTCCCGAGGGGTGCTCGAAGTGAATTTGGAGGGGTGGGGGCAAAACATTTCGCGCCTCGCACGCACGTGTTTCCACCTCTGAGATTTCCCGAGAGGTTCTCGAGCCCCGGAGCACCCCCAAAGTTGCCGCCTATGCCAAAATGTACAGTATATTATAGAATTATCGGCCTACAAGTTTAGAGTAGCATTTGTTGATACCTTCCTTTTACAGCCAGCGAGTATCATGTATATAGTCTTGTGCACTGAGGCCCCTATTTTGCAAGCTCTTAAAATTTCCGTGCAATATTTTAGGCTACATATATCTCAGAGGATCAAATTGATGATAAAAATTCTCATCAACTCATTGATGTAAGTTAAAAAAATTATGTATAAATGAATTAGAAAGCAGTATTATGCAAGTTCAATTCTAGGTCTCGATCAAGATAATTCAAGGATTAAACAAGAATTGACATTCAAAACTTTACTACCATGAATCAACCAACTATATTGTTTCACTATTCGACGCACAATATAATTGATACGTTAAATTTCTCACCACATAATTTATGCGTACGTATTATGGAATCGTACTTTTATCGTATCAATTAGTCGATAACTACGAAGGTTTTTTTTGGTACCTCGATTTCCATTTCTTTTACCGACTTTATGAGGTATTGCGATCTTGTGCGCGGTGGAATTTTTGGCATGGAATATGTTTTCTCGGCGTTTCAAAGTGTGTGGATTACGATTTTAACATTGGGTTAAATTCTTAGATATGTACGTACGTACTTTTTGTGCGCGAAAAGTGTTCCTTTCTCAAAAAAGGGAGGAGGGTTGTGAGTTGTGTATTACGAGTATCAATACACGAGAATAAATAAAAAATAATGCTTGGCAAGTTTCGAAAACGAACTTGTATCGGAAAACAACGCAACGTATTTTGCCGTTGTTAACAAATGATCTCATTTTTGGGGCTCTTGCAATTGCGAAAAAAAAAAAAAGTTCGCACCGGAAAAATGGGTTGTGACGTCACTCAAGTAATACATACATTCTCTGTTACTCGAGATTTCATTTTTGCATAGCAATTGCTAAATTTCAGGAAGTTTTTCATTAAGATATACATTCTCTATGTCTCTTGAGGTTTTTTATTTTTTCCTAGCAAATTTTATTTCTCGTACAGTTTTCGTCAAGAGTGACCGAGATAGTCTTCAAACATCAATATTGATGATAATGTACAAATGAAAGATAGCTAGTGGACCTACGTTACTATCTCGTCTCTTTCTATCCGGTCAGCGATACCTATAGCGATATAATTCGTTCATGTATGAACACGATTAGATCGTTCGTCAACTCGACGTAATCGTACTGATTAACTTATTTCTACTCGTATTTTAGTACGTACAATTTCTTTATAACGAATGCACGTCTCGCAAACTCATTTTGATAATTCTTTTTCATATTTCGTACATTTTATTATTTGTATATTTCAACTCCGTGTGCCAACGGCATTTTGTTTTCGATTCGAGTCTAACTCGCATCGACCACGATAAAAAGTGTTTTCGTCGAAATTTCAATTTTTATCATCTTACACAAATATATCGTTTGATTAGTACTGCACGTATACATATACATATTCTGTGTCACCTATGATTTTATTTTTGCATAGCATTTTTCAAATTTCTGTACAGTCTTCAAGAAAGTTTCTTCTTCTCGATGCTTTCTTAATGGTAATATACCTACCCTATTTAGGTACAAATATTTATAAGTCTCTGAGATTCCAGGTCTGAGTGGAACAAAGATGCAGATCTCTTGGTTTCCAGCTAACACAACGATCATGGTATCGGTAAAAATGTGCATGCAGATGAACGGTCTTTACCGAAAAATCTCACAAGTTGAGTTTACAATCAGCCTACAATAGTGGTACAAAATGGGACGTTTCATTGCGGCGCGGCGGCGGCAATCAAGATAAATAATAATAAAACCATAGCAGTTCAATAACGCAATAAATATTTGAATTTTCGCGTTTTTTGGAGAAGCCTTGATAACTAGAAATAAGTATAGGGACGGTAACCCCAATTTAACGATATAAACATGATCGACTCATTCCATAAGAAATAATATCATTTATAACAATACAAGTATGGACTCTCATTATTCACAAAGTATCCGGGCAAGTGAAAGCGGGAATAGGTTGTTTAGTCGCAAGCTTTAGTCATTAGGTGTACGCTTCTCCGTGCGTAACCCATAGTAACTATATAATATCAATATAATTGATTTGAACGTAGGATTAACCGTGGTTAAAAATTTAAATTATAATTTAATGGAGTAATGAATTGGCACTATCAACCACATATAAACACATTTTTTTTTATTTTTCGCGACGTTTCAATCGCATAGCGATCATCTTCAGGCGAAATGATAAACGAGAACGTTCTCATTTATCATTTCGCCTGAAGATGATCGCTATGCGATTGAAACGTCGCGAAAAATAAAAAAAAATGTGTTTATATGTGGTTGATAGTGCCAATTCATTACTCCATTAAATTATATCAATATAATTATTTACATAATGCGCAAGACGCTTTCGACACGACACTTCAAAAACCAACAATTTGATGGCCCTTTGTGGATATGAAATTTCTAACTAAAACATACCTATTATATTCCTAGTAAAAGGCGTCATCTTCTAGATACTTTGTAATTGTTGCGAAAAATGTCTTTGAAAAAAAAAAAAGAAATTTCAACAAATACCTCAATCCAAATTCCCCCCCCCCCCCTCCTCCATTCAACAACGAATCTTGCATACTTAAGATTAATTTTTTATTGAAATAAATTTAAATCTTTGGCGCTACGAATGCACGGTTACCAAGTCTACTACAGGGGGTTGTAAGAGTCCTGAATTTTTGTGCTACTTCAGCGAGTCAAATCGCTTACTGCTGTTACTCGAGTAGTTGGTTATAGCTTGATGTCCTCAGCCACAAAAGTTCTTGCCACCGCGTTGTACACAAAATACATGAATTTCACATTTCCTCGTACATTTTGCGTTTAGAATATATAATTAGGCACTTATTTTTATGGCGACCAAATCGAGTTCCCTCATAATGAGTTGCGCATAAATTCCAACGTGATGAATATAGAAAGATTTCCAGACGAGAGATGAAGCAGAAAGAAAGAAAAAAAAAAAAAAGAAATGTAAAATGACAAGAAGGAAGAAAGAAATAAGAAAACGAGGAAGTGAAATTTCCAAAATCGTTCTGTTATCGCGTTTTGCGCTAATTCGGTGTGAAAAGGTTTTGAGGAGAGAAAAAGAAGGGGGGGGGGGGGAAAGTTATGCGCCTCCCTCTTCGTTCTATACCATATATGTATTAGGTATTAGTAATTTGGATGAAAGACCGTAATTACATCGTAAGATTGGTTGGTATAATATTCGAATATTTCCAAGAGAAACCCGTTATTTAGACGCGTGCAAACAATTTTGAAGTAAAAAGAAGAAAACTAAAATGGATAAGGAGAAAGAGTGTTTTACGACGGCGCGGGCGGCGAGTCTATTGGCATTTCGTACACCATACAAAATGCGTACAGTACATACGTCCATTAGCCGCGCAAAAATTATCACAAAATTTCAAATGTTCGTCTCGAAGATGGATAAGTCGTAAGAAAAAAGAGAATATAGTTTATTTTTAGTATCAGAGTATATTGTATTATATTGTGTAGAACGTTACGCAAAAATAAGTATGTATACCTACAGATTCACAGGCTATCGGGCCCGCGTATGGCGCGGCTCCGTACGCGGCGCTCATTCAACGATGATCATCACATCATGGAGATATCAATAATAATAGTAGTCGCTGATAACGATGTTTCGGATAAATTTCATTTTTTTTCTGATTGGCAAGTATTTGATTCGATACTCAGTGGAAACTATTTTCATACGCTCCCTTCAAAATTTGTGAATGTATGGTAAATGAAAATTATTCTCATCAAAGTATAATATCTGACTTGATATTTTCGTATCTTAGTGTATATTACTATTCAGGACGCCGTGTCGATGGCGTGTACTTTTTTTAATCGAGAGTAGGACGCTCCAGATATCAGTTCAGAAAGCACTTTTGTCTTTTGTCGCATTACTGTAAGTTCAAGCTGATAGTTCGTATAAAATACGTTTACAGTATTCGGCGCCAGCGTCGATTCACGAAAATTTATAAGCGGAGTAGGTATATTGCGAGCTATAGTACCTAATATCCGTAACACGTACGCATGATGAGGATTTTCAAGTTTTCTTCAAATAATTCAAAAATAAAGCGATTTTGAAGAAAAAGCACAGAGAACCAAATTGGAAGAGCGTAAAATCTATCTTCTAATATATAAAGCAGAAAGTTTGTCCGTCTGTCGTCCTGTCCGTTTATAACTCGAGAACTACTGGGCCGATCGCTTTCAAACTTTCAGGATATATTGTCCTCATCCCAGAGCAGCACATAGACTCATAAAAATAAAAATTTGACGGGGAGGTGCTGAGTAATTTCAAAAAAGGGCGAAAACAATGACTTTTTTCAATATAAAAAAACTGTGGTGGTGTAGCTTGCCATGTACGTTAGACCTACGCGCGTTGAGTGGCGCAGTTTCGAGAGAATTGAATTATTGTGATAACTCGAGTATAACTCATTTTTATGAAAAATTGAAGAGAACAAAAATTGTAGCCCCTGTAATTTCCTTTCGAATGAGCCCGGTTCCAGATTTTTAGGAGGAAATTTTGTGACTACAGTATTCACTGTACTTCCATACTAAGTAAGTTATTTTATTCACAGTTTTAAAAACACCTACATAAAGGATTTTACATCCGGTATCTCATACAAGAACCAATGTCTAGACACGGTGCGCACTGCTGCGCGTATGGGCTAGCGGAAATGACCCTTTTTTTTACCTGTTGCCCGTGTGTTTTCTTAGGGACTGGCAAAATGTCAATGGATTTGTCTGTATTCTGCTGTGATGAATACAGGCTTCACGCGTTAGGTCAGCTCTCAAGTGAATTAGTGTGTAAAAAATTTAATTTGGTGATTTTATTTTTGTGCGACTCGGAACTTTGATATTTTATAAGTACAGTCGCAGTTTTTGGTGTCTATTTTCTTATTTTTGAACTGAATAGTTGTGAATTTTGCAAAACTCTTTCCACTGTTTCTTTTTTAAAAATTCATCTGAATTCCAAGATACCTACAAAACACACATACCTATAAGATACAGATACCTATAAAACACAGATATCTACTCAACACACAGCTAGCGGTCAGGCGCGCCGGAGGCGCGTCGCCAACCGCTAGTTTCCTATATAAGATGACTTGATTTTCAATTAAATCAGAGCAATTTTTCATTTCCCATAAGAATTACATTGAAGAAATTGTCGACGCTGGCGCAACTACAATATGCCCAGTTTGAATTGTCTCCGCTGTCTCCAAAATGACGAAAACCAACGAAAGCAAACCTACCTATACCTTATACTAGTTCTCGTCTCGCAACACTCAGTATCATTAAATGTATTGTCGTGAGAGTCGTAATGTATAGTACACGTGCCACTTCTAATCGCTCTCTATTCGCGCGGCTCAAGTCTCGCTCGTTGATGGAGTATAACTTCTTAGTTCTAGATTACGTTTTAATAGCTCGAGTGTATGAGATACTGTTGGTTTAATGACAAAAATATCCTAACGACAGATAATCAACCTGCGATCCTACTTCGATTTTCGAAGTGTAGTAGCACTAAAAATGTGCACGAGGTATTTTTCTCTTTTCGTGTAGAATACGAATATAAAGAAAGAGTGTTCGAATATAGGAAACTCAAAAGGCAATAGATAATACTTTATCATAATAGATAATTAAGTTATTTAAATAAATGTTTGTCAGATTAAAGCGAGCGATCTTATGAGAACGATGGGTGAAGGTAACGAACGGCATCTCCTCAGCTGTGAACATTCTCGAACGACCTGTGGAGTAATAAAATCACGTGTGAGCATTCCCTCCTTAATTAACCTAATTAGATCGACACTATCTACAACTATAATGTAGCAAACGAGTAAGAGAGATAGAGATAGAAAGAGGCTCGCAAGACTCAGAGGTCACAGCAAGAAGTCGCAGACGAGGCGTGTCTCTAAAGCTCAGGGGCCTCCGGAATCAACTCACAAATGACGTGTTCTCGCAAGCAAGAGGAAGACTCAGAGGTCACCGTAAGTATTCGAAGATGAAGCATGTCTCCGAGGCCATGAGATACCTCGGAGCTCAGAGGCCGTACCAACCCACAAATGACGTGTTCTTCAAAGAGATACGTTATGAAGATTTACAGTATTGAAGTAGGATTAGATTGTCTTTCATATAGGATATTCGTAATAATCAATTTAAGAGTATCTCGTACCTACAATTAAGCTATTTTAACGTAATCTAGAATTAGAAGGTTATGCTCAGTGGGCATTCGATGACCAGCATCCAATAACTCACCTCAAATGAGGCATAAATCAGCAGCACTCAATATAAACATCTCGACGAAATGAGCACAGAAAATATTCTATTTAAAGGATGTTAAAAGGCGCGTACGAGTACAGCAAACTCAACTAAATCACAATCTAACGTCAACACGAGTGTTACGGAGAGTTTTAGGACGTTAAAAGTAGTATCAGGTATAGGTAGGGTTGCTTTCGCTGGCTATTGTCATCTTTTTAGAAGGTGGAGACAATACTGCGAGTGGATGTTATAAGAACTATCAGGTTGAACGTACAGTGTTAACTAATGTGATTTCAGAGATACCTCGAAAGTACACTAGATAGAAAAAAAAGTACACGCCACAAGGCTAGGATGCGAAGATATCGAGCCAGATATAATACTTAGATGAGAATTATGGTTATTCATCATAAATTTACAGAATTTGAAAGGGTGTGTAAAAATATTTTCCACAGAAGTATTCTTGTCGATCTCCCTGAAGAGCACGTCATATGTGGGTTGAGACGAGAGGCCTTTGAGTTTCGGCGAGAATATTCAAAGCTAAAGAGATACCGTTCATTACCTTCACCCATCGTGCTTGCAAGGTCGCATACGTTTATTTCGATAACTTAATTATCTATTACGATCAAATATTTTTTGCAGCCTTTTGAGGCTCGTATATTCGAATATTTTCTCTTTATATTTGTACTCTACACGAAATGAGAAAAATACCTCGTGGACATTGCGCTACAATTCCCAAATATTTCAGGTAGAGTTCGCTAACTCCTTTGCACAATCGAACGTTACGTCGCATCGCGTCGATTTGGAACGAACATCCAGGGCAACTACGTGTAAACCTGCTTACCGAGTACGTCGACAATCGAGCAGAAACTAAAATTATTAAAAGTTGATAGGTATTCGTTAAGCATCACTTTTGACACCACGCCGAGTTCAGGCGACGACGATCGACGCGATATACATGAAGAGATGAGGAGCGTCACGAAAAATGAACACACGTAATGCAGAAACAGATATTAAGTTTCAACGGATTAGATAAAAATCAAATTGTCGATGGAGTAGATCGATTGTCCTCGTCGTATCGCGTGTGTTCCTCATACTTTTCTTTCGAGATTGGCGTGATGCGGCTGCTATCGTACATTGGAATGGAATGTAAGTCATCGTCACGTAGATAGCCGATAAATATCAGTTAGGTATACAAACTGCACTTTATACAGTAATCAGCTAAGTTGAAGTTACTTATAGGTATCGCGGTGTGTGTACTAGCTACTGTATACGTAGGAACCTCTTTATCTCCAGAGTATTGTCATATGTTTACACTAATATACATAAAAAATGTAATATAATCATACTTAGTCGGTAAAATGAAGACATGCTGTCGATATGGTCAAAGAGGGATACGCGCCGATAATTCTATCTCGATATTGCAAAAATACGATTACAGCAATGTGATAATAATACAAAAGTACCTCTACGACTAATCGCTCATTCCTATAATTTGCATTCTTGCATCTTGGATATTGAACAAGAAAAAAAAAAAAAAAAAACAAATATCACGAAACCCCAAACGCGCGAATTTAAAACCATCTCAATGAACGCGCAGTTTAACACACTCATCAAGATTCTTACGACTGCCCGCCTGCCGCCAGCCATTCACGTAATCGAAAAAAAAAAAAAAAAAAAAAAAGACGCACGATACCTTCGCAAACGAAAACAATATTCGAGTAAAATTGATATTACCGCTACAGATGCCAGCGGGAAAATTATTTCGAGTATAAACGCGCGAACTTTGAAATATGTAACTCGCCATATCATGTTTGGAAAACTTGCTCAATGATTTTTTATACTTGCATAAAAATGGCCACAATGAACCAAAATTTCCGCTCTACTTCCTGCAATGATGATAATAAACTCTGGGAAAGGCTTTTCTCAAGTCTGAATATTAGTATGTTATAACGCACACAGTCGCGTTCTATCAAAACCGTTTGGTCTCTCCGGCGGACCCTACCTCGCCTCATCGTCATAATCATGCGTAAGAGATGTGTACTAAAAAATTAACGCGACAAGCCTGGTTTAGCACGGACGATAGTGCCTTTAAAATGACGTAGCAAGTCATTGTACAATTTTTTCTTTCTTCCCTACCGTATAAATGGGCGAACAAAGTGCAATAAAAATATGACAACGTATCAATGGCAAGTATCCGCAGTGAATAATTTTCTCAGAAAGTTCATCTCGTTTCTAGAGGCAACCTTCACGCTTTCACAGAAAAATTGGACACGCGACTGTTCCCTACAGTAGTGCGGCAAACGTCGACAACTTTTTGAAAGACAGATTTAATTTGCCGGATGAAGAAAAAATTTCTCTATAGTCTGTCCGCAAATAGAATGGGTCACGTAAACAAACCCGCGAACCGCTTCCTCGCATCGTAATCAATTTTTTTTGCATGAAAGCGGGTCGCGGATTTGTTTACGTGACCCATCCTATTTGCGGACAGACTATAAAATCAATTAATAAACGAAATTAAAAACTTTATTCAACTATCGTGCAAAAATAAGATGAAAAAAAAAAAAAAAAAAAACAATAGAAGCGGATATTGCGGCGCATGGCATCTTGGTCTTGTTTGTTTGTTTTTTTTTTTTGCAATTGCATAGGGACTCTCGCCTTGCCAGAAGCAAGAGTCCCAAAAAGAAAAATAAAATCAATAAAAGAAAAGACAATCCATTTTCAATAAAATGAAAAAAGATAATTGTTTTTGTTGCCATTAGCAAAATAACTTCATTTCCCAAAAAAGGCACATATTCAAAGCTTGCTAAGCATTATTCTTATTCACTCTCCTATATTAATCCAAACGCAAATACCCCCTCCTCTTGCTTCAATGATTGAAATATCTGTCAGAAATTTGCAATCATTAAACATAGAAGAATTCACACACACACACATTAGATAAGAAGAAACATTCTTCATTTTCTGTAACAATAATATTCTATTTGTTGCAGGGTGATTGGGCTCTAAATTTCTAAATTAAAATTGGAAATCTCAAAAACTACTAACCCGATTTTTGAAAAAATCACCCTACATTCAAGTTCACAGAACAGTGGCTTCCTGCACACTTTGCGTAAATGACATTTTTTCAAAAATGAGTTAAGAGCAGAAATTGGTCCTAAAGAATATAAATTATTGGATCGGGTCAAAAAAAATTTCAATTTTTCAATCCTGCTCTGTAGGAGAGCAAGTGCGCATTGGTTATAAGTACAGTTTCAATAACTTTCAATAAGTTCAAACTGATTTGTTCATCTAGGTTACGGCCTGACATAATTAGAACAACAAATACTCCAGAATGAGTAAATGAAAGAAGAAAGATGCAAAAGTATTCTGGAGTATTTGTTGTTCTAATTTCAGTAAGTTTCTTGTGCACAGAGGTGCTAAGCATATGGCACAGGAATCTGTAGGGCCACAGAAAAATTCATTCATAGCTGACGCGTGTAAAGAAGGTGCTTTGTAGAATACCTTTCCCTCAACCTTTTCTCTTGTTTTTTTTTTCTTGTACCCTTTATACCTAGTAAGACTCTGCTATTTTATCTTCTGAACAGCGAAATCTTATAATGTTGTACTGGTAGTACAAATCTTCTGGGCCAATGATGACTTGATGATAATGACTTTATGCTTTGAACATCACAAGGTACAATTTTTTCTTTATCTCATGTCAGTAGCAGTAGCCAGCCTAGTTTCATCACTAAAGCCTCAAATTGTATGGAAGGTCCATGACCTTGCACCCATAAAAAATTATAGAAACGAGAAGAATGAAAAGTGAGTCAGTTTTTGAAATCTAGGAGGAGAACATAATAGCAGGTGTAGTTTACCTTTACTTGATACCTTGAATATTTTTTCAACTCTGATATCAAGTAACAGTCCGTCATGTTAGTATTATCATATTAGTATCATCGCAGTCAGTCATTTTTGTATCTCATTTTTGTATTGTTGTCGGTGAAAAGCTCATCCTGCTATAATAAGACATTCAGAAGGAGCGATTTTAAGTTGGAATAATCACAGACTTCAAACAATCAGATATGGACTTCTAATTTCAAACCTAAACCCACCTTTTCCTAAAAATGACTCATCTACTCGTTCGGTTGGTACGTAGTATGAGATAACGCTTTATCTTCTCAGCTTCCAAAAAATTATACGAGCTGACGTGATTTTTTTCCATCTTAAAAAATTGACAATAGGGAATATTTCTACTGTATCAGGTAATTGTATTATTTTCACTAGTTTTCAAATTACAAGCGTAATAGAAGACTTGGCCCTATGGATGTAACACATTTTGTAGAAAAAGAGTATTACAGTTCCATCTTCGGATGTATGATGATAACTACTATAAAAAGTGTGATGGTCTGTGGTGACCAAACTCTCTTTCTCATCCTCGTTCATCGGTAGCCGTCGCACTCCTTTCTCTTCTTTCGCTCTTCCTAGAATGTCATAATCACTCAGATATCATACTACTTCATTTGGAATAGGTACACACCATCTTCGAGGTAAAACTTCTCTATTTAGCGTGTCTTCTATATCTTCTTTCGGAACGTAAGAGCAGATCTATGAAGATTGCCCCTTCCTTTCCTTCTTTTATTTTTTCTAAAGAGCCCAGACGGTTTGTTAGAATGATTTCCACGCATTGTTACAATCGGCACAATCGGCTGTAGGCTAGGGTTCTATTCATACCCACAAGAGGTAGATAACAAAATATTGGATTAAAAAAAAAGGTAAAGGAGACAGAAGAGTATGCGCACTGGAATTAAGTGCATTCGTTTCAAATATTTTTATCAACCAAAGGTACTAGGTGCATTTGTTTCAAATAAATTCCGCAAGCCAAAGGTGATAAGAGCGTACACGATCCAAGAAATGATGGATTTATGACCTAGTAAATTGTGAAAAAAATTCGCTTTACATCTCACGGGTTCCTGAATGTCGACAGTTTAAATTACAATCCTTAAATTGAAAATTGGAGCGATGTGAAGGCCACAGGAAGCGTGAAATCCATGCGGAGCTTACAAAATACATTAAAACGCTCTCCTGTAAAATCAGGTTTTTGTTACTTACGCAAAGTGTGCACGAGACCATCGAATTAAAGAACTTTAATAATTGTCAATTTCATATAAATCGAAAAATTCCGATCGTACATGCATGCACACATTACATACGTGTATATGAATTTAAGTCGATATCAAAATCGTGATCTCGACCCTCCAAATTGCGAAAAAAACATACCTCACACCAAAACTTCAACCACTCTAAAGAATACAATAATTTCTGAAGTTGGTAAAAAGTTGGTAAGAAGCCCTCTCAAATATCAGTCGATTACAGGACAACGCGACGTAGCAAAAAAAAGAAAAAAAAAAACTTTTTTACGCGAGACATGGCGCATTGATGTTTACCTGGGTTGCAAACTTTGAAGAAGACGCCCTGTGCAGTATTCTCCAAATGAATCGTTCGCGTGATGATTGTTTGGAGATGGGTCGCTTACGAGAACGAACGTTGTAATGTCGCGCACTGAAATCACAATCATGTTGCGAGATAGAAATTTCACCGCAAAAGTTTAATACGCCGTTCTCGATCACGCGTCCGTCGTCATAATTTTTCTCTAGAATTTTATTTTCCGGCACGAACGCGCATAAATCATCGTTATCGAAATGGAATGCTCTCACTGACACCAAAGTACAACGAGGAGTTGGCTCGAAATTTGCACTCGATAACATGATAATTGCAACATTATTATTTATAATCTCGCGCAAAAAGTAAAATTATTAATAAAAAAGGCAGATGAAAACAAGAATGAAATTAAAACGCACACCATAAACAAAATTCGCACTCAGCACAAAAGTTGGTAGAAAAGAATTTATTCGCGAATACCTGGAATAAAAATAGTAGATACGCCTCTACAGCAGTCTCGTCGAAGACTGAGGAGTGTAATAAAGCATTGGGCCTCGCACATAACAATTTCACCAAGGTTTTACAGAAAGAATGAATGAAGATGATTTTTTTTAACAGGAATTGAGGTCGAAACGAAGTAGCTACGTTAACGTGAAAGTCGACGGTGATGGAAGGAGGAGCATATGCAATTTTGTACCAATCGCCATGCCGTGGCGAAGCGGGGCGTGCACGATTCCGTACATATTCAGTATTCCAATCCAACACCACGTGTACCAGTCGTATTAAATCGGTATCTTGGGTATCGACTATCGGTACTTGGAAAATGACACTTGCGTTAAGGCGCTAAAGGTCTCTTAATGTATGTACACAGGTGTCGAATCCGAAAAATCAAGTGGTGGTGGTGTACGTTTTATATGGACCCACCACCACCTTCACCACTTGATTTTACGGATTCGACATCTGTTTACATTGGCATTGGGCGAGAATACCTCCAGCGCCTTATTGCGTTGCTAAAGATAAACAAGATTGTACTTGTATTACGCGTGGCGTGGTGGAGTAAAACACTGCAAGAAGACTTAGCGAAACCGCCGCGCGCGCGCCCGCCTCACTGCAGCAGTTCACGCAAAAACGTTTCAAGTTTTCACGATACGATACGGCATTGTTCTGCGTACAAAACAGATTAACACCGTGCGCATTGAGAAAAATTATAATGAATAAATTTTTCAACATTTTGTAGTAAACTGCGCTCGTGAACGAAAGTGTAGCAAAGAATACTTACTACATTTTATAAGAAAATTCATTGCACTACAAACTATTAGCCTATTTTAATACATCTGCAAATTGTTGTATTTTATCTCAGAAATGTTGTACTTTTCACTATTTTTTACTGTAAAAAAAATTACGGGGGCGTACATTACTGATACATTCTGTAAGAACTTTTGCTGAAAAAATTTTTCCAAGTGGACGTATGTAAATTACCATTCCTACAAAGAGCAATCGGGAATTATTTTTATATCATACTATACACGAATTGACCCACGTATTTACTACGAAATAGTGAATTCGGTAACCAAGAGCTATAGGTTGTAACAACATTAAATCAACAGAAACACGCGATACGCATACTGTCAACTTTTACAGCTCAATTCGTACTCATTACACTAGTCAAAGTCACTACAGTATATCCGTATGTATACTTGTAAATACCTACAGCTATTTTAATGCTTTTCTAGATAAATGAATACGCGCGAACGGATAAATGGAATAACTGCAGTGGAGTGAGAGCGTAACATAATGTACGAGTATCATTAATTGGAATGGAGGATACGGAAGAGACAATAATTATGAGCGCATCAATGTACTGTAGAAAATACGACTGGTTGGGCAGTAAGGTAATTATGGGAACTAAGGCAGAGAGAGTACCTTTGAATTTTCAATACAGAAATATTCAGAACGTAAAATATAAAATTATGATAAGACATATGAATGAAAAAAAGGCAGTGGAAGCTAGAACGACGCCGTGATCCCGGTAATCCCTTCTTAGAAACACCAGAGTATCTAATCTAATATCTAATATATAAAATAGAATGTTTGTCTGTATGTAGATATGTATGTATGTATGTACGTCCATAACTTTCAAACGCCTTCACCTATCAACTTGGATATTTTTTTTTGGAAAATTTCATTTTAGTACCCGCGTTGTTCCAACCGTTCAAACGCGTTGAGCGGCCCAGTTCTAAAATTTAAGTTATCGTGATAACTCGAGTTTTACTCATTTTTATAAAAAAACTAGAGTGAACAAAAATTGTAGCCCCTGTAATTTCCTTTCGAATGAGCCAAATCCCAGATTTTTAGGAGGAAATTTGGGAATCATTGGTAGGTATTTTGACTGATGCGTATTCAATGTCATTGTGTTCATACAGTGAGAGCATTTAAACTAGTTGCTCTGGATGAATCTATAGAGACTATTCAAGTTTTACATACCCAATTTTCGATTTTAAAAGGAGACGTTTATGTAAAATAATTTCTTGAAAATTCGCTCCTCTTTTGTGATACAAGTAATTGTACACGTGAATACACACATAACATTAAAGAGTCATATTTCAAAAGGCGTTAGAAGAAGGAGGGGGGGGGGGTAGGTTAAAAAGTCTCATGTATCCTCGAGTGGGGAGTTGAAAATGGCTTAAATCGTCCTTACATATTAATGAATGGCTCCCAAGTATGCAGCAGCAACGCGGCACAACTCGCACTGATATTACCGAGTGAGTGTCGAAGGCAACTTTGTATATGTTACAGTGAATTTGAGGACTCAGTACGAGTATATTCAACGATGAATCTCATGAATAGAGCCCGGATTTGCTGGCATTCGTCACTTTTTTTCCTTAATGGGCGGGAACATTTTAATCAAAGATAAACGCGATTTATAGCAAGGGGGACCAGGGAAAAAAGTTTAATTTGTCGAAAATTGCCGGAATGAGAATAAATGCCGGAATTGTGCCCGGAACCGTCGTTTTTGAGTAACAATTTGCAAATCACCATCTCTTCTGTCCACAACATCATAGAAGGTCGAAAAATATTTTTGAAGAGTTCAGCCCGTGCACAGAAATTCAACAAAATTATGCGATGTGAACTACCTACTGACGTTGTCATTATGAGGTGGGGTACCTGGGTCAATGGGACAGTCTTTTTTGTAAATCCAAGGAGGTAATCAACGAACTTCCTCAAGATTCACAACAAAAGGAAAAAATCAATCTACTTATTGCGAAGGCGACTTTACCTACCGATCTCGCATTCATACAATCTTACGTGTCGTTCCTCCCCCAGGTCATAGAAAGCTTGGAAGAGCGGGGGTTGTCACTAATAGAGCAGGTGCAGCACATCGAAACTGTTCGCAGTAAATTGCTAGTAATACTTGGCTCCAAAGGCACTGTTCTAAGAACAAAATTTGAATATATTTTCAATAAGAATCGAGGTTTTCTACAATTACAAGAACTTGGCCCGCTCATATGAATATGATGACAGTAATTCTTTTGTGTCCAGTATTTCTACTAATCCAGTCGTGCTCAGTTCGCTTACGTACGCTCCTCTCACATTTATCGATTTGGAACGCACTTTTTCTGAATTAGAAAATATATTGAGCGACAAAAGGCAAGTCGTTCTAGAACATCATCTAATTGTAATGCACAACAAAAAATTTTTGTAAAATTAAAAATTGAGCAATTTTTCACGTATTTTTTTTTAATCCCAAATATTGCCGAATTCTTCAATTTTGATGCCGAAAACAATTTCCTTTAGCGCCAGAAATCCGAGCTCTATTACTCATAAACCAAAAAAGGAAGAAAAAAAAAAAATGACCAACTTTTCATCTCTAAATTTAACCGCCTATCTCAACTCAAGTATGTACTTGTAGCAATCGCAAATATACGTGGCTATATTTTAGATCCATCATACACTTAGAACGTGCATTTCAAAAGTGCGATAATTTTTCTACCTTATACGGTTGCGTTCAGAAGGAATTCTTCCAGCCACTAAATGCTATGCATACGTAATAATCTTCTTTGCATGTTTTACTCCACGTCGGAGTATTCCTCTTTCTTGTTTAGTATGGATAGCCGTAACTTAAAGGAACGGATTCGTTTAATTGATGGAATAAATTAAAGAAAACCGTGATTTCTGCTCAACCGGGGGTCTCGCACTACTCGCGAAATAGGGCCTTTGAGCATTTGTCATGACATTCCGTGTAAGGTAGGAGGTACCTTTACGATATTCGATCGACGTAATTTCGCCGAATTCATAATAATATCGTCGGCTTAACTCGGCTCGACTCGACTCGGCTCTTTCTACGAATTGCTACACTTGTAAACACGAGTAATCTAAAACAATATTAAAATATTTGTATATTCAGCGTCGTGAGTGCGTTTTGAAAACTTCGAACTTGATTTCTCTCTCGTTCATGATGCGAGACGTGGTCGCAAAGGAAGTAAAATGGAATAAGGTCACTGAACGCAAATACTCGTAAATATATTCTATACAAGTTAAATACAAATAAAACGAAGCACAACGTGAATAGAATGCAAAAAGTATATAATACGAACGTACGTGAAAATATGTATAAAATTCACTCAACTTGCGCAGTGCAGGGCAGTGTACGAATATAATATGAATTATTGTGTGACGCGACGCCGTCGTATAGCCGAAATGAAGATCTTACAAGGAAACGTTGGTTCGTATGAACCTTGTAACATATACAATTAATAATAATACAAAATGGGCACGACTCGAATTTATCATCATTCAAAACGGATGGCACCCGCAAAGGAATTCATCCAAACAAATATTTTCATTCAGCCACAGTGTGGAAAATATCTATAAGGTGAATTTTTCACACTCGAACTCTGAACACGCCGATGCGATGCGTACGAGTATTCGATACGATGTGACGTGTCAGCATTATTCGCGACGCTAATTATTATGATGGTACATCCGACCAACTCAAAAGTAGAAATTTTCCTAAGTCCAAATTCTTTATTGAGGTAGGTCACTTTTCTACGGACGCCACATATAGCGTATGGCGCACAGCAAATTTTTCGAAATAACCCTTCTTAGAACGGGTTCCAGTCGATTGCACGAGCCCGTGACCAATATTATTTGATTCACTTTACGCATGAATGACGAATAGAAATAAAATTGAAAAAACTGAGACTTGCATCAAGTGAGTTGAGAAATCGGTTCTCAATTTTTTTTCCTCCACGCTAATCTCTAAGTGCAGTTAAACCTTAGTGTATAATAAATTTAACAACAGTAACGATATACTACGCAGTTATCGTGCTCATTTACTCGGAAGTAGGGAAGTAGGGGGGGGGGCGAGAGAGAGAATGTCTTTGTTGGATACTAAACCAACTCTGCCATTGCTGAACCGTATTTTTACTTTTTTTTTTTTTTTTCCTGTGTATCTGAGTTATGGAGGAATTTAACAAAAATGAGTTACTAAAAGAAGGCGCCAGAGATTACACCATCCAGTGCAAGTACTCAACGCAAACTCGAGCAACTACTGATAATGGCTCGTCATTCCAAAAGAACTCAAATGAAATTGACATCAACGAGTTCATTGAAAAGAAGATAGAAGAAAAGGTTGTTGAGTTACTAAAGAATTTGACGATGGTCCTAGCCGGAATTAGTGAGTACACAAAACTCACGGTAACTATAGATAAGGCTTATGTTAAGCCTAACTTCCATATTCTGTAATGTGTAGTGATGACCGCAAGAAATTAATTGGTAATAGGTAGTAATTTTAAAAAGTGCCGGCATATGATTGACCTTTTGACATAAAGGATTTAGGTCTATTACCTTTTATAACGCACATATGTAAATCATCTCAACAAGGGTCACCAACTACGTGGGGTCATGGGTCATCATGGACGTACAAGCCCCACAATATCTGAAAGCAACGATATCCAAAAATATATAATCGCGAATCAGTGCTGGAAATATATTCACTGCGTTCACAGCCGTGGAGATGCTGACTTCAACTTTTGGTGGGGGAAGAGTACAAGATCTGGTATTGTTACACAACAAATTTTGCAACCTAAGATTCAAGTATGGTTTTGAACCAATTTGTTTCGCGAGCGAATTTGAACAGCTTATAGCTGAGTATCAAGATAATGGTACCAGTTTTTCAGACAATACTTGTCGACAATTTTTGTACAAAAAATTGAGGGTATTCATGACCATAAACCACCTATGTTTATAATCAACTCGGTTTCAACTCTCTTTCAAAGGATAAGATCACATTTGAGTACGTAAAGGAATGGTCTTTAACATTTGATCACAACAAATACAACATGGCATGGCATACAAACGCAGTATTGAAACTATATAATAATTGGTAATACGTCAAGAATTGAGGATGGATTATCTAAAAAATTCCAAAACTATCGAAACCATCATTGTACACAGCGGAGCAGCGTAAGAAACTTAGTGAAATAACGCTGAAGGAAAAGAAAGCCATGATATGTTCCAAGTGTGGTCTGTTTTTCCATTCAAGGTTGGAATGGAAAAATCCAAGTCGCGTACATTTTATCTGCGGATATTCAAGTCATGAAGCTCTCAATTGTGAGTTTTGAAAACAAAGTGAATTAACTTTGAGTACTATGTTCAATTTTGGTAGTGCGGCATTGTATCATATAGTTTCAAACAAAATTTATTTGGCCTTGTTGAGTATATACAGCCTGTGACTGTAAAAAAAGCTAATAAAAATACTAAAACAATTTCAATAAGAGAAGGATCTCTGCCAGTTCTTTTAAAATTTGGTAAGAGTGAAGTTGTAATAATTTTAAAACATGTCCGACATGTGCCCGAATTTGAAGAATCAATCATCAGTGTCTCAACTTTGAACAACAATTTAGAACAACCTTGACGTTGGATACATATTTTGTTGTAAACTAAGACAAAAAATTGCATTTATTGAAATGAATAGTGGAATGTACGGACCGCGTGGGCAAGTTATTGACAATAGTAAACTGGAAAACTCATTTTCTTACTCATACCCGTCTTCCTATCTTTCCCAGGTTTGTCGAGCGGCTCGGTGTTGTTCGATAAACCTGTTTCGTCCGTTCTCCTCACTATTTGTGGTAGGAGACGCGATAACACTCCACCATGCTGTCCTTGGACTCGACGTGAAGCTTTTCGCGCCGTTTCAAAATTCAGTAATAGTGGCGTATTCCAGCGCGTCGGTTAGACCTTACGGCCCGTAGAGTTGCCTCGCGCGTATTCCTCACGTGCTACTCCCAGCGTAGTGGAAAGAGCGTGCGGTAGTGGATTGGCGAACCCATCTTTCACGTATCCGCGGGTGGTACATTTTGTGCTTTTAGCGATTATTCTTGTCGTATGCCCCTGTTTGCGAGTTAGCTAGAGTGCGATAAATAAATTTCGTGGAGTGTCAGTGAAATGTGTATGGTGAATTGCCTGCTCATAGGGAAGCATGAGTATGTCCATTTTCTTCTGTCCTTCGAGCGAGACTCGGCCTTGATCTGGTTACCCGAAGATGATTCGTTCATTGGAAACGGCAAGTACCCCGCCGGTAATCATTTGAGAGGAGGAGTATACACCACCAAGCTACCGCACACCACGGTGGAAGCCCCACAGGGTGTAACGCGATCCTTAGAAGAGCAGGAATCTGAGTGTCTGGGATATCTTCTTGAGATTCTTCACTACTTCCGGCCAGCTGGCAGTACAGTTGCGAGTTCGTCACCACCGAAATTGTAGCATCACATCGATTCTTTTGGAAGCTGCTCTCGTTCCGTTGTCGCGTGGAACCATTTTCCTCCTGACTGTGATATGGAGTAACGGTAATGTACGGTTATGCATCATTCTCGTAATTATATTTTTGTCGTATCTTTAACACCCCTCTTTTACCGACTTTTCTAACTAGAAAAGTGAGGTATTACACCCGTAGCAAGGTCAACAGGGGGAGTGGGCAATGAACTTTCTCGACGTTTTAGGGGTCCTAGATCACAACTAGCATAAAAAAAAATTTCAGGTTTCCTTATATATATATATATATATATATATATATATATATATATATATATATATATATATATATATATATATATATATATATATATATATATATATATTATAGATATATTTATTTATATATAAGATTTTTTTGTCCGCGGAACTCCTCCGAAACTACCCGATGGATTTTTTTGTAACTGGGCCATATTGTAGTATTATATCTGAAGATGTGCACCTGTAATTTTTTTGAAGATCGGATGAGTAGTTCTCGAGAAATTTTCACTTTTTTTGAAAAATTTCTCACTATTACGAGTAGCTGCTTACAAATAGCTGCGAGTATCTGCTTACGTTACGAGAAGCGGATTTCCCTATCCTTTTACCACTTTTGTAATCAGTACGTATATTGTGATGAAGAACCTTTTTATTTGTCATTCAACAGGTTCATTCTTGTTTCATTCTTAACTACGGATAAGAGTTCATTGAATTTTATTTTCCATGATATTTTATTTAAATTTAGTACACTTGTATCTCGCTTCCCACAGCCCCTAGAGCCTTGAATTTTGTTTTGTCAAATTTTATTTGTTCTGTTAAATTTGTTTTTGAACGGATAGTGGCAATGGCGAGTTGTTCATTTTATTTTTCATTATTATTAGTCATACTCGATAGTGAAAATATCAAGTGTGCCGATGCGAGAGTAGCTTGGTGACTTCATTCTTAATTAATTATTGATTTATACGTCATTTTTTGATGTATACATAATTGATAATGGTTCATAGTTGATTTGAGGTGTCTCGGGAGATGAAAATACCATTTTATTCCATTTAGACTGGCTTTTTTGAGTGAGATTTGAGGTTAGACTAACGAGTGAACCAGGCTCGGGTGCTATATATTTTTACCGACTTTTCTAGATAGAAAAGTGAGGTATTTTGTTAATACGTTTGGAAATGTTGAAGCGTAAGGGAAGGAATGAGGGTTTGACTGGTGGATGATTGGTTGCTTCTTTGGCCTCGACATCGATTTTTTTTTGTTTTTCAAATCTCCTTGTATAGCTGCATTCCCAGATGAAGAATCTTGGGATGGAGTTTGTATAGAAAATTGTGATATGATAGCGTGAATACAATCTATGAGTGCACGAGAGGAATAGCAGCTAGAGATTCCATGGATTTTTTTTGGTAACTTGGTCATATTGTAGTATTATTATATTTGAAGATGTGCACCTGTAATTTTTTTGAGAATTGGATAAGTAGTTCTCGAGAAATTTTCAATTTTTTGAAAAATTTCTCAGTATTACCGAGTAGCTGATGAGAGCATGAATACAATTTATGACAGGACGAAAAGAAGAGCGGCTGGAGACATCTTCAAGTGATGCCAGGTATTTTTGAAAATTAAGAATTGAGGCACTCAGCTTCATATTCAGTATACTAGACCAATACTAGGCGAAGAATTAATTTTATAGGTTACGCTCAATCCTATTGAATTATTATGGAGTATTACCTAGTTTTTTAAATTTGTATTATCATTTATTTGAACAGGAAACTTGTTCTATGGGGGATTTTTCGAAAATTTTGCCGTGCGCAGTTCAACAAAAAACTTGGAAAAATTTCGACTCTCGGGCTATATACAGTATGATAGAAGCGGGACTTGAAAAAATGTCGACCTATATAGGATAGAGGAAGGTAATTCCTTTATTATGTTAACTAAAGATTACCTACGTACCTCGTGTTTGTTTTATTTTATTTTCGATGATATTTCATTCAAATTTAGTACCTTCCCACAGCCTCTAGAGCCTTGAATTTTGTTTTGTTGAATTTTTGTTTTGTAAATTTGTTTTTGAACGGATAGTGGCAATGGCGGATTGTTCAATTTTTTTCATTATCATTAGTCATACTCGATAGCGAAAAATTTGAGTTTGAATGATTGAGTACAATTTTTTAGTCTTCATCAAGTATGCTGCTAGACTACGTTGGTGACTTCATTCTTAATTAATTATTGATTTATACGTCAGTTTTTCATGTGTGTGTACATAATTGATAGTGGTTCATAGTTGATTTGAGGTATCTCAGGAGATGGAAAGATTATTTTCAATTAAATAATTGTTATAGCCTCGTAGCAGTTTGGGCAGGGGGAGGGGGAGTCGTTTTTCTGGAGATGTTATTAAAACAAAATTCAGGTTTCCTCATTGTATTATAGGTATTTTTACTCCGTTATCATTTGATGTGACGTCATTAGTGATAAAATTTATAAACTGAGTTTTATTGTTCATTCTATAAATATTTGGCATGATTGACAGGTCATACTGGATATGAAGCCGAGTGCCTCAACTCTTAATTTCCTCCAATACTTGGCATCACTTGAAGATGTTTCCAGACGCTCTTCTTTTCTCCTCTCATAAATTGTATTCATGCTCTCATCAGCTACTTGATAATACTAAGAAATTTTTCAAAAAATTGGAAATTTCTCGAGAACTGTGTATCCGATTCTCAAAAAAATTGTAGGTGCACATATTCAAATATAATAATACTACAATATGACCAAGTTACAAAAAAATAAATACGAGTGAACCAGACTCGAGTGCTATATATTTTTTTACCGACTTTTCTAGCTAGAAATTGGATTATAGGTATTTTTACTCTGTTATCAGTTGATGTGACGTCATAGTGATAGAATTTATAAACTGAGTTTTATTGTTCATTCTACTAATATTTGATATGATTGACATTGGTATTAAATTTAAAGAGAGGGAGTGACTCTCTCAATGAATTTTGCATTGTGAGAGGAAAAGTCGTGTACTACTCGGAGAGTGTTTTTTATTTCATCGTTTACGTATGCCACAGGAGAATCACTAGTCAAGCGTCGACTACGAGTGCGTGTTTTGCTTCTTGGAGTCCCTTTCGGTAGGGGAGGTTTACTTCACTCAAAATTGTGTGTTCTGCGTCTCCGACATTTCCCCTCCCATTTAGTGTGAGTATATCGGGTGGATATTTTTGTTCTGTCAGCTTGGTGACTACCAGTGGATCATGTTGGGAAATTATGAGCGAAAATACTTCGGTATCCTAGCGGACCATCCTCATCTAGAATAGTTTTATTTTTCGGCTATCTGAATTCTTTTATTATTTTGATTCTTGGCCTTCTTATAGGTCGTCTGATCTGATCAATCAGTCATACAGGTAGTCCGAATTACTCCCCCTTTTTTAGGTATTTCTCAGTGTCCCCCCCCCTAGGTCTTTCATTCAGCTACTTTCTTTTCTTTCGATACACGCTAAGCCAAATTCCCAAAGTCAACGACAGTATGCGTTTTCTTACGTGAGAACTCCCTCCCTCTGATTAGGAGTCCCCTCATATCTCCACCGTATATGAACTAGCTGGTGCGAGGAATGGCCGTGAGAGGGATCCAGCTCTTTCTTTGGTAGGAGTGAGTATTGCCTCACCTCCCCCTTTTTTCGACCTATTCGATCTACGAGGAATAGTCTACTCGTACCCTATTTGTACTTTCCAATAAGAGTCCGCTCTCTTTTGACCAGTTTGTTTTCTAAATTTATCCTACCAAACGAGGTGCTGGATGGTCCCGCTCTTATCGGTGTTTTCTCGCAGATTGACGATAATTTGAATCCCTTGTCTATGTGTGTAGTCAGCGTGTCTATATCACACAACTTTCATACAATCAAAGTAGGTAAACGTCTAATGTTTTGCGATTTTGGGTTAGAAAAAATTCAGTCCAAAATTCCATTAAACTGTTAACTTTATGTCTTCAGGTTGAAGAATAATTATGCCGTAGGTATATTGCTACTATTGAGGTATTGAGGAGAAGAGTAAAAGAAACTTTTTCAAAGACAGAGCGAAAATTTCAAAAATGCTAGGCGAAAATAAAACTCGCCATCAGGACTGCGCAGAAATTCGAAAAAATGCTACGAAAAATTAAATCTTAAGTAACTGAGTATAGAAATCTTCAACGTCTTCTTGACTTGCCGAGACAAAAGCCCCAAAAGGGCATCATTTTCGCATTCTACAAACATATCCTTAGGTAAAAATTCAGTTTTCATTTTTTGTTCTTAGAAAACTTTTTTCTGTATAGGTATCATAAAATTGAAGAATTTACACACCGATATTCCAAACGCGCTTCAACGCAATGCAACCGACGAGAATAGATGTTATTTTTGACATGTTTCATCTCTTTTCTCTCGCCGGAACCCGATTTTGAAATTTGCGAGTACTCCCCCCCCCCCCCCCGGTCAAGAGAGACCGTGCGTCCGTGCACATCTCTGCCCCGTGGGTGATTCAGAAATTTGCGAGTACACCCCGCATGGTGATTTCAAAATTCGCGTGCGTCCGTGCAAATGACCTTGGGACTTGTAAAAAGTTCGAAATCTATAGTAAGGAAGGGGTCGAAAGGCGGAAGCCCAAAATATTTCATACCAGACTTATGCCAAACCGAGATAGGGACCGAGAAATCGCCCCACGAAAGTCGATAGGTACCTCAAAATATTTCTCATAAAGGCGATACTTCATATTTCTCATAGAAGAGTTGAATTTTCTCATACCATTCCAATACAACAGCAAGAGAGGGGGCGAACGAGCGGAGCGAGTTCGCTTCGCTCGTTCGCCCCACGTAAGTCGATACCTCAAAATATTTCTCATAGAAGACTTGAATTTTCTCATACCATAATGATTTAAAAGTCGATCATGGATCGCAAATGCGGTATCCCGGCTTTGCGGTCCGCGAGTACACCCCCGTCCCCCCCGCCCCTCGTCGAGAGAGATTGTGCGCATGCAAATCTCTACCCGGTAAGTGATTCAGAAATTTACGAGTACACCATGCGTGCGCGTGCATGTGTGCGTGCACATCTCTACCTCGTGGGTGATTCAGAAATTTGCGAGTACACCCCGCGTGCGCGTGAAAATGCATTCCTGTGGGATAGTTCAAAATATTTCTCATACCATTTCATACAACAGCCCAGTATACGTCAAATAGTATAGCTTAGCTAGTATATTAGGCTAGTATAATGAAGCCTAGTATACTAAGCTAGTATATTGTATTGATGGTCTGGGTTTTTACTGCCCTTCTTAGCCTACTTTACGCTAGTATACTATATATGTAGCTTTCTCCTAAGCCTGTAGTAAAGTACAAGAAAGAGGAATACTCCGACGTGGAGTAAAACACGCCTTCCCTCTTTTGTTCCCATATGGGGTCCAGTCCGTTGCCCTGCGGTTCCACCTGTCCTCTTTCGATCTCATCATGTGTCCTGCATATTTAAATTTAAGCTTTTTAATCGTGCGACGCTCGCGTGATACTCGGTTGCACTGAAACTCCTTGTGAAAACGCTCGTTTTCACCGCTTGTCGTGTAACATACTATTTCACAACACTGATGGTGAAACCGCAACTTTTCGCCCCTTAGAACGATGGCGAAACTGGGTTTTTTCACGAGTAGTCCGTAAAACTGTGGTGAAAAGTAGAAACTGTAGTGAAAAACGAGAGAACTGTTGTAGCGAAAAGTAAGTGAACCCGTGGCGAAAAAATAAAACTGTAGTGAAAACTGAGGTCAGTGAACTCCATTCTCTCTGAGGTAGGTATGATGGTACAATGAACGGTGTTGTAAGAATTTCAAAAAAAAAAACGCTGTGAACTTCCATTTATTGTTCTGCAGTGCAGCCAGGTTCCTATTATTTTATCATTATTATCTATAGTCGTCATTTGGAGCCTTCGATAAGAATTCACGAATTTGCTCTCCCTCTAGAACTTTACTGTTTGTAGGTATGTAACTTTTTGAACTCGCCGATAAGAACACATTTAATTGCACATAATTATGTTGAAATATCAATACCCTCATTCAGCTACTCAAACTTTTTTAGCTAGAACAAAACTAGAAAATACTACCATTACGCGCTCGACTATTTGTTATTACTACGATGATATTTTATGCACATACCATTGAATAAGTCGACTCAAGAGTCGATGGCGCAAATTTCTTTGATATGGCGTGAAAATATGCTAACATAATATTTTCAGAAGTAGGTATGATGAACATTATTTTCCTCTTTCCGATCATTGTACTTCTCATAAGCGAGTGTACAACAATATTCTTTAGATTGTGCTCGTCTCGGTATCAGTAATTCTATAGCTGTCGCTGCATCAGGTTTCAACTGAGGTGGGGTACCACCAACAGGCACTTCAGAAACATTATCGTTCAACTCTGACATCATATAATTTTTCAAGAACACACAACTTCTTTTTAACAATTTTTATTTTTCACACACACCGTTTCGGGAATAATGACCGCTGTCTGTACCCAACTCGACGAACTTGCTATGAAAAACACAGTTTCGCCATCATTTTCGTGACAAAAAGTTGCGGTTTCACCGTCAGTGTTGTGAAAAAGTAATTTTCAGTTGAATAAACGTGTTGCATCAAATTTTCTGTATTCGTCCTTTCCTATCGATTGGCAATGAACGGCTCTCAAAGCTAGACCTTTGAAAAAATATGATTTGAAAGTAACTACATGAATAGAATATTCTCCTCGTGGGTACGAGCCATCGTATATAGTTGTGGAGAGGTACAAGCACGTAACTTTACACAAAGAGCTACAGCAATACAGAGCTGAAATATAGTACATTTTGTAATAAGTGGCGAAAATGAACGATATTGGAACGAGCGCAGTGTAGCCACACGAGCGAAGCGAGTGTGGATAAGCGAGTTCCAATATCGTTTGTTTTCGACACGAATTACAAACAGTACTTTTTATAATACATGTAGTGAAAGAAACACTTAGGCCTACAATTTAAATTGGTTATCGTTCAAAAAGAATGTTTACAAATTTTTCGAATGGCACCACTGACTTGATTTTCGCCACGGGTAAAACATTTTCGCCACTGGTAAAACATTTTCGCCACGGTTCTGATAACGGCATGTTTCGCTACGAAAAACGAACACAATACGCAGCACTTTCGCTTCATGTATTATAAAAAATGTTTATTGGCAAAGAACAACCGACGGGCACAATTGGAAAATTTTTCGAAAAAAAAAAAAAAAAAAAAAAAAAAAAAAAAAAAAAAACCAAAGGTGGAAATAAAAGTATAAATTTTTTTTAAAAAGAATAATTATAAAGGAGTGGTCAAAACAAAAGGTCAAAAAAACGGGTTAAAAACGAATACCAGGTGAGGCCTGTATAAGTCTGAAAAAGCAGAAAAGCGAGCTGTAGCGAGTTTGTAAGGAGTCGACCGGTTTCGATCGTGCGCGGACGATCATCATCAGGAAGGAACTGAAGCGACGCGGTAGCCGGAGTGTATGAGAGAAGAGAAACGAAGAGTTGGGCGCATCAAGAATTAACCGGTGGTGGATGTCGATAGTTGTAGAAAAATTGTATGAACGGGTTGACGTAAGTACCTTCTAAATCATTCAGCACGTTATGCCCGGCTCTAACAGCGGCGATAATCTTACTTCTTCTAGACGATTCATGTTATATCCTTTTGTACAAGTGTGAAGAAGAGAAGAGGAGTTTTTTGCAAAATTATGCCCTGTCTCGAGACAGTGTGCGGCGAAAGCGGATTTAGTTTCGTCTTTTTTAGTGTAGGCTGCCTTATGTTCTTGGAGGCGCAGGCGGAGTTTTCTGCCAGGTTGACCAAGATATTCCGCATCACAATCCCCGCACTCCAGCTTATAAATCCCGGATTTTTGAGAGGGACGAACAGGGTCTTTAAGAAGAATAAGATTTGCGGTTGTGATGAGGGGGTAGAACCCTGTCCTGTAACCGTATCTTTTCAGAAGAGTGGATAATTTCTCAGAGGGAGCTCCTAAGAACGGCAACCGCATCCATTTTTCTTTAGTGCGGGAGGAGGAAGGCTGTGTTTGAACACGATTTTCAGCCAATAAGGTGCGGAGACGCTTGCGGCGGATTAAGCGATGAGTGTCAACTTTCAAGTCGTTTATTTGAGCTATTCTGCTAATTTGTCTAGCTTCTAGAACTTGAGCTTCAGGAGTCAGAGGGAGGTGGACTAGACGATGTATGGCAGAATTTATTGCCGCTAATTTGTGCGCCGCGGGGTGGTAAGAAGATGCGTGAATAGATACTCCAGTAAAGGTTGGTTTTCTGTAGACTGCGAATTCGGTCTGAAGAATATTGAGAGACTCAGTGAGTGTGATTGAAAGGTCGAGGTAGTTGATACTGTTGCCTCCTACTTCCACCGTGAAAGAGATTACAGGATGGTAGGTGTTAAGCGTATCCAAGAATGAGTGAAGATCCGCCAACGAGCCATCTGTGTTGCTGTAGCTCTTTGTGTAAAGTTACGTGCTTGTACCTCTCCACAACTATATTGAAAATAACTACAAATGTTATTTCGACTAACCTCTTTCTTTTGGCCCACTTTCTAAATTATTTAGCAGTCCCATAGTTCCTGCGTTCGAATTTTATTGATCGATTTATGCGATCCTTGTTAATTTGTTTTTTCTTTTTCTCTCACCTTGTCTTCGTGAGTGAGCGTAGTCCATCATTTAGCTGCGGATAAGTAACTATGACGACAAACTGTTTTCCTCTAATTTGGTAAGTAGGCGGGGCTTACATCGATGACAAATAGCTTCAGCGCTTCTTGTATAGCCTAAGTGATCTCGGAAAGTGAACCGAAAATGGATATGTGGTCTACCCTCGGACTGCCCACATTTCCTTTGGTGAGTATTCGTACTCTACCGTCTGAGCTAGTCTGGTCTTATCGAGTCGGGTAAGACAGCAGGGATCAGAGTCTTGAGTACTCCCTAAGGTGGACGGTGGTGGTCCGCGGGCTATGTCCAACTCCCAACAATAGTTTGGGTCATTGCGGTAGCACTGAATCGTGGATGGATACGAATTTTATTTTCATAAGTAAAAGTTGCTTTCAAATGACGGTTTGGGAATATTTTATTAAACTACTACAAAATGTAGATCTAAATTTTGCAAATCAGTATTTTAAATATACACTACACTATACAGCATTATTAAATTGCACTGCATTGTAGTCCAGAGCACATTGAATGTTTTGTTTTCTTAGAAAGGCCGCAATTTGTACCTATATCGCAATTTTTCACTGGGCCGCAATTCATATAATTGTAATCGCTCGAAAAGAATTAATTTAAAGAAAACTTTAGCGATCAATATCTCCTTGGGAGGTAGCGATGGAAAGAGGACATTCTCGATTCTGAAAATATTTGATTTCCCGCCCATTTTTGAAATATAAAAAACAACTTTCAAAAAGTCGCGAGGTTGAAGAGTAAATCGAAATTGCAAATTTACTAATGCTAACGCCAGCACCACCAGTTTTCGCAAGAGTACCAAATTATAATATTGTCTGTACATGTGTAACTCACCATGGAAATGAAATAAAACTTCTCGAAGTTCTGTTCCTGTTGTTTGATTTCTGGTAAGTTGGTCGCCAAATCGGAATGCTGCTTCAACTCATCTTCGCCGTTGTTGGTCAACCACGAAATAACCTGCGAACACGATCGAGGAGTGAAAATAATGTATTATTGGTTTTTTACGCGCACTATGCGATAGTAAAGCTTTCGTTAAGTAAAGTACTAAGTATTGTCCAAGGAGGAACGCGGCAGCGTACACCGCCATTTTCAAATAATAAGTACATACTGTAGGTATTATATTTGTACACATACAAATACGCGGCACAAATCAGAGTACATATGTTGAACTAGTGAGGATATAGGTATAATTTATACATACGAGTACGTATATGTATATAATTTTATACCTACATGTTCGATATTACTATTATAATTATTGGTATATTATTTATTATTTTCATCATAATTGGAAGCCTGTATCAATGGGAGAGGTAACGCTGACTAATACATATAATACTTTACCTACACGAGCACAATGTGTACAACACATTCTCGTATAAGTTATTCTTATCAAGTTAGTTTGATGACGCGACCACACAATAACAAAAACCGCGTGTATCACAAACTATAGCGCATACCAATACCACATTGCTTTTGCACGTAAAATATCCTATGCATTCACGGCTACGTGATGCCTGTATCAATATCCATCATATTATTTCCTATCTAAGTACTCGTATCTATATTATACATCTATATTATACGAGTACTGCTGATGGATAAATATTTCATTATAGTCCTCAAACATATTATTCTAAAATATTTCTTTCATTTCATTTCATTCTTTTTTTTTTTTTTTTTTTTTTTTTTTTAGATATTTACCGACTTTTTATAAAAAATTGAGTACTTATCACGCGCATTACAGCAGTAACATTAAGAAGAATGGGAGAAGTGAACAATATTTACGGCGTTTTAGAGATGGTAGATAATTAGAGAAGTTTTTATCTTTTTTGTGCATACTCGTATGTAATTACACTGCACTGGATAGGTGTGCACTAATTTCCCTCCAAAATCACACAAGTATTTGTATACCAAGTGGATTTACTGTAGGTACCTACTTCAAATATTTATATATTATCGGGGTGTATCTAAAATTGTGCATCTGTGAATTTTTTTAAAACAAATAGATAACCAGTCGATGAGCAGTCTATATTTTAAATGGGATTTTGTACCTATACCTGTGAACCGCTATAGGCCTACTAAAGAATTAACTTTGTAGTCAATGACAGGAACTAGTGAACAAAGTTGTTAAAAAAAAATATTACGTTTTTGTCGTCATAAATGAGTTATTGTGAAGTTTTTTTTTAGTTCACACAAACGAAAACACGTACTCTACATGCTTTGTTAGCGGGCGCGAGGTTGCTTTTCTCGTTCACAGGGAAGAAAAACGTGTCGGGTTTTTCCTTAAGGATTTGGACCGCGTTGCGCATGCAATGCAGGCGCAACGCGTATGCGCAACAAATATTTTTCGTGTGAACCAAAAAATAGCATACGCCACACAAGAACAAAGTACGCACGCGGCGACTAACTTGCGCTGCATGGCAACCCTCGCCACGGCTCGGGTCACCAAAGCGCTCGGTTGGACATTGCTTACTTTGTTCCCTTGTACCGTAATATACTATTATACATAATGAAATTGATAAATAAACTGATGAAAAAAATCCCAGTGGATTTTGTAGACAGAAAATTTTTCTCGATACTTGATGGTACCTACTAGCTCGATCATCTAATCTAATAAGTAAATAAAGTAGAATGTTTGTCTGTATATCTGTATGTATGTATGTTTGTCCATAACTTTCGAACGCCTTCACCTATCGACCTGGAATTTTTTTTGAAAAATTTCGTTTTTTTTGGGTCAGGTTCTTAAATACATTTCGATGTTTTGACTCCCTGAAGGTGGAGTAGGGGGCGACAAAATTAGGAAAAACGGGCATTATCGAGTACTGAAACTGCTTTGCGCTGTACGTTAGACCTACGCGCGTTGAGTGGCGCAGTTTCAAAAATTGAATTATTGTGATAACTCGAGTATAACTCATTTTTATGAAAAATTGAAGAGAACAAAAATTGTAGCCCCTGTAATTTCCTTTCGAATGAGCCCGGTTCCAGATTTTTAGGAGGAAATTTTGTGACTACAGTATTCGCTGTACTTCCATACTAAGCAAGTTATTTTATTCACAGTTTTAAAAACACCTACATAAAGGATTTTTCGGTTCACATTAATAAAAACGTGTTCCTTCGGTGCTTTGTTGTAAGACGCGGTGCTTTGTTGTAAGACGCGAAGACGCGTTTTTTTACTTTAGGGCTCGAAGAGTTACGCGCATGCGCGCATTTTGCATGCGTTTTCTTGGTCTATCTGATCTTTTAATAATTTTAAATATAACACTCGAATTTTTCCTTGTGTTCATTAATTGTAAGAAAATTACAATTTCGTTATTCTATGTGTGTTTCCATCAACAATGTTATGATGCTCTAATAAAAAAGTGAAAATTTTAGTTATAGATCATCTCGCATTTGCGTTTTTATTCGTGAGAACCGAAAAATAGCGTACGCCACACGTGAACGGAGGAAAGCGATACACTCGCGCTGCATGGCGGCCCTCGCCGCGGCTCGGGTCGCCAAAGCGCTCGTATAGAAATCGCTCTCCTCCGTCCCTTATAGCGTAATATACTATTACATCCGGTATCTCATACAAGAACCAATGTCTAGACACGGTGCGCACTGCTGCGCGTATGGGCTAGCGGAAATGACCCTTTTTTTTACCTGTTGCCCGTGTGTTTTCTTAGGGACTGGCAAAATGTCAATGGATTTGTCTGTATTCTGCTGCGATGAATACAGGCTTCACGCGTTAAGTCAGCTCTCAAGTGAATTAGTGTGTAAAAAATTTAATTTGGTGATTTTATTTTTGTGCGACTCGGAACTTTGATATATTTTTATAAGTAC
The DNA here is from genome assembly GCA_035079385.1 of Aspidiotus rigidus. Lineage (NCBI taxonomy): Eukaryota > Metazoa > Arthropoda > Insecta > Hemiptera > Diaspididae > Aspidiotus > Aspidiotus rigidus. Next base: position 762,281 of record JAVHKY010000043.1, on the reverse strand, counting down.
AGTCGCAGTTTTTGGTGTCTATTTTCTTATTTTTGAACTGAATAGTTGTGAATTTTGCAAAACTCTTTCCACTGTTTCTTTTTTAAAAATTCATCTGAATTCCAAGATACCTACAAAACACACATACCTACAAGATACAGATACCTATAAAACACAGATATCTACTCAACACACAGGTAGCGGTCAGGCGCGCCGCAAACCGTTAGTAATAGTATATTATGCTACAAGGGAACAAAGTAAGCGATATCCAAACAAGCGCTTTGGCGACCCGAGCCGTGGCGAGGGTTGCCATGCAGCACAAGTTAGTCGCCGCGTGCGTACTTCGTTCTTGTGTGGCGTACGCTATTTTTTGATTCACACAAAAAATGTTTGTTGCATACGCGCATGCGCAATGTGATCCGATTCCCTAAGGAAAAACCCAACGCGTTTTTCTTTCCTGTGAATGAAAAACGCGACCTCGCGCCCACCAACAAAGCACGTAGAGTACATGTTGTTTGTGTGAACTAAAAAATAACGTATTCTCTCGTTTAAATTATACAGACATTGAATAATATACATCTTTGTTCTTTTTCTTATTTCTCTCTCATCTGGATGTGTGAGGATGTACAATGTACAACTTTACTTTGTTTGAGATGGTTGGGAGAAAAATATTCATTCCATCGTACTCTTCTAATATATTATAAGTGAAAGGCACATTTTGGGGGAAACCTCTTCTGAAAGTCATATGTCGATTATGAAGCTATACAGGAGCTTTTCTGTCTCTTTTTTTGTTCATTATCTTTTTTAAATGCTAAAGAAACGCCACTTATTGTGATCGCATAATAACTGTCTCAAAATGGTAACACTATCCAAATAATAACAACACCAACCAAAAATGGATTTCTTTTTTTTTTTCTCTCTTTTCAAATGATATGAATTAATTAAATGAAAGTATAGTGATTACAGATCTTAGTAATAATTGCGGACCTCCGTCAAAAATATTACATGCCTGTTTAAGGCGAGGTAAGTATTAGAAGGTTCCGGGCCCGGATGAGATTACAAATCCAGTCTGGAGCGCCATACAGTCAGTTGACCCAGCATAGCTTGTTGATTCTTGCACATTCAATGCAACGGTTATTGGGGAACTGTTCCCTGTGCGGTGGAAGAAATCCAGGCTATAGCGTTGATTGATAAGAAGGACAAACCACCTGGCCTGCCATCCTCTTATCGACCACTTTGTCTGCTAGACAATGTTGAAAAACTCCTGGAGAGAGTGATAGCCAATCGACTTGAGATTTGGAAACGTTTTTCCGTGATAGACACAATAATTATTACAGTTAAATAAAAACGGCTTTGCTATCACTTATATGGTTTATTAATATCGTAACAGTGACGTTTCGCTACCATCGGTAGCATCTTCAGACTGAATTAAAATACGAGTTTTCGTACAAAGAAAAAACTAGAAAAAGATAAGACCGAGGATGAGTCAGTGACGAATGACCTCAGTGTACACGTTCGACATATTATCAGTATCTGTCTTCAAATTTACATTCTTTTTGTACTTAATAATATTTATCACTTCCAGGATTTTTCTCTTCTGGTCGTTTGACTCAAAACCTAGAATAGAAGCTTCTTCAAACTCAAAATTATGACCCTCATTGGAGACATGACGAGCTAAACCAGTACATTCATTTTTTAATCTAATATCAGACTTATGTTTTAAAATACGATTACGCAAAAAACGTCACTGTACGACATTAATAAACCATATACGTGATAACAAAGCCGTTTTTATTTAACTGTAATCAACTTGAGAGCTATCTGAAGGAGAGAAATATAATTTTTAGTAGTCAATGCGCTTTTCAAACTGGACGCTGTATACCAGATGCTCGGATCCGGCTGAAGAGGATAGCCTAGCCATCAGCCTCGACATAAGAAGTGCGTTCAATTCAATTCCATGGAAGAGGATATAGGAAGCCCTTGTGGACGCAAGAGTGCTCGCATACCTGCTCAGGATGATCAGCAGCTACCTCAGCTATTGTGAAATCCAAGCAGAGACGTCTGCTGGTATAGTAAAGCGCCCAGATACTTGTGGGGTGCCGTAGGGGTCGGTCCTTGATGAGTGGATGAACTGACTCCATGGTCAGCTGAACTTTCACCTAACGCAGGTGTTGATCGGCCGTATTGCTGCTTCAACAAGTACCTTCACGAGAAGTTAAGGAAAGTTGAGCAGACAACGTGTTCGCACTGTAACCAAGGGCGGGATGATGGACCACAACACACTTATTTGAGTGTGAGACGTGGAGGCGTAAGCGGGACAAGCTTAGTCGGTCTCTTTAAGAGATCGGGGTAGATGAAGCGCTTAACCCGAGTAGCCTGGTACCCACCATGCTAGGTTCTGAAGAAGCATGGAACCAGGTGTCTGCATTTGCGGCTACCGTCATGAAGAGGAAGATGGACCAAGAATGGAATAGGCAAATGCAGAACTACGCTCCGGCCTACTCAACACCTGTGTACCAACCACATCCAGATGTGGAGGAAGAAGAGGAAGGTCATTCCTGAAGAAAGAAGAAGATGAAGAGACTGCAACAGCGATCTACTATATGTAATATGGTGGTGTCGTTGTTGTGTGTGTCCCAATGCTTTTTGGTGGGCCCTGCAGCTTGGCGGTTACCGAGTAGAAGAGGGGGGTTACCGAGGAGATTCTCCCAACACTGAAGTCATACCCGAAAAGGTAGATTGCGGTGTTAGAAGAAACAAAATTAAATGCATACGCAATCCGCACCCACTCCATTATGGAGGACAGGCGGTGTTGCACATGCGACGCAAGCAGATTCATGAGCTCCGTACCCTTCTCTCTCATTTTTCTCATCAAACGCGAAGATAGGATTTTTTTGGGGTGGGGATGTTTCCGGAAAAGTTGACAAAATAAAAAAAAAACTGTATTTTTCGTTCAATTTTATACTTGAAAAACAATTTTTTGAAGTTCTGGGTGAGGTGAGGGGGGGGGGGGGGGGTTCAATACCCAAACCCAAACCCCCTCCATCTCCGTACTCTTGCTTCTTACCTACAACAACTCTCTTACACGAGAGATGGCAAAGTCCATTCCAAAATCATATATCCGTGTCTACATCATTCAAGTTTGTGGACAAAATGAACTATACTTCTAGATATTCAATTGACAAGAATATCGTGATGGTCTAGTGTCTCGCGTGTTGCTGTTTCATTTTAGCGCATACTTGAACACTTATTAGGTACATGACTACACATTATTGTATTGAGAATGAAGACAAACGCAATTAAAATGCGTGGCATACAAGCAACGCGATGCGATGAAATGCGCGATCATATAATGAATTGTACAAAAAGACGCTGAGGGCCTGATATAAAGTAGGTCTAGAACGCAGAAGTGAGCAACTTTCAATCCGTGATCCTTGAATCGCACCGCGCTTACATTGCCGACTTTCATACCATATCAATAAGAGGAGAACGCGCGATCGTGGAATCATTTGTTTTCTGCATACCTACATGTGTACACGTATGTGCACAGCAGTGTCTCTGCTTATACTGTACCCATGTACATCTACAGTCAATTTTGGTGGCAGAAGTTAAACTTGTCTGCTAAGACAAAAAGTAATGTTATATTGGTCTATGCGAGGAAGTAGAACGTATTAGAGTACATATACAGGGTTATGCCGAAAAACGCTATCAGTTCAATGGGACTTTGCGCTAAATCCGTTCTAGAGCAAAAGCGTGGAACGTTGAAAATCGCGGCTTCCTTAACGAAGGTGAACGAGGAACGCGAGAAACCTGTTCCATGGCTTGAATTGGTTTTCTTATTGAGAATCCAAATTGAAATCTTGGAGATTCTCAAGTCCCTTGTATCATGATGTATGTAGCCTGAAAGTAAGAATTTTTCCAAGTCTCTTTCCTTCCTATCATCAAATATTATGGCTTGAAAGTAAAAATTTACTTGAAAGTCCCTCTTCAATAATATATATATATATAGCTCAAGAGTCGAAATTTTTCGAACTTTTTGGTTGGCGGACGGCGCACGGCAAATTTTTCGAGAAAGCTCCCATAGAACAGATCACCTCTTAAAATACATCGAACGTGCAAAACATCCCATCTTCACTCAACAATTTGAGCTCAAAACGAATTTTTTACGTCTTTTCATTTCTGAACAGAGTATTGCGCCAAGAATTGACCAATTCGCCAAGCTTCCTAAAATATGGTTCGAAAATTGTTAATTTACAATATTGAATTGAATTTCAAAAACTCCCGATGATTAAGCCGTTGTTACTCAAATAAAATACGACGGAAAAAATAAAACGATGTTGACGAAATACTGAGAAACATGAAAGGTAAGGAGGCAGAAAAATTTCGGGGGGAAAACTTAGACTCTTCGCGTCAAAGATATGGCGTTGCGTTTGATCATTGAACGAGCTGCGATCCGCACGAGTCGCTCTGACAGTAAGATATATATATTTTTCACAAATACGTCGAAAGCAGTTCGTTCGTGTCTTTATTCTATTTGTTGAATTATGAAATTTTGTTCGTACCACGATTATAGATATAGATTCAGGAAAAAACACTAAGGCTTCGCTTATGAGTGCGCGAGTAAAAGCCTTACACTGACAAAAATTATAATTAAATTTTCTACATCTTGTAGTAAATTGCAACCAAGAACCTGGATAAGAATGATCATTTGGACCCCAACCGGAATTGCGAATTTGATTTTGGGGTATCATTTAAGAAGAGAAAATACTTTCCTGAAATTTTCATTCCTGTGGACCCTCGATGGAATTTTTCCAAACCTGCACAGATTAAGGACCTCAAAGAAGATCTTTGCCTTTTTTTTCCAAAAATTTTGAAATCATATTCTAAGCCAAAATTATGGTTTCACGACTGCGAACATGATTTTAACCATGTTCCCCAAGAGGTACCGAAATTGAATTCATTTTATATACTTTTGTATCCGTTTGACATATTCAACATTTATTTTTTTTTATAATTTTTCAGATAGCCGAGCGGTCCTAAAAAATCGGGAGGAGAATGATTTTCACTGATTTTTCAAAATAAAAAAAGCTGATATCTGCATAAAATAATTCACTTAAAGGGGCACACAAAAGGGATTTTTGCTCTCGATCTAATTGGAAACACGGTATAGGTAACGGCTCTCTAAAAGGGGTGAAACAACCGTAAAAAATTGACTGGACTGTCACCGTGTTGATAATGTCGAAGGAGAAACAATCTGAGTAGCAAGAGAATTTTAAACATCCAACATCAAATAGAGGAATTCTAACGACAAAAATTGAAGGAGAATTCACTTATTTTTATTTTATTTGTTTATTTCTTTCTTTCTTTATTTATTTATTTATTTTTCATCGATGTAATCTTTTTATTCGTTCGAAATTCGATATTTGATATTTAAATTTCTGTTACGGCACTATTGAAACCTCCTGAACTGCTTTTTCCTACGACTTTATCGACAAGGCAACGGTCCTCTTCTCACCATCTATCTTACATAGTTCCTTAACCCAGCAACAGCCTCTAAGCTGTATCAGGATCAGTCATAAGTCAATGACGTCGTTCTCTAATCAGTAAAAATCGACAATCAATGAAAATTATCCTTACTGTAAACAATTTTTTGCTACTGTTTAAATATGTTTATCATTAATTCATTATTGTCAAATCAGAGACAATAAACAGTTTTTGCTGTCTTGAATTAAGGTACTTCTGGCATATCTATGTGTTTGGAAATGGTCTTTTCCATTTTCTTGGGATAAAAGATAAAGTGTACTCTACGTTGCGAGCCATAAGTAACTTGAAGGGGTGTTTGTAGTTTTTTCTCCCCTTAAGTTAGGCCCATTTTCTTTGGACTTGGCGCTAAATTTAATTAGAAAATAGAGAGAAATTTTAAAGATTTTTCTATTTTATGAAAATTCTTCCTCTGTTTGAGGCTACAAATTATGTAGAATAATTTTTGGCATCATTTCTGAATTCAGCTCCTAATTTCACTCAAGAATCGAGTAAACGATACGACAAACTACGCAAAATTTTGTATGACAAAAACATAGTTTCTTGATAATTCTGGGAACCTACGCTGAAATTCTTCACAAATTTCTGTTCATTACGGCTTTGAAAAGTCGTAAAAAGTTCGTTTTGAGCTCAAGTTGTTCATCAAATTGACATACAAATCTCGTACATTAAATGTCTAACGTTTCGCGTTTTTGCGCTGGCTGGAGCAGACTTAAAGCGAAGTCCTATTCAACTATTAGGTAATATGCACGCTGGTAATATCTTTTGCCCGCTCACGAAAATATTCCATCAATTGCAGTCAATCGGACAGCAAAATTTACATGATGAAGATTTTTTCTGTAACAGTTGACAAACACATAATATTACTATTGGTCATTTGGAAAACCACCTAAGCTCATGGAAGTAAATTCTACCGGAGATGAAAAAAAACATTTTCTACCGATGGCGACCTCAAAATAGTTGATTGAAATGTATAGTATCCTAGGACAGAAGAAGTGTTGCTGAATCGAACCGTGCCAATATTGAAGCGCAAAGTGTTGCTCATCGTCCCCCTCGTACGTGGAAAGTATAATTGTACTTATAGGTGGCTTTCGAAATGCCCTATTCATACATGAAATAACACGAACGCATTCAGATAAAAATTTATCCACGGGCATATTTTATAGCTCTAGCGACTTCATGAGTTTGTGAATCGTAAATCTAAGTGTCGTAACAAGAAACAATAAGCATTATTGATATTTTTACAGTAAGTGTATACTTAAATTTTTCTACTGATTTCGGCAAGATTGTTACGCACCGGTACCTCACCATCACAGAATTCTTTCTCTGTACGTTTTTCCCTAATCTTGGTAAGCAAGATTTTAGCGCGATTTTCGTTATATGAAACAAAAATTAGAATCTTACGAAGAGGGATCTGGGTTGAGAAATCGTCGACGCAAGACAGTAAAAGATGATCAACAGAATCCCAAAAAAGATTGGATGAAGGAAGACAAACATTATCATGAAGAAAAGAAAATGGAATTGATAGGAAATCTACCGCGTACAAAAATGAACTGCTGATAGCGTATTACTCCCGTCATCATGATTTGTAGTTACAAAATTTAATAAAACGAATCAAGTTTTTTGGAGTGAATGATAGAGAACATCTGTTCCATTTATCGCATATACCTCGTCGTGAGCCTGTCGCATCGGCATATGTGACCTGCGATGAGAAAAGGATGCTCATTGCCATTGGCGCAGGAACACCATTTTCGTCTGATTGGACATCTAATCAGAGAGAAATGGTGTTCCTGCGCCAATGGGCGATGAGCATCCTTTTCTCATTGCAGGTCACATATGAAGACTCTGGACTACTCAGACTAGACGAAAGACGGCAGTGGCAGTTGCTTTTGTTATTCTTTAAATCAGTCGTTTTAAACCAAGGGCCCCGGTATTTACAAAGCAACATTCATTCTGATACGACACGACATAGTAACCATCATTACATTTTACCCGCCACCGAAACATTATGCACTCTTTGGGTCTTTTCGATCTCTCGCGATTAAACTTTGAAATGCGCTGCCGTCGCAGGTTTACATAAGGAATGAGAGGGGCGGTTGTCACCCCCTTTGTACTCAAAAACTGACTACGTGCCTATCTGCTTCAAAACAGAAGCTTTCTGTGACCGAGAGAACTGAACGTGACAGCCGTCGTCGGGTTTGGTCGGGTCAGACTGAGTGGGGGGGGGGGATTCTTATTTTTCACTTATAAACGATGATTAAAATATGAAAGCTGAACGATCGAACGATTTTCTCCTCTTCCATCACGTCTTTTCTGCACCTTCCTACTTTGTACTTGTTTTTTTTTTCTTTTTTTCTTTTCTCTCCTACTTCTTTCATTTGTATACGTGCGTGTGGATGCGTGGGGAAGAAATGTTGGTGCAGGTGAATTCCAATAATATTACACCAGTTTCGAAACGAAACTAATTACGAGTTCGTCCTAGTTATGGGTACCTACAGATACTGACAGGTATAAATCGAGAAAACGGATTCGTAAAATGAAAACAGAATATTTTGTTCGTAATTTGACGTGATAAAAATTGAGAAACGAGAGGGAAAAAAAAGTTCTTGTAATGCCAACAACACGTACCTACACAAATTTCGTGCACCAAGTATTCCGTATTATAGTGTAGTCATGATACAATTATAACCACGAGTATAGCCATACCGTTTAGTAACCCTATTCGATTAATATCCTGCTGACGAAACCATTAGCCATGCACGTGTGTAGTGCAGTGTCACAACAACCCACGTAAATCATATATTTTATTAAATATTCGCGATCACACGCAGATGAATTACATGACAAAAACAAATAAAGGCACATGGATACGTAATTTCACTAAAGTAGCCATCAGTTTAAGAGCATGAAGACTAGATACTCAATCTTTACTCAATACCCTAAAATTGGTAAAATTTAGTTGAGAAATTCAGCGAAGTAATATTAGAGAGTATTTGTATGACTTTGTAGCCCACGTTGATAAGTATCCTTTTTTTTTTTTGTCGTTACGCCATCAGTGTACGTCACATCAGGTATTATACGTCCTATTTAGTAGAATGCAATCTTATACGCACCCAAATCTATGAACACAGAAAGACACGCGAGGCAAATACGTTCATTGAAGAAAAGGACTACGAAACAACCGAAGTGAGCTGTTTCTTTAGGTTTCGGGGTGTACACAAGAGTACAACCATGGTAGGCTGAAAAATGATATGAACGTCAAGGGGCTAACGTTTATAAAGAAAATAACAGAAGGATTTCAAATAATCAATTTCGGTACATTTTAAAGGAAAAAGGAAGAGCACTTCATCCGAAGAACGAACAATTTTTTATTTTTTACAGATACTCTCGATTCGTATGAGAAGCGTAAAAGTCTGAGTTCAAATGTCTTTTTCGGCAATGAGGATGACTTGTATGAGCTACAAATACTAGATAGAACAAGAACTACACTTTTAAAACATCCCTTACGTTCGGCAATTCACATTATTTACCGCAGCAAAATGCTACAGTAACCCCCTCGGTGCACCCCTTTTCTTTGCGCTAGTATTGGGGCTCAACTCGGTAATAATTTTTCAATTAGCCTACTATTCCTCGCGGGACTCAATTCGGATGTCGTCGCAATTACAACAGCGCTGGCTGACTTCAACACAAGACAGCGTTCTAGGATCAGTAGAGTCGGCCGTGGTTCATCAATAGTCACACATTTTCAAAATTAATTTACTTATTTCGAAAAATACCCGTAGGCCAATAGAAAAACCATCAACTGGAGAAATTGCCTCCCATATTTCAATTTGGGATCATACGTATAACGTAGTTACGCGGAGAATCAAACTCCTCCGCTTTTCTTAACGCAAGATATCCAATTAGGGACGTCAAATAGACTTTTCTATCATGTTACCTGATTTGTTTCGTCTTCGAGAGCTTTGATTCGTATTAATTCGTCCAATTTTTCCTTTCGTTTTTCTGCAAGCTGCTCCAAACGTTCGGCCGAACGTTCCACTTCAGTGAACAGTCGATCACATCGTTCGACTGAAATACTAGAACAAAATATGAAGCGGTAATGAGATCCAAAACATTAATTAGCAATAAATATTCGCAGAAAACGCGAATGTTCGAGTCAGGAAATTTATCCGAGCGAAAATTGACCAACAGAAAAAAGTACAACAAAAATTGAACGAACTCACTCGAGAAATTGAACAATTGCGAAAGTTGTCAATAAAAAATTTACTTGCGCGAAAAAACTTGTACACATATGAGAAATTAGACAATGACGAAACTTTACAGTACCTACATGAAGGGGTGAGAGAGAGATAACCGTTATCATCCGTGAATAATTACGTTTCACACAGATGAAGTCGATATTTTATTGGGAGAACTGCAATGGTGGCAAAGAACTACTAGGCCTATATCTTGACTGGTACATTTCTACTAACGATGTTGTAAGAAATTATTGTCATTTCAGGCAAGGTTACATCATTCACACGATTGTTTTTTGTCTTGTCTTTGGAACTCGTCCTTTCGTTCTCGCATCTTTTTGTTTTCATCTTTGAGATCTTTCACTCGGTAATGGCACCGAAGACTACAAATGCAATCGAGATACGTAACATTTACAAATTTAAAAATTAATTGAAACCCTTGAAAGAGAGCAATCATCAATTGAAGCTGCGTATATGAACAAGCGGTTGCAGGAAAGCCAGCATGAAAGCGTCGCAAATATAAAGCCGAGAGGGGGATAACGTTGACAGGAGTGACGACTACCTTTTGACTTATCTATGGGCTGTATGGAATTCTGATATGTACGCGCCATTATAGCAGTCAAGAATCGCACACAATCTGATGTATTCGGATCACTTTTGATTTGAATATTACTGATCGTGTTCAAACATTTGTGACCTATTTCCAAAAAAGAATAAAAAAAGAATGATAAAAATAAGTTACCGTCCAAATATTGATGTTCTGGAGGTATCTAGATACGGTTCTTTCCCCAGAGACGCAGGATGACTCATATTTTCAGATTGATATTAGAATATCAACATTTCTCTCTTGAAACCAGGTCACATTTATAAATTACGGGTTATTTTTTGATTTTGGAATACTTTTAGATTTCGTAACACTTAAATTTTGTAAAATTTATTCTTTTTTTTTTCAACATTTTAATTTCGTGGCATTTAAATTTCGCCACGTCTAAATTTCGTGCTTTCATTCTTCAACAATCACTATAGTTTGTCAGTCAATTTACAGTGTTTTTTTTTTTTGTTTTTTCCTGTTCTGTCGGTTAAAACCGAAAATACTTTCAAGTTTTTACACATCTCGAAGTGGCGGTACAAACATGGTTTCGGCGATATCGCACACAGATTTTTGGCTACCCATTATTGTGTTTCTTCAAGCAATTTTGCGCGCTATGCCTTTTGTGGCTCGACTTCCTGAATTATGGAAGTGATAAATACGGCGCGCGACGAGCCAGCTAACTTTACAAGCCCGACTCTTAAAGAGGTACTCAAACGTTGAATGAAACTCGTTTCGATATTCTTGAACCTCACTGGCTATGTTTCTGTTTCATAGGTATTGTTCGAGACTCATGTATCGTACATCAATATACTTGCGTCACGGATCCATCAAGCTCACCAAACGAACCGCAACGCAACGTGCCCATTTCGTACGTAGCAATTGCGCACTACCTCAACATACGATAATGTTTGCCTTTCCGACCAATCGTGTAAGACCTACGGATATGGGAAATAGGAGGGCGTTAATCGAAGGCTTGAACGGGAGCCAAAATAAAATTTCTCGCAACTAAACGGGTCAAGTACGAGTACGTATAAGCGAGTAATTATAGAATTCGTATATCATAATTCATAATACAGTATAATATCACAGGTACCACTAGACGTACTGCTGAACATTTTTTTTTTTTTAATTAATTTGCCTGTCGAAAGACCTATTCGTGATCTGCATTTAACTGGGTCCACTTTATTATCGTAAGATACTATATTCCAGTAATCGCATGCATATGCTAGGATCGGGTAGAATTAAATTAAAGCCGCAGCAATAGACTAATAAGAATAATAAATTAATGAACGGGCGGAGAACGGTACTCTCAAAGTTGTCAACTATCCACTATTGTATCATTATCAAGTGGTACTAGAAGCAATCATCAGCTCATTCCAACTTTTCACCAATTAGAGTATTTCATTTAACGTTAAAAGTTTGAACTCCATCATCACTTACACGCGCGGCCCGGCGACGACAAATAATCTACACAAGTACCTACACGCGGTATGGGGTACGAATTTACCATCACAATTTCATGGAGAATATAACGCCCAATCAATATAAACGAGATATATGCTGAGTTCACACACAAACATACACCCAAATCCTTTGAATATACATCTATATTACACCCAAGAAAGTACAATGTCACGTTTGTGTCTAAAACACAGCAAGAAGATTTATAAGCGGCGAACAAGTCGTGGCAACGTCATTCTCGCCGCTTTTCTTGAAAGATATTTCTCTATACGCATGGCTGGAAAAAGAAAAGTAAAAAGAGGCTCCATCGAGAAAAGTAAAAAAACAGTAGAGGAAAGAAATAAAACACGCGTCATCGGGAAAAATCACTTTTTATAATACATGAAGCGAAAGTGCTGCGTATTGCGTTCGTTTTTCGTAGCGAAACATGCCGTTATCAGAACCGTGGCGAAAATGTTTTACCAGTGGCGAAAATGTTTTACCCGTGGCGAAAATCAAGTCAGTGGTGCCATTCGAAAAATTTTTTAACATTCTTTTTGAACGATAACCAATTTAAATTGTAGGCCCAAGTGTTCCTTTCACTACATGTATTATAAAAAGTACTGTTTGTAATTCGTGTTGAAAACAAACGATATTAGAACTCGCTTATCCACACTCGCTTCGCTCGTGTGGCTACACTGCGCTCGTTCTAATATCGTTGGTTTTCGCCACTTATTACAAAATGTACTATTCTCCACCAAAAAAGATTGACGAAAACGCACTTTTCAGGTATAAGTATAGAAAATTAATCTTTCAGATAAGGATATCGCACACCGGTACTCCTTCACGTAGGTCGATCAATAATGGTGTTTGAGTACCGATACATATCAAAGGCTGTACTCTACGAGAGAGTAGCGAAATATTGAAACCACACTAATCAAAGCCGCTAAGATCTTTCGGTTAAACAACCATCCTCGCAGCACGAAACGAAGTGTGGTTTTAATATTTCACTACTCTCTCGTAGAGTACGTAACCTTTGCATCAACATGATTAACCATAATTGCCATATACAAGAACGTATTAACTTGATTAATCCGATACATATCATTGTATTCGCCCGTTTTTTCGTCCGAGCTTAACAAGAATTACTAGGCACTCTTCGTAATACGTTTCAATAATTCTAAGTATTTTACCAACTTCTATTTAAGTCTTAAACAGAGAATAGCTCAAAAACGATTTGTTTGATTCTTAATACGTAGAGTCATAATCAAAAAAGTTCAGATGCATTCTTACATCTTCTATTCTTTTCAGATAAATTCATAGAGTATTTTGCGAGTTACTAACACTAAAAATTATTCTCCAATTCAAAGGTTTCTCAAGAAATACTCAGCTGTTTGTCACCAAAATTGTACAAGCACAATTTCGGGTAGGCCACTATGACATCCAATTTCTAAATCAATCAAGATATTTTTCCTAGAAAATTACCCCCGGACGAAATTCATACTCTCTAAGACTAGATTGATTGCGTCTCGGGTGGCGTCTCCATACCTCCATCTTTTGTATCGTTTTGCTATTATTTCTGAATGAACTGCTTCTCTCACTTATTTAGTCTCTATCGTCAAAGTAACATACACAGATTGTGTACATTTTCGTTCATTTTCGACTCAAAGATCTCATATTTTAAATAGACTTTTTTTTTTTTTTTTTTTTTTTCCCGTTTGTACGACTCAGATAAGTATGCACTACTTACCTATACAAGAAAGTTTTAATATTTGTAGGTACTTTGTATAACTCTATTGTTCCTTATTTTTAAATAATCACAGTATTTTCTGTATCGTACACAACTATTAATTTGAGAAGATCGAAAAAGAAATTCCTATCTCGCATACATAATACCGGTAGGTCACTACACAACAAAAAGAAAAAATTGAAAAATGTATGAACTAAATTATACGATTCTAGAATTATTTTCGACACTGATCACGATGCTGTTGACCGTTTTTCAAAATTGACTTCAATCTGTTATCGAGAAATGATCATATCAAGTTCCCGCGAATCGTACCTAGCGACGCGCAGTGCAGTGTGTTCTCGTAATCGCAAAAGTCGATAGCTGGGTAACATAGAATGTGCGTCGCCGCACGATTCGCGGGAACTTGATATGTTCATTTCTCGATAACCAGAGCCAATTTTGAAAAACGGTTGACGGCATCGTGATCAGCATCGAAAATATGTACTTCTAGAATTGTATAATATTTTGTTCATGCATTTTTCAATTTTTTTTTTTGTTGAAATTGTTGTGTAGTGTAATCTAACACAATTCACCTCCATCTTCTCCATCTACCGTTTCCAACGCCATCTATACGGCAACAAAAGCCTCTCGCATATATGACCAATACACCAAATTTTCTACATGTTTCTTCAATAAAATTGTCCACGAGCCTATCAAGCGTCGCGTTCCGATGAATTGCGGTTTTCTAGTATCTAATTGGACCGCGTCTGTACAGAGATAAAATGCTTACAAATAATTTACCTCACGTCGTAGCTATTCGGTAGCCATTGCGCGCGTTCTTCTATCTGCGTCAGAATGGACGATCCTCCTTTTCTTAATCTTTGCATTTCAACGTCGTTGAGTGTGCGAGTTATAAGCCTTTGTTGTTGTTGTAATTGCTTTCGATTAAGGGAGACATTCTCCGTCGTTTTCAGTTCCGACATTACGTTCACTAGACGTCGACCGCAAGAGTGGCACTGCGTCAAAAATGGCTCCACTTCCTGTTGTAGAAAATAAAGTAGATCAACATGCGTTATGTTTCAACAAACGTTCGAATAGTTCCATTGAACGTTAATGGTCATCTACGCAATAACGCTGACGGCGCAATGCGACGTGACATTCTTGTAAGTAAATTTATTACCGTAATGTCTAAATCGATGAATTGCTGCGAAACGTTGACAGGATGTGAAAATTAGCGAATATTATTAGTATTAAGCTCGGTGGTCCAATAATTCTTCCGAAAGAGAAGATATTCTGGATAACTCGAGAATGGCTAAACCCATTCTTTCTCAGTATTTTCCTACGCATTTTTAAGCTACCAATTATAATTTTCAGCTCTTTAAGAAATTTTCAAATTCTACTCAGTGTGAACACTCGAAAGAAGGGAAAGTTCTACTGAGTTTTGTGGAAAAGCGAGTATTACACTCCTGATAGTGGTGCCCAGGGCAATGACAATCCTAACGTTTTAGAAGTCATGGATCATCGCTACGTTATTTAATAAATTTCAGGTTTCCTTATACATGTTATGCTCCCGCGCAATTGAGAAATGCGCGCAGTAAGAAGTAATTCTGCCGAAAGTACACTCTCTGCAATCACTTTGCTGACTACGCGCAATCTAAAAGAAGGTTGCCAAATCCGTGCAAAAATCTGCCAAGTGTGCGCTTTTGGCACAAGTTTTGAACTGATTGCGCGTATTGAGCCAAACAATATTTTCCCCGTAGCTTTTTTCGTATGCTGTCGCCAAATGCATGCAGTGTGAATTCCTGCACTGGTACATATATTTAATGCATATCGAATATCTCCAGCAGAATTAGTCAAATACAATTAGAAAAAAACGTAGATGAATTATGGGGAAGGATTATCTGAGTCAAAATCAAGAATAAAAAATTGTAAAGTCAATTTTCGTGATTCTCGCAAGTACGGCCTTTGTGACACGCGGAGTTCAAGTGCAGACCGGCCTTTAGGCATGCCTACTTTCTTGTTGCCCATTTTTGACGGTAGTTGCAACGGCAATATTCAGCGGCAATCTTCACCGCGATTGTGCAAGTCGAATTGTGTATGACGACATTCGAATAAATATTGTTTGTGTGTAACAAGCTTCATAACCTGTAATTTATGGCGTCAATATCCGAAATCAGTGAGCTGTTAAAGATCCAGTAGGAAGAAATTCAACAGGTAATCGCTGAGAGTATCAACGGATTAAAAAAGGATTTGGCGCAGCTGAAAAACTCATCGGAAGGAGCCGTTGTGGACATCAATATTAACCGCGATAAAATTATTACATTGGAATTCGAAAAAACGGAGCTAGAGAAGCGCGTTCATGATTTGGAGACGCGCGTACAAAATCAAGACCAGCGTAGCAGAATCGACGACGTTATAATCACAGACATTAAAAAAGAAGACGGCGAGGAAAAGAGAGATCTGATCGAAAAAGTGACGGCATTAGCGAAAAAACTGGATTTTATATTTCATACTCTAGCATCACAATCAAGTATATTAAAATGCTCCCATTACATGAAACAAAAGTTTGCAATCCGCGATTAATTCATGGTTCGTTTGCAAGAATACAGAGTAATCTCTCAAAAAGCATTTGCAATTATAGGATTAGATTATAGCGGACCACTCGGCTAAAGTCATTGTAAAAACATTCAAGTTATCTTTGAGGTCATGATGGTTAATGAAAGTTGTAACTGTAGAAACGACTACTAATGACTTACTGCAAACTGATATTATAGTTTAATGAAAGTTGTAACTTTAAAGTAAATGATCAATGAATTAGCTGTAGGTAACTGCAGAATGATAAATGGGTAAATGTCATCTTTGCTTCTCAATGTTGTTTCAAATGTGTAGGTTTTGGAAGACGCTTAAAGTTTAATTTCCTGATGTTTAATTTATCAAGCGTTTAATAAAATGAAAGTAGTAAGCCCACTAATAAAATTTTGTTGTAGAAAGCTCTTATGAATTATCTAAATTTCAAGATACTGGTGTATAACTTTATGCCAGCAAGAGCACTCTTGCTTTTTTTGAGCTTACAATTAAGAAGTGAAATTATTTTTGAATTTTGGACAGGTAGGCATTTGAGCTTTACTTTGTTAGTATCGACAAAGTTTAAGAAGAGCAGTAAGAAGATATGAAATTATACTTCCAATTGAGTGAAGTTTTTCAGAATTTTTTCCACTGCTGCACCATTTTGAAGATTAATTGACTCTACTTATCTATTTTTGCTCCAATATCACTTCACCAATAATTTGAAACACAAATTTACATTTCATAAAACTTTAAAACGCTCTCCTAAATAATTTCACAAATGAGGACCTACCTGTATAAAGGGCGTCAGTGAAGAAAAATTCATCACAGGAAAATCAGTTTGAAGTTACACCTCAAAATATCTCCGCAACAACGAGTTTAATTGAAAAAATTATAAGAATAAAAATTAAAGGGCGACTCTTCTTGTATAAGATACAACAATTGTATTTTGAATACATTTAGTAACGAACAAAGTAGAGATTCTTGAAAATATGATAGCGGACGCCCTTTTTGCCGAGATGAAAAAAATCATAGGTTAAAAAAAAAAAAAATTATAAAAGATAGTTTATGATCTGAAACGCACGAAAATCGAGATCTCCGCAAAAAGGGCGTCCGACACGCCCTTTTCACAGATAGGTCCTCAAATGTCACTTAAGTCAAATGTGCATGAAGCCGTCAATTTAAGCTTTGAGGTCCTCAATATTTTGAGGAATTATTAAGTTTTGATAGAGTAAAATCACGTCTATTACAGTTGCTGCATGTGCACATCAAGCAATACGAGTGAACATTGCACGTATTCTGCAACCTTCATTCCGTGAGTAGTGAAAACCTAACAAAGGCCGTAAATACATATGCTAGGCCGGTATTAACCTACACCATTGGAATAATTAAGTGGACGCAAACTGACTTGGATACTCGGAAAAGAGGAGTTTGCACTAGGTTGACTGCGAACAGAATTTTGCACCCGAATGCTGCAATTGCCAGGCAAACCGTAGTTAGACAATATGAAGGACGAGATATAATTAACTAGCATGAAATGCGTGCGAGACATATCAATGAGATATAGGAATATTTTCAGAAAAAGGAGATGAACTCTAAACTGAATGATCTGATATGTAATAGAGATAAAGAGTACACACCAGTAAATTTAGCCAGCGAAGCCAAGTGGGTAGCAGATGGTAAAAGCTCAAAAGATAGAATAGAACAATGGAGAAAAAAAATATTGCCTAGAAGATATACACAAGAAATTGAGGTAGAAGGCATCGATAAGAAAAGCTCGCTGAACTGGTTGAAAAAAAGTACTCATTTCCAGAGACAGAGAGCTTCATAATGGCCATACAAGATCAGGTCACAAAGACGAGGAATTACCGCAGAGATATTCTAAAAGAGCCTGAAATGACGCAAAATCAGTGTCGAATATATGGTCAGAAAAACGAGACCATCTAGCACCTAATAGTAGGATGTAAGAAACTTGCGCCGCGCCAACAGAGTACAAAGATAGGCAAGACAAGGTCGCAAAGGTACTACACAAGGCCTTGACAAGTCAGTGTGAATTGGTGGACAAAGCGGAGAAATTTTACAAATGCGAACTGCAGAGGTTGCTTGAAAATAAAGATTACTTGATATATTGGAATAGAACGCTTCTCACGCAAAGGAGTGAAAAGCATAACAGGTCAGATATGACAGTGAGAAATACCAAGAACTGAAAGAAGCGAGACGGAGAAGAAAAAGATGAAATGTTTCGATTTAGTCCATGATTCATGAATCAGAGTATCATCGGTGGGTAGATGTGCAATATTCTAAACGTGTACATGTACATTGTTGTATACATTGTCAATACATATAAGGAGTAAGATACTTGGTAAGGGCCTAATGCAAAACTCACTCGTGCGCGTACGATAGTCGAACAATCAAATTCTAATTACACGTACATTCTCACAGATAGACGACACAGTATTCCTGAAAACTTGGAGAAACACATGATTGTTCTCTTTAATATCGTTTTTATAACCTATCGATTTTATTGTAATTTTTTGATGTTCGGTTCTTTCACCATTTTTTTTTTTTTTTTTTTTTTTGGGCCGAAAAATCCTAGCGCTACTCATAACTGAAGAACGATAGCAGCAAAATATCTTGAAGGAAGGTCAGAAAGCTGTAATACTGGCGACTACTAGCCCAGTTAGAAAGATCTCGGCAGAATAAACGCGAACATTGGCAAACCTTTGTTAATTTATTAACACGTTTGTTAATGCATATATACCGGGATTTATACCCTGGTGGACCGGAAATAATAATACCGTATTTTACCGCCTATAATGCGCACTCGTGGATAATGCGCAGTAGAAATTTGAAGCGATGTGATTTTTAAAAGTTTATTAATATGCGCGTATAATCGCAACCCGCGCATATAATGCGCACCCCATATTTACAATCTTCAAAAATGGAGAAAAGGTGCGCATTATACGCGGTAAAATACGGTAATATTTTCAGAAGCAAAAAGTACGATCGGATTATACAGGGCAGTGATTAACGCAGACAAAGGACTGACTCGAGTGTGACTGCAGGAAGAAAGCCAGAAAGAAGAGAGAACCTCACAAGCACAATAAGTAACTGGATGAAAAAGAGAAACGATGGAAGAACGAAGCCATCCACGGGCGATATTACGCTGAGCTCAATAAGGAAGAAATGCACAAAGACGCGTCGCTGAAATGGCTTAAGGATGGATATTTGAACCCGGAAACTGAAGGCTTTATTATGGCGATACAAGATGAAGTAATAAATACCAGAAATTATCGAAAATATATTCTCAAAGATGGCACTGTAGAAAACATAAGCGCCGAAAATGCGGTGAGCCAGTCCAGCATATAACGGGAGGCTGTGAAAATCTGGTAGCCACAGAATACAAGGCACGGCATGACGATGACGATGTGGCCAAGGTAATAAATGGGTTGCTGGCTAAAAAGTATCAATTCGAAAAGAACCCCCTACCGTATTATAGATATGAGCCTTTTTTTTTATCATCAGGAGAAGGGTCTAGGTAGTACTAGTAGTAGCGTCAAGAGTATGAGAAATACGTTTCTCCTGATAAAATTATCAACATCTAATGCAATGTTATTGTCTTGGCTATGAGTTTTATGTGGTCTACTTCCTTAACTTGAAAGCTTCTGGGGTTAGAGAGGTTAACACCAGACGAAAGACCGTGGCAACTGCGTCGGGAGCAATACCTGACTTTTCATTGGAAGAGTCGATGAAAGATCATGACGAATCAGGTATGTACTCCGTCCTTTTCGCGTCACGTCACGTCGTCACGACTACATTATTGAGGCTATAAATAGTCGCGGTATAGGACTAGGATGTAGAAAAAAATATCGACTGTTTGACTTGGGAAGTTCATCAATATGATATGTTTTTTTCCTTCAAGTTAATTAGCTATCCTACTTTTTTGACACCGAGTTAAATGAGAAAAACGCTCTGTACAACAACTGTAGTACATCTTATCTTTAGTATCGAATCAACTAGCATTTCTATACCTATTATGTGCGTTTAACACTGGGTACCTATCTAAAAACACGAATATCCTAGTATTAGCTTTATGTTGTACGCTACCAACTTCCTTTAATAGTACCTATAATTATTGTATTCATATAGATACGATTGGTTGTAGTCAGAAACGACCGGCACTATTTTAGTATTTTTATTCTATATCATACGAGTATATTTAAATGTCGTATACCTCTACCGGTACTACAGGAAAAGTAAGAATCATGACGAGGAGTACGGTATACACGTATAATCTCTGCGAGGTGACAACGATGAACCGAACGCGAGTTTATCATAACGATGACGCGAATCTACTTACTTTATAAAACTGAACCCATTCTATTTGGTCGTGGGAGCTTTGGCCTCCATATTCGCTGGGCACGAAGCTCCATTCGATATATTCCTCCAGACTATCGCAATCGGTAAGAATTCGACTCTAAAATGTAGATTCGTGAACATATGATTTAGAATACGAAAGATTTATACAATATCCGTAAATACAATACATACAACTATACCTCGTTGTACGAGTAATAACAACAAAGGCAACACGAACATAATATTATTATTATATTGAAATACAGAGTGAAACAAACAGAAAACATATTGTGCGCGCACGGAATGACCGGGGCCGGGGCCTGATGCCAACGAGCGCCCGTAAAACAACTACATGTACGGTATGTTGCTGAAGAAATACAGTCACATCGAGATAGTAAACCGCGGAATTCTGTACACTACACTACACTACACTACACTACACACATATATGTGCCTAAGTACGGGTATGTGTATACATATTTTGAATGTAATCTACGGATGGATTGATTAAAAGAATTCAACGAACAAAAGACATTATTTCCTCATGTAAATACATAGTATGGCATGGCATGTAATACCACGCCTAAATGTATACGAGTACGTAGTACCTTATAGAATAAACACGTGAGAAAGCCTCAACAATCGATGTGACGTCGCGTCGTTCGCCCAGTGAAAAGAGCACAAATGCACGGAGTAAACGACGCGACACGGCGCGGTGGTGGTGATTCGGTGGAATTGGTTCTGATGCGGTTGATGACGATTTGAGTGAATAGGTGTTTATGGCAAAGAAAAAGAATCAATTTGAGAAGTACGAAAATGATCAGTTCAAGTCGAATAGTGGGTTGTCAAATAGCAGCTTTGGCAAAACAGGCAAGAATCAGTCGAAATGGAACTGGAAACTAGGAAGAACGCGATCAAATGTTATTCATGTGGTGGTCCACACATGAAGCAAAATTGCCCGAACCGAAATCAAGCGAACGGAGAAGGAGGAAATCGCTCGAGTCAATGTGTTACATGTAACTCAATGTTGGCGAGGAGAAACTTCAAAATTTGCCGACACAGTCTTTGTATTATGGTACTGCATTTCACGTAGAAGTTGCCGCTGCGAAAAAATCGGAAGTGACAAATATGGGATACTGTGGTTGCTCGACTCTGCGGATACCGATCATGTGGTAAATACAGATAAATATTTTAGCAAGGTTATCAATTTGAAAAAGCGTATTGGTGTAAAAGTGGGAGACGGAAAAAGATTAGATGCAACAGAATGAATTTCTTGTATCATCATCTTAAATCAAAACTTCAACTTCATACATACTGGGCATCCAGCAGTTCCTAGGAGAAAGACACTCAAATTGTTCAGATACCGGTACAGACATTCACTCGGAATGCCGTAACACCTCATTTGGCATGAGCGATAGCGAAAACAGTTTTGTACTAAACATTTCCTGTCATAAAGGAACACATAAATACCCCGAAAAATTGGCTATCGGCTTAAAATTGATGACAAATTAATAAAAATAATAAAATGAACGGTTATCGACTTACTTTGATTTTTGAAATACCGAGTGTATTTGATCGTGTCCAGTGAATGGAACCGGAACGGAAATGACGAACTCTATGATGATCGTTTCTTTTCCAAGTTATTAAAACGCATTCGACTTTTACAGAACTCTGCGAATCAAAAATTTATTCGAGATTACACTCGTCGTGAAGCGTTTTTACCAGGCTAACATTTTTGGAACTCGCGCATTGAACATTTGACGACTTCACTTTCTCCTCTCTTTCTTTCTATCTTGACGGGAAGAAATTAAGAAAAGAAAAAATGAGAATTTGGAACAGGTATCTACCTAATATAATTTAATTTTTTATATTTCTTTAATACTGCAGTCATAATAATGGCAGGCCAAATGAGTAAAAAAATTTAAAGTTTTCAATTGATTTGTTGGGGCGAATATGGAAGTACCTAAATAAAATTTTGATAAATCGATAATATTTTCACAAATATAGTAGCCCCTAATATACCTATTGAAAACGATTACAGACGGGGCGTACAAAAATTAAATGTTCTCTTACAAAAGAATGCTCAGCGAGAATATTAGTCATAATGGAACATGAAAGAAGTAGCTCGTGAGGAATCATATCATTCAGTAATCGTGATTTGGCTCTTTTAGAGTAAGTATCAATTTTCAACATTCTACAACTTGGTGAAGCGTCTGGGTTACGGGTTTTCACTTCTTGTAACAAGGTCACATCCTTCACATTGGAAATGCTGCTGCATGCCATACAATGGTCTGCAAAAAGAGAATTTTCAAATTTTTTTGCCCCTCCGCGCACTCGAATTGCTTGAA
Organism: Aspidiotus rigidus; assembly: GCA_035079385.1. Classification (NCBI taxonomy): domain Eukaryota; kingdom Metazoa; phylum Arthropoda; class Insecta; order Hemiptera; family Diaspididae; genus Aspidiotus; species Aspidiotus rigidus. The sequence goes on along the minus strand of JAVHKY010000043.1, from coordinate 739,493 downwards.
ATTATTTTATTTCTTCCGTGAACCATCTTCGCTACTTGTTAAATTCTTTTAGAACTCAACTGAGTCAGGGACTGCAGACACTTCCTATTCACGCTACACTTGACCAGATTTTCCGAGCTGCTCAAATACCCAACGAAACGAATGGCGAATATTAGCAGGGTCGAATTCACTACTTTTGCTACTCTTTATAGTATTGAAAACTGACGCCTAAAAGCCTCTGATGCGTCGATTCTTGAGAAAAGCTTTCAATCTTTCCTTCCTCCCCCCCCTCTCTCTCTCTCTCTCTCTCTCTCTCTCTCTCTCTCTCTCTCTCTCTCTCTCTCTCTCTCTCTCTCTCTCTCTCTCGGTACGGATATCTCTCCTTAAGGTAACGAAGGTACATCTGCACTACTGATGTACGAAATTAGTTTTATAACATGAAGAAAAGATCCGACAAAAGAAATAAAAACACACGAAGATAGATTCTTCTGTCCTATGATGAGAAAATTCCTCATGGGAGTGGACGTAAAATGACAGGCCGGCGTAAACAACGCAGAACTTTCGTTACCCACTGAAAATTCCAGCTCAATGTAGTATGCAGAGAATAACGCCATAGACTTGGTTTCTACAAGCCACCCATATTCAAGCGCGATAGTTTCCAGATTTCATGATGAAATTTCATACAGAGAAAGCCCATATATTGGGAACAGGATACTTGTTCGGTCGCTCGAATGTTGTCGAGAAAAATCGTCGTTCATACAATTCATAGATCGAGTCATATTATTATAAAAGTTCTGACTTACCGATATTAGATTGAGCGATTTATCCAGAAGTTCTATATCTAACGAGCTAGACGGCGAAACAACAAGTATTGACGTACCGCTGCTATGTTTTTCAGTCCTATAACGAGGAAAAAATTAATTTTGTAGTACACGGACGGCTACAAATTGTTAAACTAGTGACGAAATACGAATAATTTCTCCCTCATTTGAATTCGTACAAGATGAAGCGATGCAAAAATTTATTGAAAAGTGGGAAAAAAGAAGGCAATCGTCATCTTCCTTCTTCCAAGTTTGGCGAAACTTTTAATCAAATTGAAAAAGTTGTCAAAGAAGACATCCATCGTAGATTCAATCTGAGAGGTAACGTTATACAGCATCATTGCCTGATTCATAGAGGAGGAAGCAAAATGAGAAGTTTATACGAATAGCATTTGAAATAGTTTACGTGTTCGCATGGTTCACAGTGGTGCAGATAGATTTGAGCAATTTAGTAGCGAGGGAGCATCAAACCACTCATAAAGTGAATCTTTTAATGGGAGAATCAGAATCAAGTCCCGTCTGACCTCCAGGGTTGGGATTTCATATCCCAGGACTAGTTTCCTACATGATACTGAAAAATCAAAATGCTTGAAGTCTTCATAATATTATAGAAACCTGAGAAATCGTTTTTGAACTCGTTTCAAATCTCTCTCATGATTTTCAGTTATGGATGTCCACACTGCACTGCACTGTGTTTTCCGAAATCCAGATGCGATCTAACTAACGAAAAATAAAGTAATCGAAGAGTTGCAGTGTCGTTAAAGAGTTTTGAATATCTCATCAGAGTACCCATAACGTGCTTAGCGTTTGTTAATGTTTTTTGTATTTGTTTCTTATATTTGAGGTAATTTTGAAGAAGTACCTTCAAATCCCTCACTGTGTGGACAGTCTGAAGTATCTGACCCTCGATGTTTTGAAGCGGGTTGTTTTTCCGAGCAGACGTTAAAGGTTAACACTTGTTGATACTTGGGGACAACTGGTTTTTTTCACTCGACTGCAACAGTCTATTTACATTTCTCTGAGGGTACCCGGTATGACTCGAGTCACCGATAGGTCTGAATAATTTCAAGTCATCCGCATACAATAGATTTGAGGTATACCAAGACTTCTCTAATACCAACCATGTAAAGTAAGTAAGGGCGAAAATTAGAAGAACCCTGTGAAACGCCCGAAAGAATGTAATATTCAGATGTGAAGTAGATACCAGGAAAAGAACATACATTATTTCCTTTCACACAAGTAGGACCACAATAAGTTTAACCGATCAGATCATTGAGAATCCTATACTACATAACTTTTGTAAAACACGAGTATGGTCTACTTTGTCAAAGGCTTTTTAAACGTCGGTATACATTACATCTACTTCATCTTATCCCTTTTTTTGATATCGCAGACCTGACTTATGAAGTAATTAAATTCGAGTAGGTTTGTATGAATAGACTTTTTTTCGACGAAGCTATGTTTTTGAGAGGCGATGAGACGAGAAATTTGTCAATATAAATCATTGTGAAATAGAGATGATTTGTGGGGGAAGCCTGAAATTGGTCGATAGTTTCATGTGTCCTGAGTTCCTTTGAGATCGCAGTTACCTTAGATATTACAGAGGGAACATCGCTGGTTGCAAGTATGGTGTTGCAGATATTCGTATCGGTCAAGGGTTCAGCTGAAAACTCTCTACATGCCTTATCGTGGAATTCCATCCGAGCCCAACCTTCGTTTTGGTTTCGAGTGGAGCCATAGCTGATAGCACCTTAGACCTTGAAAGGCTTGTTAACGTAACGGATTGCCAACCACCAGTTTCTATATCTGTTTGTTCACGCGAATTCAAGCTGTTCATTAAGCCAGTTACATCTTTCCTACCAAAAATAGGGAAAAAACGGAGTATAAACGCTGCAGAGATTTTCCTAGGGTCCGTGAGGGCCTGATCCTCCCATCTTATAATTGGAGGTGTGTTGTGGCTCTCTTTGAGATTATATATTTTCAAAATGAATCTGGATCCGCTATTTCATTCATATCCGTACTATCGAGAACCAAGATAGGAACAATGAATATTTTCGTTTTTGGATAATCTTTTGTTCAGATACAACCTCTTTATTAGTTTCAAGAAATTTTTATTAGAATTATTCAGCTACTTCATCACAGTTATTGTTAGTGTACAATGTTGTCCAATTTATATTTTCAATATACTCACACATGGCTCGGAAATCGGCTTTTAGGAATTTTAAGGGAGGTGTCATGGACGAAGCCTGGTGATAGCTAGGGTTTCTCTCCCACTTCACGGAATCAAATTTTCCAAGTTTAATTTCTGAAGGCGGATGGTGTATCTAAACTCTTTGTGTACAAGTCACCTTCCTTCACACTTACTGTAGATACTATGTTACTTTTACTAAATCTAGTGTTTTGTCTTGATCATTCTGTTTATTGTAACAAGAAGGAATACTTGCTACCTGCATTAAATCTATGAGCTCGGTTAAACGCCTATCAGGTAAATAATACGATGTAATTGATTGAAATTAATTACTTTGTGACTACACTGAAGTAATATAAAATAACCGACGCAATATCTCCTTCGTTCAGTTCTGATTTCATGACAGTTTCTGCATCGTAGATAATGACGGAGCGACCAAATTTATCGAAGATACCTGAAGCAAAAATAAATGAGAGTTAAGAAATCGACATATTATTTAGGTATTTTTCATTGTTTTAACAATAGCGTCTACTTTCGGTGTTGAGATTTTCGACTTATTATCAAACACTAATTCTACACAATCATAATAGTGGTAGTAAGTGATATGAAATTATGCGATCGAGAGAGGAAGTTACCTATGTTTATTACAACACATTCTAGCATCATATTTGAAATTCATTGATCCGAATTGTTTTGAACCTCCTAAGCGTGCCTATGCTGAAAATACATGAACTAAAGTTAAGAATTACTTTTAAAGGTCTGTTTCATTGATTGGACTACCTACTGACCGAGATCATTGTATAAGAGGGGTCGACAGGTCCAGAAGCGTGTACACTCATAATGTCTCTATTTCACATCTAAGTCTTTCGCATTGTGTGCACCAGGCGCAGGGTGTTTACCCGGTTTCCAGTTTGTGACATCACCTCATTACAATATCACTCATTTTAATACGAACATGTCACAACTTGTGAATGGCTGCAAACCGGGAACGCACCCTATGTTGCATACCTTTGTAATTCGACCAAAACAACCTTTTAGATTTTTACAATAGCCAAATTTTAGTCGTGACAACGACACACCCATCGCAGCATAGAAGGATATTGGTATCACATTCGAGAGCCGCATCCATTCAAATTTTTTTTCCCCCGACTCTAACGGTGTTGTAGATGATCAAGTTTTCGAAATCAAGCAATGAGAATTTTCTATACACTCAACATTTAAAAGAAGATAAGAAATTAAAAGAAATTTCTCCCATCAAGGTGAAATGGAAGAAAAGCAAGAGTCGAGTTAAAAAATAAAACTGTATTTAAAAAAAAAGAAAACCAGAAATAAGAACGGCATATTATTATTATTATTATTATTATTATTATTATTATTATTAGAGCTCGAATTTTGCAATAAAATATCGAAAACGTAGATTATAAATACCCGAAGTATCATTTTCAACGAAAATTGCCCATCGATTCGTATAAAATATAACAATATTTATGCAAAATTAACCCGGAAATGGGCATTATTTTATTAATAACGAAAATCGAAGTTTTAGCACCAAAAATTAAATTATAAATACCGACAAATCCGGGCTCTAATCATTATAGGCCTAATTACATGACTTAACGTGATCAATTATTATACGAGTATACAATCAAATATGGTCATACTCGCAAATATATTACAGACAGTGGTATGGAATGTTTTTGAAGGTAATGATTCTAATTAGTACAGGCAATAAGGATATAGGTCTTCGCATTTTTTGAGAGGGGAAGGGGAAGTTATACTCCAATAAAATCTCTAAATTCTTATGTCTTAAACAAAATATCAACAACCGAGATCCTCAACAGCATAGCTCGTGGTATTGTGGCACGTAATTGCCACCTAAAATCAATTTTTCATCAATATTGTGAGTTCCGTTAGGCCAAGAAAAACGTTTTAAACGAAAAATTTTCCTTGTAAAAATTCTTATAAGATATTCCATTTCACAGTTAGCTTAGGTTTTGAGTATTGAAAAGATGATCAGTCCGAGCACACTAAAATATGTATTCTCGTTATCTGAGTATCACAAGACTAACTTACAATATTGCTAACATGTACACGTAAATTGTAATTTCTTCTCCCTTCAAACGAATTCAGACTCAAGGGGATAAATGAAGGGGCAAAATTGAAAGATGGTCAATGACAAAAATTTAAGAAAATACAGAAAAAAAAGCCCTCGCAACATGCGACTAACCGACTTTTTGTTCTTCATTTTTCGCATTTCACATTTACATGTTATAATTCATTTTAAATAGTACTTATTGTACTCGCTTCGGCGGTACGTATATACTAAAATTGGAACGATACAGAGAAGATTAGCAAGTATTTTTCTTTATCCATTTATAGAGACGGCCGGACGGGAAATCATCGGTGAGAATACTTTTTCAGATTCGTCTTCATCTTTCGAGCACCTTCAATATACAGCGCAGTGCGAAGGTAGGTCCATATGTACATACTCATTTCTCATGCAGCGTACGTTGGAAAATTCGCCGTTTCTTCCACACGATGAGAATGCCGATTTCGGTTTGCATACTTTTTCCAAGTTTGTCACAATAAGAGGTAAGACGAAAGAAAGGTGGAAGGGAAAAACGTGGTTTGATGTGAATGACCTGAGAGAGAGAGAGAGAGAGAGAGAGAGAGAGAGAGAGAGAGAGAGAGAGAGAGAGAGAGAGAGAGAGAGAGAGAGAGAGAGAGAGAGAGAGAGAGAGAGTGATGGGATTGAGCGCGCGCAACGTATTGAATCTGGATATCGTTTAAAATCCTTTGACGACAACATTTTCGTTGTCCCATTCAAATTCTGTACCATCGTGAATGAAAATATTTTATGACAGGTCTGCACAATATTTGAAACTGCGAAGATTCGGTCGGTCTCCGCTCAACGAGCAGCAGCCTCCGCCATCATCTCCGCAATAAAATAATCCTACTCATACACATTCACTCGAGCTGCATGAGAACTATTTGCGGGATATCACGATTGTATTTGATCAGATTATTATTAATACATAAATATTATACTGTACTTACAAGTATTTTTATTATTATCGTCATCACTTCTCTTATTGTACAAGAAGCTACGACTGTATGATATAATTTCATTGTATAGTTAGATATCGAATCATAGAATAAATCCGCGTCATTACCATTCGACAGCTACATATACAAAGACCTGTACCTCTACTAATTAAATACTGATGGCTCGTACCCACGAGGATTTGATTGACTTTATACAAAGACACAAATGGTTCGAGGATATTCTTTGTATTGCTAAAGCTGAAAAAATGAAGCATTCTTAGTTCCATAACCTACAGTTCCGTGCACGCCCAGATCAATTGAAACATGCAGTCACAACAATGTTGAGTTAAGGAAGGAAGAATCACCAAAAACGGTTTCTCCTCCTTTTTAGTGGGCTATGAGACCGGGGCTTCTCGCGTGCGAGGTAGTCGTCAAAACCGCGGTCATAGTATATTTTGCAACTAGTGCAAGAAGCTACAAACTATATTTTTTAGGTTACTTGCTTCTCGATTTTCGCAGCACTGACGTCATATTTCTCGTTTACATTTAAACGGTATGTCTAAAAGGTGTGAAAAAAAACTATTTCGCCATTGAGGCGTGGTCGTCTTTTATAATATACCAGTGATAAAAAAAAAAAACACATTTTGCAGTTTCTCAGATTTTGTATCCACAAATTTTGCAGCTGGAGTAGTTGTTTTTGAATTGTAACGCCTTAGAAAGTTGAAAAATTCAATTTTGTCTCTTCCTATCAAAAAGCTAACTACAGCCGGAACAATAAAAATTCAATCCAAGTTTCTTTGTGAACGGTCAAAATGAACATTATATTATACATAATAAGAACGCACGTCGTTCTCATAACTAACCATTTTTTGTAAGTAGCGTTGCACAGAACTTGCAGATAAAAATTTGAGTCGCGATTACTGGGCTCTACAAATATATAAGTAGCCGAGTATACCAGTTGAGGGCTGCTGCTTATTGATTTAGCATCAGTTACCTCGAGAGTTATTTTATTGAGTTTCTGCGCACAGCGCTCAGAAAACCTGTTGCATTTAGCACTGCCGTCAAATGAAGTTTATTAGTTAGAACAGGAGCCCGACGTTCAGTCTTATGGATTTTAGGCAATCCATAAAACCGAGGAGCAACACCAACATATGTAGTAAGGAACTATTTTAGCTGAGATTCAATGAGATTCTTGTCGTGCAATTCTTTGACCAATTTATTATTCTGCTTTTCAATTGAGGAGGTAGGATCCGAGTCTAACTTTTTTTAGGACGTTGGGTCATCGAGTAAGGAGTGGATTTTACTGTTGTAATCCTCTTTTTCCATGACCACCGTTACATCCCCTTTGTTCGCTCGCGGAGGACGATGAGATGTTCATTCTCCCTCGTGAAAGTCTTGGTACAACGAAGCTCCTTAAGTTTCTTTTGAGACTGGTTATTCGATCGCTTAAGTTTGGTGAGAAGATTTGAAACTTTCTGTCTAGTCTCAGTTTCATTTTCTTCACATGTGTTTATCTTACATAACACAAATTCCGCATCTGCTATGATCTTTTCATAAGGAATTCTTCCAGTGTCATGAGCGGACTTTGGGCCAAGTTGCAAGACTTCTTTGAAAGGAGACGGAATGTTGGTGTTAGACAAGTTGACAAACCACTTTTTATTTTTCGATGAAGACCTCTCTTCAGGATTTTGATCTTGCACTAATCGGTTGAATTTTTTCTTGAGAGTTTCTATTTTGGAAGTGGATAGTTTCGACTTACGATTTTGGAGGTATTGGAACGCAAATTTGAACATTCGATCATCTTTCATATAGTTGGAGAACTGCCTTTCCAGATCACGACTCAAACAACATATGTACGATATAAAAAGTAAGATGAAGAAAACGGCCTTATGTGTCCATTCGGAGGAGGAGTGCCATTCGTTCAATTTCCAAAAAGCTTCCATCCTTGGCTTCGAGAAGAATATCGTCAAGAGAAAGATTAAGGAGGCCATTGAAATAAGGAAAAAAAAAGAACAGCATTAATTTCAGATCGGACGTCAACAAGTTGAATGACACCTTCTCTCCTATATTAAGTAGATTACCTACATCATCGATAACTGTACGTAGTTCCTGTGTTTTCTCGTTTTGTTTCGCTGTACTGTATCCAGATTTTATTTTTATTTGTACTCTCAGTAGTATAATTATCCTTTGTAAAAGAATGATGTTTCTTCGAAACGTCGGGCTCCTGTTCTAACTAATAAACTTCATTCGACGGCAGTGCCAAAAAGTTCTTTGTTTTCATTATTACCGCTTGAGAATTACTTAAATATCTCACCTGGAAACGTGATTCCAGACAGGAGGAACTTCTCCGGCAAGTCTTTGATACAAGATGGTTGAATCACTATCCAGTCTTGGTTTTGAATAGACGATTCTTCATCTAGAACAAAAAAATCAACGTTTTTCATCACTAGAAGGTCTACAGTACAAAGAAAACATGGTGCAAATGTAGTATAATATTCCTTGTTATACGTTGAGTGAAACCAAACATCAGCCTACATGTATTACACTGCGTAACATATAAAAAATTACTTGAATAAGGATAGATGATTCTTGAAGCAATTTTTACACTGAATTCAATGCCGTTTCCCGTTTTTCGATAGCACGTCTAGATTTATAAACGAAAAAACGAATACTCTAAAGGGAGAGTAAACAAATGCAAACCGCAGAAAATAAAAACGAAGGGAGCGCTTTCGGTTAAACAACCATCTTCAGACCTGAAATGAAAGCAACTGACGAACGAATGAGAAGGAAGAGGTATTAAGATCGTCCGAACGAGAAATCACGGTGTGAATCATAAACCTGTTCGATCAAGCCATCTTCCGGAATGTACGAGTTGAGTATAGTGATACCGTCAGTGTTGAGGTGACGCATTATCTCTATATTCTCGAGGGCGATACGCTTACGGTAGGAATTCTCCTTATGGAGGAGCTTTTCGGATCCCTCACGGAAACTGTGGCCACTGTTAATCAAATGATCAGCGAAAGCTGACTCCCCTAAGCGTCCCTTCTTCCAAGACTTCAGGTGCTCAGCTACTCTAACTTTCATCTGGCGGCTGGTCTCACCAATATAAAAGCCTCCACAATCCTCACATTCCATCTTATAAACACCACTCCTTTCATCAACCGGTATGGGATCCTTCAGTCTCACAAACAACCTCTTTACTGTGGTGAGGTTGTAAAACGCGGGTCTGAAACCAAACGGGCGAAGGGCCCGACCCAATTGCTGGGAGAAATTCCCCAGGAAAGGGAGACTGATCCAACGCAAACGGCGATCACGGATCGTGTCTCGGGGGAGGGAGGTGGTGGAATCAAGAAGGCTCCTCGTAACTTTCCTCCGAACCATCACGTCAACGTCGACATTGACTCCATTCGCTCTAGCCAGGTGTTTTATAGTAAGTAATTCTTTCTTATAGGCAGATTGACTCAACGGAATACGAGTCAGTCTGTGAACTAGGCTATGAAAAGCAGCCATCTTATGAGCAACAGGACCGAACGAACCACCGTGGACTAAAACATCGGTCGTAGTATCTTTCCTGTAAATTCCAAACTTGTGGATACCGTCTACAATAGAGATCGATAAATCCAAAAAGTTAATGGAAAATACCCCTATTTCCAACGTAAATTTGATGGAAGGGTACCAGGAATTGAGATACCTCAGAAACTCACCAAGGAGATCTGGGTGACCAGTCCAGGTACATAGAACGTCATCAACGTACCTGTGCCAGTAGTGAATATGATTAAGTAACACCTGGTTCGAGGAAAAGAGGTCAAGTTCAAACTTAGACATGAAAACTTCGGAGATAAGAGAGCCTAGAGGTGATCCAATAGGGATCCCTACTTCCTCAGGGAACTCGAAAAATTTCCCTTCAAATTTACAGAAGTTAGGGGACCAGCAAGTATTCAGGAGATCAAAAAATTCCTGAAACTCATTGTGAGGAATGTTGGCACTGATGAGTAGCTCACCCATCCGCTGGATAGTAGCAGCCTTAGGAATATTCGGAAACAAACCAACAACATCAAACGAGCAGATGGTCGTTCCTGGGGGAAGGCTTACATCCTTGAGGACGTCAGTTAAAGAGGCCGAATTCAAGACCGAATGAGGAGATTCAAAATCAATGCGATTCTTGAACCAACGGTCAAGGAATTTGGCAAGGAGGTAGGTAGGAGAGGAGACAAAAGAAACGACGGGTCGCATCGGGGTATTCTTCTTATGCACTTTGGGCAACCCGTAGAGGAGGGGGGGTGTGGGGTTAGGAACCAGGACGGCTTTTTTCAAAGCAGGAGTTTTGATAATAGCCGTACTCCTGTTGATGACACTCCTAACTTCTCTAACGTGCTTAGGAAAGCTGAAATCCCCACTCTCTTTAGCACCACACTGCTGTAGGACTTCATGGACCTTGGAAGAATAGGCCGACCTCTCCATCACTACAACAGCGTTGCCCTTGTCAGCCTTAGTGACGATGAGATCTCCCTCTTTCATCTTCCTCTTTAAACCCTGAATGACTCCTCCCAATTTATTGCTCATGCGAGGGAGGGGGTTATTACGGACCAAATCAGCACAGACTTTCTGGGTATTATAACCAGGACCAATCTTAACCGCAAGATCCGCAACAACATTCGCCAAGGTTTCATCATTCTTAAGGGGAGGCAGACTGAATTTCAAACCTTTCTCAAGGAGGGCTGTTTCGTCACTATTAAACACTACCTGACTATTATTTATGAGAGGGGGATGGAATTTGTGAACAACAACACCGTCACTCACCCCTTCCTCAACCACATCCTCATTGACCTTCATTAGGGAGGACAACTTCTTATTTTTCCTCTCCTTCAACTTCACCTCAAACTTCCGACACTTTTCATTGACGTCCCGCATAAAGTAATCAAACTCAAGGGGGGGGAGCACACCGGAGAGTCTCGAATGGACCAAAAGGTTTAATCTAGTCGCAATATTAAATTTACCATACCATCTTCGCAACTCCGTTCTGATCCACTTCTCCCTCATATAATTCTCCAGTTTCTTAGTCGTAATCTTACAATCGGAATAAAACCGGAATTTAACGAACTTAGGTCTCAAATGCAAAGCTAAACACCGACGAAGAAACCAAATATGAGAGGAAAACGAAGCGCGTTGCTTCCGAAATTTCAGAAAAAGGAACGATAAATACGCCGCAGAAGCGTTCTCAATTAAACGAATCCGTTCCTTAAGGTTACGGCTATCCATCATAAACGAAAAAACGAATACTCTAAAGGGAGAGTAAACAAATGCAAACCGCAGAAAATAAAAACGAAGGGAGCGCTGCTTTCATTTCAGGTCTGAAGATGGTTGTTTAACCGAAAGCGCTCCCTTCGTTTTTATTTTCTGCGGTTTGCATTTGTTTACTCTCCCTTTAGAGTATTCGTTTTTTCGTTTATGATGGATAGCCGTAACCTTAAGGAACGGATTCGTTTAACGTCTAGATTTCTTGTAATCATCAAATGTTGGTTACTGGAGACTCACACACACACCCATCTCATCACTTATCCCATCCCTCTTTCATGCTCTCATCTGATTACCCCCCCCCCCCCCAACTATTCAACATATCCTTTCCTGTCCCAAATTAGTTTCACTCCCGAATTCCTGACTTATCTCTCACAAATCACATAGAAGCACTATCAGACGACTCTCAATTTGTCCTCAACATCTTTCAATTCTTCCAACAATCAAATTCCTTTTTCCACATCCACACTTTTTAAAACCACTGAGCTCTCAACTTTGCGACACTCTCTTAGTAACTCGTTAATTGAAAACCCATAGAACAGGTTTCCTGTTAAAAAACTGAATGAAAATAAAAAATGGAATAATTTTCACCTCTGCCTGCAAGTAATAATAATTTCGCTTAAATCCCATCTTCATAACTCTAACTTATTCTATAAATCGTTCTCTCAATGAGGCTCACATATCCTCACCATCTCTCGCCCCTTTACTCATAATTCATTCTTGCTCATACCTAAGAACAAGTACTGGGATTGAGGAAGAATTGTGAAAATTACATCCAGTTTCTTAGATAGGAAACGACTGAGTGCGTCTGATACCTCTATACAGACAGATGTGATGCTTCAGGAGTAAGGCAGGCTTTTTACCTACTGCACATCCATTTCCTTAATCATTGCGAGTGGTAAAATATTGATGAATTTGTCCGTTTTTTGCTGCAATACAGCCTTTACCTATCAAGTCAGCTCTCGCCGTTAAAATCCAAATATTTACAAAACACAGATATCGACCCAACACACAGCTGGCGGTCAGGCGCCGCCAACCGCTAGTATATCTAATATATAAAGCGGAAAGTTTGTCTGTCTATCTGTCTGTCTGTCCTTTCATAACTCGAGCACCGCTGTACCTATCGATTTGAAATTTTTCGCCACATATTCGTATTATTCCCGAACAAACTTTAAATAATGAATGAAAATTTTAGCTCCCATAGAAAAAAAGTTCTTATTAAAAATTGTGTGTTCTCGCTGTAGGCGATTCGATTCACCGAAGAAGGGTACCTACAAGCAACTGTCTACTGTATTTCTCTCCTACCCTCACATCCTGTGTCAATAAATTGACTTTGACAGTGTGTCAATAATAACGTAACAGGCAGAATCCTGCACCGTCCAAAGCTACCCTTTTTTGCATCAGGTAAAATCCTGCATGTCAGAGGTGCTAATGCAAGATCGTCCGTTCAACGTATTATTCATAACTACTCTGAACGTCGTGTTATTCGGTCGTTAAGTTATATTTGTGTCCGTAAAGTTATATTTGTGTCCTGCTGGTCGCAGTGTGTATTGTTGTGCTTATATGAATATGGATTCGTCTAATCAGGTCAGTAAATTACATTTATTTTTAATTGGAGGAGTTTACGTCTTCCTATCGTCCGTCGCCACATTGGCATACAAATTTCTCAAAGGCTTGTTGATTCGTAATCACAAGACTTGAGCGTACGTATGAATTATAATCGACATCATCAAATGATATGGACTCGTAGTCCGGGGCTGTATGCCACTTATTCGTCGGGTAACGGCTTACCCGTAATCTGTAACATATCTGGGCTACCGCGTGCCTATCAATTACGTACTTGCAAAATTAACACCATAATATAATCGTCCCTTTCTTACTGACATTACTGACGGTATATATTCTTTGTATGCCGTTAGGTGAAAAGGAAGAAAACAAAGAGAAGAGTTGATTCACAAAGCAACGCCGAAATAGAGGTTCATCATTCGTATTCTGTCATGCAGATATATAGTTTCTTAATGTCAACACAGATATATTGTTTATGATTTGTCTATATGTACGCAGTAATATATTTATTTGTATTATGTACATGATCTGGTGTTTATTGAATGCTGAAGAAGTTGTACTTCTAAGAGGGGGGTTACGGGGATCAATCCACGGCGTCCGTTCAGCTTCCACTGCCTTCTTATAATATTTACGTCCGGAATTTTCTATTGAAGATTCAAAGGTGTTTAGGTACTCACTCTGCTGGGTAACTCATAAACACCTCATCCTGTATTCTTGAGAACCGGATTTTAGGGCTATCTTCTAAATTGCAGCACGTTAGAGGTGTGTTCTTAACGTTACCGGAAGTACGGAAATCTTCTAATATATAGGGCTTTTCCATGTTGGCGCATTGCATACGTATTTCCCTAAGTGTTATCGAAATGGTAGTACGAGTATTTCTAACATTGCTCTTATGGCAAACTACTCCACAATGAAAATGAGTATGCAATCCAGCAACACCCATAAGAGCAGTGTTAGAAATACTACCATTTCGATAACACATAGGAGAATACGTATGGGTGAAATTATATTGCCCGTACAAAATAGAAAATTTCAGCGACAAATCTTGAACTACATAAAAAAATGAATAAACATGCTTTTCAGAAGAAATGAGCTACAAATGAAGCACTGTAGTAAAGTATGATTGAACTTATAGAAAGAAGTGATCAACTTTCATGTTCGTACAAATTAGCGATGAATAATGAACTACAACGAAGGGTGTGTGTGATACAGGTTTGAAAGAAAGGATGAACTTGTACGTTAGGCGGTATCTACATACAATTCAGCGATAAATTACGAGTGTATTCTTGCATTCTTGCGTATGAGTACGAAAGTGGTCCGAAGAGAGGGACGGGTCTGGTGTAAATTGTAAGCAGTTTGCCACGAGCCTGTCAATACAAGTGAGCGAGTGGACGAAAGGTTATCAATGGGCAACCAGTAACGCCAAGGTCTTGCAACGCCAGCACGACGGTTTTGCCGAGTACCACACCGCTGCAAGTGGCACTGAGCCAATTACAACAGCGAGATTGACGCAGTTCAAATCGAAAACAAACAAATGGAAGTCCTTTCAAGAATTTAAAGAGCAATATTACGGGGTGTGGGTCATTTCGATTAAATTCAACAATTGTCGCAATGTAGCTGTACATGCCCATACTTCGCGAAGCGCACAATTTGTAAGCACATAGTGAGCATGCAGATACGATTAAAATTAGTTCACGCGCCGGAGGAGGCAAAATGCATACCTCTAGGGCAAAAGCGGAAGCAAGGTCGCCATTCAAAGGCCAAACGCGCCCTTCTATTGCAATAAAATTATTGTTTCAAAAAAGTATCTTTTTAGAAGTTCTATATATTTATTTGATGTTCAGTTCTACTATTGTACCGCTCATCTACTATCAGCAAGTTCGATGTATTTTTTTGATGTTCAAATGTACTATTATATCGTCATTTCTTCAATTTTGAAGTGAAAATATATATCTGCTGCTGATTGTTCTTTTTTGACGGTATTTTCTTCTTTTCTGAAGTTCATACGTTCTATTTTGAAGTGCAGTTATTTCCCATCCAATACGTATGCAATGCGCCAACATGGAAAATCCCTATAAAGTGGAATGTTTGTCTGTCTGTATGGTATTCTGTTTGTATGTCTGTTATTTGAACGCTTTTACCTATTGACTTGGAATATTTTTTGAAAATCTTATTTTTATTCGAATAAAGTTTTAGATTTTCACCGTTCCTGCTCCCTCTGAATGGAGTAATGAGCGAAAAAAAAACCGAGAAATTTCGACGTAATAAAACTGTTTTATTTTACTCTACCCTGTTAAAATGCGTTAAGCTTTGCAGTTCTAAAAATTCAATTGTTGTAATAACTCGAATTTTACTCATTTTATGAAAAATTGAAGAAAACAAAAATTGTAGCCCCTGTAATTTCCTTTCGAATGAGTCTAATCAGATTTACAGGAGGAAATTGGGAACTATTGGTATTTTGACTGATGCGTATTCAACATCGAGAGAGAGAGAGAGAGAGAGAGAGAAAGTATTTAAACCGGTTGCTCTGGATCAATCTATAGAGACTACTATTCAAGTTTTACGTATTTTTATATGGTAATTTCTTTTGCAATGAATCCAATTTTTGATTTTAAAAGGAAACGTTTATGGGAAATAATTTCTTGAAAAGTCGCCCTTCTTTTGTGATAAATATTGTCGTCAGATTTTGAAACGACATAATAAAAGATACCGGGTTTGAGAGAAAAATGTGAAAAGAACATCTGTTTCTCATACAAAAAACAACCAAGTGCGTCTCATGCGTCCATACGCAGACTGATGTAATGCGTTAGGAGCAGGGTTGGTTTTCAACAGGGAACATATTTAATAGAGGGGGGTAAATTGAAGAAAAATGACGGGCGCTCACCACCTTGGAAAAACGTGGGACTTGGAAAAATTTGGACTTCCAAGATATATGATAGAAGCGGGACGTAAAAATTTCAAATATTGAGTTCGACCTCGGAGCTAAGGGAGATAGGAGTGGGATTTGGAAAAATATCGACTCTCAAATTATGTATGACGGGCGAGAGACTTGAAAAATTTTGAGTATTGAGCTGTGTCTGATAGGGTGTGGGGACTTGGAGAAATTTGGACCCTTTCGAGCTAGAACTTTGAAGGTAGTGAGAAACAAAATTTAATCAGAACAAGAAAAAACTGGCTTTATTCTCCACATACATATAAGTTTTTACAACCGAAGTTCGACGTTTCGAAGCATCACGCTTCTTCATCAGGAACTAGAATAAAACTGACAGGCAAAACCGGAGAAAAAGGTGAAAACACAACGAACAGATGAGCCAGTCGAAAATTGTAGCTGACTCACCCGTTCGATGTGATGACATATCAACTATCGAAATTCATATCTGATATTCTGTATAACATACGTAACGACGATTACAATGTACGATCCTCCAGTATATTCCGTGAAAGACTATCACAGATCACTCCAGATTCTGACTTTTTGCTTGTTTCATTCGACGCTACGGCCATGTTCACCTGCATATCAGTACAGCTTACAATTGGAACCATCGAGAAACGTTGGCCAGAACTAGCCGGCATTCATACGGCTCTGAGGAAGGAGATGTTTTTTGAGGTTTTGGAATTCTGTCTCGGCAACGGTTACTGTAGCTATGATGGTACTATATACAGCCAAATCGACGGCGTAGCAATGGGTAATCCTCTTTCACCGATTGTCACTGAGATTGTGATGGACCATCTCTTCGATCTCATCTTTGAAAAATTCTCATCTAATATTAAGATAGGAGTTAAATATGTTGACGACAGTATGTTTTATGTTCACCGTTCCATTTTTGATGACCTTTTTAAATTTTTTAACAATTTTCATGACCGTTTGAATTTCACTTTTGAAACTGAATCTGACTCTACTTTGAATTTTTTAGACATTAGTATCATTAAACTTCAGGACAAATTTATTTTTAGACATTTCGAAAAACCTACCCACACGGGCAGATGTATCAACTTTTATTCTAATCAACCTTTTAAATTTAAATTGAATACGGCTGTTAATCTTAAGAATAACCTCATATCCAGTTCCGACTCTTGTTTTCATGACGACATGTTTAATCATTTACAATTTATCCTCAAAAATAAAGGGTATCCTTTTTCTTTCATTAATAACGTAATTAAAACTCCTCTTGTTAGGTCTACTCGGATAACCCAAAAGAAAAGATTCTTCTCTATACCCTACATAGGAAAAAGCAGTACAATCATACGTAAGCTCTTGCTTACTCTTGACCCTGATGTTAGTATATCTTTCGGTAACCACAACACCAGCAGAGAAATGTTTTTCTCCCACACTAAAGATAAAGTCCCTGTGGAAAAAAGATCTGGTGTTGTCTATTCTATCCCCTGTTCTGGCTGCCCCAGTACTTATGTGGGTGAAACTCGCCAGTTGCTTAAATGTCGAGTTAACCAACATAAGAATGATGTCAAGAATCGTAGCGATTGTACGGCTTTATCCTCCCACTCTCTTGGCACTGGTCATCAGTTTGACTTTCCCAAGACAGTGATTGTAGGAAGAGAAGACAATGATAAAAAGAGGAAAATTTTAGAAATTGTCAATATTATTAAAAGTAAGAATACGGTCAACTTTAAAACCGATACAGGCGACCTAGCGAATGTTTATTCTAATGTCATCACATCGAACGGGTGAGTCAGCTACAATTTTCGACTGGCTCATCTGTTCGTTGTGTTTTCACCTTTTTCTCCGTTTTTGCCGGTCAGTTTTATTCTAGTTCCTGATGAAGAAGCGTGATGCTTCGAAACGTCGAACTTCGGTTGTAAAAACTTATATGTATGTGGAGAATAAAGCCAGTTTTTTCTTGTTCTAATTAAATTCTCTCCACGGTTAAATCCTTTTGTATTCAAAATTTAATCTTTATTTAGGAAAAGTATAAACAAAGAAACCCCCATAAAACAGGTTCACTGCTGGCATCGATTAACACAGTTAATAAAGGCAATATCCTCAGCAGTTAACAAAATAAGCTGCGAGTTATCAGTTATTGTCGTCAGAGTTTGAAACTACCTAAGA
Source organism: Aspidiotus rigidus (assembly GCA_035079385.1). Lineage (NCBI taxonomy): Eukaryota > Metazoa > Arthropoda > Insecta > Hemiptera > Diaspididae > Aspidiotus > Aspidiotus rigidus. Next base: position 721,534 of record JAVHKY010000043.1, on the reverse strand, counting down.
AAAAGGGCTGGGTTCGAGAAAGAAATGGGAAAATTACACCCGGTTTCTCATATAGGAAACGACTGAGTGCGTCTCGTGCCTCTATACAGACAGATGTGACGCTTCAGGTGGAAGGCAGGCTTTTTACCTACTGTACATCCATTTCCTTAATCATTGCGAGTGGTAAAATATTGATGAATTAGTCCGTTTTTTGCTGCAATACAGCCTTTACCTATCAAGTCAGCTCTCACCGTTACAATCCAAATATTTACAAAACACAGATATCTACTCAACACACGGCTGGTGGTCAGGCGCGCCGCCAACCGCTAGTATATGTACATCTCATCTTATGCTTCTTTCATGCTCTTATTCCCTTTCCCGCATCTGAACTTCAACCTAATGAAGTACACTATACGAACAATACCGGAAACTCCTATTAGAAATACGTGCTGTTAACCCATGAAACACAAAGGAGATTAGTAACAATCCTAGCCGCTAGTCGAAAATCTCGTTTGATTACTATGGTAGTACCAATCCCGTCCGCTAGTCGCCATGGTTCAAAAACGATACGGAAGTTTCCGGTATGTTCGTATAGTGTATTTGATCTAATGAAAGGCTCTTATTAGCTCTTTAATTGAAGAAAAATTAAAAGAAAAAAATAAAACGTGAAAGATTATACACGCAAAGGATTGCTCACCAATACTATAGTATATCCTTAGGTAACATGCATTCGTGAGAAACTTAACACAAACGAACATATCCTTAAAATCAATTTATAAAGAGCATATCCTTACGTGTGTGTGTTTGTAAACAGGTAACCCAAAAAATGAACAAAACTACTATATGCCACAACTACACTGACAATCTACGTATAGCCTTCGCTTTTCATGACTAAAGCGACTACCTGAAGTTTAATACTACAAAATATTGGTAGCTTGAGTTTTTGCAAATTTCCTCCAATTAGTTCACGCTTCAATTTGAGATTTCTCACGAACCAGACATTGTATCGTCACCAAGTGTTCACATTAAGATTTTTAGACATGTAAATTACAATATATTGACATTCGAAAAAAATCTAGCAAACCATATCAGAGTTATAGGAGTAGGAAATTTTTTTAAAATTTGAGTATATCTGGAGAACTAACGATCCGATCGTCAATAAAAATGCAGGTGCACAACTTTAGGTATAACACTACAACTTGGCCATGTTTCAAGAAAATCTATTCAATAGTCTCGGAGGAGAAGTCCGGACAAATTTTGATCCATATATGTATATCCTTATATAATATCGTCGGCCTAGAGTCAAAAATGTATCTCAGAAAATGGTAATTTAACAGCAAAAACAACTTTCTACGGCACTGAATGGAGTTATAATAAATGGAAAATAATTTGTTATTTTTCGTATAATTAATGTATTATACGTCATTTTATCACTGAAGAACGTTGAATTATCATCACAAGAACTAGAAATCATCACCAATTCAAAACCACCAATTTTGGGAGTTAGGACCTTTTGACTCTAGGCCGAAGATATATATATAAGGAAACCTGAAATTTTTTTATGACGTAGCGATAATCTATGACCTCTAAAACGTCGAGAAAGTTCATTTCCCCCTCTTTCTGCCACGAATGTGACGGGTGTAGTACTCGCATTTCTACAAAAAGTCGGTAAAAATACACAATAATTGTTTCTTGCATCTTCAACTTCCACCTTACTGAATTTACAAAATATATTTCGATACTTGCGATCGATGTGAGCGCGAGGATGGCGCATGAGAAAAGATGAATGATTAGGTGGAAGAGGTACATTGCTAAAACAATTGAGTTTTAATTGGAGCGAAATCAAATGGGCATTGAGTTTTTCTTTGTCTTGGTTTCTCTCAGTAGTACTACTTCTCTTTCTTATGGCTGCAAATGACTCTTGTGTACGACGACACTATACAGCATACTTAATTACTCACCCCTTGGAATAGGTAATGGAACGCATTAGAGAAGCTAACTTTCAGGTCCGAGTAAAATAAAATTCAGATTTTTATTTTACAACTGTGATCGACTTTAAATGTACGTATGATATTTCTAGAATGGTTTCATCGGGAATTCGAACTGCAGCTCTTCTCCTACAACGCGTACACGATATATGAACAAGATTTCAGATACGCATCGCAGCTATATCAACGAAGTACACGACCGTTAATTAAAATGCGCGACAATTTATGTAATCATTTTCTTACCATTTGGAAGGCACTTAGAATAATCGATGGCTCCATTTCTATCGCAATCGTAATCTTCATCACTGTCGATATGAGGAAAACCGTGGTCTATCTCGAATACAGGACTCGTCTGTATTCCGCTGTCCTTTTTTTCCACCAACGAGTGCACGCTTCGACAATGGCACGCTGTGAATTCGTCGTCTGAAACTCCGATGCACTGCGGACACGGAAAACTCAAACTTTCCAACGGTACACGCTCTATGGCACGATCAACAGTCACGATCAAACTCTGCAGAAGAGCTGATAGTTCAAAACTATCCGCCTTATCAGCACTCGATGACATAATCTGTAGAGGCGTATCGAAGCGTCCACGAAATCCTCCTCACGGTAAAGTTTTTGTTATTTGATGATTCCAAATTAGCTACCAAATGGTTACTCCAGCGGTGAAATTTACTCACCCGCATAGATAATGTCACCGTTTCTCAAACACGGAACTTCGAAATCAGACAAGCGTGTATAAAAACACTATGTGGTCTTCACAGTGCAATCGCTCAATATGTGCAAGAACATTTTATCTGCAAGAACCCAAAAAATAAAGAAAAACAAATTGAAAACAGATATTCGATAAAGAAAAAATAAAGAAATAACAATACTCCCATCAGTGACGTGGAATGAAGAGACCGGCCTTCTGCCAAGAACACGTTACGCGAAAAACGCAATTCTTTCGTATTTTTCTTTTCTTTTCTTTTTTTTCTCTTTTTTTTTTTTTTGACACTAATTATGAAAACTTTATAGGTACTATTCAAACATCGTTTTCAGCAGAGTTTTTTTTTTTTCTTTCTTTCAATTTTGCATAATATGTATGCTCACGCGAAAGAGCGTTCAATTTTCTATGAGAAATAATCAAAAACTGAAAATATTTTTTAGCAGTAAGGTCGGTTTCTTCACTTAACGTCACCTATTTTAAACATGGTGAATTCACATGAGAAAGATAGTTCCCCTTCCAACCAAAATGAGAGAGAGAGAGAAAAAAAGAAGCCGGTAAAAAGAGGAAGAAGAAAGAAAAGCGAAAGCAATATTTATAGCTTTTAAAATTCAGATGACACTAGAATCAGATTTTTTGACACAATATGGAATAGGACTGATAAAAATGACTTATATTAATGTCAGGAAGGAAACACGTTCTCAAAAAGCCGACGAATTTCTCGAGTTCATAATAATTATGCTCAAAAGTGAGCATTAAAGGCACAGGGATCAACTTTGACAGGAACTGACTGTGTACGTAGCGTACACAAGGTACATTCGTAAGCCGTAATCAAACGGATAATATCATTGGGAATTTTTAGAGACAGTTCAGAATTAAAATTAGCTATAGGCCTATCCTAAGACCAAGTATCAACATAGTCGGCCAATCATATGTACGTGGGAGATGATATGAATGAGACTAATGGTGGAATAGAAACGTCATCTTGATGGATTCTTGGCAGTCCATAAAAATACGAGAAAGTATAGGAAGCAAGATTAACAATGAGCCTTTGTAGGGAGGGGGGTCCCCCTCACGACGAAATTCAACTTGTTGATACTACTACACAAATTCGCATTAGATCTTAGAAAATCAAGACTGTCAGGAGTACTTCTACGGACGAAGGTCCAGATTGCTTCCTCAGGAATGGCAGGGACAGGTCAAACTCACCACGGACTTCTCTTTGTCAGCCTGGTCGACAAAAAGATTTCTCCTCTCATGTTCTCAAGAAAGCGATGTGTTTGATCGGGAAGTGACTTATTAGGGTGTGTTCTAATGAGTTCTGCGCACTGCTTACTATTACTAAGTCCGACGCTTTGATAATTAATTTGTACAAATTCAACGGTTGGATAGAATAGCTTTCTCATCTAAAACATGGGTAACGTAGCTTGAAAAGTCGGTTCTGCTTTCGCTATTGCGGAAGTTTCCTTCGCTCTATACGTCAGAGTAAGTATATCATGAAATACCTTTCTTTTCGATGTTCTCTGATTGTAATAATACTTTGACGTAAAACATAGATGGGACTTTATTACATAGCTCGCTTTCTTTTATTATTACGCTATAACTGTACCGATAGATCGAGAGATGAATATTGAGTGCATCACAGTGAAGTATATTTTTGTATTGAGAGTTGTGGCGAACTGGTAGTGTGCATAGAGTAAAGTGTAGAAAGTAGATGTTTGTTACCCTCTTCATCTATGCTCGAATTACAATCATCTGTTTATCGCCACGATTATACTCAAGAATCGATTTACGTCACGATTATAATCTTTGCTCATTAGGAATTCCTTGATAAACGCGATGGCTCAACTGAGTACAATAAATCATAATGTTTCAAGTAGCGTATTTGTGCGTGTATAATGACGAATAATATGATGTTGATAATATGCGTTCATATTCGTAACTTGTGAATTGTGCATTAAACGTACTGTATTATTTATATACCACGATAGGCTATAGTGGCCAGATATGCGAGAATCTACTTTTAACAAAATACTTTAGCTCCGAAAACTGAATTTACCGCAAGAATTTTTAGGAGACTTCTTCGATACATCATTATAATAACATACATTTCATAATTTAATAACGATACTGGCTTCAATGGTCGTGTAGTTTAAGTCTGTTCAAGGTGATTCAGAAAAAATGCGTCTGTGGCCACTAATCCGACATGAGAAATAAATAACTCATCACAACAACGCTGAATTTAAGCTTTTGTCTGGTACCAATCTAACGTGAAGCATAAGCGAATGATTTTTCTGTTTTTTTTTCTGGAAACATCCAAAACGCAACTAACTACGAGTATTTGCAGTTCAATGAGAGCAGATGAACAAATTTTATCAAGAATAACTATGGCATAGAGTATAGGAAATAATTGAGAAATGGAAACGGAATATTTAGGAAGAGGATGAGCCCGTTACTGTGTGTGTAGCGTTGACTCTGGCCAGGGCCCGCCAGTAGTCTCCTCGAGCCTTAGGGTTCCTCTTTTTTCTTCGATTCTTTGACAAAGTTATATAAAAATTGTTTTTAACCACGCCTACACAAAACTGAAAATTTTGTCGAAATGAAAAAGAAAATGTTAAATGTCAATTGTGTTAAGCAATGTGTGTTAAAAGTAATTTAAATATTCGATCTCAAGATACCACCAGGGAGTGCTAAAAATTTATTCAAGCCTCAACCTTCTTCCAGAAGATGGGAATCACAATTATTCCCAGCCAAAACGTAATGTTCAGGTGCGCTGCAACACTTAAAAAAAGGTTGGTCCATGATGGATTGGGAATAGGAAAGGCTGATACGTACTCTCGTAGTAGTGGAAACGAAAAAGACGCAAGAGCATGGGTGAGTGCAAATTATATGTACACGGTATTTTGCTATTGCTCGTATTGATGAATACTCACTGCCCTAAGAAACGCCTAACCTTTCTGTAGACTTTCCTAACATTTCCTTATTTTTCCAAACTTCATCACCCGCCTCCCATTAATCGATCAGGTTTCTCGAAAATTAGTGGTACGAGATAATTTTTTTTTGAAAATATTCCTTGCGCTGATAACCGAGTAGTTCTCCATTGAAGGATGGTAGTTAGTGCGAATATTCACAAGGAATCATACACAATTAAGCAAGGCTATGCACCAATCATTATCCGTAAATCAACTCCTGCGGTTTTACCGACTTTTTACTTGTAAAAAGTGAGGTATTACACCCGACGCAAAGTATTCAGGGGGAGAGGGCAATAAACTTTCTCGACGTTTTGGAGGTCCTAGATCACTTTTACCCTAATAAGAAAATTTCAGGTTTCCTTATATATATATATATAAGATTTTTTTGTCCACGCAACTCCTCAAAAACTACTGGTTGGATTCTCATGAAATTTGGCCAAGTTGTAGTGGGTTATCTGAAGTTGGGAATGTGAATTTTTTTCTTAGATTTCTCGAGTAGTTGAGTAAGTCTCAATTTTCCTCAAATTTCTTAGTGTTGTTTCTCAAAAAGCACCAATCGTATTATTTTAATATCATTACATTACGTTGAAGTGTATTCAAAATTATTGCCATGAAATTTTGGTATAGATTGGATGAGTGGTTTTTGAGTAATTCTCAAAATATGCGTATAAAGCCGTCGGGGCTTGTCTGATTTGAGTTTTTTTGCCTGAAAGGTAATGCATCATATATTGGCTGTAAAAACTTCTTATTACCAACCGTATATGATTGAATAAAATCAACATTTATTGGGTATGTTGAAAAGATGTTGCGCGTGAGCGATAGGTTGAATAATCAGGCGAGTATATCATCTCAAATTACGTCAACAAATGGTCAATTTTATTGCTTATCGCGTGATTTGGTGCTCACGAATTATCCTTTCTCTTTCTATTTTATTTTCTGTCGCGAGACAAAAAGCCTATCATTTTCGAGCGTTATGGATGCCATCAATTTTACTGTACACTAAGTTGTATACGTGTATTGAAGACATGAAATATGTCTAAAATTCACCTATTTATACACCTATCATTATTTGTAACCTTGAATTCAATTTTTTGTAGCTGATGTGTTCTCCTCCTGTCCAATATATTTTACTTATAAATGTGCATTTTTTTTTATGGGCTTTCATTTTTTTTCATCAGTGCGGGCATATTTTGATGCTCAACTTATTTTTTTGCTGTGTAATGGCCTCTTTTTTGATGTGCTGACAAATGCATAACAAAAAAAAAGGAACTTATTAAGAAATAGTCAAAAAATTAGAAATGAATTGAATGAGAGAAATATGCGTGGGGTGTCATGTATAAAGTTATTGAAAAAGTCGGTGGTGCTTACGTTGCTGCGTGAGCTTTTTTTTCCTTCAGTCTTTTATGTGAGTTTGCAACAGGCTAAAGTATTGAGGTCTTTATACTCTCTCTATCATAAAATACAACTTTCATGCGATGGCGAAATTGACGATCTGATCTTAGGGCCTGACAGCGTAGTGACTATCGCACTTGTCATGATAAGAAAAAATGCTTGTGTAGTCATTACCAACTTTTCATTTCTAAATTTAACCAGCCCTCTGAATTCAACAAAGTTACTCCTAGTAATCAAAAGTATAAGAGGCTATATTTTAGACCCATCAATCACTTTGAACTTGCACTTTAAAAGTTGATATTTTCACTGACTTTTCGACTGAAGCCAGGTATTGCTCCCGACACGTTTTATATACCCCAGATTACTGTGAGACTAATGAAAAAATTTCATATTTCCTTATATATTATATATTCATAATTATATAATATGTAACTGCAACAAAAAAGTGAATTTTATTGTGCAACTGAAATATTGATATGCTTAGTAATCTGTATCATCTTTACTGTATCTCAGTACAAGTGGTACGATTATTATTATGATGTTGTATATGACACGGAACAGTCAACATCTCTTGAAGCCTCACTCTGATTTTCTGACTTTTACATCTATTATAAAGGAGAAGAGCGTTTTTTTTTTTTTTTTTAGACGAATAGGCTCCGTTCATACGGTACCGATTTTCCTGAAATGTGGAGTGTTATTTCCTATTAGTGCTGAATCGAGAATAGGGGGGTTAAAAAAATATTCTGGCGCAGCCAAATAAATGAAGATCATGTTTCATATCTTTCATAGGGTAGCATACTAGTTCGTTTTTTTCATGCTTGCTTTGCTTGATCTGAGAGTACCACCTTCTTGTTCTCCACACGCGACTGAGCCTCCTTCTTGGACTAGTATAAGTTTACTTGATAATATTCTAAGTTGATAGCTTTCGAGGGCTCATTCGCTCCGCTCGTTCGCCCCCTTCCTGGTTTAGTATGATTCTACTTTATAATATTTCGAGCGACTGGCTTTTGGGGTATGGTTTGGTAAAAGTCTACTTCAAAATATTTCAAGCTAATATTTGTAGCTTTAGGGTATTCAAACTAATAGCTCACTCGCTCCGTTCGTTCGCCCCCCTCCTCGGTCCACCTCCGTGGTCTAGTATAAGCCCAGCTTGGAATATTTCAAGCTAATAGCTTTTTGGGGGTATGGTTTAGTATAACAAAAACTGACTAGCTCTTTTTATACAGTATACTAGTGTATGCCTGGTTTTTACAGCTAATTTGATACTGCACTCTTAGTATAAAGCTATTATAAAGCTAGTATATAAACTGGCCGGTATGAACTCGCGGATGAAATCGCAAAGGAGCGTAGACCTACTATAAACCAGGTATATACTAGCTCAGATGTAGCCTAGAGGCCTAAACTTGTTTTAGCGTAATATAAAGGAGCAGCATAAAGCTATACTAGGATCACCTGTTAGAGAGTATGCGAGGTTTATACTAGCCAATCTGTAGCCTGGCAGAGGCTTAGACTTGTTTAGGCCTAGTATAGAGGAGCGTAGACCTAGTATAAACCTAGTATAATTTCAGTACACTGATCTAGTACAAACCAGGCCAGGTGAACTCGCAGACCTCTAAATCACCCACAGGGTAGATATGAAGGGGGGGGGGGCACTCGCAAAATTTCAAATTAGGGGTCAGGGCAGAGTAAAGACATGAAAAATGTCAAAATAAAAAATATCCCCTCTTAAAGCCGTGGCGAGGGATGAAAGTCAGATGTTTCTGGCTGCATCTTTTCATCGTGGAGTATGTAGCGAGTATGTAAGCGTAAATAAGAGTTTTTTACTTTGACGAAATTGCTTGGAAATACGAATCAAGGGTCCATTGATGGCCGCTTATAATTTCCAGCGTTTTATGGGGAACGTCTTTATGACTCACTAATTTCCATGGAAAAATATCACGACTTTCGTATGGTACAACTTTCTCGACTTTTTAATCGACAATATTTAGCTTGACTGATAGGAAACAAAATAGCTCGACGATGCGATCTACAATGGAATAAGAACTCGATGTCAATATACAAGTAACAACTACATACGTTGAAAAGAGTTAGCAACGCTAAGGGTGCCATAGTGCAGTATAGTGTTCACCAATAATTATTATGAGCGCACTGTGGCGTTTTCATAAGATCTGAAAACGAAAAAATGTTTTAATATGAGCATAAGAAAAGCGTATTGCAAACGTAAGTACATAAGTATACAAACAGTCTATAATACATAAACATGATTTTTTTTAATTTGGTATGCTGGAGGCGATAGCGACCATGGTGGCAGGCAGAGGCGGAGGAGGAGGAGTTACTTGTTATCCGCACACCGCGATAAAACAATTTTAAACGCCATCCGGCGCGGCGGTATTCTCCATATTTAGAACGAGTCATCCGTGGAATGAGTCCATGTAAAGTATCATACTAAGGTACATCCCATATTATAGGTGTTGAGCTGATTTTTTTCATGTTTTAATATTTCATGAGAAAGAAATTCAATTCATTTTAAAAATAATAATTGTTAATCACGTACCTTTTACTAACAAACACACTTCTTCGTCATATTTTCGTTTTTTTTTTTTTTTTTTTTCCTTCCGACTTTCCAGAGAAAAGATAGGAATTGTCAGGGTTGGACTGATAGAAAATAGCATTCGGGAATCATTTGTACCTAACCAGTGCAATTTTTAAATTCTGCTTCCTTCTTCTTCGCTGCCCGATCGGCCTAAAATACCTCGCGGTCTACCGGAAATTCCCCGATTCCCGACCCGTAACATAGTGGTTGCATGAGCGCGCCTTGGGCAAAATTTCTGTTCCTGAGTCGAGTAACAGATCAAAATGTGCCAAAAAATTGATCAATTAGCCAAAATTCTTAGAAATCGGAAATTGTTTCAACTTCCATATTTTATCTGATTTGAAAGTGAAATATAACGCTGATTTAAAAAAAAAAAAAAAATACCTAAATAAACCTATGAAGCTCGAAAGTGGGGGATTTTTTTATTTCTTATTATGGAAATCTTGGCAAATTAATCAATTTTTGGCTTATTTTGGTCCATAACTCGGCTCAGAAAAGTCATAGAAAGTTGGGTAGGGGCGCAAATTGAAGATGAAATTGAGATGGAAATTTCATAGATTTAAAGTGTACACTGTACAGTGTATGCGTACCATGAGACTTATATTCTTAAGTCTTCTTCTATAATAATACTAGCGTAAAGCAGGCTACATTAGGCTGAGACAAAAATCAGTACAATCGATATAACGATCTAATTGATCGATGTATCAATTTCAACCATGTAATACATGATTCAATGTTTCCAAAGAAGTGAACAATTTCTTCTTTTCATTTCACTATGTAGCTCCTTGATTGGCCACAAACGTTCAAAAATTTACGTTAAATAGGGAAATAATTTTTCTATTCAATAAAATTGACATGCACTTTACCAACTTTTCTAACTAGAAAAGTGAGGTGGTATTACACCTGTAGCAAGGTCAATAGGAGGAGAGGGCAATGAACTTTCTCGAAGTTTTAGAGGTCCTAGATCACAACTAGCGTAAAAAAATTTCCGGTTTCCTTATATACATATAATTATATATGTTACCGTCAAAGTTGATAATCAGTCAATGTTGATAATGACTAGTGATTGTTGACAATGTCTACCAGAGTTAGTGAATGTTGATAATTTTTAGATTTTTGTCAACATCGACTAGGTATTGTTAACGTTTCCTAGTGATTTCGGACAATCGCTACGATCACATCAATTTTTTTTACAAAAATTCAAAAAATACTTTTTAGCTGTTTAAAATATCTGATCACTCTGAAGAATACCTTCTGGACAAATTAATCTGATGATGGCCGGTGCGCCGAAAGTGCTCGTTACCTTCTGTGGTCAAGTAATATGTTCATGAAAAAGCAATGAATGGTGTGAAAAAACGAGATACTCCGTAGAGTAAAAATGTAGCGAACCATTTGTTGGACGTATTTTTGACTTTCGGCGCCCAGTGTGTACTTCAGTCTGATAATGGCAGAGAATTCTGTAACGCCGTTATGACAAGCCTTCAGGAGTTGTGGCCGGAGTTGCATATTGTGCACGGGAAACCGAGGCACAGTCAGAGCCAGGGATCGGTAGAACGTGCCAACCAGGATGTCGAGTCTGTGATTCCTTGCCTGCGTCCCCCAAATTTCCCGCATCCCCTCCAAAGGACTCACCCGTGGATGAACCCAATGAACATCCAGTACCATTGTCGTCTGCTGCAACATTGTGCACCTTGTGTGGGTCGGCTGTTGCACCTCTGAAGACATCCATATGCGCCCTCCGTCTGAGAAAATCAGATATCAGGAATAAAGGGAAAGAGTCGGAAGACAATCTTGGTCTACAAGCAAAGCAAATGAAACTTCAGTTGGACAAAAATTTTCCCACGCCAAAAGTTGGAGATACAGTTCGCTTGCGCATTCCTGACGTCGATCGTGGGAAGACTGATGCGCGAAACGTACTGGCCTGCGTGTTGGACATCACAGAAGACAATTTCTTCAAGCTGGGTACTCGATATGGTACTCTATAACAACTGTACACACGCTCCCAATTTTTGTTGTCGCATGAGAAGTTCTTAACGCTTGAAGATGTACCAAGTGAACAAGCGTCACTTCGCTCAATTGCTACAGCACAGGCTGTAGGCAATGGACAAGGTTTTGTGCGATGTTTGTGCACTAAAAAATGCGACACCAAGCGGTGCCTCTGTTTGAAACGTGGCTTGCTGTATAACTCCAAGTGCCACGGAAGTACTTCTTGCTGCAACAAGTAATCAACATTTTTTTGTATTCATTTTTTTGTATTTTATTCATATTCATGAAGCTGTATTAACGCGGTTTTCCATATTCTCATTATTTTTTTCAAATCTGTAATATTAGAAACACAATTTTGAACATTCACTACGCGCTGCTAGCGATTGTCGATAATCACTAGTCGATATTTACAATACCTAGTAAAAGTTAATAAAAAATTGTTATTATCAACTTTACCTAAAACTGTACGCCAATGTCAACAATCACTAGTCATTATCAACATTGACTGAATTATCAACTTTGACGGTAACATATATATTTATTTATGTGTGTATATACATATGAGATTTTTTTGTTTGTGGAACTCCTCCGAAACTACCCAATGGATTTTTTTGTAACTTGGCCATTTCATAATATTATTATATTTGAAGATAGGCACCTGCAATTTTTTTGAGGATCGGATTGGTAGTTCTCGAGAAATTTTCACTTTTTTGAAAAATTTCTCACTATTACCAGTAGCTGCTTGCTTACGAGAAGCGGATTTTCCTATCCTTTAACCACTTTTGTTACCAATACGTATACTGTGATGAAGAACCTTTTATCATTCAAAAGGTTCATTTTTGCTTCATTCTTGACCAAGGGTCCTGAATTTTATTTTCGATGATATTTTATTCAAATTTAGTACATTGGTATTAATTTAAATAGAGGGAGTGACTCTCTCAATGATTTTTTCATTGTGAGAAGAAAAGTCGTGTACCACTCACGCGACTGCGTGAGTGTTTTTTTTTTTCACTTGAGCTGAACGTATAGGTACAATTTTGCTTGAATCTATAAATACGGTATGCGGTTAAACAAAAATGAGAACGCTGGAGTTGATTCATTTCAATAACCGGTCTCCGGATGACCTCACACAACTTGATTGAAATATCAAACTACGAAGGTAGAAGGCTTGGTCGATTCGAAGTATACAGTCATATGTTTCATTCAAAATCGGCCTACTTCTTTTCCAAATGTTTCTACGCTAGTCAGTCGTTAACATTCGAAACGTATTTAAGTAGTTATTTCAAACTTTCGTTCACGAGCTCTTAAGCTCATACAGTTCATCAACATGAACGAAAACAGAGGGAGGAAGGTATCAATTAATTTTAGAATCAAAAAAGATTTTTTAATAAATAAGTTTTCCGAAAAAAATTTTTCAATCAAGATTTTAGAGAAAAGAAGTGTGATAAGCGCACCTGTTAGTTTCATTATAATTTCCGTCATCTGATCCTCAAACACCCTGTATTCTAAATAATGGAATACCGTATATTTGTGGCGAGAACTCGGCGGAGAATCGATCGGATACCAATGAATTCAAGAACTTCCGTCTTGTAATAACTAGAAAACGCCATGCAGAATTATATGACTACTCACGAAAATTAAAAATGTTGCTTTCTTCAATATAATAGCCCGTATGTGTATAATACGAATAAGAGATTAGTAAAAATTGTAATAATTCACAATGCGGCATTTATTTTGCAATATCTTCACTTATCGTCTTGACTAAAAGATTTCGTAAAATTAATATTATTTAACAGCACGCAATTATTGTTCATTGCATCTGGATTCGTCATTGTACCGCACGCCTACCATATGTTCAATTTCAAGTAGGTAAGAGTGAGTACTCGAAAAGTACGCGTCGCGCCACGCCGCGCCGGTACTCATTTCTCGCGCTATGTGGCCTTGTAATGTATTCGCATTTGAACTAAACTCGGAGTAGGTATACGTACAGCGTACATACTCTTTCGAAGAAAAAATTATTAGTCAAATAGGTAGAAGTTGGCTCGTCAAAAAAGGAAACCACCGTCACCTTTGAAAGGCAGTTGCAATACAGCAGCGATGCAATGAGTGCGTGTGCGCGTGCGTGAGACACCGAAGATATCCGAACTCCGAAGTTCCATACTTATGTGTACATATATAATTATTATACACAATGTACAAGTACACTGCACTGTCGTTATGTTCAAATACCAAATAGTAATTACAATCTCCATTCCACTTTTTCCTCAAACGGCGAAACATAACTCATTAACACACAGGTCGGATAATGGTTATCTCGAAGAAGAACGGCGGCACATTAATGTACCTTGAACAAAATCATAATTCGGAGAAAAAATGCTTGTGCGTACCCATTATTGTCGTTCGGTATACCTACACAAAATAAAGTTTACACACGAAAACAAACGACAATGATGGTCGACGCAGAGCGCTAATATACAGCGCAAATACGAATAATGCGACGTCGGCCAACCAACCGACATCTAACGTCCAAATCAATTCACAAAACCTGAAGCGCTGTCATTAGGTTGTAAATTCAGTAAAACCTAAGACTGCAAAGTCAATAAGCGAAGAGCAATTACATGTACAGTATATTATCATATCAATAATTCTTAGTATAAGGACTTGGAATTAGAAAAATAAAATTGAAACCAAATGTAGGTGCATATATAGAGCCAAGGAGCTCCATATTGAGCGCCGAGATCACTATTGTTGACCTCCGATTGAATGGACAAGTGCAATCATCACGATGTGTCATTCATAATGATTATACCTATACCTAAATATTATGATGATATGGGAAGAGTGAATCATTTATGAACGACTGTGCACTCGGACGGAAAATACATTGAGCGATTAGAAAAATTTGCTGTAACAAATTTGTTGTCTTCTCTTTGCCCAAGAAATGAACGTTGCCCTGAAAATGACTCGTCTCCAGAAGGTGAACCTCGTATTTATTTTCTCTTTGTGGTAAGTTCCGCTGCTTTCGATTTTCAGTTAATCCTTCGAAATACTCGTAGGCACCACAAGATCGAGTTTGCAGGCTACCTACGGTTTCTCACATAATACGGGAGTCTTTTAGTTGGTATTAAAAATTAGCAATTAGCTTTTCGTGAGCGTACAGCAGTATACTTGGAGCAACGGATGAAATATTAAAAAAAAAAAAAAAAAAAAAAAAAAAATGGTATCACTAATGAAATCCCAACTAAAAAGAGTAAAACAAGATTTATACGACCACGGAAATGAGTAAAAGAAACACTTGAATAATTCAGCTGGAAACGAACCACATACTTGACTAAAACGCGCATCGCGTCTGTACTTCAAAGTCATAGAATGAAACGCTACCCGATCAAATTTTAGAAAATTGAGAGGACTGATCCTTCCTTCCTTTTACTTTATTTGTGTTAATTGTGAATAAATTCTATATATTGTTACGTGAGTATATCCTGCTCCACCTGGTCAGGACTGATCATTTTCAATGGCGCTGGTACGGCAAATTTAGTTTTCAGTCAAGTACGTGGTTTGTTTCCAGCTGAATTATTTAGGTATTTCTTACTTTTTCGGGGCGGTCATATAAATGGAGTTAATTCGATCCTTCAAGTTACGGCTATTCATAATGGAAATATACTCAAGACAGTAAAGAATTCAAAAGGCAGAAATCTCACGACAGTAAGGAAAATAGCAAAAACCGCAGGAACAATTTCGGAAACGTGACGCTTTTGGTTAAAAAACCATCTTCAGCGAGAACAAAAAAGCAACAGACCCAACGATGAAACAAAACAATACTACAAACTCGAGAAAAAAGGAAAAGAAACTAATCATCGAGTTGTGATTCATAAACAAGCTCGATCAGACCTTAGTCTGGTATATACCTGTTCAGCATAATGACAAGACCAATATTCATACGACGAATGATTTCCATGTGTTCCAGAACAATGCTTTTGGAGTACAAATCCTCCCTGTGGAAAAGCACTCAAGAACCCTTCTGAAAGCTATACCCATTGGTGATTAGGTGGTCAACGAATGCCGAATCTCCCACACTGCCCTTCTCTCGGGCTTTCTTCTGTTCAGCCACTCAGAACTTCAACTGCCGACCAGTCTCTCTTTTATAAACGTCCTTACAATCTTTACACTCTGGCCTATACAAGCCACTCTTCTCATCCTCAAGAACCCAGTCTTTCAGCTCAAAAAACAACTCTTTGACTGTAACAGGATTGTAGAACGCTGACCGAAAGCCGAAGGGCCCGTCCTAACTAAGGGGAGAACTTTCCCAAGAATGGGAGCCTATACTCCGTTCACGTTAATAAAGGATAGAAAGTAGTACCTTGAGAACGGAGCGCTCCAGGTAATTTCAATCTACCGTTCCGTTCTCGAGGTACTACTTTCTATCCTTTCTCAACGTGAACAGAGTATAATCCACCACAATTTCTCGCGGCTCATGGAGCGGGGGAGGGAGGTAGTAGAGTCTAAGTGCTTTTTGCCTACTAACCATCGCGTCTATGTCCAAATGAATCTCGCCGTTAACTCTGGCCAGATATTTTATGGTCATTACTTGTTTTCTTTACTTTTTCTAGTTGAGATTCCAATAGTACCACCAGATTTTTTTCGTTTCCAGTCATTTACCTGACAGCATTTGCCTGAATGAAAAAATCCTGTAAACTCAATACCTGACATTGTAATCCTTGACAGTCGTTCACCTGAACATTTTTTACCTGACAGACATTTGCCTGAAGTTTTTATCCTGAAAACACGAGGCCGCCGTAGCGCTGTCCGACCGCGATACCAGCCGACGTTATGGTGTCATTACCTGTCAGCCCTCAACAATTCACATAAAACCAATAACTGTTCTGAGGGCTGGCATAATCGATTCAATCGGCTGGTGGGCAAAAGCCATCCCGACATCTATACGTTCATCAAAGAACTACAAAAAGAGCAGGCCTATACAGAAACTTGTCTAGCGGAACTCTCACTAAGAAAGCGGGTGAAGATGGCACCCTAGAAGAAATGGTTAGACCTTCAATAACGGATACATGGAATCGCCAACCAATACGAACAGTACAAAGATAATAACGACATCATTGAGTATCTGAGAATTGTTAGTTTTAATGTAAGAATATCAGGAATATAACAAAATTAATAGTTTATCTTGTCAGGGGCATGGTTTTCAGGTAAAAGTTCGTCAGGTATTATGCAGTCAGGGCGAAATTTTTCAGCTTCATATTATTCAGGCATTTGACTGTCAGGGATTTTTAATTCAAGCAAACGGTTTTCAGGTTATTGTATTCAGGTAAATGTCAGGGAATCGATTTTTTTTTTTTTTTTCTTTCTTTGTTTCTCTCAGAAGTATCTTATTAGCTTTGTGCTTAAGACGAGTCACAAACCAGTTGCAATCGCTTTTTTTTCTTCTTCAGCCTATCGATTTTGTTCACCAACCTGTCGATATCGACTTTTGGAGTGCGATGTGGCACATTGTTTCACTTTTTTACTACAAAGAGAAGAGTAGTTTCCGCGTTAGAAAGTGAACGAGATGCAGGTCGCTTTTATCTATTTGATTGCGACGTGCAGTCTTACGGCATTTCTCGTGTTAAAAATTATTAGTGACAGTTCAGCAGAGTAGAAAGAAGTTCGGTAGTTTTCGACTTTTCGTGTTGGAAAATAAACAAGTTGTTGACCGTTGATATCATGAGAGGCCGCTCAATGTGAACAGGTGTCAATCCGAAATATCAATATATAATTTCCTTCGATTTTGTATCGCTGTGTTTTTTGCGCATTGGTTGAAATACAATACATGAGATAAAATTAGAAGAATATCTCGACTAAGGGCGGTGGTAACAACATTATTTCTTATACACACGTACATGTCACAAACAATAATCCAAAGTCAAATTGCGTACCTCTCTGAGTGCATACTCAAACCTATGGTATGTCCTGGACTACTTTCAAAATCAGTAGTTTAAAATTCAATTGATTCTTTTAAATTCGCTCTTGCAATTTTTACAAAATTGCGAATGAATCTTTCTCATTCTTTCATTCTTCAATATGATTAACTCGTCAAACATTCCAATTCGTTCTCGTTCGTTCTTTTTTTTTAGTAACACTTTTTTACCGGCATTTTCCAGGGGTTGAGAAGAAATGAAACCGGAAAGGAACAAAACTTGAATTTCTTTATTTTTGTTTTATTCTCGAGCTTGGAAAGAATGAAACCGAATTATTGCAAGATGATTTTATTCATATATTTAAGATAATTAATCGTAAGAGTCTTTACTAAGAATTGTAAATTTTGTGTCGGATCACATTATGTACTTCAGAGTAGTTTGCTTCCTTCTCCTTGAGGTGAACACGTAAATTCAAATTTTTAGTACAACAGTCTCCTAACTTTTTGAAGAATTAATACTCATTCCCGCGGTACCTGTTGATAAATCGCCGAGAGTATTTTTTTGGTTTCAGCGTAAAATATGATATTGAATGAATCAAAGTCACTTCCATATGTTTGTGTCTCCTATCCTGCCATTAGTTCATTCAAGGTATTCTGGAATATTTGAACCGGACTTCTTGAATCTCCCCTTGTTAAAATTCTGTAGAAGTTCCCGCACTTCATGATTATTATATTCTGATGCGTTACACATGTTCATCATTAACACAATAACTTGAAAATTTTTGAAAATCTACTCGACTACAGAAATATATAAAATTGTACAAATTCGATCGAAAAATTTGAAAATCAGTGTAGTGTTTACAACGTTCAAGATGAAAGTAAGATTTGCTCTGTTGTGGATACGTCAATAGTTTCGTCAGAGAGTAGAGAAAAATAATTGGCCGTGTTCTTCTTTAAAAGAATCTTTCGAATAATTATATCCAGAGACCGGATTTCTCGGCAAAATGCCGAAAAAGTAAAAAATAAATGCCGAAATCGTCGTTTTTGCCGAATTTTAGAAGGAAAACGTATAATTTTTGGCAATACATAAATGACTCAAAAAATGCAAAAAAATGGTACTTTTTTCGTTATTGCCGAATAATGTCGAAAACTGAATTTTTAGTGCCGAAAATCTCCATCAAAAATGCCGAAAAATCCGGTCTCTGATTATATCGTAGCAAGCATTTATTATTACTTTGTTTTGAATCTTAGAGCTCGAATATTTTACGCGGTCGCCTGATTCTAACCGTGTACTTAAATTTGTATCACCAAAGCTCTAAAAGCAAGAAGAGCGTGAAAATTTCCTTCATTGGGGCCGATGAAGTCCTCAACTACGTGAATTGGTCTAGAATCTTGATGTCTACGCAAACCTACTCTTTGTCGGCCAATTATAATGATGGCCTGTACAATAGGTTTAAGATTACGCCAATTTTCTGCTACTTCTTTCGCAATATCTTGGTCAAGTGTATTAATTATCGACTTATCTAGGTACTTCAATCGTTCCAAAAAGTTTTTGACATCCGTAAAGGCATTTACATGATATACTTTATCTTGGTGGTCGTTAAGAGTCTGAATAAAATTGAAAAAAACTGAATCCACTAGAAAAATTCGAATACGTCTTTGGTCTTTTTCCATTTGTCGAATTTTGTTTTGATCAAATGATCTAAAGGACAAGAATGCTTCCCACCATATTCAGCAAAGACTACACATATGCTTTATTTTCAATTTGTGAGTAAGTCAGCCACAAATAATCTTCCATTTTTTGTTGGAATTTCCATTTGCGGTCCATACTTGCATGATCACTCGACATAATCGGAAATTCGAAATTGTCTGGAGGTGTCCAAGCTTTTCTCAAGATATATTCTTTTTCTGAGTTTGTTAGACGCCGATTACTGTACCTCCCAATATCATTTTGAAGCACAAACAATAATCTCGACACATCAGGCTGTAATTTTTCACCTGCATTTTCTTCGAGATCACAAATTTCAGTCAAGTCACAATTATCTAACGAGTTCTTTTCAAATCAGAATTAATAGTAGGATGGAAAGAGTTCAGGGGGATTCATAAACTAGTGAGCGACGAGTTGTTTCCGTCCTAGTATTAAAATCATCACAGATGTACATGGCAAAACAATAAACTTACTCGACCTTAAAATCACCTTGAATCAGCATACTGCAGAACTGAGAGCAAGAACAACAACATTTTTGATTTCAATATCTTCAGGAAGCCAACTGCTACTTCCACAACAATAAATGGCTCCTCTTTCCATCCATACAGCCATAAGAATTCCGCCTACTTAAGTATGATACACCGAGCTTATCATTGAGTGAAGAAAACTTGACACGCGAAGTCAACTCAATCAAATACATCGCTCACTGTAACAGCGTGAAATTTAATGTTGATCAAATAATTGAACTGAAAATTCGTACTAAATTTCTTAGAACTCTGTCCAATCGATCACAGGGTAACAATATGAATCAAACCAGCGAACAGGGTTCAGGCTGGATTAGACAACAACCATTTTTTGGTAACAAATCCTACAAAATTGCCAACCTTGTGCGGAAAATAGGCTACAGGACTGCTTTCTATACACTCTACTGTATAACTTGAGGCCCCTTTCACGGCTGAAAGACCCCTCTCCAATGTGGTATCGGAATGCTGTTTCGAGAATAGATGAGTTTCAATCGTCTATAGAAATTACAATTTTACATTGTGTAACATCGACACACACACACACACACACACACACACACACTTAACAAAAATTAATACTTCCGATTAAAAAGCAAGTTCAATGATGAAACGAATGATGGTAATAAATCAGTAGACTACCTTTTATACCTACATTCTATCGAGTACCAACTGATTACTGTTTCAAATTTTTAAAAGAGATATAGAAAGTTTGTACATAAGAAAAAATACAGTCGTGGAAGAATAAAATTCCAAAATATTATCGAGAGAAAGTGAATGTCGAAAGAGTAACGACTACATACACTATATGTACTGACACAGAAACGAGTTCTGAAGTCAAAATCATATTCGAAGAGAGATCGCGAAAATTTTTCTCATCGAATTTATGCAGCGAGAACACATGAATTATATTTAGGTAAAAGAAATACTGGTCTTTTCTCATTCCCACCAGCGAATATCATCAAAATCACGACAATCATGTGAATATTGATACAGATTTTCCGATACGAACTGTTATTGATAAATTCAACTTGAGCAGAAAGTATCATGATGAAGTTTTAAAAACTGAAATAATATTATAGTTTCATCCGAATATTAGGCTAGTACAAATACGATTTTCGAATAATTTTATCTATGGTTTCATTCTCTCTCTCTCTCTCTCTCTCTCTCTCTCTCTCTCTCTCTCTCTCTCTCTCTCTCTCTCTCTCTCTCTCTCTCTCTCTCTCTCTCTCTTCATTGAAACGTTCTTCACATTTTTCCAAGTACCAGAGAAAACGTGAGTGTATCACTAATATGTGCGCGGCGCGACGGTGGTCTTTACAGACAATGTAAAACGGAAAAGCGTCAGTTCTTTGTTATACGATATATACGGTATGGTATTACTTTGATTTCGACACGGTCGAATAGCATCGACGTGACGTGACGTGACGCGACGCGACGCGACGTGTTCGATAATTCGATTACCTATTCGATAAAGTAGACCATTTTTTACCTACACATGCAGTGAGTATTAATTACACAAAGTTCAACTAACCCAATTTTATTAGGTAGATATTTACAGCGCTACTAGAGTAAGATTCCATTTGCATGAAATGTAATATTCATTTTTCGTCCGTTTTTCGTACTTTCGTACCACCCACTTTACTGACGAATGGAATTGCGAAGGCGACAGATTAGAACGATCATCGACGTATTTAGTGCGTTGCGCTCGCTCGTGTACTCATTTGTTGTAGGTATTTCGTTAACTCGTAATTATTCGTCTTTTTACTGCATGAGCGCATGCCGCATCATCGGTCGTGCTGCTTTAGAACTGTACATCGGATTGCATCGCTTCACATTCATTGGCATTGTACTCTTTCAGTCCATACACTTGGACACTACATAATGTAAATACAAATACATAAGCAAGGATATGCCCGGGACGATGACGTAAGATTCGTATCGCCTAAATTCGCCCACAAATGAAAAGATCGCCTGTTGTTGTACAATCAAACGTGTCGTCGCGTGACGCTGCGCGATGGCTCAACGAGGGTTCAACTAATTATATTTTTTCTTAGCGACCCGCGCTCAAGGGAGGATATAATTATGAAGAAATTAGTAACTAATGTAATTTCTCCAATATTTCTGGACTCCAGAGAGTTTCATTCGATTTGTTTTCCTTTTCAGTTGAGAAAAATAGGTTTTTTGTGATGATACCGTGAATAGAAAATGAGATATTATTTTGAGAAAATATTCACACGGTATAAATAATTAAAGAAAACAAGAATTGAATTCAGCTACCGTACACGTATACCGATCGAGAGAACGCGTTGTTCCTTACGCTACAGTGGCTAATTGCGACGAAGTATTTTTTCACATTTTTTGAAAAAACATGTTGTAAAATTTTTAAAAAATGATAAGGAAAGAATTTATTGCGGTTGTAATTTTCAACTAGATGATGCCAAAACTTTATTCAAGTTATACAAGTAGCTCTGCTGAGTATGCCGACAAAAACGAGAAAGACAGAGTTGTTTGGACAAAGATAGAGAGAGCTGTGACTATCTTTTGAAGCAGTGACAAACGCTGCTGAAAAAGTTGACGTGTGTCGGTGTGTGTGTGTGTATTGTATATACTGCTGTTAATGGGGATATGGACCGGTACAGGACCTGAAAAGTAAGGACTCAATCATTTGTGAGGATATTTTTTGGTCTCCACAAATTCTGACAGCGAAAATGTAATTAGAGGAAGGTGAAACATCATTTCACCACAAGTTTCAGAAAAGTTCCCAGAAGAAGATTTGTGTGTCAAAAATAGGGTTGTTGTCATCGAGCTTATGCTGCCATCTATTTCAACCTATGAAACAGGTTCATTGCTAGATTAGCCTATAAGCGTGTCCAATATTTGTCTTCACATCTTGACGACGATTTCATCATTGATGAACGTGATGATGACGATGACAATGACAATGACGATGACCCTGAATTGGAGAAGCCAAAACAGACTAGAAAATCAAATATTGATGAAGATTTGGATTGTAAGCTGCACTTCATCCACAATTTATATTTTTAGTATCTCCAGGATTTTGGATTGATTCATTGGACAATCTGCATTGCGTCTGTATCAAAAATTAGATTCTATAAATTGAAAATCGCTCACTTCAGAAACTTCCGTGAGATTTCAACAATTCGAGTTTTTGAGCTTCACAGAGAAGGACGTTTGAACTCAAAAGCTGTATAAAGGAGAGGAAACGTGGCAAAACTTTAATTTTGTGATTCGTTTTCATTTTCGTTTTAGTGCAACATCTCTGGTGTATACGTTAATTCACCACCATGTTCATTGTTTACGTTTTCTCCAGCAGTCCAGTTGAATTGCTGCAGTCCAGCCTATCTATACAAGTCGCAAAAGCAGATAAAAATGTCCAAAATATCTTTTTTACTGTCCAAATTCCAAAAACGTCCTCCTCTGGCCTCTGGGTCTTTCATAGTACGTATATATCTCGGTCTGTTGACGCAAAGATCTTGAAATTTGTGACACAATCTTAATTTATTGTGTTCTGACAATACAGTTCATTATAGAACAGAAGAGAGAACAAAAAATCAACGAACTATGGAAAGAGTGTTGGGTTTGGTAATTTAGGAAGAAATCAATTCTGTTTTGAATATTTTTGTCGGACTTTGTATTTGAAATTAAAAAATCAATTTTGTATTTGAGATTAAGAAATCGATAAGGAGTTAAACATTGGTGATCAAGTTGTTGTTGAGATTTCCTATTCCTCTCGACATTTCTCGTTTTTGTTTTTTTTTTTTTTCCTCAATAAATTGTTTAATGAAGATTATATTCTGATTTCAACTCATTCTGAAAACGGAGTTTCTTGCGATTGAATGATATAAGATATTCATTTTGGAAGAACCCTCGAGAAAAAGAAAAAAAAAATATTTCACAATACAGAAACATTGAGGTTGAACAGTACGAATGAGATTACATCGAGAACGACCATATACAAACATCCCGACAGCACTTGACCTCACTGTGCGCAGTCAAAAAGAAAAGAATAAGTATTCTTGTACATACATTTTCAGCACATATTACTACAAGCAATCTGCGACAGGCTGGAAGAGGTCCATCTGTACAAAGTAAAATTGACGACTTAATGTACATCAAAACTGACGATCAGGCAAACTGTAACTTTTGTATAATGAAGGAAGACTATTTCTCTCTGATTGTTAATATGAATTGACCTACGTCAATAGACCGTTGGGGGAATATATATAATCGCCCACGAAGAGAAATAGAAATTCCCGTCAAAGAAAAAAAATTCCCGTCAAAAAATTGGTACAAAATAAATACTTCAGATCATCAAATGAAAACAATTATCACACGAAACTGCACCCGTCATGTTTATAAAATTTTGCACGGCATGATTCATGAAAAAACCACATTTAACATATAAAGGCGTTCACGTTTTAACGCTGGTGGTATATTCACATTTCTTACAGAGAGTCGGTAACAGAAACGTATCAGTACGTGCTCATTCCTGGTAGATGAAGTTTATCTAATCCTTGATTTTTGCGTGAAATTTTTGAGCTTACTAAAGAAGTGTGCGTTGAGATTTTATTTTTTCTCATTGGAAGAAGTCTTACCGTACCATATCGAATATCTATCGAATACCTATTGATTTTTTTGTGAAAGTTTGAAACTTATCTATTTAACAGTCCTAAATGGCGACGAATGAAGAGTTTTCGTTTGTGGCAAATTATTATGATAATAGTGATACAGATGATGATGACGATAATACTTACGAACCGCCTTTAAAGAAGAAACGACGGCCATACAGGATTTGGAATAAGAAGAACGAATTTGAATCGTCTGCTGCAGCTGAAGAACATGTTCAATCTCGACAAATTTGGAGTAAGTCCTCATCAAGAATAGTGAGTGATGGATTGCGCGTAGATTACATGTGTTCGGCCGGTGCATACACGAGGAACGAATGCCCTGCCGGGCTCTACTTGTTATACTATGCGGACAGTTTTAAAGTAGGACTGTTTGAAACGGATAATGAACATGCGAACCACAACAGCGATCCCACCCGTGGATTATCAGAGGAAGTTAAGGCGTTTGTGCGCGTAAAATTTGAAGAACACATTCGGAAACCAAAGGTTTTGATGAATCTCATTCGAGGACAACAATTTCCAGAACCAAAGAAGTCCAAATTAGTCTCGTTCTTGAAGGGGTTGCGAGTAGAAAAATTGGGTGCTGCGTCTGTATCAGCTCGGGAGATAGAGCAGTGGTGTCGAGAGAGAGGGGACGTACCTTCAGATGTTGATGAACCGTTTGTTCTTGCGCACCACGTGTTCGCTGAAACGTTGATCCCTGACCAGCAAGATTTAAAAGTAGTCTTGTCAACGCGGCGATTGCTTGCAAATATGAAGATGACAGATATGTTGCAAGCTGATGGATCCTTTAAATTGACTTGGCAAGGGTACCCGATCCTACTAGTCGGTTCAACGGACAAAAAAAGGGTGTTCCACCCTTTTTTGTTGGCCGTATGCAAAGGGGAGACATCCGCTGACTATCAATTCCTCTTTGAAGCTTTACATGTATATGATCTGGAGTACAAGCCTTTATACTTCTGGGTGATGCCAGCGACGCAATAACTGCCGGTTTTGTAGCAGTTTTCGGCGTACCTAAGACAAGGTTGATGTGTTTCTTCCACGTAAAGCAAAATCTCGACACATACCTGCGTGGTCTAACAAAGGGAGGAATCTGTGGTAAATTGAGGACGGACTTGGACACCCTACAAACATGTCATGACGGCGACTTATTCAAAAAGGCAGTATCTCTGTTCTTCACGAAATGGAAAACTTCACACACACGTGCAGTTAAGGACTTCTTGATTATTTTGACAATCAGTGGGTGAAAAAATATCCAAACTGGTTTGAGGGGGCAGCAATAGGCTACCCCTCAACCAACAATGGTGTTGAGTCTACCAATGCAGTGCTGAAACGTGATTATACACTTCGAGATCGGCTGCCTGTTGGTCAATTCCTGAACCTTGCTGTTCAGGTGGTACGCGATTGGTCTGAGGCACGAGATCCGACGTCTTGTAACTGTATTCCGTTTGCTACCAAAGCAACTCCTTTGCTAGCTGAATGGACTTCTGCGTACCAGTGGTCGTTAATGAACAAAAAAGTGATGCAACGAAAGGTTGGTGAAATAACTCAATTCTTCACTAGTGCTAGTGGGCATCCGGACATCACTACTCAGCTCCTGAAAACGTGGCAAGCAGCTGAAGGGAAATGGCGAACGTTTGATAATTTCAGGAACATGCATTACTCCATATGGATGGTAACCATCAATAGCAATGATCTCGATAGTTCTCAGTGTACGTGCCCATATTTTACAAAACATTTGCTGTGCAAACATCTTCTGGGTATGTTAATACGTTTAGATTTGGCTGCAGCTCCACCAGAGGCAAAATCTGTTCCTCTTGGACAAAGGAGGAAGCGTGGAAGGCCTGCAAAGGCGAAGAGAGCCCTCCTTCGTCAGTGAACTTTGATTGATTAGAAATTCGTTCTTTTTTTACATTAGTGACTTTTTTTTTATTTTATTTGTACGTGAATATTTGTTCGGCGTCAACTTATGTTCAAAACTTTTACTTTGATGTGATATTATTTTTTTCGCGGGCACCTAATATTTTTTCCGCCCACAATTTTTAAAATCGCGTGATTATTTTATTTTGATGTGAATTTATTAAATTGACGTCAAAAGTATTCATTTTTTGTGATCACATATTCCTTTGACGGGCATTATTATTTTCCTTCGCGGGCGATTAAATCATACCCAAACCGTTGTACTACAGGGATGTCCACATGATTTGCACTCACAGAACAACTGAACAGTCACTTGCTTGTGTCTTCGTATGAATAAATAAACAAATTTCAGCATGTTTCCCAAAATCATGTGGCTTCGGCTTCAGACGTTCAGCTTTCAGCTAACTTATCAACTTTGCTTCATAATGATACTCCATTCTACTTTCAGAAGTTTGTTCTCAATTTCTTTGATAGTACTCATCTTTCTCCTCAGAAAGTTGAATCTAATTTTTACAAGAGAAAAAGAAACCCTCAACAATATACTTTGATAACTCTCATTCTTGAATCTTGATGCAAATTCTGATTACTGCCTACTGCTAAGTAGGTCTAGGATAATGAATAAAAAGAAACAAATATCCAATAACAATGATACCTAATACCTACTTTTCTTTCCAAAACTTTATTTTTAAATTTCAATGACTCACTCATAAGTCCTTAATGCTTGTAATACTCACTTCTCTCTGATCATCCCAATTGCGGAATAATGTTGTCGCATTCGCTTTTGATTATGCTCGCCAGTTGATAAACCACCAACATCCAAACTAACAGCATCAGAACCATCTTTTTCACAAACTATAATCCGTCGCTTCTTGTAGCTAGTGCTTTCATACACATTCTGTCTTATAGAAGATTTTGGGAAGCCAAATTGAAATAACTTAGTGCGCTGAGCTAAATACAATCATTGTAGCTCGATATCAATTTCATGATGATAATTAAGGATGATCAACGATCGTTCATCTTCACTGCTCTCTACCGTTTCAATACTCTAATTGTATTAATATTTGTTGAGGTATGTACTACGTACAGTATCTCCACTCTCTACACGCCTCCGCCAAACCTAGATAGACCTAGAAACATATGGCCAGCAAGAACTCTTAGACCATTAGACTTAATGAGACTTCTTGACTATTCTCTTTATTCGATTTATTACTAGTTGAAAAGGAATGGCGGATACGTCTCTTAGTCTTATTACTGTCACAGGGTTATGGGCTCTTGTCTTTCTTAATTAAGTTGATTTATTTCTTTCATCCTTTTATTGATCTTTTGATTCTTTTTTCCGTTTTCCTCTTCTTTCAATATGGATCCAGACAACGTTCCTTCTCCATCCAATAACCAGAACCTCGACCAGAATGAAGAAAATAGAGTTGAAGAGGAAGAATTCTCTGATGGCGATTTAATGGACGGTGACGATACAACAGCGTCGATGGTAACGATGTCGCGAGACGAATTAAATAATAAAATTGATACAGCGGTTTTTAGCGCACTAAGCGGTGTTGCAGGCCTAAAGGGGTTAACGCAATTATTGTCATCTCTTACTGCTGGGACATCTTCTGATTCGGGTCGCTTCAATACACCAAAATTTTCCTTTCCTAAGTATGCTAAAGAAGATAGGCTTACTGGAACCAAAAATTTTGTTGTATGGCGTCAAAGGTTCGAACTTGACCTTCGGACTAACCGTTTGTCTTCTTTCATTATTCATGAATTCGGAAATGAAAATTTGGCGATGGACAAAAAACAACAGCTTGACGCATCTGTTCTGAGGCATCTTCGATCAACTGTTTCGCACGATATAGCAAATTCGTTACTTCGGTTCAAAAGTGCCTATGCGGCATTCAAGCACATTGAAGTCTACTATGGAGGCAAAAAGTTGCATGAATTGATAGTACTTGAGTCTAGAGCAAAACGTTTGCACTTTGCTGACCATTACAACTTGATTTGGTTCGTGACAGATTTCGAAAATATAATTGAAGAGTACAAGGAACTTGGAACTACGTTTGATGAGGAAAACTTGGTCGCAAAATTTCTATCGTCTATTGACAGCAAAGATGTTCACGGTCACGTCTACTGTATCTTTTACAACACGATACAAGCTGTACCAGCCGAACAACGAACGTTTGAGTATGTTAAGAGAAGCTTTTTGGACATCAATAATTCATCTTTTCGTAAGTCGAAACCTAAATTAATGAACTCATTTTTGGAATCTGATATTCTTACTAAAAACTCTTTCTTAGCTAAATCGAATGGATGTAATGATTTTTTAAGTGAATTAGATGTTAAGATATATTACACAGAGTCTGTTACAGGCAAAGTTTACGTAGAAAAACGACGTTTGGAGGTCTCCGAAAATGATAATATGAAACGTCCACGATGGGTTGAAACACCTAGATTCTCAAAAGAACGCACTCAATGGGGTGAAACGCCCAGATTCTCGAAAGAACGCACTTGTACACTTTCCGTTAACGAACTCTTATCGAAGAAATCTCGAATTAAATTGGCAGACCTGTACAATGAGAAACAGATAGAACGATTGAAATTGCTGTCCAAAGATGAAAAGAAAAATTGGCAATGTGCTACCTGTGGAACGTACTTTCACAAAGTTGAAAATTGTCCTTTCAAGATCCCGTTCTGTTACAACTGTTTTCGATTCGGACATTCATCTAGATTGTGTAAGGAAGGTAAGGACTACAGCATTCATTCTGTAAATTTTGAAAAGACTTTGAAAAAGACAACAAAGACTAGATTACCTCTTGATGCAACCAACCTAGATGTAGACACTATCAGAAAACTTTTTGAAATAGATACAACGTTTCTCGTAGATTCTGGTGCAACGCATCATGCCGTTCCCGATAAATCTTTTTACATGATTTTCAAAGCTATAAGAATCATATAAAAATTAGATTAGCCGTGAAATCCACGCCTTTAGTTGCTATATCCATCGGATACGGAAATATGTATACCATGATTGAATTTGGAAAATCAAAACTCATCTTGAAACTTTCAAATGTTCAGCTAGTTCTTGATTTGAATGAAAGCATTCTCAGTGTTCAAAAATTCAACTTGCAATTTCACACTTCATTTAATTTAAATGTTAATAATGGATCAATTTTTTCTAGAAAAACGCGATCGAAGATCGGCTTGATAAGAGTGTCGAATGAACTTTACCGAATACCTTTGAAGATTTGCCGTAACGTTGGCCTACTAAACTCGATTTTCACTAATACACATACTGATAAACACAACACTACTGACAGTAGTGGTAGATTGAATATTTTGAATGTATCAACTGATAAGATTGATCATCCTACAAATAAACCTCTCATTTCTGATATTATAATTTCTTCACCTAGAACTCGTAGAAAAAGACAGAAACTTTCGCCGGAAAAGCGAAAATTGCTTGAATCGGAGGGGGACATCCTCCATGCTAGATTTGGACATATAAGTCCACCATATTTGAATCGTTTACAAAAAGCCGCTACCGGACTGAAAGACTTTATTTTTACAAAAACTATTGAAAAATGTGAGATTTGTGCAAAAGCTAAAATGACCAGAAAACCTTTTACCGAAGATCGAGAAAATGCTAGACATCCTTGCGAGATTATTCATGCAGATTTAATTTCCTATTTCTCCTGTACTCATTCTTCTGTAGATAAATACCTCCTCACTGTTTTAGATAATTATACCAGATATGTTCAAGTTTTTTCACTTGAATCAAAATCTGACGTTTCAGGTAATCTTGATAAGGCACTTGTAAATTTGAAGACTATGTTTCATCCACAATATCACTTTAGATACCTTAGATGCGATAATGGAACTGAATTTGTGAACTCGGACGTTGAAACCATTTTGAGAAATTTTGAAATGCAATATGATCATTCTGAACCTTACGAACATGAACATAATGGATTGATAGAAAGATTAAATAGAACTATTGAAGAAAGAATCCGATCTCTTTTAGGTACTTCAGGATTCCCTTTTTCATATTGGATACATGCTGCTGAATGTGCTGCCTATCTATATAATCGCACACCTCACTCGGCTCTTGATTTTATTACACCCTTTGAGAAAGTTTATTCAAAAGTACCAAATATTGAAAACATTCGAATTTTTGGCTCACGTACTTATGTGTTTGATCATCTTATTCCTCAAGGAAATAAATATCTGGATAGGGCAAACATTCAATATCTTGTTGGCTTTACCAATACAGGTTATTTGACAATAGACCCTGAAACTAGAAAGACCCATCCTGTTTGCTCAGTCAAAATTGATGAATCGATACAATATAAATATGATTTCTCAAACTCAGAAAATAAAGATTTTGTAACAGAAAGAGCCAGTTCTAAATCTGAAACTGCTGACATTACTCCCATCGATGATGTTAGGCCTACTTTTGAAACTAATTTTGATATAGAAGGTGATCATGAACCTCTTGCTGAATCCTCTAATTCCGATTATGAACTTTATGAGACTGAAATTGAAGAAGAAATAGATGTAGACACTGACTGGGACACAAATGATGAAAATCCTATCTCAATACAAAACTGCTCAGTTGCATCTATGTACGAAGCAGGATTCAAATTTGAACATGATATGTTGTACCTAAATAATACTCCAATTACGTATAAAGAAGCCACAACAGGGCCTGATAGACTGAAATGGATGCCGGCAATTGAGAAAGAACTGAATTCTTTGGCCAAACATAATGTTTGGACTTTGGTCAAGCGTGAAAAAGATATGCCAATTGTACCTATTAAATGGATTTTTGATATTAAGAGTGACGGAACACGAAAAGCTTGTATGATTGCTGTTGGTTGTCGAGATCCTGAGAAATATTCTCCCGCTGATAAAGCTTCACCAACTCCAAGTTCAGATACTGTTAGGTGGCTATTTGCTCATGCTTCTTATTCAAAGATAAATCTAAACCAGATTGACATAACTACTGTTTTTCTACACGCTAAAATTGACCGTTTGAAATACATTCAAATACCTCCTGGTGTTTCTGGAAACCGAAAAACTGAAATCTGCAGACTAAATCGAGCGTTATATGGTTTAACTACCTCACCTAAATGTTGGTATCAAACTTTTGATACCAAAATTCAATCGTATGGATTTGAAAGAAGTATAAGAGAATCTTGTTTATACACTAAGAAAGAAAATTCTTCAGTAATTATTGTCTTGGTACATGTTGATGATATCTTGATAGCTTGCGAGAATGAAACTCTAATTACTAAAACTATAGAACAGATTCTTAAAGATTTTGAAGTCAAAAATCTAGGCTATCCTACACGTTTTCTTGGTATTGATGTTTCGATAGATTCCAATAAAATCATTTCACTCTCACAAGAACGATTTCTAGAGAAAGCCCTACAAGAATTTAAGATGGATGGATCACATCCTGTGAAAAATCCAATGTTGAGAAATAATGATTATTCTAAATTGACTCGTAATCAGACACATTTTCCGTACAAAAATGTACTGGGAAATCTCATGTGGCTTGCCAATTACACTAGACTTGATATTGCTTACTCGGTAAATTTTCTTGCACGTTTTCAAGCTAATCCTGCAGAAGAACACTGGATTATGCTCAAAAGAATTCTGAGATATCTGAGTGGAACTAGAAATACAGGGCTAACCTTTAATGAACGCTCAGAAATAATTCTCGACACATTCGTAGATTCTTCCTTTATGGACGATCTTAATACAAAGAAATCAACAACTGGTTATATTATCAGATATCATGGCAATGTCATAGCCTGGAAATCTAAAATACAGAGTACTTTGGCAACATCAACTACTCATGCCGAATATATCGCTATTTGTGATGCTTCACCTAATATATTATTTATGGCCAATTTGATTGACGAAACATTGAATTTACCACAGATTTATCCTATTCCTCTCTATGAAGATAATTCTTCTTGCATTACTATTTGTGAGAAAGCAAAGCTACGTACTCGTCTGAACTATTTAGATAAACCATATCTTATTGTCAGAACTTATTTTGAACAAGGGAAGATGAAAGCAATGAAAATAGCGAGTAAAGAACAGCTAGCAGACTTACTGACAAAACCCTTAACTGGTGAACAATTCCAACACTTAGCGTCAAAACTTGTTGGACCAGTATTGAAACCTCGGTAGAACTTTGATTATTGTAAGACTAGACCAGAGGAGATTCTGTCTCGCTTGCGGTCCTAACTGAAAGAACAACTCAGGAATTAGATTATACTATTCTCGATTTAGACCGGAGGAGACTATGTCTTACGTGGCGTCTAACTCGGAATACATGCAGCTAAAGATATTTACCTACTCAATAATGAATAATGATTACTCTTGATTTAGAGTTTAGACCGGAGGAGACTCTGTCTCGCGTGGTGTCTAATTGATCAGATTGCACAGGATTTTATTTTCTATTTTTATTCTTACTTTTACGAGTATATTTGTAGTCTATTACTATCACTATTGTAGTTATTGATACCTATTGTTATAATTATTATTATTAGTTTCTTTTTCTTCTTTTAATTTACTATCTACTTTATAATTGAGCTCGCATACGGAATAAAAAAAAAAAAAAAAAAAAGTGAAACAAAAACGGACTTTGCGTCTATCACTTTTAAATGAAAAGACTTATTGAATTGCTGCACTAGATTGGATTACATAGATTTTGAGGACAAAATATAATGAGCTTCGCGCTTATCTGTCCAGAAATATATTCTATAGATGTAAAATACTTCAGCTTGAAATTGATCTACTGATAAACATGATAACTTGATAAGAAACTTCGGCGTGGGAGGGGGTGTTGAGGTATGTATTACGTACAGTATCTCCACTCTCTACACGCCTCCGCCAAACCTAGATAGACCTAGAAACATATGGCCAGCAAGAACTCTTAGACCATTAGACTTAATGAGACTTCTCGACTATTCTCTTTATTCGATTTATTACTAGTTGAAAAGGAATGGCGGATACGTCTCTTAGTCTTATTACTGTCACAATATTGATCGGACAAATTGTAAAAATTCATCTCTGATCATTTTTACTCTATGTATTTGATAAAGACGAACACTCATAACTCGAGCAACGAATGTCAAATAGAAAGACGTAATGCCTTCTCCATACATTACAGTATGTAACTAATCTCCGCACCCCAAAAGACAAAACCTGTAAATTAATACCCTCAAATAAGACATCCTTCACTGTAATAGACCGATTTTCCAGTTACGTCATATCTATCGATAACAGCGATGTTCCAGCAAACAGCATATCGATTCCCATAAGATTACTATGGGAACGTTTCGATCATTCATCAGCACTTTAAAATAAAAGAAAAGTTAAGAATAAAAAGTTGGTATTCACGATCTTGAAGCTTTCCTGTGTGTGAAAATTCACTTTTTATTCT